>CAWUFW010005050.1:0-600000 GCA_963921515.1 Calotriton arnoldi
AAAGGAACTAAAAGAATTAGAAGAAGAAATAGATAAAATGAACCTGTCAGAGGATCTAGAGAAACTTAAATCTGATATAACCAAAAATTTGGAAAAGCATGAGGATCGAGTGAAACAACGAAAACAACACAAGTTCCAACGAGACAAAACAGATTTTGAAGAAGGTAGAATTTTCTACCTTTGGTAGGCAATATGAAGCACGGAAAGGCAAAGCACAATTGGAAATCACAAATAGAGAATTTTCAAGTTATGACTCTCTTGCCAGTACAGACACAAGTGAAAATGAAGGAGCCCCACAAGTGACAATAGAAAATAGAAAAAGACCAACTTTTAACCGAAATGAGGATGGCATTAGAACAACAGAACAAAAACAATCAACCAAAAAGAGAGGGAGGCAGAGGTCGGGGAGAGGAACAAGAGGAAGACAAGAAGAGGCAAGAGAGGCAAGGGAGGAACCAAGAATGGACACATGGTCCAGAGATCAGTCTGAGACAGCCGAAGAAATAGAAACAGCAGAATCAAGTTCACAAGAACTAAATGTAATCAATCTTTCAGAGAAAATACTAAGTAACACTGAAAATGAAGTTCTTAAGAAGGGTTTGAACTTTTGCCCACTTCCCATTTGGATATAGCCCAAACTAGAATAGACGTATACAAATACATAAGAAAGATCAAATTAGCCAAAATACATGCAGAAAAAACATTTAAACATCAAGTAAAAACAACATCACCAATAAGCACTCTTTTGGTTGAAGATGTTCAAGGCTTGGAAACTTTATTGACAATGGGCGCAGTAACAACATCACAGGAAATAGAGGCATTAAGTGAACTAAAAGAGTCACAACCGCCAGGAGGCGCAGGTGAAAGTGGACTCAAATCAAAATCAAAATATTACCCAAATTTACCACCAGGAAATAAAGTAGATCTCTTTCATGAGGCAATAATAGATGATCTTTACAAAATCAGGAACACCAAAATCAAGGACAATTTATCGAAACATCAAAGAGAAGCACTAAATATGCTACAACAGGATAAGTCTATTGAAATAAAACCTGCAGATAAAGGTGGTAACATCATTATTCAAGCCAAAAGAGACTATGTTGCAGAAGCCAATAGACAATTGATGGATGTGGAATATTACAATCAATTACCAAGCGATCCCACCACAGAAATTCAAAACAAGCTGACCTTACATCTACAAAATTGGTTTGAAAAGGGATTAATAGATGAAGAAGAACGAAAATATCTTAACCATAACCATCCAACTTTGGCAACATTTTACTGCTTACCAAAAATACATAAAAGCCAAGTGAATCCACCAGGGAGACCAATAGTCTCTGCTAATAACTCCGTTACTTGAACCAATTTCAAACTACATTGATCACTTCTTGGCACCCCTTGTCAAAGATCTCAGTTCCCACCTACAAGACACCACAGATCTCTTACAAAAATTAGAAGGAGTCTCATGGCAGCCAACTTACAAATTAGTGACCATGGATGTGATTTCGCTATATACGAACATTGAACACTCCATAGGGATCCAGGCATGCAAATATTTTTAGGGAAAAGAAACATCCAGTATCAACAACATAACATCATGTTAAGTGAGATGATCTCTTTGTGCCTGGACAATAACATTTTTTATTCAACAAACGAATTTACAAACAAATAAAAGGTTGTGCCATGGGGTTTTCCTTTTCGCCCAATTATGCTAATTTAACAATGGGATGGTTCGAACAAAAACTGGCATGGACCTCAGAAAATGATGATTTTATGGAAAAAACCATAATATGGCTACGTTTCATAGACGATCTCCTGATCATTTGGGATGGCACTGAATTGGAATTTAAAAATTATTTCGATAAATTAAACAGTAATGAGTCAAAACTAAAATTTACCTTTGAAATCAGTGCAAAAAAGTAACCTTCCTGGACACAGACATCTATGTGGAAAATAATTCCCTTCACACAACGTTACATCGCAAGACAACAGCTTCCAATGCGATATTACATGGTGAAAGCTTCCATAATGAATCATTGAAATGGAGCATCCCATATGGGGAATTTCTAAGACTAAGGAGGAATTGCTCAGCTGATACAGAATTCACCAAACACTGTGAGCAAACAAGCAATAGATTTCAGAAACGCAAATACCCCAAAAAAGTAATTGAAAAAAGTCTACAAAGAGTATCAAACCAAAAACGAGGGGATATACTCAATAAAACATCAAAGAAAAAGAAAAATGATTCAACTAAATTTTCGCCAATAAGACTGATAACAACATTCAGTGCAGAAAATAAGAGTTTGATCAAAATCATCAGAAAGCACTGGGGTATTTTACAATTGGATCCAACTTTAACAAAAATTATTGGTGACCACCCTAATGTGACATATCGCAGGGCTAAAAACATTGGAGATAAAATCATACATAGCCATTTCCAGGAAGCACCAATAACAACGTGGCTCCAAAGAGAAGGTTTTTGGCCATGCAAACATTGCAAGGTGTGTAAAATCGCAACTCACAAACGAGAAATTGATATCAGAAAGGGCACCAAATGGAAAATAAAGCAACATCTTACCTGCAAAAGCAATTATGTAATCTACATGGTAGAATGCCCATGCAAGTTGCGATATATCGGAAGCACAATCTTTGAAGTAAAGAAGAGAATTCTTGAACATGTTCGAGCCACGAAACACAAGGACCAAACAAATGCCATTGCAAAGCATATGGAATTAAATCATGAAGGAAAATGGGAATCCTTAAAATATTGGGCCTAGAACAAATCCCACAATCGGAGAGAGGTGGTGATCGCAAAAAGATTCTGCGACAAAAGAATCAAGACACATAGTGGCATTCAGAACTCTGGATCCGAGAGGTCTCAACCAAAATGAAGAACTTTATGTACACCTCTAATAAACCATTCAAAGAAAACGAAAGGCATAAGGAACAATAAAGAAAAAAACTCACTGGAGAATTGAAAAGAAGAAAAGATCTAATTAAATAAAAGAAACGAAGAAAATAAAGAATGAGCAAGCTGCAGAAAACAAGTTATCGCCAAGAATGGTTTAAAAAAGTTGCCATTCTAAATAAGCTCACCGGAGAGCAATAAATGAGAATGAAGGCATATTAATGGACACTAAGCAAAGTTGGCCGTAAATAACCTTAAATGAATTGGTTTTAAACAAATATCACATGCAAAATGAGCACATTCACATCACTTTCAAATTGACTTTTCACAAGTTTTTATAAATGTTAAACTACACTAACCACAATGCACTTAGCAGAAAACAGGAAGTAACTGTGTGTAAATAGAAATAAAAGATGCCCTTTTTTCATGTCATACCATCCCGTGAACAAGCCTTGTGTTAAGGCGAAACGCGTTGGGCATGGCAATTGTCTAAAATAAAACCGCCTTGATTCCTGAACACGAGTGAGTGCGCTTCTATCATTTTGCCGAGAGAGGCAAAAACTTGGTTTTATAGAATACCGGCGTGGCTCTGCCGGAAGAAACGCACCGCCCCATCTAAGAGCGCCGGCGTCGATTAAGAGGGCTACATTGTGGCATAATTATATATATATATATATATATATCAATGAAAATCCAAATCCCAGTCAGGAAGGAGGCGGCACACCAATTCAACCAATGGTATATTTATTGGAACAGTAACAACGCGTTTTGGCCGGAACAGCCTTTGTCGAGTTACCAAACACTCGTTTTGTACGCCATTAAATGCCGTTTACGTGTACATGGAAATGAAAAAAATCCTACGCTGCATTGGATTCTTATAGTCATAAAGCATGAAACAATATATCCATATAAACCTTAAAATAATTGTGCAACTATGTATAAAATTAACATAAGGCTGGTGGCGCGTATGACATGTTGATTAAATGAGAATTAACATAAAAATTAACAAGGTAGTATCGGCACTCACAGGACCCATTCATGAACATGAAAGAAAGACCATACCCAATGGTTTTCAGTCGCGGTGAGATATAGTTGCATTTAAATATACAAGCAAAAATTTGCCAAAAAATGAAACACCCTCTGAATGCAAATACTGTGTGCATACATGGAAAATCAATTAATCGTTAAACAACATATTAAACTTGATTCATTTCGGTGTATATGATGCGATGTGTGTCTGCCGAAATCGTTGGCTGGGGTATACAAATAATACAAGACAGCTGTCAAACCACCCAACCGAAAACTCATTATGATAAGCATACATCTGGTACGAAATAGAGCATGATTCATGGACAACACATTCTGCGGTAATTAATTGCATGCCATAGTATCTCCCCACCAAGGCTGAATATATCGCATATGCCCAAAATATAAGATGGACACATTGCAGCATAATAACACATACCACTACAAGCTGTTATATACCAATTCATGAAATATGAACAGTGCAATTTCAATAAGACTTAACGTGCCATTGGTTTCTACAGCAAAACGCTACAATCAAAATTCATCATGTACATCAAGTGAGCATATGTAAGGCGTTCAAACAACGTGTGTCTGGGATGATTGTATGAATGTGACCTAAGTGACACCGTGAAAAAAATAAAAGTGCGTATAAATCTAGAATAATGATTCATCTGTGTATGTGCACGACTGCTCATCACATTTCCTAGTGTGGGTGGACATGCGCAATATACTGAGGATCATCATAATAAGATGTCCCCCAGTATAATCTTGCACTAACTGATATTTGAAATACATATTACCAGTATACACGATCCTAGTAGGGCAAGTGCCCATAACCCTCCTATGTGAGATTGGAATCTGTAATAGTCCACCCAACATTGAGCAGAAAAACACACATTTCACAATGGTCCAAAATAATACTAAAAAGTGCACCCTAATAATTACTAATGAAATATTGATCAAAATACAGAATCATCTATACAAAACAAAATTTTAAAGGTAATAGTTGAAAGCAAGGGACAGCTAGGGGAAACTATACCCCTATGTGAGTGGCTAGCTCCTCTTCTCTATTGAAACCAAACGGCATTCTGGTATTGAGGTCGATGATATAACGGGATTCGAGAATCCACAGTTGTTTGTCTCTGTCACTGCCTCTGATATGTTTGTATACCCTGTCAAGCCCTACATATGTGAGCAATTTATTGTTGCTTTGATGAACATTATAAAAGTGTCTCGCTACAGGGTAATTGAAATCCAGATTTGTAATCGAGAACAATCTAGAAGTGACTAATGATGTGGGTAATACTCTTACTCACTTAGGATTTGTGGTGAATTCAACCTGTAGAAGTGGCCTGAAAACAAAATCACGGTATAACCCAAATATGCCACATGACAACATCGAGGCATTCCACTCAGTTATGATTCAGGAACTGGTACGTCTAAGAGGACATCAGAATTACAATATAAGAGACAATTTAACCAGGAATCAATGAACTGCTTTACATGAATTGCTCATGGATTCCTCTATAGTTCTAAAACCCTCTGATAAGGGGGGGAACCTCGTCTTAATGGACGCAATGGACTATAAAACTGAAGCAATGAGACAATTGAATGACTCCAGTTGCTATGAAAGTATTACATGGCAAAGATATGAAAATACCATCACCAGATACCATGAGATGCTTAATAACTGGTGGAATGCAGTTCTCTTGGATGATGACGAACTCAGATTTCTCAAGAATGACAATCCTCGTGTTCCTTGTCTATACCTTCTACCAAAGGTGCACGAACACGCAACTAAACCACTGGGGAGACCAATTGTCTCCTCGAATGGGGGACTTCTTGAAAATACTTCTATTTTCTTGGATTACTTTTTGGCACCATATGTCAAGGATCTGAGGTCATACTGTCAAGACAGCACCAATTTCCTCAAAAGTATCCATGATATTGAATGTGAGAAGGGTTGCCTACTAATAACTTTGTACGTTTGTTCATTGTATTCGTGTATCAACCAGGATCAAGGGGTAGAAGCCTGCCTATACTATTTGGGGAGAAGGCCAATTCACTTGTATGACCATACTGTAATGTTGAAACTGATGATGAAATATTGCCTAAACGAAAAAAAAAATTTGTTTGACAAGGTGTTATATCGCCAGAAATCTGGTACTGCCATGGGCACCTGCTTCGACCCAGCCTGGCGAACGTGTTCCTGGGCTGGTGGGAGGAGCAGGTGGTCTGGACAGATGCCAATGCTGACTTCACTAACCATATACCGTTATGGTTAAGATATATTGACGACCTCTTTATCATCTGGGATGGCGAGAAAGAACAAGCCCTGAGGTTCATTGAGTCTTTGTCATGCAATAATCTTAATCTCAGCTTCACACATAAAATAAGTCAAACCACATGTGATTTAATAGACATACGGGTTACAGTGCAGGAAAATAAACTCGTAACATGTCTATTCAGGAAAGAGACTGCCGGTAATACCATGGTACATGCACGCAGTCATCACCCCACCTCTCTCCTCAATAGTATCCCGTATGGCGAGCACCTGCGGGCTCGCAGGAACTGTAGCACTGATCGTGGGTACAGGGAGGAATGTGATGTTATGCTAAAAAGATTTAAAGAGAGGGGATACTCTGGTAAAGTCCTGTCACAGGCCACTATGAAATTGAAAGATGTCAAACAAGAAGAGGTATTGTTTAACAGGAGTAGATTACCCTCACGGAAAAGTTCATCTGATATACCTAGATGATCACGACCTACAATGATCGATCAGGCAAACTTAAATCTGTGCTGAGAAAGCATTGGGGTCTTATACAGGCTGATCCTATCATTGGTAAAAGCATGGGCAATTGCCCTACTGTGACATATAGGAGACCCAATTCACTTCGAGACAAGCTAGTTAGAAGTTACTATCAAACTGAACCCACCACTACGTGGCTACAAACTAATAAAGGGTTCCACAAATTATATGCTTGCAAGGCCTGTAAGAACAGTGCCAATTGCAAAACCTATAGGACCTTCAGTGGCAAAGAAAAAATAATCACTAAGTTTATCACATGTACGACTGAACATGTGGTTTACGCATTAGAGTGTCCATGTGGTCTCCATTATATAGGGAGCACCAAATTACCAGTGAAAAACGAATACTTGAACACCTAAGGGCGATTACAAATCTGGATTTCAATTACCCTGTAGCGAGACACTTTTATAATGTTCATCAAAGCAACAATAAATTGCTCACATATGTAGGGCTTGACAGGGTATACAAACATATCAGAGGCCGTGACAGAGACAAACAACTGCGGATTCTCGAATCCCGTTATATCATCGACCTCAATACCAGAATGCCCTTTGGTCTCAATAGAGAAGAGGAGCTAGCCACTCACATAGGAGTATAGTTTCCCCTAGCTCTCCCTTGCTTTCAACTATTACCTTTTAAATTTTGTATTGAATAGATGATTCTGTATTTTGATCAATATTTCATTAGTAATTATTAGGGTGCACTTTTTTAGTATTATTTTGGACCATTGTGAAATGTGTGTTTTTCTGCTCAATGTTGGGTGGACTATTACAGATTCCAATCCCACATAGGAGGGTTATGGGCACTTGCCCTACTAGGATTGTGTATACTGGTAATATGTATTTCAAATATCAGTTAGTGCAAGTTTATACTGGGGGACATCTTATTATGATGATCCTCAGCATATTGTGCATGTCCGCCCACACTAGGAAATGTGATGAGCAGTCGCGCACATACACAGATTAATCATTATTCTAGATTTACATGCACTTTTATTTTTTTCATGGTGTCACTTAGGTCACATTCATACAATCATCCCAGACACACGTTGTTTGAACGCCTTACATATGCTCACTTGATGTACATGATGAATTTTGATTGTAGCATTTTGCTGTAGAAACCAATGGCACGTCAAGTCTTATTGAAATTGCACTGTTTATATTTCATGAATTGGTATATAACAGCTTGTAGTGGTATGTGTTATTATGCTGCAATGTGTCCATCTTATTTTTTGGGAATATGCGATATATTCAGCCTTTGTGGGGAGATACTACGGCATGCAATTAATTACCGTAGAATGTGTTGTCCATGAATCATGCTCTATTTCGTACCAGATGTATGCTTATCATAATGAGTTTTCGGTTGGGTGGTTTGACAGCCGTCTTGTATTATTTGTATACCCCAGCCAACGATTTCGGCAGACGCACATCGCATCATATACACCGAAATGAATCAAGTTTAATATGTTGTTTAACGATTAATTGATTTTCCATGTATGCACACAGTATTTGCATTCAGAGGGTGTTTCATTTCTTGGCAAATTTGTGTTGTATATTTCAATGCAACTATATCTCACCGCAACTGAAAACCATTGGGTATGGTCGTTCTTTCATGTTCATGAATGGGTCCTGTGAGTGCCGATACTACCTTGTTAATTTTTATGTTAATTCTCATTTAATCAACATGTCGTTCGCGCCACCAGCCTGATGTTAATTTTATACACAGGTGCACAATTATTTTAAGGTTTATATGGATATATTGTTTCATGCTTTATGACTATAAGAATCCAATGCAGCGTAGGATTTTTTTCATTTCCATGTACACGTAAACGGCATTTAATGGTGTGCAAAACGAGTGTTTGGTAACTCGACAAAGGCCGTTCCGGCCGAAACGCGTTGTTACTGTTCCAATAAATATACCATTGGTTGTATTGGTGTGCCGCCTCCCTTCCTGACTGGGATTTGGATTTTCATTGATATTCGTGGCTTCTGCCGCCACGGCTGGCACCGACGAGTCATAGGCAGGTTGGCGGCGTGACAGGCAGATTCCTTTGAACATATATATATATATATATATATATATATTTATATATATATATTATTGTTAAATTATTATATTAAATTCAAATTATTAGTGTAATAATTTTTTTAAATTAAATATATATAGTTAAATGTATATATTAATATATATGTGTGTTTCATTTTTTTAATAAGTATAATAGTTATATATTTTCTTAAATTAAAATGCATGCAATTTTTATTATATTATGGTTACATTTAAATATATTTAAGGTTTATTTAGGTTTTTATATATATAAAAAAACGATACTTTTGACAACAATATTAGTGACATTGATATTTTTGTTTCAATACTTTTGTCATTTACATTATAAGTATAGGATGTCAATATTTTTGTGGTCGATATGTTTGTGTCTATAATTTTGTAGGACGATATGAGTGACCTCGATATTCTGTCAGTGAACCCTTTCAGGTATTGATATTCTTCCTCTATCAATGTTGACACATTGTGCCATTTAAATAATAGGGAACTGTAAGGTAGGGTCACTTTCTTGCATATTCACCTCCCAATTTTTGGACTAATGCTGGTGGAATATGGACATTTTGAATAATGATGTATTGCAGTGAAAAACCCAGTATATGTGCTCTGACTCCTAAACACTTGTAAAATTGGCTAATTCCTGATTGGGATATTTAACTTACCTAAAAGTCCCTAGTATATGTTACTCTGTGCACCCAAGGCTTGTAAATTAAGGCCCAGATTTACTAACATTTAACGCAACGCAACAAGATAACTTATTGTGCTGCGCTGTATCAAATTGAAAGAGCTATGGTGCATTTCTGCTCTCTCTCTCAACTGGTGCACTGAGTGCTGCTTAGCACCAACACAGGCACCCTTGGGCCATGGTGAAAGAGTGCCTGCTTTACAGGCAGGATTGCTTTTGTGCAGGAAGGGAGACATTCCTGTGCAAAAACAACTATCAGAGGCATTTTCCTCTATCTACGTTTGCTGCAGAATGCAGCAAACGTAGAAAGAGCAAATAACGAGGAGAAAGAAACATATTTCTCCTCATTACACCCCTGTTGGGATGGTGTAGCATTTTGACACATTACCAGATTTATTACCCTTAGTAAATCTGGGAATGCGCCAAACTCCATGGGTGGATGTGTGGGAACGCCTGCACTACTGTAGTGTAGTTCCTATTTCCCTAATAGGCTCTGTGGATTGGAATAATATACCCTATAGGTTTGACATAGGACTGAGGTCAGTATGTCCCTATCGAGTATATTAAACTTAATTACTTTATGCCAGCTAGCTCAGAGGCCACTAGAAACTCCTTGTAAACAAGAAGGGAGTAGTTTCTGGCAACCGCATAAACATGACTACTTTGTTTCCCTTTAGAATCGGAACACTCTCAGAATCGTGGAAACAATAGATAACAGTTTCACTCAGCTAATCGTGCATGCTTAGTTTCTCCAGAGTTACACAGAAAGAATAGACGGGCGTTTCAATAAAAGGATTTATTGAACAGTCTTGTTTCTCGTATAAGAGATATGAGCTGTTATGATCACAAGACAATATGCAAGATATATAATGTACAGCGTAAGCAGTAGAAAGAAATAATACTGCGCTAGCATTATCTTTTAGCTATCACACATATATTCATATACATAAATAACATAAGCTAAAAATGCGAGTACTCATAAGATGCGTCTCTAAGCTAGTTCTACCCCAGTGTACCTAACCTAACCTAGGTGTAGGACAAGGTAAGAAGTAGGTGATGTATTCTATAGTATGGTATGCTATAGTCTAGTATCCCAAGTCGAGTATGCCAAGAGTCTGGTATGCCAAGAGTTCCTCTAGGTTCTAGTCAGCTCCATACCTTGAGAATGAGAGAGGTGGGAATCTCTTTCCGGATCCTCGAACTCTAACACCCCGCGAAGGGAGTCAGAACACTGGAAGCTGGATTCTCTGTGAGCAGGGATGACAGCGTCTCTTGTCAGTGCGTCAGGCCGGGACACGGGCTCCTCTAAAGTCGAGGTCTCCTCCTCACTTGCTTGGGCAAGGGAAGGTATATTTATACCTGGTAGGTGCCTTGGAATGTTAGCATTGACGTGAAGTCGGACAGAGGAAGACGTCAGGAATGAACCCTTAAGGAATAGCGGTTCATGCATAATAGATGAGTTCTTGGAGACATCAATAATCCTGTGCTAGGGGAACTCCCAAGAGCTTAAGGGTCTGGTTTCCAAGAACTCGTTGTGACGTTAGGGTGGACGGATGTCGGTGGCCATGCCTGAATTTGGAGTGCATGGCTAATGCCTAAATAAGGACTGGGATTTTATGCCTATATAAGGGCAATGCGAATTGTGCCTATATAAGGACATGTTTCAGGAAAGCCTATATACGGACACCTAAAGCGGAATACAACACTACACCCATGGAACGCCTTCCCATGGCATGGTAATGCAAGGCAGCAATTTGCCTTGTGGTACTCTGGGTTTACTAAGCCAAGCAGAGCCACTCAAGGGGGGCTTGCATGCCTTAGTAAATAGCACTTAAGCCCTTGCATTGCCTTGCGTCACCTTGCTTGACATAATGGCAATACAAGAGCTTAGTAAATCTGGGTCTTAATGTCACTAGTGGACTGCAGCACCTATTATACCATTAAAGTGACAGTGCATGTCTTCAGGCCTGCCCCCAATTGCAACATTCAAGATGGGGAAACCTTTTCTACTGGGTGCAGAGCTCTTGTGTCCACCCAGAGGTGTGGCCAGGAAAATGAACAGTCCCCTCCCCCATGTCTACTCCAAACCAGTTCAGGGGGGTAGCTCACTTCTCACTGGGTTTGGTGTCAGCCTAGCAATGAGGACAAAGGGTTACCTTCTCCTGGTCTCACCTTACATTTACTTGTGAAAAGGCAAGATCCTTTACAAGTTAATGAAGTTCCTGGGCCCACACTTACTAGTCTTCCAGCAAGGGAAAGAAAGCCACCTCACCACACCCAGACCATTGTTCTCACTCTGGGAAGAGTTTACACATCTCATTAAGGCCAAGTACTGGATAGGCAGCTGCTGGAGAGCTAATGCAAATTAAACTCCAGGATCTTAAGCAGGGAAAAGGTAACGTTCTAAAAATTACTCATCCTAAATATTTATTAGCAATCTAACATCACCAATGAATTGGACTTTTAATAAATATTAAAAACAGTCTTTTGTAGCCATTTCCATATAATCTTTACATATAAAAGTTTATAATCTGTACTTTCTCATTTTCTAGGTTTCAGCGATAGCCCTGCCATTGACAATAGCTTTTGAGGCCAAGTCACTGAAAGAATATGTCTTTTTTAATGTCTCACATTTTCCACTTTTAAATATCAGGCACCCTACCTTGTGGACAACAAGACTTACTTAGGGGTGACTTATTAATATTTTCAAATCCAGGTTTCCCACCTGGCAAACAAGGATATTTTGACAGGTCTATATATCAGGATTTAGGTTGCTGCAGCCAGGCAACACAGGGTAAGCCTGAAGCCATGTTCTCTCTGTCACTGTAGTGGATGGTACAATCAGTGCTGCAGTCAACAAGTGACATTTACATTTTCATACAGTGGTTGTATTTCTTCACTATAAATTATGGCCTTATAGTAAAGTTAAGTATGCCAATTAGGGTTTAGCCAATCTTGACATGTTTAAAGGAGGAGTGCAGGCACTTTACTCCTGGTTAGCAGGAGTAAAGTGTATAGAGTCATAAATCCACCAAATTGGATAGGTAAAAAATGTAGGGGGATGGGGGGGTGGCAACACAAAAGATGGTAATTTTCTCCACCATGCAGCTAGAAGTGTTAAAACAAACTGATGCTGTTTCTCAGAAAAAATGTTGAATTAACAAGGTCCGCCCTTGCCTCATAAATGACAGGCTGCTCTTCAACATAAATCCTTTATCCTGCCAACTCTCTTAAACAATCTGCCATAAAGAGAGGAGTTTGCCTCCATTTAATCTAATTGTTGTGCATTAACCAGTAATGCATTCCCAGCTAATTTCTTTACTACAACAAAGCTAGGTGATGGTTGACAAATGTCACTCAGACTCTGGTCATGGAGACAGAGGAGCATGTTCCAGACACAGGTTAGCAATCAGACAATATGATGGCCATGGTCAGGCATACATAGATGTTGCTGCCTTTGCCAGCCAACATTAGGATGGTCTGTGATTGACATAGTGCTTTGTGTGACAATGGCACTTTTGAAACCATCAAATGTGGACCAACAACATGTGCAAAGTGGTCTGATGAGTGATATAGATCGGTATTCTGAAGATCATACAGTATGCAGCCCCTAGTATAGTTATAAACACACATTTTCTTCTCTGGTTATGTGCTGTCCTAGTTCTGATGTGTCCGCCCTTGCTGCTAATTTAATTTGCTCTCTTTTAATCCTGATGTCACAATTTTTTCAGTAAGTGTTGTTCTTTGGAGTTTGCGCGTCTGTCTCTATCTCCATTGTCCACCTCCATCTCTGTAATAAATTCCACTTGCTTGACAGTCTCACCTGGAAGGATTTGATCTTGGGTTATTGCACCATCTAACTCGGTTGTGGTGTGGTGCTGAATTATCTAGAGATGACTGTTCATGTGGACTTTACCATGGTTTTCTGGCCTTCGTCAGAAATGTCAAATAGCTTCATGTGTGAGCATGCCCATGTTCCATGTTTTTCTCCCTCTTAACTCTTAATTATTTACTATGCTCCCCTCTACCTGTGTTTTTTAGAGTTGGGCTGGGCATGTGTGCAGTATCTGTTTACTGGAAGCATTATTGCTTCTGCTGCTCACATGTTTTTCCTTTTGATTCTTCTATATTCCCATTTGTTTCAATGCTTCTTAATGGCATATGTGTTTGGATCGGTAGCACATTTAATAGGTGGGATATGTTTCTATTATGGGAAGCATAACTGAAATCTAGCATTAGTTGATTGTGCATGGATGCAGGTTTGTGATTAATTGCCTCAGACTGGCAGGTGCACATGGCAGTGGAGCCGTTTTTGCTGTGAGTGGTGTGATATTATGTGGTGTGGTTGTATCCCATGGATGTGAATCATTTTGTTATCATTTCAGTGTGGTGGACTGGTTACTTTGTTACTTTACCTCTGTAAGTTGCAGCATAAACAACATAAAAGGCTGGTGACAGACATCTAAGGAATAACTACAGGTGCTTTAAAGTGCATGACTCAAAATTGTTACCTACATTATTTCTTAGAATGAATACAATTGCCTCTCTGCCCTATTCTGCAGACACAGCCTTTTGTGTAGACGGATGCTCCTCTCAGCCATGTATCCAGCCTGGAGCACGCACAACAGTGGCACAAAGAGGCATGAACTGTCTGCACCTGGACAAGAACAGCCAGGAAGGAGACAAAAAGGGTGATTTTACCTAAAAGACCCTTGTCATTCTGAGCAACACTGCAGCCCCCTTCACCCCCACCATGCACCAAGTGGGAGTGCTTTAGGAAGACTAATCAGCAGCCCCTACTAGCAAAAAGACCTAATTGATTTTCTACAGGAGCCTTGCCACCTTTGTCCTCCCTCCTGCATCTCTCGTGATGCACCTCCACTAGCTGGGAAAATATCACCCCCTTTTTCTGCAGAGGAACAGGCCAAATGGAACCTACAAGCCTTAATCATTCTGCTTTGCTTATCCATACATTTACTACAATGGTCACATACACAAACACGCACAACATGCATTTGGATGGGATTAGGTGACAGGATATAAATCTGACTGCAAATTGGCGAGACACTCGCAGCCAGTGGCAAATAACTTATTTTGTGAGTGAGTGAAAAATCTTTTAATTACAGAATAGTGAGGTTAGATCTTTAAATGAGACCTTCTCTTTTCGGTGCCAACTCCCTTGTGCAGCATACAGGCCTTGTACCAAGGTTAGGATTATCCAGACTATATTTAAAAGCACTGCACTAGGCTTGGCACACAGCAGGTTCAGGCTCTTATTGTTGAAATGATGTGTGCTCTTCAGAATCACATGTTTAAGCTGTCTGCCCCAGATATGGAGCACTTTTTATAATGTTTTTTTCTTTTTACATTTTACATCTATGATTGCTTGTCATTACCGAAAGCCTTTTCCCACTATACTCCTAAATCCCTGCATACAAAAATTGACCTTGACCTACTTCTGCTTGATTCCCTCCTTTCTTTTTCCGGAGCGGCCCATTTCTTACCTTCCATTCTCAGCATGCCTTCTATTTCTGAGTATAGCCTCATCTCATTCTTATGCCTGTCTGTCTTAAGCCTTCTTATTGTAATTCTGCAATTGGCTGATACCTCATTTCATAGATCACAACCTCGCATCCTTAAACCCTATCCCTGTTACCTACTGCCATCTTATCTGTCTCACTAACCATTCACCTGATTCCACATAGCCCTCAGTAGTGATCACACCTAACTGGTATTAATATACTCTATTACTAAATACCTGGAGTAAATGCATGCACATTTTTTCTTGAGAGCCCATGACTAATCGGAATAACCACTAGATTAACCGCTAACCTTAGTGTGCCACTCTCTGTAAAGCTCTTCAATGCCTCGCCAGGGGTAGTAAGCGCTATATAAATACAATTGCAATTATTTGCTATCAGACTGCAGAGAGTTTGTGTCCGGCTGGGGTGGCCAATCCAGGCAATGCATGACATGAGGGCACATTATGAGTGCTGTATTGATTGGAGTGCATCTGGTTTCCTTTCTGTGAATCGATCCTGGACTGGCCGCATCCGGTGTAGTTGTGTTCTCCTGCATTCGGATGTGCACATTGTTATGGGAGTTATTTTTGTTGGCTGACGCTTTCTGGTTCTTTTGGCCTCTCTCATCTTCCTGCTCAAAGTGTTTGTGTCATTCATGGCCTTGAAGAAAGGTTGTTGACGTGGACAGGAACCAGTCCTGGCAGGTGAGGTGTGAGCCTGATTATCAATAGATATAATGAGAAATTCGTATGAATTGCACCACAAAGAAAGATGGAAATAATGTGAATGTCTGATAAAAGTATTTTAGTTGCATTGATTCTGTGTGTATGTCCATGGCCCAGAGCTTAGGCTAAGAAGTTACATTCTTTGGGCACGGCAAAAGTCATGGCCGGGTAGGCACATGAGGTTTATGAAGGCTGTTTGTGTTTCTTCCACTGTGGCTTGGTCCAAGGACATTGGTTTGATTTCAATATTTGAAATACAAGTGTTTTTAGCGCATGCCAGCCCAATGTGTTTGCTATTGCAATTCAATTAGATGTCATTTATTTTCTGCTGGATATATCAGTATCAGTGTGTGGATGCTCATATTTGATATTCAGTGGATGGTCATGCTCTTCTATAATGCATATGGTAGGGGTGTTTGCGGATTTGGGGCCAGATGTATCAAGCTATTTTGTGTTCGCAAACGTTGTGAATCGCAAAAATAGTGCGTTTGCGAACACAAAATAGCTTGTTCCAATGTATGAAAGTTTTCACCATCGCAAAATTGGTATTCGCAAAAATTGCGAATTCCAATTTTGCGAATCAACAATTCTGCGAATCCTCATTTGCAAATTCACAATTTGAGAGTCTCAAATTGCGAACACGCAAAAATGGTGATCGCAAATTGCGAATTCGCAAAACAATGTATGAAGCATTCGCTAATTGCGAATGAGCCAAAAATCGCAAATTTGCACTTTCAATTTACCACCAACTCAGGCCAGGTGGTAACCAGGTGCAACCTATTTAAACAGGCCCAGAGTGCCTCAGTGTCTTTCACAATGGCAGCGCTGTATGTCATAGCGAGGAGGATGCGGATTCAAGCTGCAGCACAGAGAAGGAGGAGGAGAAAGGAACGCATTTACAGAGTGCGCATAACCCTGTTTCAGCAGACAGAGGAAGAAATCCATGACAAATATAGACTAGACTCAGCAACAATACTAGACCTGATAGCTGACCTACAACCAATACTGGAGCATCCAACCCGCAGGACCAAGCCATTCCCACACATGTGCAGGTCCTATGTTCACTGCACCTACTAGCATCAGGGAGCTACCAGGGGTTGATAGCTGCAGCAGGAGGGGTGTCCCAAAGTTGCATTTCACGCTTCTTGAATGCTTTCTTGGATGCAATGGTACAGAGGATACACCATTACATCAGATTCCCCACTACACAACAGGCTTTGCAGCAGACCAAATTGGATTTCTACCAGATAGCATAATTCCCACATGTAATTGGGTGCATTGATGGGACACATGTAGCCATCTGTCCCCCTCAGATAATGAGTATGTGTTCAGGAACAGGAAATCCTTTCATTCACTCAACATCCAGGTCATATGTAACGCCTCACACATAATAACTGACATAGTGGCCAAATATCCTGGCAGTACGCACGATTCATTCATATGCAGACACAGTGGAATATACACAAGTCTCACTGGGGGTGAATTTGGCAAAGGATACCTGCTATGTAAATGCATGTGACACACTCTGATGGACTCATTAGATCTGTAGAAATAGGACAGTGATTAACCATATGCCTTTCTTCCTGTAGGTGACAGTGCATATGCTGTGCGCTCCTTCATACTCACTCCATACCTCAATCCTGCAACTCAGAGAGAAAGGAAATACAATGCTGCACACAAGTCTACGCGCAATGTCATAGAGCGGACATTCGGACTACTGAAGAGTAGGTTCCGCTGTCTACACAAAAGTGGAGGAGCACTGTAGTGTAGGCCAGAGATCTGTTGCACAATTGTGGCCACTTGTGCTATGCTGCACAACCTAGCAACAACCAATGGCATACCATTGGACCTCACAGATTCTGATTCTGATGAAGAGGAGGAACCAGGTCCATGTCCCAGAGCAGCAGGTGGTGTAGGTGCAGCAGATGGCAGACGGAGACGTGATGAAATAATGCGAAATAAAGGGCAGTGGTTTGGAGTATAGGAATAATGGCGCCACTCAGGAAAATACCATCCAGATCAGTAAGATTGTTTTGTATTTATAACGGTGCTGAAAGGTGAGGAGCACCACCAGTCTCCCCAAGGTATCGGCCTGTGCCAATTGGTTAGACAAAGAAATATCTCCAGCACACGTAAGAGTAATACAGAAAATTAAAATGCACGTTGTGAGCATAAAATATACACAAGTAAGTGGGTTCTTGTAGTTTTCTTCTTTATTCTCTATTTCTTCAGACAGCCGACACGTGTTTCGTCGCAAACAGGGTAATAATCCCGCGACTTTATCAAGGCTATGTTCCTGTTGTCGTCAATTTTATTTTGTGGTGATAATTCCAACCCACAAGTGGGGTTCAGTATCTCGCAACGTCTCACTTCGTAGTTCAACCGTCAGAGGGATCCAATTACGTCCCAAACTCCAAAGTATCAGTTCCGGTTTCTTGTGTATTAAATCTCAAGACGTCGCTCAACGTGCCATTCCGAGTACAGGACACAAGAAACCGGAACTGATACTTTGGAGTTTGGGACGTAATTGGATCCCTCTGACGGTTGAACTACGAAGTGAGACGTTGCGAGATACTGAACCCCACTTGTGGGTTGGAATTATCACCACAAAATAAAATTGACGACAACAGGAACATAGCCTTGATAAAGTCGCGGATTATTACCCTGTTTGCGACGTAAACACGTGTCGGCTGTCTGAAGAAATAGAGAATAAAGAAAGAAAACTACAAGAACCCACTTACTTGTGTATATTTTATGCTCACAACGTGCATTTTAATTTTCTGTATTACTCCTTACGTGTGCTGGGGATATTTCTTTGTCTAACGTGATGAAATAACACACAACTATTTCTAGGTGAGTAATGATGACACAAAGCAACTCATGACTGTTGAACAACTGTGTTTTTATTAACCTTAACATCAGGTAAAATGTGTGCACACAGCCTTCAACTCATTACTTGTGTGTGGTTTTTGTTGTTCAACATGGCATGTGCACAGTCCATGCACAAATTACAAAACTTTTGCACGTATGCCATGGGTTACCTCACCCATTTGCATGCCTCGGCCACAACACTGTCTATTTCTTGCGCCCACGCACAGCACTTGAACGGTCAATGGACACACTGCCCTCCCTTGATGAGGCTTTGGATGCTGTTCCTTGCCTTACACTCCGCTGTCTGGGTTCAGTCACCGGTGGAGTAATGCTGCTGCGGCTGGAGTCCTCCTCACTGTCCCCTGCACCCAGAATACCTGTGCCAGCTATGTTGGCTGTATGTAGCTGTTCAACAGCAGTGGTGACCTGCACCAACCCCCTAGCAACATCCTGGCTGCAGTGTGCCATTTCCACCTGCATGGACACAGTGCGTCTGGAAAGGACAGCTGTGGCATTGCACAGACGGTTAACTGGCTTGGTGTAACCATCCAGACAGCTAAATAGGTGTTGCTTTTCCCTGCGTCTGGAGGCATGGTCCCTCTGCATGGTGGTACAGAGCTCTTTTATGGCTACAGTCATGTCCTTAATACTGTCTGCATTAGCCCTATGACCCTCTGCCACAGTGAGGTTGAGCTCCCTGATGCTGTCCTTGATGTCAGTCATATTGTGATTTAGGGACACCAGCTGCCTTTGCATTGACCGCATGCTTTTTAATTGCAGCCGCTGCACCTTCACCATAGTGAGAAGACAGAGGATTCCTCTCCTTCGTCAGCGGCACGTTGTGCCCTTGCTCTGCGTCTTATGCGACTGCTGTTGCTACGCTGCACAGGAGACTGGTCATTTTGACGCAGTGCCTGCTCTTCGGGCCTTGACTGTGGCTCATCCTGGATGGCTTCCACTCCTGCCTCCAACTCCTGTAGTGGAGCCACTTTGTACCTGCATGGTCTTGGTGCAGGTGTTGTTTGTGTTCAGTGGTCTGACTCCTCTTCCCCTGCCTGTTCCTGTAGCTGTGGTGCCTCATCAATTGTTGTTTCCTCACCCTGTGGCGCAGGTTCATCTGTGAATACAAGAGAACTACTTATTGTGTGTCCTGCTTTCTGTTATTTTCAAATTAAATGTACTTTAGTTGGTATACCTAAATGCTGTGCTTCACTTGGTCATTTACTGGTGTGTCTCAACTGCAGATATGTTTCTCTGTATCAATGCTTTACTATCTTATGTGTGGGACTGCATCACCCATGATGCATTGCTGGGTGGTAACAAAATTGTGGCATGGAGTGGCAATCATACTGGATAATTGAGTCATTTCTAAGTGGGGTGTTTAGTGAGTAATGGGTCGGGGTAATTTAGCATGCATCATACCTTGTCTGGTGTTGGGCGTGGCTGAGCTGAGCTGTAAATGTCTGCTACGCCACTGATGGATTCTGGCTGTAGGGTGGACTCCACCAAGTCCTCAAGGGGTGTGGACGCCGGCTCTGTAGATGGTCCTCTACCAGTTTTCTTTGCGTCCGCATGGTGCTTGCAACCTTCTCTTTTGCCCTTGAGCGCAAGTCATACCAGCGCTTGCGTAGATCCTCTATGGAGCGCTGTGTGACACCAATGGCATTTACTTTTGCTTGCATGTCCAGTCAGATTGTCCTCTTCTCTGACTTAGGAATATGCAGGGATTTTTTGCCAAAAAGCTGTTCATGGCTCTTCACCATTTCCTCAATGAGGACCTCCAATTCTTTTTCACTGAATTTTTGTTTTCTTTTGCGTCCTGCAGCCTACTTTGCATTCTCCTGTGTATCCATTGTGTTTTTGTGCCTATCTTTGCACTCCTGATGGGCTCCTGAGTGGTGTGCTCCTGCTCCCAGCCTCTTACACAGCCTCACGCACTCAGAAACAGCATGGGCAGTCACACTTCCTGGTTGTGATGTCATCAGACTGCATCCGAATAGCAGATTCGCTAAATTGCGATTTCTTATTTTGCGAATTCGCAATTACAGAGTCGCTATTTTGGGAATCGGTAATTGCGATTGCGAATATTACCGAATCACAATTTTTTAGTGATTTTTTACCTGCATAGCGTTTTGCGATTCTCAAATAGCAATTCGGTAAAAATCGCTATTTGGGAATCGCAAATTGCTTTTTTGATACATCTGGCCCTTGGTTTTCAATCGTAATCAGACGGACTTTGTTGTGTAAGTCATGTTTGCTTCCACTGTGAATAAACTTTATCTGGGTCTAAAACAAAACATGTACGATTCAAAAAGCTGAAATTTAAACTTGCATTTTGAGTAGGTGAAACACATTTGACCTGATTCACAAACTGCTCTTTTGAGTACGTTTAGAATTTTGAGTAAGTTTACTACGTTTTGTTATTCACCACTGTACTTTTGTAGTAACTTCATTTTTGTAGTAACTTACACTTTTGTAGTAAGTCCAGCACAACACATAGCTAACCACTGGTACTGCAACCGCCATAATTTTCTATAGGCTGGTGTTGCAGTACCAGTGGGTGGTCAAGTGTAGTGCAGGACTTTCTACTGTTTTTTTTAGTAGTAACTTACACTCAGAGTTTTTGAATACCGATTAGTAGTAAACTTACTCAAAAGTGTAAACTTACTAAAAAGTTTAAGTTATCTTTGTGAATCAGCCCCTACGTGTCAGTAGCATCTTCACAGGTAATGAGATTTTACACCTAACTCGATTATCTGCCATATGTTTGTCTATTGCATAAAACAGTGGTTTTGATGCAATGCTTGTGAATAATTATTTATTTCCAGGGCCACTGGATTTATGTTTGCACATCTATGGCTTTTCCCACATGAATAGGGATATGCTCCACTTACCCTATAATTCATCACCTGCTTTATAATGCACCTATTGCAACAGAAAAATGTTTCTATGTCTATCAGAAAAAAAATATTCAAAAGGGCTATGACAAATGCTTTGCATATGCTAACTGGTTACATTTTCGTTGTTGATTATGGTGTTCAGGAATTTTAAAAGGTGACAATTTGGTACAGATGCTTTTAGTTTATCCATAGTTGATGGACTTAGGATAGGTTTTGGGGTGGAAATACACCCTGCGTGGGGAAAAAACACGTACCCATGCCCTATATGTCTGACTGCCTGTGAAACTGGTATACATTTGTTTTGGCCCTGGTGTCATGTTAATCTAGCATTCGTGCAGAAACCTAGGCCTTTCCCTGGTAGTGCAAGGTCTAGAACCTGTTCTGTGACCTTTAGGAGTGTACCAACCATGCCCTCATTGTGGACACTGGTCTGCTATCCATGCCCATGGAGTATCACATAAAGCAGTGTTGGCAGAGTAGCATGTTTTGTGAATTAGTGGTGTGATCAGAACCTTTTCTCTGTGTCAAGGAGAGACAAGTTTAATGGCTCCTCTTGTGTACAATTATGCTATTATGTCAAACCTAGAACCTTGTGCTGGCATCCTGTGTGCATGACAAGTGCAGGTAAGTGCAATGAGTGTGTAGCACATGTGTGATAGTAGGACTCTGCTATTGTATGAGTCTGAGTACTGGGGCCAATGGCATCCATTTTTGATGGCTTGTTTTAGCATGGCGCAAGATGGAAAATGGCAACAACTTCCCACAGACAGTAGAAGTGTATTGCCTGCATTTGTGTAGCGGAAGAGTGAAGATCCAATCACTTAAGCAATGGAGGATGCAGACAGCACTACCTTTAGAAACTGAATGCAGACCTTATCAGCTAAGGGCTGCTGATTAGTTATTCCTGAGTACTACCATTTAGTAGATGGTAAGGGTGAGAGATTGTACTACAGTTTCTTTTATCCAAGGTGAAGTGATTTCTGGACAAGCCCTGCCCTTTTGTCTGTCTTCAAGAACGCTGATAACAGCCAAGTGCAGAGATTGCACACTTCATTGTGCCGATGTTTTGGATACTCCTGTTTGGAGCCAGCCCCATTACTACATGCTGTGAGAGACATTACTTTTACTTTGCACAAGGCTGAGTCTGGAGAGCAGACTGAGAATGGCATTTGAAATAGAACCAACTAAAAAAAACTGGTCTTGTCTAGCAACCCCATCATATAGCCCCAGAAGCATCAGATGGAGAGTCAGAGTAAAATCCATTTTAAGAATACCACCAATGAGGGCGTGGCTGGATGCCGTGCAAGATGGCCACACCACCGTAGAGCTCTCTGCGGCTTCGGCGCTTCATGCCCGATAAGTGAGGCTCTGGGCCTACTTTTTCTACCCTGCAGACAGCTCAGAGTATAAATGCCTGCATTCTTTATTTCAAGCCAGCAGGGACTTTGTTTTCCAGCGAGGACCATACTGGATCATGAGGCCACCATTAAGGCCTCCCTTAATAATTATTTCTCTAACCTTAGACCCAGAGAATTACCACCAATCGATCTCTCATTCCTAGCTCATCCGCTTCAACTTACAGAACTTTTTACGGCCTTACAATCACTCCCCAAGAGCAAAGCACCAGGCCCAGATGGCTTCAATGCTGAGTTTTATCTCCATTTTCCTAAACTCCTCTTCCCTAAACTTTTTTAACTACTTAACCATTTTACAACTACAAACTCTGCTTCTGGCTCCTTTGTAGAAGCCATGATATATTTAATACCTAAGAAGGATCGGGACCTACCCAATGTAAAAATTATAGACCCATCTCTTTAATCAACACTGACTGTAAAATATTTGCCAAAGTCTTAACTTTACGTTTGCTCCCTTATACCTCTGATCTTATAGACGTAGACCAATCAGGATTTATTCCTAGCAGAAATGTTGCAGATAATTCTCGCACCTTTCTAAAGATCATTAATAAAGCATCTAAGGTTAAAATTCCCTTGGCAGCTTTATCATTGTATGCGGAAAAGCCTTTGATAGGGTTAATTGGAATTTCTTATCAAATGTTTTGGAATGGCACGGTCTAGGCCCCAACTTTCAACATCTTATATCAATACTATATTCCGCACCGCGCTCCTCAGTTATAACTAATGGTCCATTCTTCTCCCTCAATAGAGGTACTTGCCAGGGTTACCCCTTATCTCTCCTACTTTTTGTTCTAGCTCTCAAACCTTTTCTACACTAACTAAAGACCTCAGAGAAATTTGCAGGTATTAAAATTAAAGAAATGCTTATTAAATTTACAGCTTATGCTGACGATATTAATTTATTTATGTCCCATCCAGATCGCTCACTTCCCGCCTTTTTCCAGAAACTTCATCAGCCGCAGTCCATGCAGGTAACAGCGGTGGGGCGGTGGGGCCGGGTAAGGGGGGATTTCGAGGGGCGATGCTGAGGGAAAATTAATTATTTAAGTTTCCCTCTGCATCGTCCCTCAAAATACCCCTTTACTTGGCCCTACCTCCTCACCGCTGTTACCTGCACGGACCGCTGCTGAACTTCATAACTATTCTGCGGTATCTGAGTATAAGCTTAATGTAGATAAAGCAGACATTCTTCCACTTAATTAAGATTGTTCTCTGTCCATTTTTGCATATGTTACAGCAATACTCTTAAGGACACACTCAAGTTTAATTCATTCAGATGTGTTACCCGTGAAGCTTCTAAACCTCTCTCAGAAATGGTCTCCGTTATACCTCTCTTGGTTGGGCCATCTTGATACCATCAAAACGATGCTTCTTCCTATTATCAATTTCTTTCTCATGATGCTTGCTATCAAGATATTCCAGTTAATCTTTTGCTTAATAGACAAGATGTTATCCAAATTCCTATGGCAGGATAGACCCTCTAGAATTTCTCTTTTGAAATTAAAACTTCCTAAATTATTGAGTGGAGTTAACTTCCCAGACTTTCTTACCTACCATAAGACCTTTGGTATCAAGCAACTACAACCCTATATGACTACACCAACTAATACTACCCAGAAGTTGTCGTTTTCTCTTGAACAAGCTCTTCTCTCACCATCATATCCTTTTCATGTGGAGTCCCCCAAAAGTCTTACTTCACACTTTACGCCTATTAATCAATTCCTATTTGGTATAGCAACCTACTTAAGAAAAGAAGTAGGACTCTCTATTGGAAGTCCTGGAGGAACAAAGGCACCCTCCTCATCTCCCAATTATATCACTCAGATTCCCTTATTCCTTTTTCTGATCTTTCGTTAACATATAACCTTCAATCTCGTATGCTACCCCAGCACCAAGAGCTTTGCTCTGTTTTGCAAGATACCTTTCAATGACATTTCTCTTCTGTCTCACCACAACCTAGTTCCTCTCCTCACCCGATTGCAACTTCCATTCACCATAAAGCAGCATACATATACAAACATTTAAAAGCGCCTATTCCAAGTAGGGACAAAACACGAACTGAGACTTTATGTGAAACAGATCTTGGTGTTGTGTGGCCTACCTCTCTTTGCAATAGACTTTGGTCTAAAATACACTCCACTGCACGTACAGCCAGCCTCACTCAAATCTTTTTTTTTTTTTATAACAGACTCTTTTACACTCCAGCTCGTCTTTTTAAACTCAAACTTACAAATAATGACACTTGCTGGCATTGCCATACTCAACACGGCACTGACTTCCACGTTTTTTCTTGCCCTGCTTTCTCCACCTTTTGGGCATCATTATGGACTCATATCGGAGCTATTACCCAGATTTCAGTTCCTATTTCATATGATCTATTGTTTTTGGGTAGCCTGCATGAAATTCGGAGCCCTCACAAAATGCTTGGGAAATTGGTGGATCTCCTGCTTGCTATAGCGATTTCTGTTATTACTTCCAATTGCAAATCTCCAGATACCATAACTAATTTACAATGGTGGAATTCAGTTTGCTACCATCGTAGACTTGATAGCTATAAACCAAATTCGATGTTACTTTCCATCAAGCATCATCCACTCAGTAACTATTTGTCACGTGGTGCAAAGGGAATTGATTTCTCCCCTCCCTCGTAATCATATATTGTGTTATTGGCTCAACCTTAATAATGGATATGTATATTTTTTATTTTTGTATATCTTATATATGCTGTATCTTTTGCATTTCACTTTCCTTATTTTTAAGGCTATTATCTGATTATACTACCTGTAGTCTTTCTCTCTTTTCTCTTCTAGTTCTTCTTCTGTTTCCTTTTCTTCCTCTCTCTTTTCTTTATTCAAAAAAGCTTGGATTAGCTTTACATTGCCATCTTCTCTTATTCACTTATTTATTTTTCTAATGTGGCATACAAAACCATGATATTTACAATTTTCGTATTCACATTTCACATTTTTGCATCTGCAATTAATTTTAATATTCTATACTTTGTTTTCTTTGCTCAATAAAATGTTTTAAAAAAAAGAATACTACCAATAAATGTAGAAACCTCATGCCTGATTGCGTCTAGAGCAGGACATGTACAAAACATATGAACCAAGTCTGCTTGAGGCATTGACATCGTGGACAGCGAAGACCAGTGGTACCCCCCCATTTAGCAATCTTCGCAGGCGTATTACATAAGTCAAAAACTGTTTTGTAGTGCTGTGCCTGCAGCCCTGCCAAGCATAGCCCCTTGTGCCGCCGGTGCGTCACTTTTAATATGAGAAAAGGTGACGTACCGGTGGTTCAAAGGGCTTGTAAATAAGCCCCTAAGATCTGTAGATTCTAGTCTATTATGCCATTTGCTACTATGCTTCTAAAGATCATCGGGCATAGTGGTGCCCAAGCTTTCATATATTTGACTAATTGTACATTCCTCCGTCCCCACTAACAATTCCATCAGTGGGGCTTTAGAAAAAACCCATTTTGGCCCCCACCTTTCGTAAACAGGAAGTCACGAGCCTGTAGGTATTTGAAAAAGTCTTTCTGATTTATATCAAAGCTGGCCCATAACTCAATACCATATTCTGTCCTTGAAAAAGATCCCCTAATTTCAAAAGCCTGTTCCTTTCCCAACTTAACATACAGGCATCATGAAAAATATCTGAGAATTGCGGATGTTTCTGCAGAGGAATATAAAAATTAAACCTGTCAAGACCCATTAATGAAGAGGTTTTTAGACTGGGCCAGTTTTTTGCGTTTGTTGCCATGGTCATGGTCCACATATGTATTGTCTTGGCATGGCTGGATCCCCAACCCCGCTAAGTAACTGTTTCTTTCTGTGCTAAGTGGTTCCAACTGTTTAGTCACCTTGACGCCAGTAGCTGCAACGTTTATCGTTGGCTAGTGGAGTTGCAAGACTGAGGGGCTGGGTCACGAGGCGTAGTCAGAGTCTAGTGACTGCTTGACCTTTCTGCAATGGGAAAGTCTGACAATTGCAAATAACTGTGAAGTGTAAATACAATTTGTGTTTAGTTGTGATTTCAATAGAGGTGTTTGACTATTGCATATAATGGAGAACGTATATACAATATGTATTTCGTTTTGATTTCAGTGTACATGTGTAATATAAAGACTAGTGGTTTAATACATACTTTGAGTAGTCTTTTTGTGGCTAACACAGTGTGTTGCGAGGGAGGGTGTTGTGCCAACACTTTACACTCGAGCTATGAGAATATGCCTGGCTGCTTGGTGCCAAGCTACCAGAGGGTGTATCATACTCATTCTATTTAGAACGGTGGGTTCTGACTGGCTTCGATGCATCTTAGCCAGCCCAAAGTCACTGGGTCTAACAAAGAGCTATGGGTCATCCAGAAGTATGTAGAAGCCTGTCTGCTTGCTGAGAGACGGAAGGAGTTTGCCTTGCTCTGCAGTAGGAGACACTGTCCAGGAAGAGAAGCTCAGCGCGTTCCCAACAAGAGGAGCACATAGTGAAAGCTGACTTGCCCAGAGAACGCAATGAGGCATGACCCGTGTTGTGGTCGGTCTCAGCAGTCGCTCAGTGCAGTTTAAGTGTGAACTGCTCATGACCTTACCAGAACAAATATCCCAAATCGTCTGGCAGTTTTTCTCCACAAAGTGGAAAGACCTGATCAATCCAGAGGCAACAACTGCCAGAAACACACAAGAGCAAGTCATTTGGCATGGCAGTCACAACTGCCAAACCAGAACACCTATCTAAAGCCAGCGTGGAGGACCACTGCCACAAAGCCAAGTGCTACCATATGGATCTGCTTTATCAATTATCCCTGAGAACTTCATGAGATTGACTGCTGGCACGTCCCTCATAGAAACAGAGCTGCTACCATGAGTGTGGGAGCCTGGACTGCATCCTCCACACTGCCCAATCTGCTACAATAACCAGCAGGTAAAATGAGGGTCTTAGTCTGCATTGGAACCAAGAGACTAATTGTGAGCAGATGAGTCAGTCACACATGCTAAGACTTTTTGCCAAAGGGGTAAATTGACATTGAACTGAGTTGCAGACTTGACCTGTGAGAGTATATCCCATATATGCACTTGAACCTAGTCCTGCCCAAACCTGTAATGGGTTGGGAATTGTAGATCTAGAATCTCAACCATAATGTAAGGAAGGGGATGCTAAGAAAATACCATGAAGAAGGGGGTATAGCTCCCCACTGTTTTACACACCTTAGTTTACAACAATGTATGTTGCTGCCATTGAACTGTGTAATATTTAGTTCTGTTATGTGATTAAAGTTATTTCATTTTACATAAAAGATAAACACTGAGCTGGTCGATATGTTATTTTGTATGTTGGTTGACGGTTGAGTTCTGAGCTCTTGCCTGCAAACTACCCCCCTGAGAAGCCTGTGACTGCTCATCCTTACTACCCTGATAGTCACATGCAAGAACAGTTGTACTTGGCCACATTTGCTGAGTCATAGTAGGACGACTCCAGGATTCCAGTGGCAAACAACCTCAACCAAAATGGTTGGTACCCAGTAGCCCTTGTCTGCCCTCTGGTCACCTGGACGGGGTCTAACATTAGGCCTTTTGTAAGTGGCAGGAAGTAATCGTCTTAAAAACTTAAATGTAATCCAAGAGGGTGGAATAGCGATTCCTTCTTGCTCATGAATATGTTTTTTTCACTATTCATACTAACTAATGCTTACATCATATGGACTGCTCTCAGACACGGATCTCAGAGCAGCAACTATTTCACAAAACTGTTTTGGAAGGATTAATTATTCCAAAAGGGTATTTAGAGTTTAGAAGAATCCAAAACATGTTTCATCTTTTTTTTAGGTCTGTTGCCTTGTAATATGAACTGCCTCATGATTAGACGCCTGATTACGATGGCGTTCGGAGTTGCCTTCGACCGACATCGCTGCGGAATTGGAACCGACCGACCTCAGGTCGGTGGTTCCAATCGCATCATTTGAATGCGTAGCAAACTCCCATTTCTCAGTGGGAAAGCGGTGGCTCCTCCGCTATGGCGGGGTGCGTCGCCCCCTTCCAGCAGCCCAAAGAAAAAAGAAAATGATATTAAACAGTGGTTTATTATAGTTGTATTTTGTGTCACTGTCCCGGAGTCTTTGGGGTAGGACCAGGGGGATAACAGGCACCCACAGGAGTGGTATGCACTGTTATCAGTGCACATGACAGTTTGGCTGGCCATCTCAGGCCGGCCAAACTGTCATACGCACTTTGCATGTTCTCCAAGCAGGCTGCATTACAGCATGCGCGGAGAACATGCCCAGGCTCCCAGTACCTGGCTGAGCACCTAACCACGGTGCTCAGACCAATCACAACGCTGCACTGCAGCGGTGTGATTGGCTCAGGGGAGCCTGGGTGCTTCCTGCTTCTGGCTGGAGCAGAGTGAGGACAGGAGGGACGACGAGAAGAGACACAGCGGCAATGAGGAAAGTTTAATTAATTTTTTTTATCACGCCCCCTGCCCCCCACCGCTGCTCCGTGACAGCCACCAATGCAATGGGAGCTTGTGCGGCGGGCGTAAACTGCCCGCAGAACAAGCTCCCATTGAGAAATGGGAGTTCCTGCACATTCCTGAACCGTGTGGCAGGCACCTCAAGGTGCCTGCCACACGGTGCAGGGATGTTCAGGGGGGCACCATAGGTGCCCCCCAGGCACAGATGCAGAGGGCCAGGGGGGAAGGGGTCCCTGCTAGGGCTCCCCAATGTCGCTTTCCGACAGCCTTTTCATGTCAGAAAGCCCGACATGGAAACCGACATCATAATCCCGACAGCGGAAATGCCGTCCTTAAGAGATTATGAGGCCTTTCCGACCGACCGACGGGTTCCATGAGCCCGTCGGATTGTGTAAGTCGGTGTCTCCGAATGCTGCCTCCAACCACATGCATCATAATGCGTCATTCGGACTGCAGCAGTAGGTGCGGTTCGGACCGCAACCGACAAGCCGTTGGTTGCGGTCCGGACCGCATCATAATCAGGCCCATACTGTTCTTAAGGGATGTTTCTTAATGGAAAGGGTTTATCCAGAAGCCTTTCACTGGGAACATTAAACAATCCCAAAACTGAAGTCATGTTGTGAAACATAAGGGATATGAACAGTAATAAAACAGAATTTTTGTTCTTAGAAATGCATACTCATAGGCTTGTTGCCGGCGACACTGAACACGTTTTACATGAATTGTTTTACTCTAAGACATGAAGAAATCATAGTTAATAATATGGTGTTCCTGCACTTTCACTGCAGGCGTCATCATTAACTGGTTCAGAATAACATTTTGAATGGGAGCTACTGAAGCTGTACAGTTTTGTGGAAGCTCTGGCTTTCCTATGGATAATAAATATATTTTAAATGGCAAAATAGCTATACTGTAATGCCACATAACATCCTCCATAATTTGCCCATAATCCCTTAATATGCAACAAAATATGTCTTTCCTTTAAAGCATTACTTAATTTAACTTACCACATAATTTTGCCCTTTATTGCTACTAATTTCAGGAACCGGGCTATGACTCATTGAAATTATGTAATTTTTATGCAGTTTTTTATTCGAACAAATGGGAAATCTGAAGAAGGAATATTATTACAAACAATACAAAAAAATTGTGCTGGTCAATATGCACATTTCATCAAATATTAACAACCTCGTGTTCTTGTACCATTTAAAAACCAATTGCCATGCCACAATCAACCCTCTAATGTTGTTGTGGGCCTAACAATGCCGAGTTTATCAGGGCCTATGAAAGGATCTAGGGGCTCTGCTGACAGGGTAAACAAAAGGTCCCCGCATGAAGTCTGACAAATGTAACCAGAACCCCCAGACGAAATTATCGGTTCATAACACATGCTCCATGTTACGTGTTATTTAATACAAGTTGAGAAATGTTTGAAAGCCTTAATTTTGCGGGCACGAAGTCCTACCTGTGCATTATTCCAGTAATTCACTCAAATTACGTCAATGCCATACATGATAGATTCTGAAAACTAGTCAAAAATGTGTGTTCCCAAGGTGCACCTCTGGTTATTATTACCTGTAGTTCAGCCGTGGAATGGAGTCATTCAGAAGGTTTGCTCTCTCGCTGCAGAGTAAAGGTTATGTGTGCGTGCGTGCGTGCGTGCGTGTGTGTGTCACAGCGGGGATTTGGAATTTTGATATTTGTGGAACCCCTCTGTGGAATCGCTGGTGTTTAGCTAAATATCGACTGATTTAAGTAATATATATATAAATGGAAACAAAAAGGGAGGCAGGTTTAAACAAGGAGACACCCCAAGAAGGGTCGAAAGAACGCAACTGTGTCCTCCTGGAATAATGTCATCCAAACAATTAAATGCAAAAGCAAATCTGTCAGGAAGGTGGACAGAAACAACAAATGACATCACTTTTTTTGTCGTGAGAATTGCTGCTCTTGTTGATAAAACATCCCAGGAAAGTAAAAATTCCATATTCCGAAAAGCACTTTGCATATAAATGCCTCCTATCTTAACTTTTAAATAATTTCATCATTACATACCAGACGGTGCAAAATGAACACAATGGAACAATTAAGAGCTGCTAGCATTAAATGCTCATCTGATGGGGAAAAACAAGACCAGTCAAAAAAATTACAATCTGATTTTTTTCTATACACATACTTTATTCTAGAATGATTAAAGAAAATGTTTTTAGCTCTTGATTTCTTTTGTGTGGTGCCACACTCGTTGTTCTGGCGTAGAAAAAAAATCCCTTTTTTGAATAAATTGTTTCTTTTGTTTACTAAAACATAACCTCCCTCTGGCAGGCTTATGTTTTATCTCCCTAACATATGGAAAAGCTATTTATTCCAGCCAATCACAATAAAGTAAAGAAAACCCTATTTTATGGAAAGTTATATATCACAAGTTTGCAGATCATTAAAGATATGATTACCAGTGGAGACCCTCCGACGGTGGCACATTTATGACTCCGCGAACAGATGGGGACATACATTTTCCTTGCAAATACTTTTGAAATTGCTCTACTGGTAGCAGTATAAAAATGATATACAGATGCCAGCTCCTAGCAGGCAAGGACAAGGGCTCAGATTTACACAGTAAAAGCTTCACACGCGCCCTGTCACGGGTGATTGATGGCTGCTGTACCTCGGAAACTTGTTGACTGGGTAGGGAACAGGGCAAATAATTCACTGCAACAAGCCCGATAATTCACTCAGCCAATCGCTCTGCTCCTCTCCCCAGATGTGACATATGAGCCCTCGCTGCAAGGATGCATCATTTCCCGGTGAGCAATATTCAGTGTCAGTGGGAGAGGCATCCGGAAGGCGCGCGGAAGCGGTGGCACGGCGGACCGGGTGCCCGGGGACCGCCAGGCGCGGGGCTGGTAATTGCAATTATACCTTTGCGCGTTAAGCCAGCGCGCAACCTAAATTCAAAGTCAATCTGCATTATCATATTGATTAAAACAAGTTCATCGCGGTGCCAATTTTGGTTTATCGCCAGCGGATAGAGGGAAGAGCCCGGAGATTGTTCCCACAAAAGGCGGCCATTCTGCCGCGGGGACGAGTCCCTGTTCCAGCTCATTGGCGGACTTGATTAAGTTTAAATGAAGCACACACTGGATAAAAGTGAGGGTATTGACCAGTGGGCACAGCGTGCCGCGCTTGAAAAGGCCTGATACATGCAGAAAAGCAAGATTTGCTAAATGCTCTAATCTTCAATCAAATCTTACATCAATACAGACAAAGTTTGGTAATGAGAGATTCAATGAAGCATGCGGGAGAAGGAATTAATCCTCTTGGTCTAAACTGGGTTCAACTTTGAAGCCGGCTCCTAAGGAAAGACAGTTATCTAAATGCTAAATACGAACCGTATTGTACTTTTCATTGCATGCTAATCTTGTGTCCATTTCATCTCCATTATTTCGATGCTCTGTTGTCAAGGCGATGCTATCACACCGCCCTATGGATAACTTGAGAGAATGTATGCAAAGCATGGACAGGGTCTCAATGCCGGGCCCCCTCTCAAAAAAATAACAAAGCTTAGTCAGCCTCTTAAGGAAATACGGCTTTAATGCAACACTCACCTGAGAAAATCCTGCCTTTTTATATATATAAAAAAAATCTTCATAGAACCAAGGGTTCAACCGAACCCCTATAATAGAGAATTGAGAACTGAATGTCAGCCTCACAGCAAAGACTCATAGATTTAACATATCTTATATCTCTGCAGAAACTCTTTCCAGACAAATCAGGCATGAGTATGCTCCTCACTTGTGATATGTGACTTCAATCATCCCCTAAAAGAGATAAACATGGCTTGAAAGCAGCATTTACCTCAGAGATTCACTTCTTTAATATACCACCACACTAAATTAATCCCCATGCCAAAAAAACAAGGAACCTCGTGCTAGTCAAGCCAGGAATGCACTCCTAAATTCCGAGATGTAACAAAACGTTCATAAAGACACTCAGCTTCAGTGCAACTCTCAAGTCAGAGACAGAAGGCGAAAATAAACCCCTCACATCTTAGACAAGGCTTTAAGAAAACTCTCATTTCAGAGAAACAAGGATTGAATACAATTTCCGATACCGAATGTAACATCTCTCATACAGACAGGCTATTTCAACACAACTCTCGCTGCACAGAAAATAGGTGGAAATATCACCTTCACTACTGAGACAAGCTTTAAATAGCCTCTAACTCCAAGAAACAGGCACCGAATGCTGCCCTCTGCCCGAAATGCATGAATTTATTCAAACACATAACCTTCTTTCGCCTGCATAGTTTTAAGAAAACCTTCACTCAATAAAAATGAGGCAAAAAGATAACCAGCGCTCCTGACACAAGTCTTTACTATGGAGAAAAAAAAGTATTAAATACACCTCTTCCTCCCAAGGATTAATACTAAAGTGTATCCTCTGTGCAACAAATTAAGAGTCTCATATACAAAACACTTTTGCAGCCAGAAAACCTGTGAATCTCACAAAACAGGCTATGCCACTGCAAAAGCATGTTTTTATGTGTACAAAATCTCTTTTAGGAGTTGGAAAAGTCTTTAAAACACGTAAAATGAGTTTTTGACTCATTACGTATCTCAAATACGAGGGGCATAGAAGTGGCAACGCTCCCCTTATTTGTGAGTGACAATAAGTATCAGTGTTTTGCAATTGACCAGAAACCAAGACCCGACTTGGAGTGGTATCCTGTAGGAAAGCCTCCCCTTTGAAAATCATCACTGCTGGCTTCGAGGAAGCAGACAGTGGCCCAGTGCAGTGGACCACTGCATGCTTCATCCGGATATCATTTTTGATAGTAAAATGTTCCTTTTTAAAAGAAACCCATGTCCCTTTAAATGTCAGAATCTTCTTTTAGAAAATAAGCGCCTGATTCACAAAGGTAAACTTACACTTTTGTGTCAGTTTACTATTTTTTTGGTATTCACAGACTACGAGTTTAATTTTACTAATAGTAATTTTACGACTGCGGAAACTCAGCACTCGTGGCGGAGACTCCGCACATAAAAAGATAGGCCTGTCCTATCTTTTTATGCACGGAGTTCTCTGCCCAAATTGCGGAGTCTCCGCAGTCATAAAATTATTATTAGTAAAAGTAAACTTGTAGTTTGTGAATACCAAAAAAACAGTAAACTTACACAATGTAAGTTTGCTTTTGTGAATCAGGCCCTACATTTGTCTTAAAGCAGAAATAAAGGTCTTCCCTAGGGAAACGATCTGTACAGAATTGCAAAACGCTTCCAGCTTAATGAATATTCACTAGGAAACACGTTTTGTGACCTAATGAAAATTCACATTTTGTGATGCAACTGAATATTACATTAGTCTCATCAAAAAATGCTAGGCAGATTGGAAAAAGTTGGTTCACAATTTGCACCCACTATCTGTAAATTAATACATCAGACATCGAGACTTTAAAAAAACCATATACAAAAGAATATTTAGTGTAATCCTAGGTTTAGAGAAGCAGAACATGAAAAAAACTCTAGGCAAAAGAATCAGAGAAGCATGAGTTTTAAAATAAAGAAACAATAATTGATCACTTTTATGATTCCAGAAGTTGAAGGTATTCAATATTTAAAATTGTGGATTGGTGCAAACCTCCCTCAGTGGTATTTGTGTTGCAAGCCTTATATTTTTGGTATCATTGAAGAGGCTGCAAAGTCCCTCCCGTAATACTAAATGCGGGGTGTAACGTAATATAAGGTGGTTTTGTAGAGCTCTGCTTGTCACCCATCAGGGTATTCAGGCACTGAGCAGGTGAGATTAGGTTTGTGGTGAGGCTGGTCCTGAGGACAGGCAGTCTTGATGGTCCCGCAAGAAGACTAATTGAAAAGCCAGGTCTTCAGCTTCTTGCAGAATTCAAGAAGTGAGGAGGAGACCCTGATGTGTTGGGGGTGGTTGCTCTGCGATTTGGCGGATTGGTAGGAGAATGATCGACCTCTAGTTCTGCTTCTGTGGAAGCAGGGTGTGTGTGTGAGTGAGAGTGATGCTGAGCGAAGTTGTCTAGTGGGTTGCTGGAAGTGAAGCCAGTGATTGAGGTATGTATGTATGAGAAGTTTGAACTGGCAGCGCTTTTGGATGGAGGGCCAGTGGAGCTCTCTGAGGAGTGGTGTAGTGTGGGATTGGTGTGAGAAGTCAAGGATGAGCCTGGCGGCAGCATTTTGGATGGTTCAAAGTCTGTGAAGAAAATGGGTTGGGATGCCGGCATACAGTGCACTGTCGTAGTCCAATCTGCTTGTGATTAGGGCCTGTGTGATGGTACATCAGGTGTCCAGTATGGAGCCACTTGAAGATTTTACGTAACATGCGGAGTAAGTGGGAGCATGAGGAGGTGACGGCGTTGACCTCGGACTTTATGGTGAGGTTGGAGTCCAGGGTGTGATTTCAGTTCCTGCTCATTCAACAAAGGTATGCCCTTGGAATTAGAATTTGTTACTGAATTGGGATTCTGAGTTGTGTGCACTTTGAAACGCCCCGCTGCACATTACACAAGGAAAATCACATGAAATGGAAAAACTACTGGACATGGGGCAAGCCATGTGCTACACAAGAGCACTATTTACATATTTTGCCTTATTCTTTGTAGGAAACCTCTAGATCATATGCAAATTGAGCACATAGAAAATATTTCATGCTACGGTTTTGATATTTAACATATGCAGAATTATCATCTGATGTTGATATTTAACTAATGCACGATTATCAACTGATGTCGTGTGGGAGTAGAATGAGGTCAATATTGTTGTCAAACTTCAGCTTAGTAAAACCAAAATTTAGTACAGCAATTACGCCAATAAGCAGCCTTAAAATCATAACCAATTAGGAAAAAGGACGTCTGAAGACCCCAGTGCACCTCATGTAAATATATGATGCATTGAAACAAGCTCTCTTTCAAATAAAAAAAGTACAGTTCATCCCTCCATGATAACATATAAAATGTTACAGTCTCTAATCTTGCAAATCAACAGTTAAATAGAACCCTCCTTCCAGTAAAATACTGCTTGAGTAAAGCATCATCATGAAGAAACTAGTTGTCAAACCCCATTTGGGGGGCGACAGGGAAAGGAGGGGCTTTTGGGTGCCAGTCACAGGGGTTGGGGTAATTTACCTCTGATGTCCCGGGTTCGTTCTACCATGGCTCTGAAAACGGGGGCAAATAATTCACCTTCAGCACTTAACTCTTAGTGCTAGGGATTACAAGCAGTCACAGGGTTCTCAGAGAGGCAGTGTGGATGTTCATAAGCTCAAGACTAAATGACCATCCAGCAGAGCAATAACTGAATCTCCAACTAAGTGCTTTACTTGGATAAGAAAAGTACTTTAATACACATACGTTAAATGAAATACCAGACAGATAATAGCAGAAGGCACAATAACACTAGCTCTTGGACTACTGCACTTTGGGAAACCGCCATCCCATTCTCCTTTTCCCAGGTGTCTCTCCTCTTATGAAGCAAGGACAGACACATTTCAGGTTAGAGAGTTTTATGAGGCAGGAAACAAGGCTAAGGTGTTCTTGGTTCCAGTGGCAATGTCTACAGCGGCATAGTTCTTGGTTTTCGGTGGCAACATTTACAATGGCACAACTATGGATTCCAGTGGTAATGTCCATTATGGGTACAATTGGTGGTTTACATGGCATGATCAGCAGCGATCTGTCTTTTTGCATGGTGGCGAGGTCCACCATCAGTCTGTGACTGCTGCTCGGAACCGCATTCATGGAGAGACTGTGTCAACTCTCTAAGGACTCACAGATCACTCTCCCCAATCTTCTTTTGCCTGGTAGATCGCCAGCACCAGGGTGTGAGTACTCTGGCACTCCTTGGACAGGCACAACTCCTGTGGGATTGAAATGTTCCTCTTCTCTTCTCTCTGAGCAGCCAGGATAGCTTCCAAGCACTTCAGGCCCAGGGTAGAACTCTTCGGCAAGACTAAAGGAGATATTCCCTCACTCCTGGGATTTTGGCTGTCAGGCACACATCAGCTCTCACTGCAGAGCAGTCCTCAGAGTACACTGAGGAGCATTGCCTTCCTTGGTCAAACAGAACTTGGAACTAAAACAACAAGTGGGTCAGTGGCTCCCACTTTTAGACAATCAAAGCACACAGGGGCTGTGGATTCTATGTCTCCACTTTCACAACTGGTTTGGGGTGTCCTCTCCAGGCTGTTCTCTAGAAGCAGCCTTTGTGTAGAGTGATGCTTCTCACAGAAGGGTAGCTTCCAGGCTGAAGTTCTCACAACAAAAGCACAAAATAGTGTGAGGTTTCTGCACAACTTTATCAACAGCCACACTGAACATTGTTCAGGAAACAGACTAAAGACATGTGTCCCCTAAAGGATCCCTCTCACTCTGAACAACAGAGGCTTTAGTCCCACCTTTCACCCCCACCATCTACCAAGTGACAGTGCTACAGGTATACTAATCAGCTACCCCTCTCAGCAAAAGGACCTAATTGAATTTCTAAAGGAGCTTTGTCTCCTCTGTCTCGACTTCAGTGTTTAGGTCTCCATTCAGCTTCAGGAATGTTGGCAATACACTTTGGACTGTCTGGGAAAACAACCTCACCTTCATCTTTTGTACAGGAAGAGGCTAGGGGCTCGATAAAGGAACCACGGGCCTCCATACACCGATTCACTCATGCACCTAATGCATGTATCACACATGCCACATACATAAATAATCACACTACATTTGGGATGTTAGGGCTAAGATCTGGGTGAGCACATAGAAGCAGAACTTTATATTAGTAGGCCAGTAGGCCTTCACTCCACTGACACGCTAAAAAGTCTGGTCACAGCTATTTATTCCCAAAACAAGATTTTCTGCCGCCAGCACTCTACATGTTAAACCCATGTCAAGAGCAGAAGTCTACTGTCAGTCAAATGAGGGCACTCGTGGTGCACCCTTTCAGGTCACAGGACAGGTCCAGGACTTCAATCATGCCAAGGGGCAGGCTGAGGTCACTCCTTACACACTAGATCAGTGTGAGGCTAGGGTAAAAAGAAGACCTGATACCAGATATTCTCAGTTGAGTACTCATAGGAAGGGAACGTGACTAAACACCATGTTGGAGATATTCCTGCCCAAACAGCAGTTTTGACTCTACACCTCCCCAAGGATGAACAGTGCTAATACAGCACTGACACCAGAGAAACACGATAAAGCTACCTTATATCCAAAGCCTATAACCAAGGCTCCCAAAATGTTGGTTAGTACTAACTATGATCCTTTCTCACTCCAACAAGGGCCTGTTTACCAGAGACTGATCCCTATTGATACTTGCCAATTACTCAAATTCAAGCCTTGAAAAAGTCCAATATTTATTCAATGAAACGTGCTTGGGAATAAAATAATTAAGTAATCCACGCAGAACTGCAAAAATCCTGAAGCTATTTAAGGTATTCAGATGCGTAACTGGTGTTCTTGTGTAATAAAGTCTGAATAGAGCTTTCACTCTCCAGAAATTACAACTCTGACTCCAGAGAGCAAACTCTGAATACAGCTTTCACTCAACAGAAGCTGCAACACTCAATCCAACAAGGTACATTGTGAATGCACCCTACCCCTCCCTCTCCCCTCTAAGGGATGATTTAATGCAGCCACGACCAAACAAAACAAGGCCTGGCACTTTGTGAAAGCTTTAGAGGCTGCCAGGTCTGTCCTGGGGTGCAGGTCACTAGCCTATATAAGCTGCCTGCCAAAAAGCTGATCTTCCCGCTCCTTGGCCAGCGGTTTCATTAAAACTGGTAATTTAATTTGGTCTTGCGGTCAAAATATTTTAAGCACCCCTTTGAAATCGGGATCAAACTGTGTTTAGCTTGTGCGCAGACCCCTCTGCAAGAGGTGCTTTTGCTACTTTGTGTCGTTAAGCTTCTTGTAACAATTGGTACACTTGTCATGAAACAGATACTGCGAAATGGCGTCATCTAGTTCAGACTTGTAGGGAAAATTGTCCAGTCCTATGAGCCCTGAAGCTTTCAGATGCGTCTAGCACAGTGTGAGTCCATCCACCCCCCAAAAGTGCAAGTGGCGATGAGACTGAGAAACCTGAGGGTGCTCCTGTCCAGGTTGTCAAGTGAACCTCCAATCCACAGTGGTGCAACAGCTAGTTAGCTATTGCCCATTCCTTGTTTTACTTACATAGTATTGGAGCCTTTGCATCAAAACGCTTTTTCAGCATAAGCTAAATCCGACTCAAGCCAAAGAAGAGAAGACGATGAGATTGACTCAAGCGTTTAAGAATCGCTGCTGTTCCATAAGAACAAATGTAATAAAATACAATGTAATAGAATAAAGGAAATCGAGATTGACAATTGCCTGCATGGTGCAGGAATGTGCTAACATTTTAAAACTTTAATGTAGGCTCTCTATGTATATTTGATTTGCTTAAAAAAACATATGTTATCTTCTTTGACAATGAATTTCATAGATCGTTAGGCACCCAGTGACATTTACTGTTTCACGAATGCTTTCTCAAAGTCAAAATGTCATTCCTACTTTTCCAAACTTTTTTCAAGTCAATCGATCATATAAGGCAGCACTATTCTCTATGGATGTTAAAGAAAGAAACACTGCTACTCCCGACTGATGGATGGGTTGGTCGTTCTTCCACTTTTTACTTAGATAGTTTCTTTCTGGGAAATGTTATCACCCCTTTTTTATACAATGTATAACAAACAGGAGAAAACTGATGTCTAGCGCGACTCACCGGCAGCCACGTAATCGTTTCAGGGTTATAGCGCATCTCTGGACGGGTCGTCTCAGACCAAATCTACCGAAACAGCGTCGAGAGGCAGCGAGCTGAAGTGGCCCTGTCGGTTCGAGGGCCTAGCAGGCAGGGTTTCGGAAAACGCTCGCCCGCACGGCCCGGATGCCCTTGATCACAGCGACTGTGCCAGGGTGCGTCCGACAGCGCGCTGTGGGCAACAATTGTCAGTTTTACGTGGCCGCCGGTGAGCCACACTAGACATCATTTTTCTCCTTTTTTATTTTATTTTTAAAATTTTGTATAAAAAAGGGGTGATACAACTTCCCAGAAAGAAAACTATCTGAGTAAAGGACTTAAGGACCATTCCATAAGTTGGAAAGGTTATTGGTAATGAAAGGTAAGCAAGCATTGGTAATGCATCAGTTTCGCCTATGGCTATGTGATTAATAATAAGCTGTTTTTTGTTTAAAGTTGTAGCTTTAGTGAGCAGTTGTGCAATGTAAGTTACTGAAACTCAGTACAAGTGTTATAACATGTTTATTGAGAAAGGCAATATATTGTGCTCTCCTAGCAGGCACCAAGATGTGTGTACGTAAGAAGAGCAAAAGACAGAGCGATTGAGTGGGTGCACATGAACCCTCAGGCAGTCATGTAAATACTCAGCCAGTGCACAGGAGGCCTCAGACCATGGGTCCTCGCAAACATTTGCACAGGGGCCACAAAGTACATACAGTCTGTGGTGTGACTGAGGGCCGCACTGATGCCTCCATGGTGGCGATAGGGGGTCTGGGTGGCTCAGGGATTGTGTAAGGAGGTCTAAAAAAATGTTAAATAAATGGGCAAGCGTTTATGTGTAAGTTAATAAATGCTTTCTCGTTTATTTAACATTTGTTTCTGAATATTAGTGCTCAGCAACACCAGGGGGCCGCATGTAAAGGTCAAGAGGGCCGCAAGCGGCCTCCGGGCCATACTGAGTATCACTGCCTCAGACGGTACACAAGAACCCTAAGATTGTGCACAGAAAAACTCATTGCATAGGAAAACTCATTGCACAGGGACCCCAGGCTGTGCATGTGAATACTGAAACTGTGCACTTTTCCTCAGCCAGTTAACAGGAAACCTCAATGCACAGGAGCCATCAGACCATCATGTGTATATTCTCCCAGTGCACATAAGCACACAAACAATCCACTGGGAGCCCTGAGACTGTGCATGGAGAAGGGACTAGACAGTCAGTGCACAGCAAGACTCAGACCATACACAAGAACCCTCAGACACTGCATGGGAACCAAGCAGTGCATAGAAATCCTCAGACAGCGCGTAGTAAAACTCACACAGTGCATGTGAATACTTAGTGCGCAGGAAAATTCATTACACAAGAAACCCTAAGCAGTCATGGGATACTCAGCTAGTGCCCAGAAACACTCAGAGGGTACAGGAAAACCCAGTGGACAGGAACCCTCAAACAATCATAGGAAGACTTAGCCGGTGCACAGGGGCACTCTGGCAGTGCATGGCAACACTGAGTAAGTGCAAGGGTAAAATCAGACAGGTCAAAGAAGCACTCACTCAGTGCACAAAAACATTCAGTGCACCAGAACCCTCAGGCAGGCAGGAGAACACTGCTATAGTGCGAGGAAATCCTCAAACAATGCACGGAAAATCTCAGTGCACAGGCACCCCGAGACTGTAAACTGGAGACTTCAGAGCAGAGGCACCCATAGACAGTCATGGCAATCCTCGTCAGAGAACAGGACCACTGAGACATTGCGTGGGCATACTGAAAGGGCGCATTGGAACATATGGACCCCGGGCAATGTTCAGAAACACTCAATCAGTGCATAAAAACACTTACTGCACACGAACCCTTAGAACATCAGTCAGTGCCGAGGAGGGCTCCGACAGTGCACAAGAACACTCGAGCTATCATATGAATACTCAGGAAGTGCACAGAAACTCAAGAGAGTGCACAGGAAAAAGTAGTGCACAGGAATCCGCAGTCACAAAAACCTTTACCCTGTACACGGCTGTACTTCGTGTACAGGAACACTCGCAGAGTGCATTTAGTGCAGGCATTCATGTACAACTCATTATCATAATGCACGCGGTTGGCAAGCTTATGAAAGAAATGCACTTTGGCTCCTCATCACTTCTAGCAGTTGCATTGCGATTTGTGAGATATATGGATTTAATACTACTGTACATCAGACTACTGCAGAAATTCATAAGCTTACAATGTACAGGTGAAAGTAGGAGGTGAAATTGGAATGAATGCAGTGCCGCAATGAGTTCTATTAAGTCCGGATTTTTTGGACGCCTATTGACAAATACATCAGACTATTTCTGCGTGGTAGACATCTCAGAACCTCTGTACTTAAAACATTTTTTTTTACTGTTTATGCTTCTGCTTTTACGATTGTGAAATGATCTTGTAAACGTTAAAACAGATTGGAACCCTAATAACTTTTCGTGTTGAGGAACGGGGGCAGCAGAATATACGCCATGACTACATAACAGCAACAGTGATTTTTTTGTACTTGGAAGTGATACACATTTCTCTGTGTGCTGCTTCCATGTGTATTGATCTGGTGAGTGAAGCAGACGGAAGGTGCCTGAATATTGCATGTGTTGTACTGAGGGGAGATGCACCTGCGTGAGTATCTTAATAGTCTGTGTATTTACATTTATCAAGTGGGTGTGACTGGAGCCTTCGGTGTACTCAAGCATGGTTTGCAGGAGCACATATAAGAATGATGGATCTGCGCGACCGATTTCAACGCGTTGGACAGACATATAGCTGTACAACATGCTGTACTTGGCTGGAATACGCACATGCAAGGGGAAACGGCCTTTGCAATGCAGCCTAGGCGCGCTTGCCATTTCCCCGCAAGCTGAACAACACTTGCCTCAACAATGCTTATGCCTTAACCAAGCACATGCGTGGTTAAGGCAGTCGGCGTTCTAGCTGTCTAAGCGAGTGGGGATAGGAACCGGAAGGAACGCTGCAGGAAGGACTGGGACACGGTGAGGTAAGTTGGGCTGGGGCCAGAGGGTTAGGTTTTGGAGGGGGTAGGTTTTAGGGAAGGAGGACGGTTTTAGGGCTCAGGGCAGGAGGCTGGGGTTGGGGTAGGTTTTAGGGCAGGGGGCCGAGTTTTAGGGCTCAGGGCACAGGAGGAACGGGCAGTTTTCATTGCAGGGTGCAGTTTTTAGGGCTCAGGGCAGGGAGGATCGGGGTAGTTTATTTAATGGGGGTAGGGTTTTAGGCCTCAGGGCAGTGGAAGGGGTAGGGTAGTTTTAAGGAAAGCTCAGGGGGAAGTTATATGGATCAGGGCAGGGGGACTGGGGTCGAGGTTGTTTTGGGTAGGGGGCAGGGTTTTAGACCTCAGGGTAGGGGGAGGGGAAGGGTTAGTTTTAAGGGCGGGGTAAGTTTTAGGCCTCAGGGTGGGGGGCAAAGTAGGGGGATGGGTATTTAGGGCCTAGTGCGGGGAGAGGGGATGGGGTAGTGGTAATCTTTACCACGCATATCCCTTTATCAATCATGCCTTTACCACGAAATTGCGTGGTAAAGGCATGCGTGGTAAAGGAATGTGTGGTTTAGACGCATTCGTGGTTAGGACGGCGTTGTAGAGGCATGCATGGTTCAGCCATGCATGCCTCTGTCATACAACCACATGCAAGTGTTAAAAAGCTACACATATTTGCCTTTGAGTGTCTGGTCATATGTCAGAGGAGTTTCTTTTGGATTCAAAAGTGGTGTGCAAGTGAGTGGATGAATGCTACATGGCTGCTTGTTCATTAGGGTTCGGAGACCTCATGTCTTGTCATTTACCTCATGTAATAAGCAGGTTTCTCATTATAACTACAGGTTTAATGCATGTTACTAAAGGGCGGGTCATCATGAAAATATGGGGACTCTGCAATGCAGTTTTGAGTAAGATCCCTATTTTCACCATTAGGAAAAAAGGACCTTGTGTAGTATTTTCCTTGCACCTGTCAATTGAGAGGCAAGCTTACATGAATTATGTACTCACATACAAAAAGCTCATTGCAGCAGCACCAGGGGACTGAGTGCAAATGGTGTGCTTGTTCAGTAAATACAAAACAAGCACAGCGTCCTTAAAAAAAAGACCGAAATGCTCATGCACTGCCAAAAACTTCCAAAACAAGTTCTGACCCTCATAACAACCATAACTGACTACAAAACAACGCATTGAAGATAATAATAATTTAACAGAAAATGCCATTATCTTGGTGTTTGTTTTAATAAATGCGCATTTCTGTTATTTCTGTGCATGAGAATAAATATGCAAGGAATGCACAGTGGTAGCTTATAACCTTGAGAGAACCCACCAAAGCAACGACGTTGCTTTACGTTTGTCACGTGACTTGACCAGCGTGAGCAGCTCAAATTCAAACACTACAGACAGGAGGAAGCACCAATTACAGAGAGAAATTTGTTCGCAAGAAGCTCAACTGGGTATATCTGCCAGAGTGCGAATATTACATGGTGTGGAAAGGGTTTGGTGATTGGGGGAGCAAGTAGCTAATCAATTAAGAAAAGAAGTTCCGAAAGCACAGCGAATAGAAACAGTACTTCGGCAATGGGAAACTGATAAGAGAAGCATACGAGAGAAACAATATGAGGAAACAGGCTGCTATAGGCAATAGAAATGGAGGAAAAGTAAGTGGGAAGCACTGGAACGAATGAAAAGCAATGAAAGCAAGGGGGCAGGATGTAAGCCCCTTTTAAGATATATTTAATACAAAATATTTCACAAGCACCAGGCGAAACCTAAAAAGCACAGTAAATCAAATTATAAGCCTAAGAAAAAGAGAGTATGTACTTACCTATTAGGAGCAGCCAATAAAAGAAGAATGTGATTGCGGGTCTAGGACTTATATATCCTATTTGAAATATTCTAAAAGGGATTCAATGTTTTATGATGTATGTGTGTAATGTTCTTTAAAGGGCTGCATGTTGGGGCAGCAATAAAAGGTTAATGCATAATGGTAGCCTCCAGTCTTGTAAGAAATACGTTTTAGTTGTGGCATTAAAGTATAATGCGAAGACATTGTTTTAAATCTACTGCTCACATCATCCTAGTGGCATGGTTTGTGCTGGTAAGAACTGGAAGGATCAACCTTAAATGGATTGAATCATTCCCAAGTGACAGAACATAATGTGGGGATTTGCCATTTTTATAATTCAAATCACACCAACTTACCACTAGTATGCCAAAGGGTATTTTGTTTTTGTATTGCCATGTGAATCTCCTGGAAGGTCAAATGTAGAGCTGTTACACACAAATTCGAATCTGTTTAGAACAGGCTTCTCCAACGAGTAGCTTGTAAGCTAGTGGTAGCTATCCAGCTACAAGCAAGTAGCTCTCCTATGTGCAGCCCAGCATACTAAAATTAGAAGCTTTTGAGTGGTTGACTTAAAATGTGTATACCAAAATTGAAAAATGTATATTTGAGGCGAAAATGGGTATATTTTCAAAACTGATAGTTTCAAAAAATTTACTTATTTAAAGCTGATATTTGAATGATAAATCATGCAGCTTTGGGAGACTTATTACTAACATTATTCCCTTTGTGCTAGAGAGAATCGCAGCTGTTGCTGTTATGTATTACTCTTGTAGAGGTATTCAAAACTAAGCCTTTTTTTTACATTATTTCTAGCAATCCTGCATCGAGGTGATCACAGCTGGTAATCTTGCCTAGAGTGGCCACTAATGTACTCTTGTCTGAAGCATAAAACACTGATAATTTTGGCAGCTCTGGATGATTTTTGTTGAACAAAAGTAGCTCTTATTAGTGAAAAGGTTGGATACCCCTGGTTTAGAACAACAAAAACATGCCCCCTCCTTGTGCTTATCTACGTGTCTATCCGTAGTTAGGCCTTAGGTCCAGATCACTTTTGGGTCTGGGTTGACAGTTCAGCTGTCGCCATCCCTTATGTGAAGAACAGAAAAAGAGATTTCAGAAGTACTACTGAGAGGGGGGCTTAAGCTACACCCACATATTGTTTACCCTGAGTATAGACTTTGATTGGGAAGAAGGTGGGCTCTTCTACTGAAAAAGGGTGCTTTTATAGCACTTTTGGCCTTGTGCCAAAGGTTCTGCTCAGTACTGCAGAACTGTGTAAGTTATGGTGGCAAGCCAATTTTATTGTGAAAAGTTACAATACAGGCTGTAGGCAGGCTTGACATATTTAGCGTGAAAACCATATGTTAAGGAAATAGGAATTTAAGGGTTGATTTTTATTACTTTCTATTAAACCCTGCAGAGAGGTATTTCTTACCAGATTACCTTAGTACCTTAGTGAGCCGCTCTGACAAACCATGAAAATTAGCACAGTGATAATCTTTGTTTAATCATCATTAGAGAGATAGTATTTTGTTTTGCTAACTGCAATTTTGTATATATATTTATTTTGTAACTGTATGCCTGATGGTTGTGTCGAGGTAATGCTCACACTCAAAACATTAAGCCTGAGTTGGTTATGGTGACAAATCGATGATATGGGAAAAAGTAATGTCAGATGTCGTAGATCGTGGTCTGCTTTTTAAGAAAAGTTACGACAAAGGCAGTAGGTCTGATTTATTTATCATTAAAGGCAGAGGTCAAAGCCAATAGACTTTAAGGGTCTAGTGTTATTGCACCGGGTTAGAGCCTGCAGGCATGTATTATGTTACATGAAATCTCCCAGATAACCTTAAAAGGCAAGGATTTTCATAGTGATTACCCCTTTAACAAGATTCTCAACATGATAATCTTTTTAGGGCCCTTTTGAGAGGGACTGCAGATGGTTTTGGCAGCCTTTATTGTGTAAATATTTGTAATTTGTTAACTTAACTGTATGCCTGATTGTTAATTTAAGTGTGATTCTGTAGGCCTATGATGGTTATGGTGTCAAGCCAACAGTAGAGGTTACAGGTCTTATTGGTTCATTGAGAAACATTTTTATCAGATTCCATTCAAGTGGTATGTTTATTATGAAAAGTTATGACAAAGCCAGTCGGCCTCACTTTCTAATTGTGAAAAACATATGTTAAATACAATAGGCTTTTATGGGTGGATTTTTATTCAACTGCGCTAAAGTCTGTATACAGCTGTTTGGCTACATGGGATCTTGCAGATGACCATACTCGCTAAGACCTTTGGCATGGGTTACCCATTCGATAATAGATTTGCACTGTGATAATCTTTATTAGGACCCCGTAAGGAACACTTTACTACTATAATTTTGAACATATTTGTAATTGTTTTTTCACTGTATACCTGATGGTTGCCTTGTGGGATAGCTTATGCTCAATATAGTGGGCCTGTGGTGGTTATAGTGCTAAGCGCGTGATAAAGGCTATGGATCAGATTGGATGCATGGGAAAAGTTCAATCTGATGCCACGGGTCTGGTCTTCTATTATGAAAACTTAAGACAAAGGCACTAGGCTTGGCTTATTTATTGTGAAAAGCACTTGCCAAACCTGAAAGGCATTTAACAGTGGATTGTTATCAGGGTGTTTTACAGGATGTAAACAATCATTTTTTTACATGAAATCTTACATATTACCACAGTAGGCAAGGGTTTTGGTGTTGGTCAACCCCTCTAACAAACTCTAGAGGAAGATGATTTTCACTGTGATAATCTTTGTTAGGCACTTTTGAGAGTTGTTGTATACTGTTTTGACAACTGTAAGATTGTACATATGTGTATTTTTATAAACTTATGTCTGATGGCTGCCAGCTTATGTTTGATTCAGTAGGCCTGTGCTTGCTATGGGGACAGTCTACTGGTAAAGGCTATAGGCCTCATTGGCTCATGGAGAAAAGGTATAACAGATTCTATGGGAATGACTTGTTTATTATAAAAAAGGTTATGATAAAAGCCGGTAGGCCTGACTTACTAATTGTGATAAACATGTGTTGAAGACAATAGGCTTTTATGGGTGGGGTTGTATTACTCTGTGCTGAAGCCAGCGTGCAGATAATTTGTTGCATGGACTCTTATAGATTCCCAGAGAAGGCAAGATTCCTGGTGTTTGTGACCCACTCAAATAAAACCATTGATTGGAGTTTTACACTATGATAATATTTATTAGGCCCCCTTATGAAGGATTTAAACTTTTTGACAACTGTAATTGTTTTACATATCTTTAATGTTATTACTGTATACCTGATAGTTGCCTTATGGGAAAGATTATGCTCAATACAGTAGACCTGGGTTGTTTATGGTGACAAACAAACAATAAATGACATAAGTTTGATCAGTTCATTGGGAAACGTTATGTCAACTGCTATGGGTCTGATCTATTTGTTATGCAAAGTTACAACAAAGGCAGCAGGCCTGATTCATTTATTATAAAACGCATATGTCAAGTCATAGTCCTTTGAGGTTAAACTGTCATTGCATCGTTTTAAAGTCTGCAGATATATATTATGTTACATGGAATCTGGCAGACTACCTTAGTAGGCAAGAGGTTTGGTGTTAATTACTCATTTGACAAAAACTATGAGTAGAAGATTTGCAATGTAATATATATTGCTAGAATCTCTTCAAAAGACATGATTGGCTTAGTTGTCTGCCTGAGTCTTGTAATTAAAAAAACAAGAAAAAATAAGTAGATATTTATACCTATACAAATATAGATGGCATTTGCATTAGCGCTCCTCTGCCACTGGTTTGCAAAAATCACTAGAGGTGCACACAATAGCCTCTGCCAAAGAGAGGAAGGCAAAAGTTTTATAGGCAGAGCTACTAGTATTGTCAGATAAGGGGTGTAAGTCGGATGCCGGTTTGCAGGGCCATCCCATGGTCGAAACAGCTCCTAGGCCATGAGACGGAATTTTTCAGGGACAATGTCATTGTGTGTGTGTGCGTGTGTGCGAGCGTGCTTGTGTGTGTGTGCGTGCGACCTGTGTATGATGCCTTCAGCAGTCAAGATGGATCAAAAACTATACATGGAACCATAGGCTATGTAAGACCATGACATTAATTCATAAAGTACATCTTCGTATAGCTTATAATTACATTGTAGTTTTTAACTGATTGAGTACTCTAACATCTGAGACCACAAAAACAAGGGTATAGCTGATGAACAGCCATCAACTGGTCATGCCCTGCCACCCTCCTGAGAAACCAACAGGGAAACAGTTCTTACTCCAACTCAGCCACAACCACCCCTGTGACTGTGTCGACTGGGCCCTCTTCACCACCCCTTCACCATCTTGGACCTCCTCCTGCCCAGCAACTGTACCAGCTGGCACACTTACCATCACCTCTGCACCATTTGGGACCTCCATCGCCCATGCAGCTGTAGTGCCGACCTCTATTATCATCCACCCACCAGATAGAATCACCAGTACCACCCTTTCACCTGCTGACATTGCCTCCATTGCTTCGGCTTCTGCCATCACTGCACTCTCTGTGGCCAGAGGATGAACCTCCAAAATTGTAAAGCAAATGTCAAGAACTTTAGCCAGAAGGAATCAGAAGGAGCCCATTAAGTACATCTTCTCTAAGCTTAAGCTGAATATAACGGTTCCTGTGAGCAGCACAAAGCTCTTTCATGCATGCATACAGAGTACTTGCAACATCTAATATTTATTAATGCATATTTATTAATGCAGGTTTCTGTTGAATTATCCTGGGTGTACCTTTGTTTACGTAACACTCACCTGAATATCAGGCATGGGGCCAAGACACTGATCTGGTGGACAAAAAATCCAACTGACCTGCTCCTGCACTTTTGGGGCCTGATCCCCAGCTGTCCTTCCTGCATTGGACATATGCATCACTCATCCAAAAGGGGCAGATGCTGGCTGCCAGGGAGACTGCACATACTTGCCCAAGTGCAGATGAATGCCATAGTGATCACAGGAAGGAAGAACTCCTTGTGAAATACTTTGGGGCAGATTTACAACCCCCTTGCGCCACCAGTACGTCACTTTTGTGACGTACTGGAGGCACATTTCACTTCTCCATATTTACAAGGAGAGGAAAAGCCACCCTGCGTGACTTTTCCTCTCCTTGTAAATATGGCCCCATCACACGCAGCACTTTGCGTGAAAGGGGCGTTCCATGGGTGTTGCTGTGGGTGTTCCCACACAACACCCATGGAATGAGACACATTTCCAGATTTACGAGGAATCGTAAATCTGGACATGCGTGTCAATGCTACGCCTCCCCAGGGGAGACGTAGCGAGGCGCAACGCGGAGAAATGTTTTCATTTCTCCTCGTTTTTTCCTCTTTCAAAGCGTGCTGCATTCTACAGCACGCATTGAAAGAGGAAAATGCCTGTAGTGATTGTTTTTGTGCAGGAAGGTGCCCCTTCCTGCACAAAAACAATCTCCCCACGACGCAGGCATCCTTGCACCATGGTGCAAGGGTGCTGGCGCATGGCTGCAGTTTGTGCGCCAGCGCAAGGGAGAGCACAGGAATGCGACATATTATTGTAAATATGTCGCATTCCTGTGCTTCGGAAGTGCCGGGTTTGCGTTGCCGCGCTGCGGCACTTCCTTGTAGATCTGCCCCCAAGAGTTCAGCTTAACCAACCAATGTAAAATATAGCAGAGGAGGAACAGAAGGACACTCCAGCACAAGCAGGTCATGCATAATGAGCCTGAGGACTCAAAATGCAAGGTCATATGGAAGAAGACAACTGCATTTAATAATCTGGCTCTCCAACAAGTAGAGACACAATCAGCCTTTTTCCATGGACAGAACTGCATAGTGTAGCAGTCAATATGGCAAAGGATCCCTGCCAGACAGTTGTCAGATCAGCCCAGGAATGTCAGCTCCAACAGTCACTCACAATGCCAGTCTACCTCTCCCATTCTCCCAAGAGCTCTCCCCTTTTAGACCTCACAGGAGGTCAACTCCTGCTGCCCAGAACTAGGGAGGAGTGCAACCCTGATAAGATGAAGACACAGTACTGTATGTAATTGTAAATAGTTGGTTGTTAAATACATTGTAATAGTAGGTATATGTTTAAGTGATTTATGTATATAAGTGGTCTTTGTATAGTGAAAACTTAACCCAAAGAGTAAGCAAGGGACCCTTGTACAAGGTTGAGCTAGTTGGGTAAGAAGCAGTGGTAGGATTGGTTCTCAGGATACAGGGATAGTTTGGTTAAATGTAGGCTACAGAGATAGGTGGAGGTTTAGTTGGGAATAGGGAGGGGTATGACAGAGCTGGCATTGAAGAAGGACTAGGGTGGGAAGTTGGATAACACAACTAGGCTAGGATGCTTGTTATTGAAATAAATGTTTTGAAACTTGTGATTGAAAATAAGTGCAATTTATTTTGAATGTACATTGTAATGATAGTTATGGTTGAAAATATAAGTTTACAGTATGTAGTCCCTTATGCTAGTGGCATTGGTATCTTAACACTGTTTGTCCTGCCCCACTTGTGTCCTTTCTGCATTATCACCTAAGTTTATCTTAGCAGCGAATACTCAGAGTCCCCTAGACTGGATGAAGAGGTAAGTATGTTGTTAGTGTAACAATGTCGAGCATATACATGCATATGTTAATATATCTTTAATACCTGGGTGATACCTAGCTGAAGGCATGCATCTTATGTGACATTTGTCTGTCCAGTAATGTATTGTGTACAAATGATATCCCTGTGGGATTTGTTAAGATTAATCCAATCATTTTGCAAATATGACCTAAGGGTAATGCACATATATTACAATGAACTGTACATAAGAATGATCAAAATTTATTTTTTGCCAGCTGTCTTTGTGTGTTTACATCCACAGGACCTGTTCAGGCTATACATAGTTTCAGTCAAACAAATTAAGCTGACTTCAAGGACCACACAATTCTCCGGTTTCCTGTTATAGAAATGTCATACTCACCAATTCCCATTTCCTTAGACTGGCTACATGGAGTGGGGTTCCTCAGCATGTTGATGGGGAAATGGAATATATAAGCCCGCAAAGCAAGTCTCAGGACACGCAAGGTTATATATTAAACAGGTTGTTTGGATTTAACAGTATATCTGGGACAGCAAGGACAAAAACCAAGGCAAAGGCAAGCATACTTTCCAAGAAGGGAGTGTGCTGAAGGGCCATCCTTCACCCCTGATGCCAACGAGTTCCCTGAGTAGAGGAGGTAAGCATGCAGTAGTGCCACACATATGTTTTTAACCATATGCATGTACATTTACAAATTATTGTCTTGGATTACTGCAAAACATTAAACTGTAGATAGTTGTGCACTATGCAGTGGGTACTTAATGCATATGGAATTGACTATCTGGTAACAATAGTGAAAATGTCCTGTCAAAAACTTAATCAGGCTGCTTTTATTTTCCCCTTGTTGCCCCTCATGTCTTCCAACTGGTATTTGTTCTATTAGAAGTTCTTAGTGCTGGCCCTGTCTTCATGGCAACACCCTCCCCTGGGTTTGTTTAGATTAGCTCTTGCTTCGCTTGGCTGGTGACCGCTAGCATCACAGAACTCACCCTCCAGTTCCTAGTTCTGTGGCCCTCCCACACTCCTCCCAACATCCTCATACTCTTATACAGCATATCAGATACGCTACTCTTACCTTACATGCTTTCCTTCCAGTGTCAAGCAGCCCACGTTTTGATACAGGAATGTCCCCTGCATGGTAAACGGACATGTATTCTAGTTCTGAGTGCCCAACTGCATGCAAAACGTGTATCATGACTTTTTGATTGGCCCCAGCACCATACTAATCTAGCTTGTGCACGGAGGCCTAGTCCTATCCCTGGTAGCAAAAGGTCCACATTCTGTTCTGTGACCTGGAGGAGCACACAAAGTGTGCCCTCAGTAGGTGTAGGACTACTGTTCATGCCCTGGGTGAGTCACATAAAGCAGTGGTGGTACTGTACTGAGTTTTGTGAATCATTGTTGTAACAAAACTTTTTTCTCTCTGTCAAGAACAGAGCAGGCCACTGACTCCTCTCAAAGAAAGTTCTGCTGTTAAGTGCACCACAGATCTTGTGTTGACATTGCGTGTGCATGTTGAGTGCGTGAATATGCTGCAAGAGTGTAGCATATGTATGGAGGAAGGACTTTGTGAGTGGTGAGAATCTAAATGCTGTGATCAGTAGGGTGCATCTTGGATGGCCCCTTATATAGCTCAGAGCTTAGACAAGTTGGAGGGTGGCGAGAGCTTCCCCAAATAGTGGTAATGTATTGACTGTATTCCTATGGCTGGAGAGTGGAGATCCAGACACTGAAGTAAGGGGGAATGGAAATAGACCTAGCCTCAGGAATTCATGTAGGCCTTGTTAGCAAAGGACTGCTAATTAGCTCTTACTGCACATTGCCATTTGGTAGATGGTAGGGGTAAGGGGTAAGGGGTGGGAAGCAATTTCTGTTGTACAAGATGAAGAAGTTTCTAGGCTGGGCCACCCTTTTGACTGCCACTGAATAGTGCTTTAGGAAGGCTGATGTAAAGCCAGGTGCAGAGATCTCCCACTTTATTGGGCTCTTGTTAAAGATACTCCTGCATCGAGCCAGTATCATTGCTACCTGCTATGAGCCCCATTCTTTTACCCAAATGCTGTGTCTGAGGAACAGCTGGAAACTACATTTGAAAACAACCAACTCAAACTGGTTCTGAGACCATAGACAATAGACCTACATTCCCAGTCTGGAAAACAAGTTCAAAAGTGGGATCCATGCCACAAACTTTATTCCAGTTCCAAGAAAGTGAGCGCTCTGCAGATTACTCAAAGAGCTGCTGTGTAACTAGGGTTCATCAAACACAAGTGGGTTACCCTGTGCCCCTCAGAACCTAGGTATACAGTGTTATAAACTACAGTGAGTTCTGGCGGGTGTCACAATTTCTTTGCGTGAAAAATAGGTGTTGGAAAGTCACACCTTTATGAGAAGATCAAAGTGTGTTCTCCAAGAACATGGGAGAGTAGAGGCCTATGCTGACCATTATTCAACACCCCCAAAGTACATCACCTAAATAAATAACACACAATAGTTTTAATTATTAAGTATATTGGAAGTCATATATCTAAATAATATGGACACATTTTCTTTTTCATATAAGGCTGTCAAAAAACACAAGAATAAATCAAATGACGTGACTTAGTGATAAAGTGACATACAGTAAAAAAATGTTTAACATTATACAATGTAGACGCAGACTGATTTTAACATGACATAGATAGAAAAATGATTACAAAAAAGTATGTTCTCTCTCATATCCACAGTTCAACAACATCCTATATCATTATTCACACTTCTTTAAGATGGTTGACAAAGAACAAGAAACAATGGGATTGCCGTCGACGTTTCGATCCTATGTCTATGTGTTGATAGTTAGACATCACAGCTGGTCTTCCTCGGGACTAGAGGGATGTAGACAGCCTCCATAGGGAGATAATTCCTCACATGAGAACCATGTGTGTTGCATTAAAAGGGGGATTTGAAAAAATCAAACCAAAAACAGAGGATGCAGAAGGCGACTCACCTAAATGCTGTGCGATTCAAGGGAAAAGAACTCCTCCAAGCCAGAATGGAGTCCACACATGGATCTGCAAGTATCCGTAATCATGTGTCCAAAATTCAACAAGTGGAGACCCCACTGGGATTCACTGTACGATAGAAACATGATTATATAGTGAGAGGGAAGCCTGTATCACCCTTAATGCTTAAAAAGTACTTAGGCAGGGCACAGATTGCTCAACTTTCCAAATCTTAACATGAAGATTGTATTAAATACAGCAACAATTATGAGGAATACTTTCTTCCTGGTCCCCAAGTGATTCTAAACAAATCAAGAAATGACGTGTGTTAATCAAAATGTTACGTGATTGGAACATTAAAAACATATAAAACTCCTGGGAGGCCACCAACATCAACACACCAGGGTTACAACCAAAAGCAAAGTCTTCCCGCGGCACATGAATGCCAAAAGCAGCCCGGGAGATTCAGTGTCATTTATATAAGAGAGAGACAGCCACTGCGTAAGTGTGTACGTCTACATCAGGGAATTACGTGAGTTGCAGACGGCCGTCAAGCAACTCATCTGGTAGCAATCTTAATTGGAGTGCTGTAGAGCATTTTCAGCCCATGGGACATTGGGCTGAAAGTTTGAGGTGGCGGGTACTAGAGTAGGGTGAATGTGATTTAGAACCACAGCAAGTTCTCATATAACGTGTTAGGTACCCCAGACCTAGTGCACACTAGTATGATGCATCTAAACATTCAACAACTCAATATGCATGCTCATTTCTATGAGGTTGTCACTGTACAGGTTCCTTGATTAGCTACACAGAACCATATACTGTCCGTAGGCGCTCCAACTATTATGCAGATCGACATCAGGCATTCACTCCTTTTTACTCCCCATACGTGAATAGAATTTCTTCCATTTCTATTAGTTTTAATTCACTTTTCTTTGCAATTCGATGTGAGCGCTCCCACACCACTTTACAGTGGGCTTCTTTTGTTTTAACTGTATTGTAGTCCACGGGGAGCTTTCCAATCATGCCCTATCACGTGGCATGCTGCTTTAGAAACTGCTGTATATTAATTAGGCAGTATTAGAAATGGGGGTCTCTAGTTGGCAATGGTTTGCACCGTTGTCCAAGTAGGGACCCTTCTTCCTAGTCAGGGTAAGGGGAATACACTTCTAAAATAACCCATGCTCACCACCTTGGTAGCTTGGCATGATCAGACAGGCTTATCTCAGAGGCGGTGTGTAAAGCATTTGTGCACACATACAGTAATACAGTGAAAAATAAGTATTTTTTATCTAATCCAAACAAGACCAAAACGACAAAAATTCACAATACAATAATCAAAATATGACTTTTAAAAGGTAGGTAGAAACAGTTCTGTCCATAGAAAATTATAGATGCAACACTTTCAACAGAAAGTACAGTGGATGCATCAAAATCATAAACAAAAACAGCTGCTGGGGAAGTGATGCATCGGTTTCCTTTACTGCCATGCAGGGGAGGTGATGCGTTGGTTCCCTACTGAAGGGGAGGTGATGCGTCGGTTTCTTACTGTGTGGGGAGGTGATGCGTCGGTTTCTTACTGTGGCCCCAGCACTGATGTAGACTTGGCGCCCCGGTGCGATGCATGAGGATCAGGGATGCGTAGGTTCTCGATGCGGCAGCGGCAACGGTGCTGCTTTGGTTTCTCCAGCCGCAGTCCCACGATGCGTTGGCCGCATAGCAAGGCCTGCGTCAGAATCAGTGCGGTGATCTCGGACTTTGTAGATCGGTGTACTCGATGCGGCGTGCAGCGATTTCTCTCACCCCGGGAGAGCGCTGCGTCGGTTTCTTCGGTGATGCTTCGGAAACAGATGCGGATGCGTCACACTTTTCGTCGTTGCGTTACTTCTCCAGCTCCCAACAGCAGGAACAACCTCCAGAGGCCCAGAACAGCAACAGGCACCTCTTGGCAGGTCAGAACTCCCAGCAAGGAAGTGTAGGGGAGCTGGGGGTGAAGTCTTTGTGTTCCTGAGACTTCAGAACAAGAGCCAAGCTCTACTTCAAGCCCTTGGAGATCTTCCTCAAGCAGGGGACACAGCACACAGCAAAGTCCTTGTCCTTTCCTTGGCAGAAACAGCCACTGCAGGCCAACCCCAGACAGCACACAGCAAAGGGGCAGTACTTCTCAACAGATTCTCCAGCTCTTCTCCTTGGCAAAGGTTCCTCTTGAATCCCAGAAGTAATCTAAAGTTCAGGGGTCTGTGCCCCATTTTTTATAGCACAAATTCCTTTGTTCTCTGGTGGCAGAGAAGCTCTTTGCCCAGCCAAAACTAGTTCTGTCCTCTCTGGTGCAGCTGCCTGGCCAGGAGGTGGAGACAGCATTGTCCCATGCAGACCAGGCCCATTCAGGTGTGAAAGAAATCTCCTCCCCTACTCTAAATGCAACCCAGGTCTATTCAGCCAAGTCCTGACTCATCCAGGAAGGGCAGAACACACAACAATTTCCCCCCCCAGTAGCTGTCTGAGAGAATACACATCCCCAGCCCCTGTCCCTCCAAAGCCAGACAGTCAATACACAAACCAGCAGAGGCACACAGGACGGCTAAGCAAGAAAATACCCACTTTCTAAAAGTGGTATTTTCAAACACACAATATAAAAATCATCTTTACTAAAAGATGCATTTTTATATTTTGAGTTCAGGCATACTAAATTGCATCTTCCTATCCTATCCCAATTGGAAGTTTTATTTATAAGATGTTATAAATAAACTCCCATTCTGTCCTATGGGACATATAGCCTTTCAATAGTGAAAAAAGAACTGTATTTCACTATCAGGACATGTCACACACCTCAGTACATGTCCTACCTTTCTCATACACCACCCTGCCCATAGGGCTAACTTGGGCCTACCTTAGGGGTTTCTTACATGTAAGAAAAGGGAAGGTTAGGACCTGGCAAGTGGGTGCACTTGCCAGGTCGACATGACAGTACCAAACTGCGCACAGACACTGCAGTGGCAAGTCTGAGTTACATTTACAGGCTGCTCATGTGGGTTGCACAATCAGTGCTGCAGGCCCACTTGCAGCATTTGATTTACAGGCCCTGGGCACACACAGTGCACTGTACTAGAGACTTACCAGTTAATCAAATATGCCAATCATGGAATCACCGCTCCATAAATACAATTTACAGGGAGTGCATATTCATTTTAGCACTCATCAGCAGTGTTAAAGTGCCCAGAGTCATAAAACCAACACAAACAGGGTCCATAACAAGAGGCCAAAAAGTCTAGGGATAAACCCGCTGGAAAAGCCAGGTCTAACAGTAATTCTCAGCCAATCACCTGCCTGTATCTCTGCAGAATGGACCTGTGTTGCCGGCGCTCAGTCTAACTATAGATAGGCTTTTCCTTGAATTCCCTTGACCACTTGATGGAGGTAAGCATTCATTTTAACTGAGTCCAGACACTTGTTTGGTTTCTCCTTTCCAGCTCACTCCGATTAATACCGTGAGCCCGTGGTTTTGGGTAAGTGACATGGCTTGGCCAGTCCTTTGCAGGTGATTTATATGCGCTTTTTGTGCCCATGTTTCATGCATCCTTTGATGCTTATTTGCTGGTAGCAGAGGAAGTTGATGTTTACACATCCCCTTTCAGGGACCAATGTTTCCTTTATTTATTTTTTTAATGTTATTTTTCTCTTAGCAGACAGGCTGACTTCTAGACACTAGGCATACCCTCTGCTCCTTCAGAAGAAAGTGCAGACTTCAGAAGATGTTCACGCACCTCTGAGAGAATGTCTGTTACGCATATACATTTATTTTTGTATGTTGCCCAGGTCCCAGGGTTATTGGGTTGCTCCTTATTCTTTGAATGTCTACTAAGAGAGGGAAAAAAGAATGGAGTGATATTTATGGAGGAGAAGCCCAGCATTTTACCAGTGTTTGGGGCACCCAGAAAGAGTAGATAATAAGAGAATGAAGCTAGGAGCAACAGCGGCAGCCGCTCCATTAGAGCGGAGGAGCGCAGCCCCCCCTACCACCACCAGCAAATAAAACAATAATAAAACGTTTTATTATCGTTTTATTTTAATCCCCAGGACTCTGACGAGTCTTGAGGGTGGGTCCAGGGATGACACTGCTGGTAGGGGAGTGGTGGGCACTCCCTTCACTGCACATGAGGTGTTTGGCCGGCAGTCTTAGGCCGGCCAAACCCCTCATGCGCAGTGAAGCTCTCTCCAGCCCCAGCTGCGTTGCTGGGGCTGGAGAGAGCAGGCACAGGCTCCCAGTCTGCCCTGGGAGTGCAAGTTGCCGAAGCTCAGGCCAATCCTGAAGCTGCTCTCATGCGAGAGCAGCTTCAGGATTGGCCGCAGGGCAGGCTGGGAGCCTGTGCTCAGGGCCAGAAGCAGGAAGAGCGCGATGCGGCGGGAGACGGCGGCGGCGTTGGCAGCGGCGTTAAGGTAGGTTTATTTTAATTTTTTTGATTGTTTTTGTCCCCGAACCCTCCCCACCGTCCTCCTTCCCACCTCCCTCCTCCATCCCGGCCCGCCCCCCCACTTTGGTAGGAGACGGGCCGCTACTGAGGAGTAACCCATATTGCGACGGAGTCCCCTGGCCTCTCTGCATGGTTTCTACCTGAGAACTACCCCAAAGTCTGAACCAAGTTAAATGTGGCCATGTATGCCATCAGCCACAGTGTATTGTAAACTAGGGTTGCTGCCACCAGGAAATTGAGGAGACACATTGCAGCTGAGTGAGTCTGATGAGCCTTGGAGAACACCACTGCACATTGCCACTGTGAGCCTAATAGGCATGGGAAATCGCAATGTCACATCGCTTTTGTGAGGCTGATCAGCCTGGGAGGTGCAACTACACATTGCCTCTGTGAGCCTGTCAGATCGGACGGTCATAACTGACCATCTCCACTATGAAGCTGATCAGCCTGGGAGGCTACTACTGTATGAGGCTGCTGTGAACTTGATCATTCAAGGAGGCTGTAGCTACATGTCCCTACTGTGAGCCAGATCAGTTTGATAGGCCACCACTACTTATCGCTGTGTGAGCCTGATTGGCATGTGAGGTTGTAACTGTATGTCGCTGCAGTGAGCCTGATCTGTCTGAGAGGCCACAACTGCACATAGCTGCTGTGAGACTGGTCAGCCTGGGAGGCCATAACGTCACATCATCACTGTGAGTCTTACCAGTCTCCGCAGCTGCTTGAGAGGCTGTACCATGACACCTGCCATGCTGCATTCACAGAGCAACATCAGCATCAGGGCAGGTTTACTGCAGTTAGGTGTAACATGTTTGGTGATGAATACCACACGAAGTATAAGTTGGAGTGGGGTAGGGAATGGTCAGAGGATGCAGAAAGGAGAGTAGCAGTATGAGGGGTGTGTTTCTAGTGTAAGCACCAAGACAAATGAAGCCTGTCAGTGGGTTGGTTCTTATCTGTTTTATGGAGCTGCAAAGAGGAGAAACAACAAGTCTTCATTGAGCATTCACATTGATGCATGTGGTTTGTATCTTCCGATTGCAAGGAAGAGTGTGATTATGGCATAGCATATTGCTATTAGTTATGAAATACTGTATAGCAGATGTTAATCAGAGGGGTTAGTGTGTAACCTTTAGAAATGACCTCTGATATGGATTGTCATCTTTTTAGTCAGCACAGAAATTATCCCAGATATTGCTGAAAACCTCAGGGTCATGAGGAGATTATATATTACTTGTTTGCATTCTTCAGTACGCAATAATTTAGGAAGCCATTCTGTGACAGTGGGTATTAGTTTCGACCTCCAGTAGCTTAGGATACAGACTTTGCATGCAGCTAAGGATGTAGCTCACCATCCCTGCCTACGATTCAACATATCTGTCAGGTCACTCATGTTGTGTAATGTGCCTAACTGCATTGATGACTGTATTGGTACACCACTAACCAGTGCCAATGCTGTCCACACTCTATTCCAGGATTCAGGCAAAGATGTGCAGTGCTATTGTAGTGGGGAAGGTCACTATTGCTGGCCTCACATTTGCAGCTATAGGAGTGTGGAAGTAGGTGTGCTCTAAACATTTTACAGGGTGTCCAGTATTAATCATAGAATCTTAGGGTTCAGACATTTCAGTTTGTCTTCTCTCGTAAATTTATCATGGTATTGAGTAAACCGCCTGTCTTTCATAGAGTATTGTTTATTAAGTACAGTTTGGTAGTAGCTTAGTAGTCGAAAAGGTTGGGTTTTAGAATAGACAGTTGACCAAGACATTGTATGAACCTAAAATTACTCCCTTGTAAGATCCCCAGCTCTTGATTTAATATAGAATGGGTGGGTCATTCAGTACTATATCATGGCTGCCAAATCAGTGGCCGATAAATGCAGTGGGCAAGTTGGTGGTATTGCCACTGATACCAGTCAGGGAGTGCAAAGTCAATACATAGTAACTTTTTGTCTCCTATGCAGACGCTTGCATTTCTCCATAGGGGTGCTAGGTTATGTACCGTTGTGTATGTGCCTATTTCCTTGTGTGCCTTCTTCCCTATAGACAGGTAGGCCTTTATTATTGGGTTGTGAGGGATTACATTGAGTTGTTTTTGCATATAAAAAGACATAAGACCGAGGGTGTTGCCCAATTTGGCTTGTTCCAGTTATACAAACATTGATGGTGCGTTCATTAGGGGTAAGAAGTACACAAGCAGCAATAGTGAATGTGTTGTGTTCATATGTGTTTAGAAGTATACAAAACAGTAATGGATGAAAGCATGATTTAATCTGAGCCACTGGTAATTACTTGGGGTATTCAAGTCCACTGTTTTTCTGCACACAATGCCACCTACAGTGTTTCGCCCAAAGTCAGACGAGTATGCCCAGACACACCATGCACACTGTGCCACTGGAACCACGTTATACATGGCTGAGGAGTCCTAATAAGGGCTAAACCAGCCCTGGTTTGCTTATGTACTAGTTCGGGGAAGACTTGGCCTGGCAGTTCGGGCTGGACTGTTTCTATTGGAGCAGGTCAAAACTGATTTGCATACGGCTTGGTCCAAACTGAGGTGGCTTGGTGTGCAAAAAAATTATTGATTGGGATGCGGCCTGAGTGGTTACCAGTGTCTGAGATTTATTCAACCATTCCCTCCATCAATTTTCTGTATATTACATTGTGTCTCCTAAATGGGACGGGCATGCCTAGATGAGGTCCCGTCCACACTGTGCATCTCGAACCAAGCTAGACCTGACTGATGAGCCTTAATAAGGGCGAAACCGGTTCTGGGTTGCTTGTGCTGTTCAGGAAGGACCTGTCCAAGCCGTTTTGGCTGGACTGTTCCCATTGGAGGAGAGTCAATACTGATTTGCATATGGCTGGGTCCAAACTGAGGTGATGTGGTGTGTAAAATGAGGATGGATTGTATTGCGGTCTGAGTGATTACCAGTGGTTAAGATTATTTAAGCATTCCATCCATCACTTTTTTGTATGCTACAGTGTACTGCCTTAAGTGGGGAGGGAATGCCCAGACGTGGATCCCATGCACTCAGTGCCACTGGAACCAATCTACACCTGGCTATTGAGCCTTCATAAGCCTGAAACCAGTCGTACGTTGCTTCTGTTTCTGTTCAGGGAGGACCTGGCCTGGTAGTTCAAGTTGGACTGTTCTCATTGTAGCAGGGTCAAGACTGATTTGCAAACTGGGTCCAAACTGAAGTGGCATGGTGTGCAAATAAACAATGGATTGGGATGTGGCACTGAGTGATTACCAGTAGCTGTGATTATTTCAAGCATGCCATTCATCGCTTTTTTGTATACTAAATTGTGTCGCCCTAACTGGGACGGGTATGCCCAGACGTGGTCCCGTGCACACTGTGCCATTGGAACCAAGCTATACCTGGCTGATGAACCCTAGTAAGGGTGAAATCGGTCTTGGGTTGCTAGTGTTCCAGTTCAGGGAGGACCTGGCCTGGTAGTTCTGGTCGAACTTTTCCCATAGGAGCTGAGTCAAAGCTGATTTGCATATGGAAAGGTCCAAACTGAGGTGGCATGGGGATGGTGTGCAAAATAACGTTGGATTGAGATGTGGCCCAAGGGATTACCAGTGGCTGTGATTAACTCAAGCATTCCACCCATCACTTTTTGTATACTACTGTGGTTGCCCTAAGTGCGACGGGCATGCCCAGGTGTGGGTCTCATGTACACTGTGCCACTGGAACCAAGCTATACCTGACTGACTGACGAGTCTTATTAAGGGAAAAACCGGTCCTGGTTTGCTTCTGTTCTGGTTCAAGGAGGACCTGATCTGGCAGTTTAAGCTGGACTGTTCCCACTGGAGCAGGCTCAAGACTGATTTGTATTTGGCTGGGTCCAAATGGAGGTTGTATGATGTGCAAAATAATTGATTGGGATGCAGCCCGAGTGATTACCAGGGGCTGAGATTAATTCAAGCATTCCATCCATCACTTTTTTGTATTCTACATGTTAGCATGTGTGTGACATGTGTAGTCTACCAGTTACTGTATGGGTGTGTAGTTTACCTTGTTTTAGCCCAGTGTGAGTGCCATTCCAAATAAATGATTGTATGTTGTAATCAATGGGTGTTAAGATTGAAAGTAGTATCATATGGGGAAGTATGCCGAAGATATAATTGTATCAGTGTGCTTTTGTCATTTTAACCACCTGGATCCTTTTCCACATAGTTCAGTCAAATTAGTCCATCATAGCATGTCATTCTGGGACTTTATTATGAAAGGATTTAGGTTTGCTTTGCCCATATCTTCTAGGCTTCTGTTTATTTTGATCCTTCGGTATATTAGTATCTTCGGCACCCATAGCACATTGAGGCATCCTATGTTGGCCCTAGTAGTGACCTTTGACATGGGGAGACCCTCATATTTTCGCCAACTGATTTTGTAACCAGATATTTTGTAGACATCAATGATCAACATTGTTTTACAGAGTGAGATTTCAGGCTCAATTAATGTTAATAAGATAATGTCTGCATAAAGGAAGGAGTTCACTGGGCCACAAGCAGTTGGGATTCTTTTCATCCCGTTGGGCATTTGCAACACGACTGACAAACGTTCCACGGCTAGCAGGAACAGTAGTGGAGACAGTAGGCATCCTTGCCTAGGTTTGTGGGTAAGGGGAAAGATTCAAATTGAAAGCCTCTGTAGTTAACTAGTGCAATTGTGCCTGTGTATAAGCATATAAGGTATATTACAGAAGGTACGTTCATTCTAGCATATCAAGCCCACGACACAGCACGTCCTGCCAGCTTGGATCCCAACAGCCTAAACCACTAACGGGATCCCAGCAAACATTCTGAGCCGCTCACATGGAAAATAACTCAAAAGAAAACAATAATTTATTAAATACTAAACGAGCTGAGCGTGCCTGCTCAGCACACGCATACCATTTGTGACATAACTCATTCCATTACAACATCTCCCCCCTTTTTATCTGAACAGAAAAGTAACAACTTATACAAAGGGGATGTATGGATTAACTGAATATGAAGTCATCAAATTGTTTTGGAATTCTCCTAACACGAGAACCCACCAAACTCATACTTGTGCTCTCAGGAACAGTGCTTGTGACATCAGGTGTGGTGTCACCCATAACAACCTCCGCTTGTGTGTCCAAGGAAGGCTGAAGATTAGGTGAAAGCTACTATGCCCAATCTGTATTTTGTACCATCTCTTTCCTTTTGCACATAATAGCTACTTGATAAGGAGCAAGTTTAACTAGCTGTCTCTTGTTCCACCAACCCTTACCCAGAATGACTGCAACACTTTTGCTGACTCTATGCATTTGCATGTGGAGCAGGGAATCTGGAATCCCCTTTCCTTGTCTTAATAGGATTGTTGATCAGTACCCAACCACCTAATGTCAAATCAACAATTGGTTTACTGCGTCCACCATCAACCCTCAATTTCATGTCGGCTTGCGGTGAAGCAACCATAGCAACTATTAAATCCTTGGATGGAATCATTTCTCAATTTCTGTGCTTTTTCTCACTCAACCACATAGGATACAAGGGTGTGTGAACATTCCTGCCTCTCAATAATGAAAAAGGGGACACTCCAGTGGTGCAGTGGGAGAGGTATTACAGCCCCAAACTTTCTGATCAATTAATCAATCAATCAATCAGGTGTTTGTTAAGCGCGGCTACTCACCCGTAAGGGTCTCAAGGCGCTGGAGGGGGGGGGGGGTGCAGGTTCCAGTCCATCAAGGAGCGGGTCTGTCGAAGAGCCAGGTCTTGAGGTTTCTCGTGAAGATGGAGAGCGATGTTGCCTGTCTGAGGTGGAGCAGGAGGGCGTTCCAGGCTCTGGCCGCGAGGAAGGAGAAGGAGCGGCCTCCCGATCTGGTCTTTCTGGTGCGGGGGACCATGGTGTAGGAGAGCTGGGCTGATCATAGGGTCCTTTGGGGTGCGTGGAATTTGAGTCGGCTGTTCAGGTATGCTGGCCCGGTGTCGTGGAGGGCCTTGTGTGCGTGGGTGAGAATCTTGAAGGTGATTCTAGCCTCGATGGGGAGCCAGTGGAGTGTGCGCAGGTGCTGGGAGATGTGGCAGTGTCTTGGCAGGTTGAGGACCAGTCTCGCGGCAGCATTCTGGATGTTTTGTAGCTTGCGAGTGAGGTTTTTGTTTATTCCTGCGTAGAGTGCGTTGCCGTAGTCGAGTCTGCTGGTGATGAGGGTGTGAGTGACGGTCTTTCTGTGTTCGAGGGGGATCCATTTGAAGGTCTTACGTAGGAGGCGGAGTGTGTGGAAGCAGGGGGATGCGACGGAGTTGATCTGGCGGTCCATTTTGAGCTCGGAGTCCAGGATGATTCCAAGGTTGCGTGCGTGGTCCATGGGGGTGGGTGGGCTTATGAGGGCGGGGGCCACCAGGTGTCGTTCCAGGCATCGGGGTATGGGCCCATGATGAGTACTTCTGTTTTGTCGGTGTTCAGATGTAGGCAGCTACTCTTCATGCATTTGGCGACGGCTTCCATGCCTTCTTGAAAGTTGTGTCTGGCGGTGTTGGGTTCGTTGGATAAGGAGAGGATGAGTTGGGTGTCGTCTGCGTATGACACAATGTTGAGTCCGTAGGTTCTGACGATGGGGGCGAGCGGAGCCATGTAGACGTTGAAGAGCGTGGGGCTGAGGGAGGACCCCTGGGGGACTCTGCAGGTGGTTGGTGTGGGGTCCGAGAGGAAAGGGGGGAGTCTGACCCATTGCATTCTGCCGGAGAGGAAGGAGTGGATCCAGTCGTTGTCCCGGATTCCTGCGTCGTGGAGTCTGCATATTAGGCTGCGGTGAGAGACTGTGTCGAACGCCGCTGAGAGGTCGAGGAGGATGAGGGCTACTGTTTCTCCTCTGTCCAGTAGGGAGCGGATGCCGTCTGTTGCGGCGAGGAGGGCAGTTTCTGTGCTGTGGTTTTTTCTGAAGCCGGACTGGGAGGAGTCGAGGATGTTGCGCTCTTCGATGAAGGTGGCGAGTTGGCTGTTGATGGCTTTCTCAATTACTTTTGCTGGGAACGGGAGCAGGGAGATGGATCTGTAGTTCTTGAGGTCGGTGGGGTCCACCGAGGGCTTCTTCAGGAGGGGGTTAATCTCGGCGTGTTTCCAGTCGTCGGGGAACGAGGCATTCGTCAGGGAGCGGTTGATGGTGTGGCAGAGCATGGGTGCGATGGTGTCGGCGGCTCTGTTGAAGATGTGGTGGGGGCAGGGGTCCGTGGGGGCCCCGGAGTGGATTGACTTCATTGTCTTCAGTGTGTCTTAGATGGTGAGGGCTGTCCAGTTGTCAGTCGTTGGCTTCAGGGTGTCGTGGGTGGCTGGTGAGGGTTCAGCGTGTTGGTTGTCTTCGTCGAAGTTGTCGTAGATGTTCTTGATTTTGTGGTGGAAGAAGGTGCTAAGTTTGTTGCAGAGGTCTTGTGAGGGAGGGATGTCAGTAGACTCGCTGGTGGGTTGGGCGAACTCCTTGATGATGCTGAAGAGTTATTTGCTGTTGTGCGCATGTGTGGAGATTCTGTCTTCAATCGCTTTTTTCTCGTTTTTCTGATGAGTTGGTGGTGGCTCTGAAGTCGTTGTGGGCCTCTGTGGATTTGGAGTTCCTCCAGGCCTTTTCAAGGCAGTGGCACGTGCGTCTAGACTCTTGAAGTTCGGTGGTAAACCATCTAGCTTTCTTGGCATGATTGTTGTTGTTTTTCTTGAGGGGGGCTATGGTGTTGGCGCTGTCAAAGATCCATCTGTGCAGGGTTCGGGCTGCGGTGTTGGGGTCGTCGTCTTCCGCTATGGTTGGGGAGGAGCTGCTGAGTGAGGAGGTGAGCTGGTCATCGGTGATTCTGGTCCAGTTTCTTAATGGGAGCAGGTGCTGGTGCCTGTGGATGGTGGGTGTTTTGAAGGTGAAGTGGACGCATCAGTGGTCTGTCCATGGGAGTTCGGTGGTGTGACTGAAAGTGATGGAGTTTCCTGTTGTGAAGAGGGGGTCGAAGGTGTGTCCTGCTGCGTGCGTGGGTTCGGTCATGATCTGGCGGAGTCCAATGTTGTGGAGGTTGTCCAGGAGGGATGTGGTGTTGGGGTCCAGTTGGTTGTCGAGGTGGAAGTTGAGGTCTCCCAGCAGGGTGTAGTTGGTAGATGCGATGGCATGCGGGGATATGATGTCTGTGATGGAGTTGGCGAATGGTCCGCGGGGCCCAGGGGGTTGGTAGATGAGGGTTTCCCGGAGGGTGGTGGTAGGGCTGGCCAGTATCTTGAAGTGAAGGTGTTCCATCAGGTCTGTGGGCTCGTCAGGGGGCGTGCTCAGGTGGAGGGTGGATTTGTGGACGATGGCAATTCCCCCTCCCGGGCGGGTGGGGCGGTCCTTCCTGGAGATCTTGTATCCTTGGGGAATGGCGATGGCGATGGCGATGTCCGGTCCTGAGGAGGTGTTGGTCCAGGTTTCGGTGAAGAAAGCTACGTCCGGGGTGGTGCTGTCGAGGAGGTCCCAGATTTCGGTGGCGTGTTTGTGGAGTGATCGGACGTTGAGGAGGATGCACTGCAGGGTCTTCGGTTAGGGAGTGTTCTTGCGGGCGGGTTGTGCTGGGTCAGTGTTCCTGGCGGTGCTGTAGGTGTGCCGGCAGCGGTGACAGCTGAAGGGTCCATGGGTGTTGGCTGGTGATGCTAGCTTGCAGTTGTTGTTGCGGCCTGGGTTGAGTGTGTGGAGTGCCGCTGGGTCATAGCGTTGGCAGTTCGGAGATCCAGGGTTCCTGGCGCTGGTCGCGCCCGCGCAGCAGCCGCCATTAAGTAGGGGTTGGGGAGGGCTGGACAGCTGGGAGGCGGGAGCGGGGAGGGGAACTGTAACGGGCTGGTCGCGCTGGGGGGGAGGGGCCGCGGGGGCAGCAGCGGCGGGAAAAACGGGGGAAAGGAGGCCAAAAGAGCGAGGAAATGTGAAATAAAGGGAAAGAGTGCAAAAAGAATAAAGGGTGAAACGGAGCAGAAAGCAGAGAAAGACTGAACAAAAGCAGAAAGAATAAAGGGTGAAACGGAGCAGAAAGCAGAGAAAGACTGAAGAAAAAGCCTGAAGGGTGAAGAAGCTAGAGGGTGACACGGAGCAGAAGGAGAGGATGAAGGTGGCAGAAAGCAGACAAAGGAGGGCCTTGAACACCAGCACTACGGGAGTGCAGGGGCTCACAGAGGGCCTCGCTTAATGGTGGAGCTGCGAGGGAGAGCAGTTTCACTGACAGTGAGTCAGTGGTCTTGCTCGCCTGTCCCCGCAGCGGCCGCAATTAAGTAGGGGCCAAGGAGGGCTGGACAGCTGGGAGGCGGGAGCGGGGAGGGGAACTGGAATGGGCTGGTCGTGCTGGGGGGGAGGGGCCGCGGGGGCAGCAGCGGCGGGAAAAACGGGGGAAAGGAGGCCAAAAGAGTGAGGAAAAGTGAAATAAAGGGAAAGAATGCAAAAAGAATAAAGGGTGAAATGGAGCAGAAAGGAGAGAAAGACTGAAGAAAAGCAGAAAGAATAAAGGGTGAAACGGAGCAGAAAGCAGAGAAAGACTGAAGAAAAGCAGAAAGAATAAAGGGTGAAACGGAGCAGAAAGTAGAGAAAGACTGAAGAAAAGCCTGAAGGGTGAAGAAGCTAGAGGGTGACATGGAGCAGAAGGAGAGGATGAAGGAGAAAGCAGACAAAGGAGGGCCTCGAAACACCAGCACTACGGGAGTGCAGGGGCTCACAGAGGGTCTCGCTTAATGGTGGGACTGCGAGGGAGAGCAGTTTCACTGACAGTGAGTCAGTGGTCATGCTGTTACAACCAATCCTGAAACTAAAGCTGTTTCCAAACCTTCATTAAAAATCCTGTTGGCATGCTCAAGAAGAAGATGGTGAGTATAATGCAACCTTGAGGTGCTTAAACTCCATGCTATACCAGAAATTCCTCATGCGTTCAGACATGCAATGGATGCCATTATCCATGACCAGGAATTTGGGTACACCCTCCAGCACAAAGATATGTTCTAAATGTGTTATGACCGCTTGTGTATCAGGAGATTCGACAAAAGCATGGTACATCCACTTAGAGTGATAGTCAATAAGGAGAACGGTTTACCTCATGGTTCCAAGTAAAGTGGAGTAAGGACCCAAGAAATCTAACCCCAACTTCTACTACGCCCGGTCGGGGAACGGCGTGGGACACAGTGGAGTCCCATACTTCTCCAATGCTTATTAGACAAGAGACACTCAGGACACTTATCAATCTTGAGTGTCCACCGCAGGCCACCAATAATATTGTTTTATCTTCATTCATGTTTTGGTGCTGCCTAAATGTCCTTCAATGCCCTTGAGAACAAATTTATTTTCCGCAGACAGCTCATCAGAAATCTGAGCAAATGTCTTCAACTCACTTTCCAAATTCCTTGATTCAGGCCATCCTTTCACAGTGTACTCTATAACTTTGCGCAACACAACATCCTCTTCAGAGGCATTGATCCAGTCCTGGTCACTTACAAAAGAGTCATACTCAGATATCGCATCAACCAATGCAACACACTCAACATCATCTATAACAGAAGTGTCTTTTCCATCATCAAGTGCTATGCGTGACAAACAATCTGCATGAAAATTCTTTCCGCCTGGAATTTTACTGATGGTAAAGTTCTACTCCTTCAACTTTGAAACCCGCCTGGTGAGTCTAAACGACATGTTACCACACCCGCAATTGGTGAAGATATGTACTAAAGGCTTGTGGTCGAACTCAAATCTTGTGCCCCAAATGTATGACCTAAACTTATGCACTGCCCAAACACACGCTAAAGCTTCACGTTCAATAGTGCTGTACTGTGCTGTACTGACGCTTGTATGATATGAGGGACATGGAAGCAAAAGCAAAAGTTTTATCACTTTCACCAATATTCTGACTGAATACCGCACCTAGACCATGAGCACTAGTGTCCAGTGTAATCATAGATGTGTGACCCTCACAAAATGCACTTGTTGCTTGAGCTGTAACGATTAATTTTGTGACATTTTCAAAAGCGGTGATTTGGTCATCAGACTATATAAAGCTCTGCCCTTTCTTAAAAAGAATCCTCAGTGGCTCCACGGACTGGGTAAACCCGGGAACAAAGCGCGCATAGTATTCCGCCAACCCAAGAAGTGAGTGAAGCGCATCTTTGTCCCCTGGAGCTTTGGCATAACTGATGGCTTCAATCGGGGACTCTTTGGATTTAATACGAAAGTATTAAATGGTATGTGATAGTACGTGAAATAGTATGTCCCAGATATTCTCATTGGTCGCAAATCTGTACTTCCCCAATTTCACTGTAATACCTCTCTGAAAGTGTAGTGTAGTTCCTATTTCCCTAATAGGCTCTGCGCATTGGAATAATATAACCTATAGGCTTGACATAGGACTACGGTCGGTATGTCCCTATCGAGTATATTAAACTTAATTACTTGTGCCAGCTAGCTCAGAGGCCACTAGAAACTCCTTGAGAACAAGAAGGGAGTAGTTTCTGGCAACCGAAAAACATGACAACTTTGTTTCCCTTTAGAAGCGGAACATGTCTCAGAATCGTGGAAACAATAGATAACAGTTTCACTCAGTCAATCGTGCATGCTTAGTTTCTACAGAGTTACACAGAAAGGAAAGACGGGCGTTTCAATAAAAGGGTTTTATTGAACAGTCTTGTTTCTCATGTAAGAGATATGTGCTGTTATGATCACAAGACAGTATGCAAGATAAATAATGTACAGCGTAAGCAGTAGAAATAAATAATACTGCGCTAGCATTATCTTTTAGCATATATTAACGTACATAAATAACATGACCTAAGAATGCGAGTACTCATACGATGCGTCTCTAAGCTAGTTCTACCCCAATGTACCTAACCTAGTCTAGGTGTAGGGAAAGGTAGAAGTAGGTGGAGTATTCTCTAGTATGGTATACTAAGAGTATGTTAAGTATAGTATGCCAAGAGTCCCTCTAGGTTCTAGTCAGCTCCATACCTTGAGAATGAGAGAGGTGGGAATCTCTTGCCGGATCTGGAACTCTAACACCCCGCGAAGGGAGTCAGAACACTGGAAGCTGGATTCGTCTGCATGCAGGAATGACAGCGTCTTCTCAGTGCGTCAGGCCAGGATACGGGCTCCTCTGAAGTCGAGGTCTCCTCTAACTTGCTTGGGCAAGGGAAGGTATATTTATACCTGGTAGGTGTCTTGGAATGTTAGCATTGACGTGAAGTCGGACAGAGGAAGACGTCAGGAATGAACCCTTAAGGTATAACGGTTCATACATAATAGATGAGTTCTTGGAGAAATCAATAGTCCTGTGCTAGGGGAACTTCCGAAGCTTAAGGGTCTGGTTTCTAAGAACTCGTTGTGACGTTAGGGTGGACGGATGTCGGTGACCATGCCTGTATTTGGAGTGCACGGTTAATGCCTAAATAAGGACAGGGATTCTATGTCTATATAAGGGCAATGCGAATTGTGCCTATATAAGGACATGATTCAGGAAAACCTATATACGGACACCTAAAGTGGAATACAACACCCACTCCACTTTCGAATGAACGATAATACTAAATGCTAAACATTTAAATGCTAAACATAAAATTGAGTACCACATGTTGCTAAAAACATTTCTAAAAGCATTCTAAAAACTGTTGAAATGCAATAGGTACTGTACAATTAAAGCATCGTTTTCATTCTAAGCATATAATGGAAGTAAAATGCAACGTGAATGAAACAGAAATATATACGGATATGTGACGTTACGAAATGGTCGATAAGTTCTCAAAATCAAAGCCATTGCATATCATGGAATTTAATGAAATGTTAGACAAGTAAGGTGACAATGTGTCCCTGGAAGTATTCAAAGAAGTCCGTTTTATAAGACTAGTTCTACTGTAAGCAGATTGTTCTTTTGCCATGTCATTTCAAAGATTAAAAAAAAAGTTCAATTTCTGGGAAAAGTTCCAAGTTTGAAATATATGAAGGCCAAATTTCATTGTTGCCCTGGTACACTGTGAGCCGAATCAAAGTCAGTGTATGGGTCTGGCGTAAACATTAGATCATCTATTTCCGTAGCCAAAATATCGTCCACCGAAGTTGGTGACATTTGGAACACCTCGTTCAGAAGGTTAATTGCACAGAGATCAGAAACATCGCCTTCAGCAGAAGAAGCAATGTTCGCGTCCGTTGTTACCTGTGTGCCCGTTGATCCATCTCGTACCTGAGCAGCAGCCGGAAGCGTCTGTGAGATCTCAATGAATGCCGCCATCAGGATTGGAAGCCTCTGGGGACAACACACAGCATGGGCCGTTATCGGGTCCAGCAGAGTATCGATATCCGTTGGCATGACTGATGGGAGTGTTAGACAGGTGTCTAGCACTCATTCTTCACCGCAAAACAGGCAGCGTAGAACAGGTAAGATGCAATCTTGCCAGATTGGTCTGAATGACAGGAACCACGTTGTATTAAGTTCCCGTAAACGAGGCATGCCCAAAAGCTGAACTATTCGCTCACGGCATTTCCGTTCAAGGAGGGCTCTCTCCACATCGCTCGGAGTGATATTGGCGAAGAGGCTTGCCATAGCGTAGTAGGAGGAATAGAAACAGAATTCCTGCAACAAGTGCTAGAATTAACGGCACACCACCAAACACCGAATGTGCGAAGTTTGGGATGATTCCGAGGACAGCCTGGAAAGGCGCTAATAGTCCGGAACAGATGGTCTTAAATACATGTACAATTCCGCTTGTATCAGACATGTTAAAGATACGTCCTATCATTTCTACGAAATGTATAGGGCAGTTTGTACGAATTAAAGCTTGTATCTCAGCCGAAGCCCTTGCAACTTGTAGATCATAGGTTTCTTTGGCCGAGGTCAAAGGCACTGATTGTTGTATAAGCATGGCTTTCATTCTGCTTAAAGTATCAAATCGTATAAAAGAGACATTCAACGAAGGCCATAAAGGCGACTCCCTGACTGTGTCTATTGGGGCAAACAATACTTGCATACAGCAAGTGACCCTGGAGTTGACCGTTACTAGATATGGGATGCCTGGCAACATGCCACAGCAACTCTGATCATTCAACATGAGGTAACTCCCATTAGAAAGTTGTCCAAACGTTGGATTAATCACAGCAGCTGGTGTACCCTGCTGGTGGCAGGACAAATTTGCCACAGAATTATTACAAGCCCCGTGTAAAGATATGTCCTGACAAATTAGTGAACCGCTTAGTGCACTTACACAGTGTGTACCGCTCAGAAACACTTCACGATCCCCACTCCAACATCTATATGTGTAAGGTAAATTCCAGGATGTCTTAATGTATTCTTTACCCAACCTTTCATATTTGCCTGCTTGCATCTGTTTAAGGCAATACTGAAACTGAAAAGTAGTCACAGGTAGACTAATTTTGGCATGAATGAGCCATTCTGTAGCTGGTTTTTCTGCCACTGTGAATGGTAATTTTTCAAGTTTTTCAATGCTCAGTACTGTATACTTTGCTCCCCTTTGTGCCAGTTTGATCTGTTTATCAGTTAGATTGTATTCTGCAAACAGAGCCGTCGTGTTGATAAAACGCCAAGGCACATAGCCCGCACGCAAAGATTGCAGCGTCCAGCTTAATAACATAATAGAACGTAACTGAGACTGGCCTTGCTGTAACATGGCTAAATCTTGTTCCAGTATGTCGATAGCAGAGGATACAATACTGTCCAATGAATAAATTCTGGAGGACAAAGTTGTTAACCCATTGTCGACCACAGAGAGAGTTTTCTCTAAATTAATACGATCAAGTTCACGTATTCGTTCTGCGGCCTCCATCTGTGACACCTTCCATGCTTCATTATAAGCAGCATAAATGCCGGCATATATAAAATGTTTTTGACGCGGTTTTCTTGGTCCAAGCAAGAATTCCCTAAGGTCTGCGTCTTCTTTAAGTAAAGATAAGTGTTGTTTCACATCCTTAAGTGTAGATTTTTGCAGCCAATCGAGGCCTAATTTTCCTACACTGTATGTTGTTACTACCCCCGGATGCTGTCTTTGGACGTATCGTGGGTCTGGCCTGTGAATAGTAAACCCCTGTGTTTTATTCAGGAATCTCTCTTGACAGTTGTTTGTGTCTGTGGGCCAGATCAACCATTTTCTCCAATCAGGATTTGTTCTGTTGAGTTGTAGTATTGTGTCAACTGTAACCTCTGCCTGTGTATTGTTATTACTGGCAGGTGTTGGTACAGAAGGAGTTTTCATGTCTTTTATCTTGGCTAACCCAAGGCAAGACGTTTGTTGCACAGTGTCATTCAAAAACATTATTTGCTGAGGGACGATACAGGCTCTAAACAAAGCTTCTATCCCCTGCACTTGCCAATCTTTAGTACCCCAGACAGATTTTGTGTCTATTGTGTTTTTCCACAAGTTGAAACCATGTCTAGACAGTTGGGCAATAAATGCTGCAGAATAAATCTGTTTTGTATTAGTTAACATAATTTTCAGTCCTGTTTTGTTTACATTTTTATAGTAAAACGTTTCTGGATCAGATGTATTGTATCCTGAAAAATATGGAAACTTTTTAGCAAATGTTTTTGAACTACCTTTGGGTGGTGTAGGACAATGCTCCCATTGGTTAAACATAAACACATTTCTAGGTGTTGCAGATTTATGCAAAAAATGATGACCATAGTGGTTATAGCAATACAGCTGTTCATAGTCTGATGAACCCTCTAAATATTCATTATTAGAAAATGCAGCAGATTTTTCTAGATCAAACATTAAATCATTTACAGTTTCAAAGTCCCAATCATCAGAATAGGTACTGGATGAAACAAAATCACTTAGTGAGATCTTAAATAAACGTGGAATGTTCAAATGTTCCGTCGGGCCAAAAATATCTAAATCTGTTTTGTCCCACACTATACCATCTTGTTTCACGATGGGATGATTTGTGAGGTTTCAAAAGTAAGTTCACTTCTTTTCGTTCAATGTCCACATGGATATATCTGCCATTTATAAGCACACTCATAGTCATAACTAAAGCTAGCCAAAGCAGGAAGAAAAATATTCCAGAAATAACCCAAAGTTCAATCTATGGTGAAACCAGATAAGTCTTTTTTCAAAAAATGTAAAAAGTCTTGTACTTGCTGTTTAAAAGTTTTTGATGCTGGTGACGCCTCGGGCTCACTCAGATCCTCAGAAAACGTATCAAAGTTAATGAAATAGCCAGAAGCAGTTCTGTCAATTGTTGGAATTGCATCAGGATTTGTAGAAATCGCTGGAACCAGTTGATCACTTGTTACATTGGTGTAGACAGGTGTATTTGGACGAACTGTTACTTGAGTTTCAAGAGGGATGAGTTCCATAGCATTGTTGCTCAGTCCTTCATCTGTTACTGCTGAATTCTCGATCGTTATCAGTCTTTCAGTCTGAACCTCTTGGATAGTAGCGAGAGGAGTGTGTCTGCTACTAGGTCGGAGTCCACGAGGCCTACTATTTAGTATTGGCCACATACTGTGGTTTGATGAGGTCGATGGACACAAATCTTTTCTCCTTTTTACCAGCAAGGGGCGGCAGAAGTACTGTTCTTGTTCCGTGTATGGCTAGGACAGGTACTGGTTGTCTGTAAGAAGGTCCAAATTCCTTCTTGTCCACAATTTTCTCTCTGACTAGATCCCCAACTTTTGGAATCCAGACAGGCCTTGCTGGGACAGCCGGTTTTTCCCCAGTGGTGGTTGGCTGCAGGAATACGTTGCTTTGTTTCGATCTTAGTACGTTTAGATCCTGTAAAACAGCCAAACGATCTTTGATATCAAAGGGTTTATTTTCCACCACTGTGCCTCTACATTCTAGATCAGGCACCCACATTCTTGTCCCAAATAGGACCTCATATGGAGTGACCCCCCCTAGAGAACTTCTTGGCAAATTATTTAATGAGCGTTGGACCCCATAAAGATGTTTGACCCACCCATCACCCGAACCTAATACCCTAGCTGTTATAGACTGCTTTATGTCCCGGTTTTTCCTTTCCACAACAGAATTTCCCTCAGGATGAAATAGAGAGGAGTACCGCAATGCAACGCCCAGACTGGCCATGGCTTCTTTGTAAGCCCGAGAGCTAAACGCAGGGCCCTGGTCAGAATGTAGCGTGCCTATTGCGTATGTGCCGATAAAGACTCGCAAATCTTTTATAACAGTTCGAGCGTCAGCCGAGCGCTGAGGCCATATCCATAGGAACCTTGACTGAGTATTTGTGGTATTGCAGTTGTCCACGAGGACGCCTGTGCATAGATAGTCTAATGCTGTCTAACAATGGTGTCTGTCCCTGGCAGGCTACTTCGTAGCATGGTGTCTGGTGGCGTTCTGCATCTCGCTGTACCTTACAGTCTATGCAGTCATTGATGAAGATGTGAATCTGTGTATTCATACCAGGCCACCAGTACATCTCTTTTAATGTTAATATTGTTTTAGAGATCCCTTGATGTGACAGACCCTCCCCCAAATGTGCTTCATAAATCAAAGCTGCTCTACGTTCCATGTTTGGAATTACCCTATCCCCCACTCCAGGGATTTGAGCAAAAGGAACGTTGTTCGCATCAATTACATAAGAGTACTTGAGTGGAAACTTTTTTGGTACCGCTGCACCACTGCCTTTGCTCGTAGCATTGACAGCCAACATTATCTCACTGTCTATTCTCGTTTTTGAACGAGTGATCACAGCTACGGAAGCCGTCTGAACAGCCCCCTTTGCGGCTTCGTCAGCCAATGAATTCCCTGCAACGTGAACGCCATCACGTTGATGACTCAGCGTGTGTATCACGTGAGCCTTTGGTAGTTCGCTTTTTAACTGAACTACTTGTTCCCAAAGCGTTTTATGCTTTATTGTGCCACCTTTTGCATCTTTGAACCCATTTTCAAGCCAAGTTTGTATATATTCATTATATGACTGCACACAGTAGAAAGAATCGCACACTATTAGTGTAGGGAATTCGCGATCTGTACTTTCAAGTGCCAGTTTGAATGCTTGTAGTTCAGCTCGCTGAGCTGTACAATCTCCTAGAGATTGGGTTTTTGTGACCATAGGTCTGAAGTTGTCATCGCGCATGCGACCTTTAACGATTGCGCATGCTGCACTGTAAGCTTGCTTACTCCCTATTGCGGGTTGTGCGGATCCGTCAGTGTAAATTATGAATTCATACTGATCGAGAGGCAGAATCTCAGTGGGCAGAGGACATTCATGTTCATATTGCAGGAACGCTTGTGTTTTTAAATCAGGATCAAAAACATATTCAACATCTGTTGCAGCAAGAGAATTAACCCATTGTATCCATCTCGGATGTAATGCTTTAGCATTTGGAATGCTCGCTTTAGTTACCGCCTCTAGAGCCGGTACTGGGGTTACGACAATAATGCGTTTCCCTTGGGCTAGAGCTCTTTCTTTTGCTACAGCGGTTTGAACTGCTGTCAGAATTTTTTCAGTTGAAGTGAAGCGCATTTCTGCTTGTGTATACAAATGTGATTTGTATGCAATTGGTACTTTTTCACCCTCATTAAAGGTTAAATAGGTGAATCCGCATTGACCCGAAATTATTCGGATCACTAAATTGCGTTGACTTACGCGTGTTTGTAAGTGATTTGTTGCTAACATGTTAGCTTGGAGTGAACGCAAGATGTCTGTGTGTTCTTGTAACCAGTTTTTGATTGACAAATCAGGTTTGATTAATGCGTAGAGAGGTTTAACCCTTTCTGCGTAATTTAGAATGTAAGTTCTTCCAAAATTTAGGAAACCCAGGATGGATTGTAAATTTTTCAGCGTCTTTGGAGGTTGGAGCAGTTCACACCTTTCTAAAAAGTTGGCTGCCAAGCTCTTGCCTTCACTTGAAAGCTCATATCCTAGAAAAAGGACATTGAGATGGGCAATTCTGGACTTTTTGAAGTTGAATTTGTAGCCCTCAGAGGCGAAGCCCAGTATAATGGTGCACACCCTGTTCAAGTGCCTATCCAGGTCATCGTCTGTCAGATAGATGTCATCGACATATGACAATGCCTCATTATCATAAATTTATAGTAACTCTGTTACCCTCGCTGAGAATAACCCCGGGCTGTTCTTGAACCCTTGTGGGAGTCGACAAAATTGACGCTGGGTCCCCATTATTGAGAAAGCTGTTAAGTACCTGCTTTCAGGTGCTATGTTTTGACAAAAGAAACCATTTGAGATATCCAATGTGGTTTTATATTTTTTACGCACAATGTTCATTAATGCTGTACTATGTGCATTTTGTACTGCAAAAGTTTTAGAACAAGTGTTTAAGTGTCTGTAATCCAAAACTAGACGATATGTATTGTCTGGTTTGGAGACAGGAAACAAAGGATTGTTCATTGAAGAGGTGCATGTTTCAATCACCCCTTGGTATTCAAGTTGATCTAAGATCTCCCTGACCTGTTTTTTAGCTTCTTGCTTTATTGGGTACTGCCTTTGTGCAGTAGGTTCATTTTTTAAATGTATTTTATGGTGAGGTGAGTCCTCATCCCATCCTACATGATTTTTGTATAATGCTGGGGCCTGGGCAACTGCCCATTTCCTGGCATAAGTATATTTTAGGTGAATTGGAATATGGTTGGAGAAGGCAGGCATAATAATGTCTTCGCCATGTGGGCACTCCTGACAAATTGTGGTGGCCAGTCTTTTTCTGCTAGAAGTATGTCATAACCCCTTGAAAGTTTTTCCCAAAAGAGTGCTTTCACCTGAATAGGTATGTCTCCCTCCATCCGGAGTGTTATTTCATATAACTTTTGTGGAGTACTAACCCTGGTGTCTACAGTCTCATTTGTGATGTACTCATTCAAGTCCACTATCTCCAGAAGTTCCTTCAGGTTCTGGCGAGCTATTGTGATTTCTGCTGCACTGTCCAGCATTGTCTGAGCCCATTCTCCGTTCTTGAGTTGTGTTCTCAGTATCCTCGGCATGTCTGACCTTCAGACCTGCTACCTTCTTCTTTGAGAATTGAGGTTTGGATTTATTTTTCGGAACGTGTTTGTCATCTTTCGATTTCAGGCGTTCTTCTCTATGTTCTGACCGTCCTCTTCTTTCCGATGTCTGTGACGATATCTGAAAGGTACGAGAGGAACGTGTATCAGTATCTTGATACCTGTCAGACTTTTTCAAATTATCCCTATTCCTGAGGTTATACCTCCTTTTAGAGGGCTCCTTTTGAGGAGACCTACCTCGGGATTGAGAACGTTTCTCGTTTGAATTTTGTTTATTGGTTTCCCACTTCTTTTTAGAAGATGTAGGAGTTTGTTTAATAGAGTCCTTCTCAGGACTTTCAGATAGTTTCGGCTTCAATGGTCTTCCACCCAAACTATCTCTGCCTAATTCTGCATAAGATTGTTCTATTATTCTGGGTAGTTCTGTTTGATGTTCTGTAATATCGAATTCCCTTAATTGTTGGCAGATCACCACTGCTGCTGCCTCCCCTTTAATATTAGATAATATTATTGTTGAGACCTGGTCGAAATTTTTCAGTAATTTCATACCTAAATTCAGAGCAGGCTCTGCCCCGTATTCGTTTTGAATTTGTTTCAGGACATCAGATATTACTGCAATTGACGGAATACCATGTGTTTTAGTATAGATGGCAGCAAAGACTGAGCCCCAAGTGGTGCAGTCTTCCAGTTGTGGTGTGATCCCCATTGGTAAACAGATTGTTAGCATTCTGTGTTTCTCATAAGGGCTACTATTTGGAAATACTGCTTCTATTTGAGTAATTTTTTGAGCTATCCAGAATGGAATTTGCTCACGTTTTGTGGGCATTTTACCCATTCTTGCGTATAAAGTCTGTGGTATAATTTTTAGTGCATTCCCCTGTTGAGGGGTTTGATTTGGAATGGTTAATGGTGGTTGGACTGTGAAAGTCCGCATGACATATTGGACTAATTGTCTGTAAATTTTTATTAACTCTTGTAGTTGAGTAAGTAGTTCCTCGTCTGACATTATATCGAGGTCAGGATGAGGAGTGTAGTCGGCTAGAATCGGCCATGTTGCTCCTGGTCTACCTAGTGGACCGAGCCTGGTAATCTTTTTGTGATGTTTTAGGGCGCCTTTAAACCAGAGCTGATGCTCCTGGTATGTTAGTGGAATTTCAATATCCTCGAAAGGAATATATTCCTCTGGTGGTTCCTTTGTAGAAGTGAAACAGTCTTGTTACTGAATTTGATTCAGGAAATATTACCCATGAATAGAATACCTCTGTCTGAAAGGATTCGTGTGCCTCTATCACGAAAACTGCTCTACCGCCTCTTGGTGGTAGGCCATGTTTTATAAGTTTTAGAGTGATGGCTCTTCTTAAGTTTGGATTGATGTCTATAACACCCTCCTCAGGTTCATTTAAACCTGTAAAGTTAAAAATTGCTATGGCTGGGTCAGCCGCAGCTCCACCGGTTTCGGTGGCATTGTCCCGGTTGGACATTTGTTTTTTGAAAAATGTAGAACAAGTTTCAAGGAAACAAAAGATAAGGTGCACAATATTTTGGAACACTGTATCCTTCAACGTTGAACAAACCAAACAACTAATATATAGGGTGCTTCCCTATTTAGTTATTGGCGGATATTTTACCCTACCCACTCCAGACGTCTTATGGAGTATGTGAGTAGGGGTCTCTGAGAAAAGCACGACTGAGTTACTCAGTATCTAGCGTTAAATTACTGCCTTACCAAACCGTTGGGTGCCATGTAGTGTAGTTCCTATTTCCCTAATAGGCTCTGCGCATTGGAATAATATAACCTATAGGCTTGACATAGGACTAAGGTCGGTATGTCCCTATCGAGTATATTAAACTTAATTACTTGTGCCAGCTAGCTCAGAGGCCACTAGAAACTCCTTGAGAACAAGAAGGGAGTAGTTTCTGGCAACCGAAAAACATGACAACTTTGTTTCCCTTTAGAAGCGGAACATGTCTCAGAATCGTGGAAACAATAGATAACAGTTTCACTCAGTCAATCGTGCATGCTTAGTTTCTACAGAGTTACACAGAAAGGAAAGACGGGCGTTTCAATAAAAAGGGTTTTATTGAACAGTCTTGTTTCTCGTGTAAGAGATATGTGCTGTTATGATCACAAGACAGTATGCAAGATAAATAATGTACAGCGTAAGCAGTAGAAATAAATAATACTGCGCTAGCATTATCTTTTAGCATATATTCACATACATAAATATCATGAGCTAAGAATGCGAGTACTCATACGATGCGTCTCTAAGCTAGTTCTACCCCAATGTACCTAACCTAGTCTAGGTGTATGGAAAGGTAGAAGTAGGTGGAGTATTCTCTAGTATGGTATACTAAGAGTATGTTAAGTATAGTATGCCAAGAGTCCCTCTAGGTTCTAGTCAGCTCCATACCTTGAGAATGAGAGCGGTGGGAATCTCTTGCTGGATCTGGAACTCTAACACCCCACGAAGGGAGTCAGAACACTGGAAGCTGGATTCGTCTGCGTGCAGGAATGACAGCGTCTTCTCAGTGCGTCAGGCCGGGATACGGGCTCCTCTGAATTCGAGGTCTCCTCTAACTTGCTTGGGCAAGGGAAGGTATATTTATACCTGGTAGGTGTCTTGGAATGTTAGCATTGACGTGAAGTCGGACAGAGGAAGACGTCAGGAATGAACCCTTAAGGTATAACGGTTCATACATAATAGATGAGTTCTTGGAGAAATCAATAGTCCTGTGCTAGGGGAACTCCCGAAGCTTAAGGGTCTGGTTTCTAAGAACTCGTTGTGACATTAGGGTGGACGGATGTCGGTGACCATGCCTGTATTTGGAGTGCACGGTTAATGCCTAAATAAGGACAGGGATTCTATGCCTATATAAGGGCAATGCGAATTGTGCCTATATAAGGACATGATTCAGGAAAACCTATATACGGACACCTAAAGCGGAATACAACAAAAGAGGATCGATAATACATTTCTAAAAATCCTGTTATGTTCCTCTACATCTTGGCATATATCAATGTGTCATCCTGATACCTCTGCAGACCAGCTTTGTTCCCAAACAAGTTAACCATACGTTTTGGACCACACTGGAAACACACGCCAGGCCAAATGGAAGCCTAAGATTTTTTAACACACCATAGGGGGTCACAAATATAGTCAGTTCCTGTGACTCAGAAGATAGGGCAACTTGTTGATAGGCTGGCCCAAGGTCAATGGTGGAAAACCACTGCGCTTCCCCTAGAACAGCCAGTAGATCTTGGATTTTGGGTAGTGGGTGGCAATCCACAATGATATTCTGGTTAAGAGCGCGCAAGTTGGCACGTAACCTGATGTCACCAATTTTCTTGCGCACCACAACAATGGGTGCCACCCACTGTGAAGAATCTGTGGCTTGTATGACACCTTGAATCAATAACTCATTATGGGGCATATTCTCATGGACTCATCGCCGAGTTAGCGGCACTTCATCGCAGCCAAAGTGGCGATAAAGTCATCGCACCATTCACAAGCTGGTGTTAACAGCCCAGAACACCATTTTACCCGTGATAGCATCCTCAAAAAACATCGCCACAGATGACCCCTGCAACTATCGCTAATGAGATGCAGAGTAGGCGTTCCCGAGCAAAAAGCCGCGACAACACCACACCTCAACATTCTCAACGACCAGCCCGATCAGCGATAAGACCACAAAACAGGCGATAAGGCGCATTAGCAGCAGGAATCTAACACCTGCTCTGACCTGGTGTAAAGTCGGACAACAACCTGCACCATCAAAGGGAGCCCAGCCCACAGCCACACATGAAGAACAACAGATGCCATGGAGCTACTCACCATGCATCCCGGAGCCCCGAGAGGGCAACAACACCCACCGCCACCCCCCCGGACACCCACCGCCCCCCCGACCAACACTGAGGCAGCGCAGACAAAGACAGTGACCCTCTGAAAATGCACCAGACCCAACACCAGAGAATGTCATTGCCCACTATATGCCCAAAGGGACAACCCTCCTCCGCATCCTGACCACTATAGCCCACAGGCTGACGGTACCAGCACAGCGGACAACCAACATCCCACCGCAGACAAAGCTGCTGGCCGTGCTGCACGTGTTGGCCTCTGGTACCCTCCAACCAACCTCCGCCTGAGACGTAGGAGTCACACAGCCTGGCCAATCCAAGTCCCCCACAACGGTCATGGATGACACCATCAGCTTGGTACCCCACTATCCATACCTCACACACACTGCGCAGGAACAGCCGGAGACCAAGCAAGGCGTGTACACCACAGCTGGCTTTCCGCACGTGTCAGGGGGTAAGTGACTGCACACATGTCCTACTAGTTGCCCCTTGCGACACTGCACACAAGAAGCGCAACAGAAAGCGCACGGATCCCACCAATGTGCAGGCAATAGTGGACCACCGTGGAATCTCCGCCAACGACGTCGCCAACCACCCAGGCAGTGTGCATGATACCTGCACCTCCCGACAGTCCATCATCAACCTGCGCCACCAGGATGGCACCCACGGAAATGCGCTGCTCGTTGGCCAATACCAAATGCACACACCACACACCTCCACTCCACAATCATGCAACACACAACACAGGAAATGCACACGTCACAGGCTCACATACAACATGCACACCCACCAGACACGACAGCACAACTCACTGTGGGAACCTGGGCCAGCCATATACATGAGCCATCTACGGCATGGCACCTCGGACACACAATAGCAGAATGTCGGAAGAGGTGGGGACCAGGCATGTGCGAAGGAGGCAAGGGACCGATGAATGAGAATGTACACAATGTCAAGTGTGTTGTGGATGTGCTGGCCAGACTGCAGTATGCAGACCACACACATATCCATATCGACACACATCGCTGGTGTTTGGAGTGTAGTGGACAGTGGACGCAACCATGTCACCCCAGCCAATGGGGAAGTCGCGGAAATGTAGCTTGTGACATCCCCCCCCGTGAGCGGAGTGGGCTGGCCCAGCGTACGCCAGGCCAGTGTAGGGGTGTGAATAAAAGGCACGTAACCCTGGGCGTGGTCCTCTTCCGGAATGCCCAACATCTCTGCCAGGACGGCGCCCCTCACCCCGCCACGAGGCCGACGCCGTGAGCGGTGTTGCCAGCGATCCTGTGCGCCTGCTGCACCCCTGGACGCTGGTCCCCGAATCAGTCCTGCCCGCCCCTGCGCACCCAGGCCTCAATGCCCACCTTCCGACACCGGCGTGTGTCGATGAGGGCCCACCACGTGCCGGTGCAATCTCCAAGCCCGAGGCCTGCGACCTTGGCAGCCTCCTCAGACCATCACGGCCTCCGCAACACAGGCCCGCAGTATTCCTTTCACGTTGACGTACTCCACCGGCATGCACAGCGGACAAGTAGGTCACACATTTGGAACTGAGTCTTGATTACACCATGGCAGAGCACATAAATCATGGCTGAGTCTATGTCACTATACACCCTTCGATGTGGTGCCAACAGGTCTTAGTGTTACATCACCGCCGCAAGATTCTGTGGGCCCACGCGGACTACTGCTCTCGGCCTACGCTGTGCTCGAGTAGGTCACAGAATTGGAACTGAACATCGATTATTCAAAGGCAGAGTAGGAATCATTGCACGCAAGGAGAGGCATACGAGGATGACGCGTTGCAGTTGGGAGGAAAAAAGGATCATCATTACGGAGGTGATCGAACACTACCGACAACTGCCCTGATGTCACTAACTCTGTGCATCGTGAGCCTACGACACGTGGCTGTGGCCCACTTCTGACCGCTGCCTCCGGCCTACACTGCGGTCCAGTAGGTCACAGAGTCTGGAATCGTCAATGCCGGAGTTCATATCAGTGTACTGGCATTATCGCAGACTCCATCCCCTCTCAGCCCCGGTGCCACTAAGTCTGTTCCCCGACATTCATGGACACTCTCTGGTCGTACATTGGTGGCGTTTGAGTCTATGGACTAGGGGGTAGTTTTCATCCTCATGCAGCTGATACCGAATTGGTGGTGGCAACGAGGCAGTCGCTTTCCACTCCTCCATTTGCTGCTTCCGGATAGCTTCTGCCCTCTGCATCATGCCCTGGAAGAGCACCTTCCACTGTCCCCCGAAACACTCCGCAACATTCACCTCCGACATCGACGAGGACCCGCTCAGTCTGCGTGGCCCTACCTCAATGAACCGCAAGTCACCGTCCCGTGGCGGTGTGCCTGTGCCTGCCGCTGTGCACCCGAGGCTACTAACTCTGTGCAGCTCAAGTCTGGGACCCTGTCTGAATGAATATTGGGTGACCTCTGTGACGGTGGTCTTGGGGTCATTGACGCCATGTGCATGTGGCCCTGCGCTGTCTGCTGCCTCCGGCCTCAACTGCGGACCACCAGGGCTCACACATCAAATCGAGTCCTGACCGGCCCGGACGTCGCATCACCGCAGGAGGCACACGCCACCATCACCAGGGCCTACTCCAACCACCATCTGCCAGAGTCGAGACAGTGGTACTGGCAGACTGACGGAGTTGCTCAGACCTGTCGTGGATGCCATCATCTGCCTGATCCCCTGCTCAGCACTCCAGGTGCCACTGACTCAGTGCACCGCAACCAATGGACCATTACTGATTGAGTTTTGTGATGTGGAGATGTTGCGCAGCAATGTCACTTCAGGCAGTGTGGGAGACCTGGGAAGTTGATGAGGAAGTTGCTGCAGGTCTAACACACCCCACTGCATCTGCATCAGGAATATCCCGAATGGACACAATCCAAGTTATTTTCATCACATGAGTGCGCACAGCTCTAGTGCCCCAACCTCAGTGCACTGCAACTCACGGACACTTCTGTTTGTATGTTGGGTGACCTCTGTACTTGCTCCGGCTCCCTCCATGTAGCTCAGCAGTTGACTCTGTTATGCATGTGTTTTCTGTTTCCATTGCACTGGTGTCCACTGTTCAAGTTGTTGCCAGCAACAAGCACTCCGTGCGGGCTGGCTTATGCTCACCCCACACATAGCCAGCACAGGCGTCACTGTTCATGTGGCCCTGCCAATAAAGGGGCCGGGCTCACGTGCCCGTAGCCAGTTCAACATAATATCTGCGTGTGTCTCTATGGCAGTGTGGGTCTCCTTCGTGGGTGTAGGTGGTCCCTGAAGGGTAATTGACACCCACGTATGTAATCTAGTTCGCCTTCCATGGGTTCGGACCACACCCGCACCTGTTCGGCCACCTCCTTTTGGCGTTCTGACACCTGGCATTGGGGTGCCATGTGTGGGTCGGTGAAGTGTTGTGGGCCAGCCTTGCTTGCATGTGCTTCATCCTGTGTGGTCTGTTGCAGGGGCTGGGTTCTCCTCAAAGTAGCTTGTCTGCCCTGGTCCTGGTGGTGGGTTGCGTGGGATGTCCATGGGCTGTTGTAGGGCGTCGGTGTCGAAGGTGTGTTGGTCGTGTCCTGCATCACTGATGGGTTGTCTGGTCTGACCTGCTGGAGGTGTTGTTTGTCCCTCTGCAATGTGAAGGGGAGATGCATGTTGACATTGTGTTGGCATTTATGTTGGCGCATTGTTCTTGTAGACATGCAGACTGTGTGACAATGTACATTGTGGCTGTTTGGGCGGTGCTGGCAATTTGAGGGGGACAGTGGACATTTGGACTACATGACTGTTGTGAGGTTGTACCCATACATATGCATCTCTCAGTTCCCTGCTCTGTCAAATGTGATTGGCCTGTTTATGCGCATGGGCGGACCCAGTTATGTCCCCTGTTCTGCAGTGTCGGTATTGCACTTTGTGCCACATTGTCATGGGATGTGCTGTGTTTTCCATGTGTGTGTGCTGCAGTGTGCCACGGGGATGGGGGACATGACCCTGGGTTATTGTGGGTGTGCAGTGTGCTACACGTCGTTGTGCATGTGTGCCATTGTGCCCATCTCCCCCCCGTCCCCCCAGGACCTGTTGGTTACTCACCCTGTTGTTGTTGTGTTAGGTCCTCTCGAGCTGTGTCCGTACTCCCACCTCCTTGCACCGTCTCCACACTGATGGCTGGCCTCCATTTCCTCCAGCTCCTCCTGTGGTGCAGGACTCCCACCTCCTGTCGCCGTAGCTGCCTTCCTGTTGGCAGCGGCTTTGGGCCTGGTTTAGGTTTTCACGTCATGCCAGCGCCTCTTGGCCTCCTCCATTGGCCTCCTCGGCACTCCGGCTGCATTCAAGGTGGTCTGAATGTGGGTCAGTTGCTGGTAGTGTTCTGTCACATCCGTGACGCTGGTCTTGTTTTCCTACGTACTGCACCCCGTCTTCCTCTCCCTCTTCTCCTTGGCCTTCCCCGACCCAGTTGGTCCTTGCTGGTGGTCTGTGGGGCTTGTGGGGTTCGCGTTGGCCTCTGCGCTGGGTCAGGGTGCATCCACTTTGGATTGTTTCTGGTGTGTTGTTTTTGTTGCTTCTATGGTGCATTTTCCCGCCAGACGCGTGGGATTTACAGGCCTGCCACTGGTTTTCGCTGCTTTTTGTATCGCGTTCGGCCTCATCACAGCTTTTTTGGCGTTCGTGTTTCGCATTTTTGCGGCGTTGCGTTGATTTTAACGCGATCAGTTGACGCGTTATCTGGAGACTATCGCATGGTACCGCGTTGTTGTGAATACTTGGTTAACACGGCGTAAATGTCTTGCGATGGACTGCGATGTTGAGGGTTGCGTTAAGTCACTTTTGCGATGGTTATCACACGTTCTTGAGAATATGCCCTTGAGAGTGTTCTTTAGTTCCTCGCTGGCACTCAAAGGAACAGGGCAAACTTTATAGGCAACAGGCTGATCATTTTGAAGTAATTTAATTTTATGCTCAAATCCTGTAACCTTACAAACATGTTTGGAAAAGAGTGGCTTAAAATCAGACAAAATACAGTTAATAGGCTCCTGGGGATTGTCAATAAATGAGATGTGCATGTCCCTCAATACCACTGGATTGGCAGAACCTGGGACCAGCAGTAAATCCATCCTTGCCAGGTCGTGCCAAACCACAACATTCCTGCCCTTAACAGCAACATAGACTTTTGTCAGAGTCTCCCTGCCAAGACATGACACATTAGCTTTGAAATAACCCAGCATCTCAATATCTTTTTTCCAAAAGCTTTTGGATTGACATCAGTGGGACAGAGGGTATGATCAAGAACCCAATACTCATGAAATGTAGAATTTCTTAAAATGGTTAAGGGGGACCCTAAGTCTGCCATGACCATTAACTTAATTCATCAATCAGAACCTCGTATAAGGGACCTTTAACAGGCAAATCTTGAGTAACACAATCCGGTGTGAAAATGACATTATTAAGCAAATCAGTACAAGTCACCGCATCCTCATTTCCTACTTTTGCTGTATTTTTAACACTTCTGCAGACACTGTGAAAGTGACCAAATTTTTTACAAAGAGTACACTTTTTGCCAATTGCAGGACAACTTGGAAAGTTACTAAGATGAGTTTTGGATCCCCAATTGTAGCAAGACCCAAATATTTTCTTGCTTGAAGTTTTAACCTGCTTTCGCTTGGTATTTATGGCACCCACCAATTCACTGCACTCCTCAGTGGTCGAAACAGCATTAACAATAGCAGAATCTGGGTGTAAAATTTTGGAGGAAATAAAAGATCTCTCAATGCTCTTTGCAAGGTCAAGAACTTCGATAAGTGTTAGATTTCTACAACTCAGCAGTCTTTCCTGTATTTTTCTAGAAGTGCAATTGAAGAAAATTGGTCATGAATGTAAATATCCAAGTTAGTACCAAATTCACAGGTGAACGCCAATACTCTAAGAGCTGAGACATATTCCTCAACTTTTTCTTCAGGAAATTGCTTGCGTTTGAAAAATGCATGTCGTTCAAGCATTATGTTTGGTTCCTCAGAGAATTTCTTGCGTAATCTAGTAATAGCTTCAAGATATATATTTCATTGGCCATCCCCAGATGGTGCAGGTATGATTGCAAACTATCAAAAATCTGCTGTGCAGCACGACCAAGGCTACCAAACAACGAAGCAAATTTTTGCGCGGGATTATTGCCAGTGGCATCAATAGCAACCAGATGGTTTACAAATAATCTGAACCAATGTACCCATTTTATTACAGTTTTGCCAGGTTGACTTCAAAACAGTGGAGGTTGAGTCAGAGTTTGCTGCGAGTTAGCAATGGAAGAGTTATTGCTCGCACTAGCGTTTGAAGTGGACATCACAACAAAGAAAAAAAACAAAACAGTGAAAACTGTAGTGAAGAGCATGTAGCCAGATTACTTGAAATAATACACAAATTTAAGCAATGGTGTGCCTGTCACCGAGCATGCAAGCAAGAGAAGTTAAAATACACTATACCTTAACAGTGGTATGCCTGTCAGAAAATGTGCAGACAGCTTAACACAATGCCTGAACGTGCTATATCCAGCATGTTGTGTGACTGTCACCAAATGTGCAAGCAAGCAGAGGGAATCTGACACGGTCAATGATTCCCAACATAAGGTGGCCTCTGCCAATGTTGAGCGTGGTGGCACCTTGAAAAGAAGACCAGGCGTAGGGTCGGAGGTTAAATAGCGGTGTGGCTGTCCCCCAGTGGGCAGGCAAACCACGTTAATATGGTTAATAGTTCCCAACAAAAGATGGCCTCCCACGGCGTTGATTGTGATGACATGTTGGAAAGTAGGCCAGGCATGCCTGACTATAATGTGTTGGAGGGAGCGTTTCAGGGGGTCTGGGGGGGGCTAGGGGGCACCCTTGCCAGCTGTTCGAGGGAGTGATTTAGGGACAAAAGGGCAGCTTAACTTGAGGCAGGGTGCGCAGGAACGCTCATACTAAAATGAAGGAAACAGATGTGTGAGCCACGGAAACCAAGCCAAAAGGTTCAACAGATTTATTTAGAAGGCGCAGCTTCAAGAAAAAGGCATTTAAAATACAGAATACAAAATATAGTGACCTCGCATTCATAGAGAGTCTTACCAAACAGAAGGCACTTTTATCTAATTCTCAATAGGACTCAGAAGGCATTGAAATCATCTGAAGAGAGACACTTCAGACAACCTCAAAGACACATTAATAAATGCATTATGAAAAACATAATTTAAATCAAGGAAAATGTTCTCAGAATGCACAACACATTTGATCTAAAATGCAGAGAATACTCACGCTTAAACCTAAAAGAAAGCAGCCTTGCAAGTGTAATATAAGCATTGAATTCTCAATAAGAAAACACCAATTTAGAGACAAAACAGCATATACAGCAATTATATTGTCAAGTTAAATTGTATCTTAATAAAACAAAAAACAAGAGCTCTTGGGGAAAACCCACACCCGCCTGCCATCCTACCAACAGACGGGTGGGGTAGTCCGACGAGAACTCCGTGGGCTCTCTTTTTATACCCTTCAAGGCTGGGATCTGAAGCAGAAGTGCTTATTGCAGCGTCAGTCCTACCTACGTCACAGCAGAAAATATGTAATGTAAGGAATAAAATATATAGCAATATCCTGGTTGCCACATTCATCACCCCGGTCTGACGTCCGTGTGGTGGGAACTCTTCCTTATTCTCATGTTCAGACCCAGGATGTGGTGTGCTATTTGTCGACAGGACAGAGGAAGAGACAGTGAACTTTGAGACACACGGGTAGGGTGGGGGCTATCCAGCCTGGAGCAGAAGAGCCTCGCAGAGAGAAGCTGGCTGAGATTTTTAGTCAGACAGGCTTAGAGCCTGCTGTTCAGAAAAAATGGCAGAACTCTGGTCAATTTAACAAAAGGCCTGCAGAAAGACCGCAGGGCCTACCTAGGGGTTCATACTGACTGAGTGACTAGGATGGCCCAGGGCATTTGTTATATGGTAAAACCGGACCCTCTCTCATTTGGTCAATTTAGCAAAAGGCCTACAGATTGAGGCGCGCAGGGCCTGTGTAAGGGTCTCATACCTTAGGTGTGGGCAGAGCGGGCCTGGGGGGGGTCTTATATGATAAAAATGGACCCTGCCTCAGTCCCTCCTCTTGTTCATTCTTTGAACAAAATCCTTACAGCAGACCTTTCAGGCTTTTCAGGTATTTGGTAATGGTAGCGGGCTGCATTTAGTGTAGTCCTACTGTTGTTACTTCTACAATTTCTGTAAGTCCTAAGTTATTCACATTCCCTGTTCTATCCTTGCTCTCCCTTTGCCAATTATGCTTTTCTCAGGAGGTGCAACTGCTACAGACATGGTGTGCTGACTGAAGAGCATATTGTACATTAGGACACAACTCACGTATTTAGAGACAGGTATGACATTGTAACACATGCTGTTTTCTGTGTCGGTAGGCCCGTGTGTGCAAACATAACATCCTGCCCTGTCAACTGTCCCCCTGTCCCGTCTTTATCAATGGCTAATTATTCAATTTGGTACAATTTCTCTGTTTCATTTAAGCAGTATCTCAGGTAGAACACTGTGATCACAATTCACTATAAGGGGCGTAGTCACTATAGCAATGGGGGTCAATGCTGCTAGTAGCACCCATGGTCATTTTCTCTAATTGTTCTGAAAGTATTGAGCAAGTCTTGAGGCATTGTTCCAATCGTTGGTACGTGTGGCTAGTGTGACTAGTTAGAAGAATGTCTTATCTTCTGCTGTACTTTTACTTTTTTCAAAAAGGTCTGCTGTGGAATAATGTAGAGCCTCAGAGATGATACCTGTAAACAGAAAAAGTAACCGTTGGCGCCTGTCTTCAAGTAATTTGAGAGGTTACTAGCACTTCTATTACTTAGGCACATTCAATATGAAGAAAACAAAGTGATGACGAAGGTAAACATGTCTCGTTGTCACTACTTGTAGACTGAGGGGTTGGGGCATTGATGTTACCAGACGCTCTTAGTTGATGTATTGTTGGGGCCCGCTTACACACTCTTCCTTTCTCTGCTGTGCAGCACTTGCAACCCTTCAGGATAAGCTTGGGATACCATTCCCACTTGGTGGCTTCCGTGGAACACATGTAGTTTCTGTGTGGCTCCTTGCCCCTTGCACAACCCCTCAATCACATGTGAGATGAACGCCGGTCCATTGTCAGAAGCCAAAAGCATAGGTACTCAAAAGTGCGGTATGAACTCTTTCAGGAGGCATTTGGCAATAGTTTGTGTATTGTTGTTCTTGAATTGGCATTCCTTAGTCCATTTGCTGATCATGCACACAATAACCAACACATACTTGTAGTTTGAGTAGGGGGTATGTTGATGAAGTCCATTTAATGTGGGGAAATAAAGTGGCCTGGGGCAGTGGAAATACAGCATGAGGAAAACAGTCTGATCTTCCCATCACGTCCTACAAGTGATGAACCATGAAAAAGACGGGCCATGGGACCAAGCATTATCGTTGGTAAACATTTTTTTTTTTTCCATTTGGGCCTAACCGTATTCCTTTTCTTTTTTTTTTGTTCATACTTTCTCTCCTGTTCCCTTCTTCCTTTTCTTCCACCCAGCCCTTTCAATAATATACTTAGGGTCATAGTACATCATCATTATCCTTTATCTTTATATCATGATATCATGTGTAGTAGAAGCAATCTGAACCATTGTGTACTCACAACCAGTTAATGCTATTCCTTTTGTACATCTGCATCAATAAATTATTTACCAATTGATACATAGTCCTTGGAGGAGGTGTGTGCAACACATTCTACAATTGAAACTTTGGTAGCAACATGTCTAGCAATAGTTGAGCTATTAATGGTGCACGCTGCATTTGTTGGCCAGCTGAGGTAAGGAGGGAACTCCAAATGGAGGAAAGAACCTAAATATTATATTGGCGTCCCTGTACAAGACTTTAAAAAGAAATTCATTTATCTCTAGAAGCAAAAGAAGAATTAAAACATTGTACTATAGCTTGTCCCAACAGCAAACACAGATGAAAATCTCTGTCACAGTAACACCTTTAGGAATCAAAACACTCATAGTTGTCAAACTGTGCCCAGGGATGTGGAATTCCTATAGCCCCACGCCCAGGACATATTGTTTGAGGTCAAGGGCAACAAGTTTGCATGCGTATTTTGTCCTTGGGACAAGTAGGCCCAACCCCCTGCAGCACAAACCCTTTGGCTGCCAGTTTACAGTACCACATCATGGCTCAGGGAAAGGCATAGTCTGCAATAAAGGTAATATTTGTATCCATGTGCTAATGCTGTTCAAACTTGTATTTATTGTCCATTAATGCAAAGGCTTTATTATTAGGGTGAGCGCTCTAAGTAAATGTTGTAAGCTCAGACTGCACTACTGACAGTGGTTAGAGTATAAAAATGTGTACACACGTTTTCAATATTTAGCAATGTGAGGCTATGTATACTGCTCTCAGAATGCTCTCCCATTAGATGCAAACATTTGCAGAAGCTTGAAAGCAAGACTGATAATTCTTTGCTTTCAAAATAAAAAGAAAATGCAAAAACAGTTCGCTAAGCTACTGGAATATGGTAGGTACCATTTCTTTGCAACATAAAAATAAACAAGCATTGGCAAAAAGCAAAAATTGTTTTGATCTCAAAAATCACACATTGCACAGTAGTTCCTGGCACTGAATAAAGCAACTGTGTGTCGATATGCTCCTTGTGAGAGAACAGAATGAAGTCACTCACAGTGAAGCTAGCCAAGAGAGAGAGAGAGAGACAACATTTTATTAAACATACAAGGTCATTGTTAACGCCAGACCTAATTAGGGGCCCAATTATTAAATAAAGTGCACCCATGTCCTTGGATTATGTGCAGATATACAACTTTTGTGAATTCACAAGACTACAGAAGTAGGCCAAGAAATAGTACTCCTAGAAAATATTTGTGAACTGCAGTTAAGCATGAGCAAACATGCAGGTGTACATTTGCTCAAGCGAAAATACCCTCAGCCCCAGTATGTAGATCTGTGGAAATGTGGCCACATAAGGGAATTGTTAGCATTCAAAGCCTACTATGGAAGGGGCCCTAGCATAATCAGAGAGGCTATTTCAGAGCTCTTATATAATGAATATTGGTGCCACAATTTGTTGCTGCATTATATGGCACATAGGGGACAAGTGTATTTTGTTACAGAATAAGTAATTTTAAGACGCATCCAGGCCCATGGACAAGTAGATATTTCGTTAAATTCCACATCTCTTTGCGCCAATCCTTTATACCTTGAAACCTGTTTTCAAACACCCTGAAAGATTGCACCTATATATTAAAAGACATATTTAAATCTGTACACATTGTATCCTTGAAACATTACAATATGAAGCACTGTTATTCAATGCACACTATCCTTCTGTATTGGCATATACTCATTACTAATGATCAATACATAAACATAATATAAACACAACATTACTACTTTTCCTATTACTCCTATCCTTTGTAGTCCCTGGCGAATGCACTGCATTAGAATGCATTTTAGCACATTCCACCTTACAATTTAATTTGTTTTACAACAATATTCTCTCCAACTCTGAAGAACCTAGGAATGAAAAACATTAAAATACATACACATTATTTCGTTTAGATACACATATTAAAACAGCACTTCCTCTTGCGCCATTCAAATAGTCAAAACCCTTCAAGAATGCAATATACCTAGTGCCATTCTATATATACATCTGCTTGTGAAGATGGCGGTGTTCCTGTTGCGGCTTATCACCGTCTTCTTCCTCTTTGGACAGTCAATGGAAACACAACAAAATCTGTGTTCCAGGACTGATAGGTCGGAGCTCAGGAATGATGGGGCCCTTCTTCTTCCACCTGAATGCTTGAGAAGACAGAAACTTCGTAGTGCGGGTTAACTTATGCAAATATATGTCGTCTTTCATAATTTGAATGTCACTGTTAGGTCTAGTTGATGTGACTTATACATATATTAATTGTTCAGTGAGGAGGATATGGGGCATTAGGTGGCTGTCAGAACATTGTAATATTTGTGAGTAAAAACAGAGTGATTCTTGGGCAATAAACTATTTTTGCTTTCTTCAAATTATTTATTTATTTATTTCCCTCAATTGTGGCGCTTATTTTGCCTATTTTATTTTTAAGCAGTCTTTGCTGAAAGTTGTTGCTGCTTTAATATCATGATGGACACATGGTCCAGCTGTCATCCAATCATGTGGGAAAATGTAGTCGGCCTGAGCCTGTGGCATGACAGGTCTTTCCTATTTAAAATGTATTTCTAACCAGACACGAGGTGATGAAAACAATAACATTGAGCTTATCTATGCAAACATCCCGAAGACAGGAAATCCAATACACTTCTTGGAGATGCAGGGAAGACCCTAATAATAATAATGTTGCATTTAAGGGAGACAAAAACTCATGGTATTCGAACTGAAAAATATATGCAACCACCTCTAAAGGCTGCAACTGTACTTTTTAAAAGGCCTCTTTAAATCCACACCTATTATTCTGACAACATTGTAATACTGAGCATTGCTTACTCCATGCATACCGTCCTTTAACATTGAAATTGGTGTGGTGGCTACCTGTGGTAATCTATTCCTACGAATCTCTGGTTGTTTCATATTTTGAAGGCTGCACACAGCTGTGCATATCCAAAAACGTATTCCTTACCTCCTCTCACATAGACACATACATATTCCGTCACTAAACTGCACTACTTGAAACCTGAAACACTTTTTACACTTTTTTTTTTAATTTCGGCTACCCCGTTACCAAATTGTGTGATTCTACGCAACTTATCTCTCTTGTTCACTCCCACAGACCAACTATTCTTACACATACATATCTTCCATCTAAATCTTATGTTCGTTTCCAACCACAGGAAGTCCCTTTCCTGCCTGGCTCAACGCCTAGAATCTGTGGTCGGCCAGGAATGCCACTTCTGAAGGCAGCCCAAGAAAAAATCTATTAACCCTTCAGCACCACTTAATATCTAAAAACATGCACTGTCTTTAATTGTAATATGCAAAATATATATAGCTTATTTTAAAATAACATGGCTTACTTGTAAAGCGCACGTTCATTCAGAATGATATTATGACGCTAAACAGCAGATCTCCATTGGTCCCCAACTCAATGGTACTCATTTCATCCACCTCAGAATGATGAAGGGCTGATCAGACCCCGCAGCATTTGACGTGTGACCATGAAGTCAAACCATGCATTCCACTCCATCATTTTATCTCCCCCCTTGTGCACAAGAAATCGGAAGAGATCAGTCTTAACTTGCTACTTCCAATCTTCTGACTAATGCTCACCATCTGCTCTGACATTTACGTTACTCTAAGTCTAGTGTCACTAACTTCCTTTACCACGATACACACTTTCAAAATCTTTTCTATTACCTAACACCGTGCTTTGTAGCTGTACTTCCTGGATTGGTGCTTGCATTCAGGCTACTGCTTGTGCCTGGAGGGGTAGCACTTTTTACTGCTTGCTCTATCGTTAAATTGGACGCAGGTAGGAGTAAATTATTCTGTACTTAGTTGCTCAGTACTGCAATATTAGGTGTAATCTTCAGTGTGAATCTAGCTGACCTGGTCGGCCTTTGCAGTCTGTGCATTGAAATATGGATGCATAAAGATATTCATCAGGTCTATAATGAGAAATTCTTTTATGAATTATAATTGGTCATCTAAATAGAGAGATATTCATGTGCATTTGAAACTGAAAGTATTTTCCCTCTGCCAGGACTATATTACTTATATTGATGGCATTTTTAGTCTTTTAACATTGTGGGCCACAGAACATTGTATGTACTATGTTAAGCTTATGATCCAAAACTTTCAAAGGGAATAGCTCCATTTTACCTGGTAGTACATCTCTTATCATTGGGCTCCGGGCGGTAAGGGAAGGCAGCCCTTGACCTCACCTTATTATGTCACTTTTTCTTTTGTGTGGCTTGTCTACCATTTGACGCTGGGCCAAGTCTAGGGCGTAACAGCAACCAGAAAACGTAAAAAGGTTGCTGTGTGTTGCGGCGAGAAATGCATGCGAAAGCCTTCCTCCCCATCTTTCTACCACTTGACTGAATATTCAAGTGGGAGCCTTCATTACTAATAGTCCAAGCACGCCAGAAAGGTGAGGTGTGAAGCGTGAGGTGTGACTGCCAAGGAACTGAATGTACTTCATTCAGGGTATAAGGAGTTAACATAGGGGAGCCTATTTAAAACGTGCTAAAAAAGATATAACTAAGAGTCGTGAAGGCAGTTACTTGGAAGCTAGACACAGTTTTCACTGGATGCACCGCGCACCAGTTGAGTGGTCTCTAATTGAACCTGTCTCAGTTAAAAGTGGGTGTGCTTGGCACGTACCCAGATGTTCCTGCTAATCACCTCTCACTGCAGTGCACAAGAGAGAAGTACTCCTACATATATAAGATCTCGCTAAACAGTAGTGAAAACCTGTGGTAACACTGGGAGAGAAAGAGATGAGAAAGGCCCATAAGCCAGATAAGAGAGGGAGAGACGCAAAATGCAGACCGAGAGAAGGAAATAGAGTATAGCCATTAGAGTACACTGCATGCAACTAAGAAAGGCGGAGAACAAAGGACACTTTTTTACAATGAAGAGAAAGAGGTTTGAAAGGCGTTGGCTGCTGCCAGGCCCCATACACACGTATTTGCGGCACAAAGATGGGAGACGCCAGATGCAACCTCCCGTCGCAGAGTACAGACTTCAAAATATAAATGTGAGGAAGTATTTCAACAATTCGGTGTATGTTGTTGTGCATAACGTGGTCAGTTATCTGAAAGTGACTTGTGCTAATTAAATGTGGTGCTGCGCCACATGGGTCAGGGGGTATTGGCTGATCCTGGGGAACGTAATTCTACAAGTGGTAATGCAGATACTTCTTACTTCAGTTGTTGGAGTGAAGGTGACTCCTAGTATTTCCCAAAATGTGCACTTACTTCTTCCTAGCGGGGTCTGTAGAGCTGGTGGGGGGCTGGTGTATTACTACAGACCACAGCATCAATAACTAGCGGGAGTCTGTAAGGCTATTGTCAGGTGTTTTACAGACCACAGCAACACCCTACCTAGCGGGCCTTTACCCTTTAATGACTGAGTTGGTGTAAGGCCAGTCAACTTAAAATTGACAAATGTGCTCATACAAACAATATATGCATATATAATAAAAAGGAATCTAACAGGACAATCAATATGCACCTAAATATTATAGTCTCACTAATGGATCAGCCACTGCACCAGGCAGTGGCCTCCAATGATCACAAAATGTTTTGCTGCAACACTTAGTCAATGCAAAAAGAACAAAACCCTATATATATATACATAGGAAAACACTAGCGAATAACACAAAGTCCTAAAGGTGCATAGCAATTAATGAACATTTTGTACATGTACTTTAAAAAGAAAAAACAATGCATATGCTTTAATGCTTGGAACTCTTAAACAACAATTGCGTATTTCTGACCATTTGAAGGCGATAAAAGCGCTTTATACCTTACTGCTTCACAAGAAAAGGAAAACACAGAAAAATGCTTATAACCAGCGAAAATACAATACCCAATACATCCCGGGGAATGGTTTACAAATAATCTGAACCAATGTACCCATTTTATTACAGTTTTGCCAGGTTGACTTCAAAACAGTGGAGGTTGAGTCAGAGTTTGCTGCGAGTTAGCAATGGAAGAGTTATTGCTCGCACTAGCGTTTGAAGTGGACATCACAACAAAGAAAAAAACAAAACAGTGAAAACTGTAGTGAAGAGCATGTAGCCAGATTACTTGAAATAATACACAAATTTAAGCAATGGTGTGCCTGTCACCGAGCATGCAAGCAAGAGAAGTTAAAATACACTATACCTTAACAGTGGTATGCCTGTCAGCAAATGTGCAGACAGCTTAACACAATGCCTGAACGTGCTATATCCAGCATGTTGTGTGACTGTCACCAAATGTGCAAGCAAGCAGAGGGAATCTGACACGGTCAATGATTCCCAACATAAGGTGGCCTCTGCCAATGTTGAGCGTGGTGGCACCTTGAAAAGAAGACCAGGCATAGGGTCGGAGGTTAAATAGCGGTGTGCCTGTCCCCCAGTGGGCAGGCAAACCACGTTAATATGGTTAATAGTTCCCAACAAAAGATGGCCTCCCACGGCGTTGATTGTGATGACATGTTGGAAAGTAGGCCAGGCATGCCTGACTATAATGTCATGCCTGGAGTTGCACGTAACCCAGGTGTTGCTGTGAGGCCAAAAATAAATTTTCGAAAACTAGCCTGGTGTCGGACTAGCACCGGGGCAGCCTGCTCATGCGCGTCTTTATGATGTCCAACACCGATGAGAAGGAAGCAGTCTGCTCTCACATGCATGACAAAAAGGCACAGAACGGCATAAAAATAAATATTTTTTCTCAAAAGCCGTGTCGGTGGGCTGATGAAGACCAGCAACTCATCACCAAGATGAAATAGATGCACCGGACATGATGATATATTTCAGAAGGTAAGTTTATTCTTGCATATCAAGCCCACTACAGCACGTCAATTAATCAATCAATCATGGGTTTGTTGAGCACGACTACTCACCCGTAAGGGTCTCAAGGCGCTGGGGGGGGGGAGGCGCAGGGTCCTGTCCATCAAGGAGGAGGTCTATCGAAGAGCCATGTTTTGAGGTCCCTCGTGAAGCTGGGGAGTGATGTCGTCTGTCTGAGGTGGAGCGGGAGGGCGTTCCAGGCTCTGGCCGCGAGGAAGGAGAAGGAGCGGCCTCCTGATCTGGACTTCCTGGTGCGAGGGACCACGGCGTGGGAGAGCTGGGCTGATCGTAGGGTCCTTTGGGGTGCGTGGAATGTGAGTCAGCTATTCAGGTATGCTGGTCCGGTGTTGTGGAGGGCTTTGTGTGCGTGGGTGAGAATCTTGAAGGTGATTCTTGCCTCGATGGGGAGCCAGTGGAGTGTGCGCAGGTGCTGGGTGGTGTTGCAGTGTCGTGGCAGGTTGAGGATTAGTCTGGCGGCGGCGTTCTGGATGTTTTGAAGTTTGCGGGTGAGGTTTTTGTTGATTCCGGCATAGAGTGCGTTGCCGTAGTCAAGTCTGCTGGTGATGAGGGCGTGTGTGGCGGTCTTTCTGTGTTCGAGGGGGATCCATTTGAAGGGCTTGTGTAGGAGGCGGAGGGTGTGGAAGCAGGCGGATGCGACGGAGTAGATCTGGCGGTCAATTTTGAGTTCGGAGTCCAGGATGATTCCGAGGTTGTGTGCGTGGTCCGTGGGTTTGGGCGGGCTTCCGAGGGCAGGGGGCCACCAGGTGTCGTTCCAGGCGTCAGGGTGTGGGCCCATGATGAGTACTTCTGTTTTGTCCGTGTTGAGTTGTAGACAGCTGCTCTTCATCCATTTGGCGACTGCTTCCATGCCTTCTTGAAAGTTGTGTTTGGCTGTGTTGGGTTCGTTGGATAGGGAGAGGATGAGTTGGTTGTCGTCTGTGTATGAAACAATGTTGAGTCCGTGGGTTCTGACGATGGGGGCGAGCGGAGCCATGTAGATGTTGATCAACGTCCTGCCAGCTCGGATCCCAGCAGCCTAAACCAGTAACGGGATCCCAGCAGACACTCTGAGACACGCACATGGAATACAACTCAAAAGAAAACAATGCTTTATTACATTCTAAAAGAGGTGAGCACGCCTGCTAAGCACACGCATACCATTCGTGACATATCTCCTTCCATTACAGCAACATACCTTTGCTTGCCCTTTCTAGTGTCCGAATAAGATAGTCTCATTCAAAACGGTTGAACACTTTTTGTGTTTTAAGCGAGACTGCAAGTGCCTCTAGTGAGCTATCATAGGTTGTCTATAAAAGGTGGACCAACGTCCTCAAGTGGTTCTTAGATGTGCGGCCTGGTACAAACCCAACTTGTGAGTCATGCGCCAGTGATGGTGTAACTTTAAACAGTCTTGTAGTTATTATTTTGGCTAAGATTTTGACATCTGTATGAATTAGGGCAATCAGTCTGTAGCTGCAGCGGTCTAAGGGGTATTTAGCTTCTTTCAGCATAGTGCTTATGATTGCCTTATCGCAATTGTTTCCCAGGATGCCCGTTCTCTCCTCCTCTTTAAACGCTTAGTATAACATTGATACCAGCAGGACTTTATGTTTTTGAAAACTACCTAGAGCAGCCCTTCACCATGGGAGATTTGCAGGTGAGAAGGTCTTCTGGTGCTCATGATATTTCATCCTTCATAATCTCTCCTTCGAGAATATTTCTGTTTTCAGGTAAGAGAGTGAGTAATTGTATCTGATTCAAGAACACTTCTTCTGCTAGTGTTGTATCAGGTCAGTCTGAATGATAGAGTTGCTTGCAGTATGATGCAAAGATTTTGTCATCTCTGCATGATGTGTAAATAGCATTTTATTGGTGTCAAGAATACTCTCTTAGGAGTAGTTGATGTGTCAAGAGCCGGCCTGCCTTCTTCAATCTCTCGTAACAGCAACATTTCTATTTCACTAAAGCTTGCTCTGCCTGGGAGGTGTTTCAGAAGTTCAGAATTTATTTTTCTTTCTTGAGTTGCATAAGGATGTGGTTATAGGGCTGGTGTTGCGTCATGTTCAAGGTTTCTAATGGATAATTCTTGCCTTGATTGTTCTTCTTTAGTATGTCTAGCAGCAATTGATACATGCCATGCGTATTTCTGGCCATGAATAGTAATTGAGCTGATTGGACTAAGTCCACGTTTTTGGTTTTGTAGGTGTCAATGTGTGCTCTCACAATTTTTTGATCTGTCAGGTTTTATATATATTTGCTGGCATGCACCATTGTGAGATAGGTAGCAAGACATTGACAAGATCTAGGTTTACTTACACTAGGGAATTGTCAGTAATGCCTGCAACTATAATCTTGCACAAGGGCAGACAGGCAATAGCAAGTCTAGGGCCAGAAAAAGAGGCAAACAAGATGACGTACCATCTACCCATGAGGTGAATGTATAGTTGAAGTCATTTGGATGTAGATGCCTCCAAACGCCTTGGAGGCTATGGTCTGCCATTAGACCCTGAAGAACAGATCTGCCACCATCATGGTATCTGTCAAGTGGATCTGTCTTATCAAGGAAAGGGCCCAACACCAGGTTTCAATCCATGCTGATCAGGGCTTGGGTAGAAATGAATTCTGTAAGGAGTCTTGAGATGAAAGAGAGTTAGGTTCTCTTGTTTGTATCATGGCATATGCTGTGCCATGTATTAGAATAGTGGAAAGGGATGTTAACTTTATAGAGTCGTATCTACCTAAGTCTTGATAAAATGAGGTTCTGGTGGACAAGTTGGAAATCAATGGCAGTTACTCAATGGGCAACTCCACCAAACTATTGCTGTTGAATTGTCAAGTACCAATGTTTTGCACAGTAGCAAAAGAAGCCTCTGACTGCATAATGTGGGGGGCCTGAACTGGGAAAGTCATAATTTTTTAGGCTGCGGGGAGTCAGCTGGTAGATAAGGTAGATCATTCTCTGACGGCACACCTTAATCCTTGGCCCTTTCATGTAAAAGTTTTACTTCTGGCTAGTTGAATTCATTATGTTTTCTAGGACTTTAACCAGCATTGCCGTCCTCAGAATGGATGAGGAATATTTTTCTCTTTGTTTATTTCATCTTACAGGGAATTTGGATTGCACTCCATTGTAATGAAATACAAGCAATATGAAAAGAATATATTATTTTAAGCAAATTTTTAATAAATTAAATGTATAGGTGTACTCCAGGTATTTCTAATCATAATTTCATAAAACTTTCTTCCACGATACATATAATATGTTTATTTGTTGAATTCAACAGTGTGATTTATCTCTATGATTTTGGGACCTCTTCAGGGAAATCTAAATTATCATGGAGAAATCTCCTGGAAGTAAAACTACTGCACCGATAAAGACCTCAAAACACTTGTAGATAAAGCGACCTGGTAATGGTCCCAAAAAGCAGATACAATTTAGGGCAACGATGTAGTGTTGTGTAGCCAATTAATATGTAAGTATAATAATTAGTCATTTAAATATAATTTTATTTCATGATAAATTATGAATGTAGCAGGTCAAGCTAAATGTAGAAATCGCTATACTAAGCCCTATTAGAAATGTGGTCATGTGACAATGGCATTTGTTTCATCTAGTCGTCTAATTGGAATCTAAAAAATCTAGTAACAGGGAACGAAAGCTGCATCACCAAGTTTCAATGTGCCAGGCCCATCTATGTCTCATGGCTGCATTATTCACTCTTGAAGATGAGTTTTTAATAAAAACGAATTATTAATACAATTATAATAAACATGTAAAATTAATGTGCAAGCTATAAGGAAAAGGAAACGCTTTTAAAAATGTAGAAAATGCACTTAGCAGTCCTATTTACTCGTACTAGGCCTGAAATGGCTAAAGCAACATTGCTAGACAAGCATATTCACTAGTTTTGCTGAAGCACACATAAAATGTTTAATTCTTGACCTTTCCATGCTCATGTTTTTATGATAAATAATAAGTTTCATAAATGTTTTAATTTAAACTCTGTTTCTGCTTAGACAAAGAACACTGTTAACACATGATTAGAAATTGTTGTTAAATGAAGTAATGGAAGACAATATCATATAAAATGAAGCATTTAAATGTGAACTTGACCTTTTTAACTTATTTGTTCCTTTCAATGAATAGGTTGCTGCCTAATATTTTCTTTTTTGTTAATACGGATGTTTCGAGTTCTGCATAGATCACTACTAGCAAAATGTTCAAGTTGATATTTTAGAAGGTTAGGCATAGTTAAATGTGTGAGAAAAAAGTCTTGCATGAGAAAATGTTCGGCAAAAAATCTAGTTCGTTACAATGAAGATGAAAATCTAGTCTGTGGACTATTGTATCTGTCTGAGAAGAAGATGAGTGATCCTGTTCCCAGGAGAGCACCGAAAGCTGACAGGATGAGAGGAAAAGAAGAAGCAACATGTCACAACATAATGCGTGTTTCTAGACTAGATTAACACCTGCCTTTACGATTTTCCATTTTTACCCTTATTCCTCATTACTCTGAGACTCTACTGAGTTTCTTGGACCTCTCTTTATGGGAAGTCCTGCCTTGATTGATTGTTTAATTATTAATCTGCTTTATATGACATAGCTTTATGCTTTCTCTCACTCTCTCAAACTGGAAGTCTTCATGGGTTCTGACTGACACCTTGTCTCACCTGAATCCTAGAATATAGATTCCTTCCTTTATGCAACGCACTTTGCGAATTTTTTATTATGATTACTGACTAATCATTTTTGATTATAAATTTCTGTTCATATTTTGATTATTGAGATGAATAAGAATAACATTTATGACTGTGGGACTTTATGACTTTGAATAAAGATAACCTACTAAACTTTGAATAATAATCATCTCTAAAACAACAGCAAAGATCCATTGCCTCTCAAGAGAAAGAATAACAGCGGGGATCAGCCGGTGTGATGGCAAACCAAGTTTTTCTTTAAACTGATTCCCGCTCCAGCATTCTGAAGGCAGCTGCAGCTGAACCAAGCCAGCCAAATCTAATGCTTAAAAGTTCATTTTCAATTTGAGGGTACCCTGCACTTCTGTGCTGTCCCTTTCGATCTGTACTCCAAATGGAAACTGAAAGTTCTTTCAACATAGGTTGTGCTGTGTAAGCAGCATATGTGCTGGTGAGGATGTGTACTGCAGAAGTTATGGCTTAGAAAACATGTATGAGAACTCATCCCATCTTTCTCTCCACAGGATCTATTAAGGGTGTAATTCTCAGATACTACTGATGGAGATTCTTCCAGTTTTATCAGCTGGCTGTTGGCCTTTCCAAAGAAAAGAAATTCAGTGGTGACATCTCCACCATATAATCCTGTTTCATCTATGTGCTACTATTTCCTGGAGAAGTATGATGAAGAGCTCAAATAAGAGGCAGGGCTGTGCCTCAGAACATCCTTTGCAGACCCCTATTCTGTAACGGGTTCCTCCTTGAAACACTTGTGAGGAATCAGTCCCTGTTCTGCCTGCAGAGCTAAGGCAATATATTCTTTGCATCTCTTGTTGAGACAAGGCAACTTTAAAGTTGTTGCCATGTATCTAACTAATGAGAGCCAAGGTTATTTCACTTATACGCAGGTCTCTTCAACAAAATCTGGCCCCAACACACTCCATACTAATGCTTTAACCTACTCATCTTAGTGGAGTTAAATTCCAGAAAAGCTTTTTTTATAATTTACCCTAGCACTGTGACGTGATGTTTAGGCAATTTGCCCGATAACCACTGTGACTAATAAATCTTTCTTAATGAGAAATCAGCATTATGACAGAGCCATGCATTTGAGTGAGCACATGCTAAAATATATACCTCACTTGCTCCACCTGAAGCATGAAGCAATGGGTATGCTATGCTGTCAACAAGCTCTGAGAGACAAGAAGGAGCTTCTCAAGAGGATTCCATGTGAATGTGTAGAGCTTATGTCTAGAAATAGACCACTGTTAGTTAGGCACTTACCCGAATACCCCCTACTGTGCTCCAGTTTAGGCACAGTGCCAAAACAGACTGCAGATGTGGTGTTGCCCATAAACTCAATAAGAACTGCACTAGTTATCAAATGTAATGGACTATGATAAATGTATTTTTTTTAAAGAAAAAAGGCTGGTCTACCAGGCAAGCAGGCAGTAGGGAATACAAAATATCTGGTCTCCAGTAGAAACCACAAAATTCAGAAGTTATACTTGCGAAAGTAAATTTTGTAGTCAAACTTGAAAGATCTCCAGAGAAAAAAGAAATAAGAAAGGTATTTCCTTTACATATTTAGGTAGAATTATTTTCTTAATGGGAAAAGAAGCTGTCTGACTCCAGGCTGAGGATTGACCCTCAGAAGAAAGGACACTGATGATACTGACAGATGAAGTTGTAATGCTGCTTTATAGATCTTCTGTTAACAGCTATTGGTTATTTTTGTGTTGATGTCCTAATAGTGGTCAGTATAAAAACAATAGTTCTTACAGACTATTTTGAATATAAAGTGCAAGATTATGGAGAGTCTGAATCAATCCTCTCCCAAATCAATCTTCAAATGGATAAGCACAATGACCACAGTGTGTTGTGATACTAGGCTTTATCAAATATGCTCAAAGTATTGATAAATGTATATATATTCAACAATATGAAAATATGAAAGCTGCACCAAAAGTGTTGTGAACAAACTGAAGATAGATGAACAGAAAACTCAAGTTAGAGAAACCACCAATTGACTGCCACTAGCATAATTCATACTCCTATGATGGCTGTGTGGCTAATTTTTCATCCTTAGTATTCACAATCCATAAAAAGCAGTCCAGAAGTTTTAATTAGTCAATGTTTCAATCTATAATTAATTCATTGAGTAGGGTCTTCAACAGGACTGTATTAAGAAGCACCCTCCATCTTGTGGGATAAATTACTACCAAAGTACAATACAATGAGACAAATCCAATTTAAATCAGTCACAAAAAGGTTCAAGGGTAAAGACACTCCAAGAAATGTCATCTTAATCACTGTCTCAACTGAGGAAAAGACTCCCCAATTAGCATGCTCATCAGAATCAAAATGTCTCATTAGATGCACAACACACATGCAATCTTTATATTTGTGGAGAGCATTCTGTCTATCTGTGGAGACTTCCACAAACAGACAGAACACATGCATGTGTGTCAAACATCTTTGACATCAAAATTTCAATATATAGATAATCGTACAGTGGTTTCTTATGACCACCACCCTTTCATTTAGCAAAGACTGCAAAGTCACTCCTATTGCCTTTTTTGCTCATTGTGATGTTTGCTAACATTCTGTGATCAGCCTGTTTCTTGAACTCTGGATCTCACTTGCAGGTTCCATAATCTTATTTCTACATGATTACACCTTTGCTCAATTGGACCCATGCTGTATTTCTTTCACAAATTGATACTTTAATCAAAACCGTTCTCCAATGTTAATGTTTAGAATGGTGACTTCAAGCTACTTAATGACTTCTCCTGCCCCTCTTCCTGTTCCCTTTCTAAGATATCCTCAGTACAGAAATTCTTCAAAGATGTTTCAGTGGACAACCTAAGGTTCCAACGCTTAATGCAGCAGTGCCATTCAGAATTTTTTCATATATTTGACGAGCTTCTTTGGCACTACCGATGGTGTCTTCAAACTACTTCAAATCACTTACACCTAGCTTAAACAACAGACACTGATCCATGACATAATATAAAGGAAAACAATATTGACTCACAAAAATATCTTCAAAATAATATTGTGTACAAAATGATTACCATCCCATACTTAATTAACAAAACCACAAATATTGATGGCGAAAATATCGCCATGCAAAATATCTAATTTAACCAATATCGGAAACACAAATTTTGAAAATAGAAATATCATAGCTTTTAAATAACTAAAGGCCAGATGTACGAAGCTTTTTTCAGCTATCAAACACCGTTTGTGACCTGAAAATAGCATTTTTAAATGTACAACACCCTATTTTCGATTCTGTAAGCTATTACCAAATCGCAAATTGGGTTTGCGAATCTTTATTAGGAAGGGGCGTGTCAAGGGCGTCCCTTCTTAATAACAAGTGGCAGGGGCATGTATGAATGTTTTGCGACCACATTCCAGTCTCAAAACATTCATCCTTTACAGACTAAAGGAGGTGGTAACCCATTCGCAAATGGGAGGCGGTCCCTAAGGGACCCCTTCCCCTTTGCGAATGTGGGCGCCAACATTTTTTAAGAGCAGGCAGTCATTCCACGGACCACTGCCTACTCTTAAAAAATGAAAAGGAAACTTTTCATTTTTCTTTTTTAAATGCATCCTGTTTTCCTTTAAGGAAAACGGGCTGCATTTCAAAATAAAATACTGCTTTATTTAAAAAGCAGTCATTGACATGGTGGTCTGCTGACCCCAACAGGCCACCATCCCTGTGAGTGGTGGCCATTCACAATGGGTCGCAAATTGCGACCTGCCTCATGAATATTAATGAGGCAGGTCCCTTGTGACCCATTGGGAATCGCAAACAGTGTAAAACACACTGTTGTACATAGCTGTTTGCGATTTGCATCGGGATGCCTGCAGGGGGGCACAACATATGCCCCCCTGTGTGCATGCACCCCAGTTCCTGCAGGGCATGGAACCATTTTTTGGCATTCCCATAGCGGTGCCCATTTCAGAGGCACCGCCATGGGACAGCCAAAGAAAGCCCGCCAGACTAGAGGACACTTGTAATCTGGAGGGCGGTGGGCACACAGGTTTGGCGGTTCAATAAAACATACAATAAAGCAAACTAACCAATAAAAATTTTAACCTAATTAACAAAAGAATATGAAAGGAACAGAAAAACTCCCTATTTCTCTTGCAAGAAATACAAACCCTGCAAGAGAACAACACTCTGCCGGGTTCCCAAAACAACAGCAAAGAAGAAAACTGCAAAAAAAGTACAAACTACCTTAACAAGTAAGTTAAAAACTCTATGTAACTTAACAGATGTAAATGTATTAATAATTAAACAAACTCTCTTTTTTTATTTCTCTATTACTCTGTAGATACTAATCCACAACTGCAGCAAAATCAGATCACTGCACAGTGATTAATTAAACTCCACACTTAAACACCTGGGCAAAGGTACACTAAAAGTAAGTAAAATTAACAAATGTATAAGTAACCCTTATACATAAAAAATAATAATAAAACCCAATAACCCATAAAAAGGATCAAACCTAAATATTTAAAATGTTACTAAAACAAACATTTCCCCCAACAGAAAACAAGACGCTTGACCCACATCCCAACAGCTTCAACTGAAAAAACTGAAGAAAAACCTGCAATTACAATCTCTAACACATATGTAAGCATAAAATGAAAAATTAAGTTTTCTCTACCATAGCAAAATAAGTTTAAATTAGCAACACGATACTTAACTATATTATTAAACTGTTTTCACACAGAATGGCAGAAAGAGCATAATTTATAACATAAAAAAGGCAAACAATTATTTTGCACATGGGATACACTTACAGCCAGGAAAGCACAAGCACAAAAAATGTAAATTAGAAATGCTTAAAATACTATTCTAATACTTGTTATGGGAGAGTTACAACCAAAAAAAAATGTTGGTTTTAAAGTAAGAGAACACAATCACACCTCAAAATGTAACTTAAATAGAAGTAAGGCATGTACTTCAATATTTAAAAGAGGCAAGCATGAGTTGTCAAGAGTCCACTACTAAAATACTAAAAGATATACTACCTAAAGTACCTGAACATATCACAGGTCGGCTACCAGCAATACTCACTTTAAAATGCCTATTAGCATGTACTGCCTGCATATACAGATATACACCATACATAGTGAATATCAAAATGCTAACATACCCTCATTTATGAACTGCTGCCTTACAAACAAAACAATACTTACTACAAACTGTAATACCTCATTAAAATAAAAAATAAAAAATAACAACTACTCACCACATAAAATTATAATGTACTTTGAACAGGCAATGATACAAAACAATACTTAAGCTATATCCACACATAGGCATACAAGGTTACTATTTCCACTTTAAACAACGCATTTGGAGGCCTCTGCAAAAATCTGCACTTAGGCCCCAATTACGAGTCTGGCGGTCCACGGATCACCAGACTTGTGGGGGCGCAGAGGAGGCAGTCTCACGACCGTCCTATTAAGATAGGGACGGTGGGATCGCCACAGCCTCGCTGCAGCTGCCAGGGAATGGTGTTGCGGCGGTAAAGAGGGAGTAATATGCATGGCCGCGGATCTGCCAAGCATATTACAAGTTTTCTCTCCGCCGCGGTTTTCATGGCGTTTGCACCGCCATGAAAACCGTGGTAGAGAGGAAACAAAGGGGGCCCTACAGGGCCTCTTGGTGCCTCACACCCTGTGGATGCGCATAGCAGGACTCAAAATGTGCTCGCCTGTGTGCATGCACACCAGTTCCTGCATGGCATGAACTTTCAGTTCATGCCATGCAGGAACTGATTTTGGCATTCCAATTACGGTGCCCATTTTCAGGGCACCGCCGTGAGAAGGTCAAAGCAAAGCCCACCAGACAGGAGGAAACGTCTGATCTGGCAGGTGGTCTGACCACGGCTTTGGTGGTGTGTCGTAATCAGGGTCTACGTTTAGAATATGCAACAAACATTCAGTTTGCCTTGGAAATTTAAAAAAATTATTGCACTAGCATATGTTCCTGTAACAGAGGTAGCTAACCATTAGAACATGCATGTAGAAACCCCTTTTTACCAACAAAATGAACAGACATTAAGTCCCTTAATGGACTATTTTAAATACAGTGCCCTGGCAGATTGCATCACTCTGAACACAGTTGCCAACTCAAATTGTAAATACCATGGTGAAATGTCTAAAACACCACCATGGCTCACCAAGCCAAAACCGACAACACAGTAGAAGGATGGCACAGTGCTTTCCAAGCCACACTAGGAAGAACCCAACCAACACTCTACAAATTTATGGAAGCCCTCCAAAAAGAACAAAGCTATCAACGATTAAAGATAGAGCAATCAGTTAACCAAATCAAACCTAAAATAAGTAAACAAACCAGTAAAATGTATAAAATGCTACAATGTGAAGTGATAAACTTTATTAATAATAAATGAGTGGGCTACTTAAAGGTTATAGCAAAATCCCTTATTAGCCTTTGTGCCCTTAATCCTTCCAACTGACCAAAGCTGCTTGAAATCTCATAAGGTTTCAATAGTCTCAAGAGATTTTATTGGGTTTGCTTAGATCAGGGTTCTCCAAAGTCGGTCCTGGACGGCCGGATCCATGACAGATTTTTAGCCTATCCCCATTTAGATAAATGTGGTTATCTTAAAAATCTGGCCTGAATCCGGCCCTCCAGGACCAACTTTGGAGAACCCTGGCTTAGATCATGATCATCTTGGGCAGCAGAGGCTATATAAGCCACACCCATGTCCCTTTCACTTGACTTTCCAGCTTTTTCATGAAAAGAGTTTTCCTGAAAGAGCTCTCCTGATGCCTTTGTAGCAGACTTCTTCACATTGAACCCCAGCACCTGTATTCTTCAGTCAAGTCAACGGCCTGCAAGAAAAACAACGAAGCAAAGGTTAGTGCAGCAATTTTTATTGTGCAACAAAGGAAAAATCCAGAGCTCAAAATCACTCAAAGGATATAATGTGCTTAGTATGCATGTGAATCAATAATGCAAAAGGCAATGGCAATAATATTAACATCAGAATCTCAAACAGAGTTATATATTTGGCATCACAAGTTGTTTCTTTCTTGAGTGTTCTAAAACGTTTGTAAAAAGACTAAAGATAGGTAAAAGAATCAAAGGTACTCACTTATAAAGATCCAAATATCAGAGAGATAATCTGATCCTCAGCATGCCATTTTGGAAGTGCGATTTTAAGTTAGCACTTTTGAAACTGATCAAAGGTGGAGATTCACTATCAGAAGTGTCACACTATAGTCCAGTGACTCGACACACAAAAGAATTGTGTTGAGATCCATAAAAGATCACAAACTGTAAGAAACTAGTAGCAAGACAAGAATGAAGTAATTGAAAACTTAATTTTAATATGCAATTTACATAAAGTATGTGGAGTAACTAAGGACCTCATTTATATTTAGGCAGGCGGGTGGCCAGTTTCTCAGTCAGGGCGACAGAGTAAATTACCCGTCGCCTGACGGAGGTGACCCTTTGTTAGACTTGGCTTTTTCAGCAGGTTTACCCCAGGCTTTTTGCTTTTTGACCTTTGTTTTTGCCCTGTTTTTGTTGGTTTTAGAACTCTGGGCACTTTACCACTGCTATTTAGTGCTATAGTGCATATGCTTGCCATGTAAATTATGTAAATGGATTAGTATTTCCATGTTTGGTTTATTTGATTTACTACTAAGGGGTCGATTCCGATTCGGGCCGGAAATCTCTCCGACCGAGCCGGACCCGGAGAGATTTCCGACCGAATCGGACCCGTGCAGTCCGACCGAACGAGTACGATGCGTCCGTATGTTATCGGACACGAGTCGGTCGGACTCCCATTGAAGTCAATGGGAGCCGGTCGTCACAACGCGTACGCGGGCTCCCATTGCCTCAATGGGTGCGAGAGGCGGACAAGGGCGCCCCCTACAGCGAGTACGCCGCGAAGCGCTCGCGGCGTACACGCACAGGTAGGGGGGACCCTTGGGTCCCCCTGTGTGCGCCTCGCACGGGTACGCAGTACAGGGGGTCCGACACGGACCCCCAAAGTACGGCTCCGACAGCGAGTTCGAGTCGGACGGCGCGAGTCGGTCGGAGCGGTCGAGGTGCGCATCGTACTTACCCGGCCGGAAAACGTCTCCATTGCGCGGTGCGACCGTGTCCGACCGAGTCGGTCGGAGCGGTTCGAGTCCGAGCGAGTCGGTCGGAGCTGTCGGGACGCCCGGACGAGTCGGTCGGCGACCCGCATCGTACTCGCTCGGCCGGACCCGCGTACGGTTCGGTCGGGAAACAGGCTGTCGCATGGCTTTTTTCCCGACCGAATGGTATTGGGTGCGCCTCCGACCGAGATCGGAATCGGCCCCAAAGTCTCTAGAATAGTGCACTTTGTGTGCCCAGGGCCTGCAAATCAAATGCTGCTAGTGGGCCTGGAGCACTGATTGTGCCACCCACACAAGCAGCCTTTCAAAGGGTTCTCAGACCTGCCACTGCAGTGTCTGCACGCAGTTGTGATTGCCATGTCAAAGTGGCAAGTGCACCCACTTGCCAGGCCCTAACCTTCCCTTTTATTACATATGAGTCACCCCTGTGGGCAGGATGCAGTGTATATGAAAGGTAGGACATGCACTGGTGTGGGTGACATGTCCTGATAGTGAAATACTGTGCATTTTGTTTTTCACTATAGAAAGGCTATCTGTCGGATAGGATAGCATGGGGAATACTTTGTAACATCTTACAAGTATAACTTCCCATAGGGACGTCATTGAAAGATTGAGTTTAGTATGCCTGAACTCAGAATATAAAAATGCATCTTTTAGTAAAGATGATTTTTATATTGTGGGTTTGAAAATACCACTTTTAGAAAGTGGGTATTTTCTTGCTTAGCCTTCCTGTGTGCCTCGGCTGGTTTGTGGATTGACTGTCTAGCTTTTAGGTGACAGGGGCTGGGGATGTGCATTTGCTTCAGACAGCCACTGGGGTGGGGTTGAGGTGTGTCCTGCCTTTCCTGGATGAGTCAGGGCTGGGATGAATAGACATGGGCTGCATTCAGAGTAGTGGGAGCAGTTTCGGTAGCACCTAAGTAGGCCTGTTCTGCATTTAGAGTGGTGGGAGGAGATTTCCCTTGCACCTGAATAGGCCCTGTCTCCCTTGCACAATGCTGTATCCACCTACTGCCAGGAAGCTGGGCCAGAGAGGACAGAACTGGTTTGGACTGAGATGAGAGACTTTTGCCACAAGAGAACAAAGGAAAATGTGGTATAAATATTGGGGCACAGACCCCAGAACTTTAGATTACTGCTGAACTAAGGAACCTGCCAGAAAGAAGAGCTGGAAAAGACATCAGATGTAACTGCCACTTTGCTGCATGCTCTGCTGTGTTGGCCTGCTGCTTGCTGCTTTGTCTTGGGCAGGGAAATGACTGGATTGTACTTTCATCATCCTGTTGTTAGAGTTTTCTCCAAGGGCTTGAAGTAGAGCTTGCCTCCTGTAGGAAGTTTCACGGTAATAAAAGATTTCAGAGAACTCGCTCGAATCAAGGAACCTGCCGAGAAGAAGAGCTGCAAGAACTGCCAGGATGAGTACTGCCCCTTTGCTGTGTTGTTGCTTTGCTGGGTTATGTTATGTTATGTTATGTTATATATATTTATAGCGCGCACAGATACTCAGCAGAGTGTACCGGCGCGTACTTGAGAAAAGAAGCAAAGGCCAGAGCATCAGCTAGAAGAGAAGAGTTTTTAGCTTTTTCTTAAAGATCGCCGGGTCCTGGATGCCACGCAGCTCTAGGGGCAGAGCATTCCATGCTAAGGCAGGTTTCCGCACAAAGGAGCTCCCTCCAAGCCTTTGGCGGTTGAACCTAGGGGTCTGCATTAAAAGTTGAGAGGAGGAACGCAACTGTCTTACTGGGTTATAAAAAGCGAATCTCTTCTGTAGATAAATAGGACCCAGGCCATAGAGAGCTCTAAGGGCAATGGTCAAAGTTTTAAATTTTATTCGGGACTCAACAGGGAGCCAGTGCAAAGAGCGCAAATGAGCGCGCACACTACACCTGCCAGACAAACCCAGCAGTAGTCTGGCAGCAGAGTTTTGAACTACCTGCATTTTATTCAAGAGGTAGCCAGGGATGCCCACATAAAGTGCATTGGCATAATCCAGGCGGGACAAAATCAAGGCACGAACAACAGTTTCTTTGGCTGGTCTAGGAAGGAGAGGGAGAAACTTCCTCAAAGCTTTCAGGGTGCCAAAACAGGTCCCAGCCAACTTCTTAACCTGGGATGAAAAGGTCAGGTTCTCATTGAACCAGACCCCCAGATTTTTAGCGGCGTTTCCCCCTGCACTAGGCAGGGAGAAGCCAGGGGGCCATAGTCTCTCTCTGAAATTGGCAGGTTAGCATGCTGTTTCTGCTTCTGCCTTGGGCAGTGAAAGCACCGGACTGAACTTTCTTCACTTGTCACTGAGTATCTCCAAGGGCTTGGAATAGAGCTTGCCTCCTGTTCACGAAGTTTCAGGGACAGCAAAACTTCACTTACCTCGGGGTACCACCTCTAGAACCGTGGGTTTCAGTTGCCACAGAAGGGTAAAGCAGCCGACACCATCACCGACACCACTGTGGGCTCCATTGCTGAAGGCACCACCACACTTTGCACCGCAACCATGGTCTCACCGACGACGACGACTGCCCCCACCACCGAGCCGCTGATTGCACCGCTGCCTATGGGCACTGCACTCCGCACGCCTCGCTTCACTCCGCCGCCATGGTCTCACCGACGACGATGCTGCACACTGACCTTGACACCCCTGACTGCACTGTGGTTGGGGGCACCGCTCATAAGTCACACGACGCACCGCCATGTCCCACACTGCAGTCTGGGCTGACCGACGCCAGCTCCCATCAACCGGCACTGTTGCTTGGACTGTGATTCCTTAACACCGCAATGAGCACCGCCTCACTCCACACTGCAACCCTGGCCTCACCGACTCTGCTGGACGACCGTCAATGAGCCGTTGCCTGCACCGCAACATGAGGGCAATGCACGCCGCACCACTATGCTTCACATTGCAACCTCAACAGTTGCCACGAACGGCCCACACCGACGTGGTCAGCCGGAACCAAAGGTACTGTTTACGAGTCTGCTGATACTAACGCCGGTCCACACCGATGCGGTCGGCGGGAACAGTTAGATTCTGTTGTTTTCAGCCAAGTGGTAGCCCCGGATGGAGCTACTGACTTTAAGGAACTGGATTTTAAAGTCATTCTTGCAAAGTGCACCTATTTGATTACTGTATGTTGGTCTTTCATCATTTCGGTCTTGTTTGCACAGATAAATATTGGTTATTTTTCCTAAAACTGGTGTGGTGTCCTTTTGTAGTGTTTTCACTGTATTACTGTATATTATGTGCAAATGCTTTACACACTGCAGAAGATGAAGAGAAAAAGGACGCATTACAACTACTGAAGGCCTATGACATCATACCAGTGCAAGAAACCTGGACTCTGCGTTCAACCCCATGGCCAGACTATACCGCCTACGAATCATTTGCTACATCATTACAAGCCTTGGGCCACCCCCCGGGAGGGGTGGCAATTTATATAAAAAATAGCTTGGCAGTCAAGGCATCCCTGCTTTGTGGGGGAAACGGTGACTACATATTTCTTAAAGCAAGACCCCTAAAAACCGACATACCCAGACAGGGTTAGCATTCCATGATCCTAGGCTGATTCTACCTTCATCCATCTAAGCCAAAAAGAGAAACAACGTTAAGCAAAATGTTACCAGTGATTAGTGATTTTCACGCTGAACACCCAGATGATCTATGCATAATAATGGGTGATTTCAACGCAAACCTAATGGAATCAGACCTAAACTCCTCCCTGGTAGCTTTGGACGATTCTACATGGTCTATTCCAGAAATAAGCAGTCAGTACCAACGAAAAGACAACCATGGACTTAAATTGTCAGCCTACCTCAACCACCTGGACCTGTGAATCCTAAACGGAAGATCAGCCACAGACTCGCCAGCAGCTTACACTCACTTCTCCCACTCCAGACTGGCCACACTGGATTACATTTGGATATCGATAGCCCCCTTTCACGCCACAGAAGACTTTGTTGTAATCCCCTCAGTGGCAAGCAACCACGCAATCATCGCATGTCACATACTATCACCGACCAAAAATCAAATTGATCGGTGAGGAGGAAAATCTGGAATCAATAAAGAAAATAAAGTGGTCGATAGAACACAAAGAAAAAATTACAGAAGAAGTGGAATCAATCCTGATCAGAGCAACCCAGGTCAATGGCAATTTAATCCTGACAAAATCTTGGAAACACCTCCTGGAAGAGATAAGGAAAAAACTTACTACCGGGACGAAGTCAAGATCTAATAAATCCTGCTTAAAAGAAGATTACCTCACAAATCAAAAACAACTAATAGCGGCAATAAAACGCAAATTAAACAACATCATGTGAAAAACCACCAATGACACCTCTGAACACAGATCATCCCAGGCAAAGACTGCAGAAATTCGTCAAGATTACAGTAAAGCTCCTACCAGAGAATGATTGAAGAAACCCACTGGAACAAATCCCATGATATAATAAAGTCACAAGATCAGAAGCGATTTTGGAAGTGGATGAATAATTGTTTCAAATCAAATCAGCGACCCACCACCACAAACATCTCGCCCCCAACGTGGGAAACTCACATAGAAGCCCTCTATGTGGAGTTACCTAGTGATAAAAGCATAAACACTAAATCGAGGGCCACCAACAATGTACCATGTTACATGGAGCTACAGTCCCGATCACATGACCAAAAATAAATAACACCTGACATGGTTACGCACCTCATTAATAAAATGTGACCCGGAGGGGTACCAGGCCCAAATGGCATTCCACCTATGGTATATAAAGGGACGGCTTGCAAATGGGCCACAATCATGGCACCATTATTTTGGGAGTATAGGTCGGGAAGACACATCCCTGAGTCATGGAGGGGCTCCCTTTTAGTCACAATACACAAAAAAGGCTTGCGATCCAACCCAGAAAACTACCGTATGATCGTTCTCTTAGATGTAGATGGGAAGTGCTACGCCAGCATGCTATTACAAGAACTGACAGCTTGGGTTGAAGTGTGCAATCCGATCCCGTATACGCAAACAGGCTTTCAAAAGGGATCTAACATTGAAGACAACTTGATCTGTATGTCCCATCTGATTGAAACAACACTTGAAAGGAAAGGGAGGGCACTGTAACTAGCATATATTGATTTCCAAACAGCCTTTGATAGCGTGGCTCGCTCGAGATTGTGGACGAAACTAAAAAACTGGGGCATTGATAACTCATTATTAAATGCTCTGGTTGCCCTATACTCGGAAACCTGGGTCAAGATCAGAGTGTCTACTGACTGGTCCATGACAAAAAAAATAAAAGGCAAACACAAGGAGATGATGGACGGAGCGCTGAAACGTTTCAGACACTCACCCCCAGTCACAGATCTGGGTTGAATCCATCATCGTTCTTTAGCTCACTTCGCCACCCCAGTTCAGACACAGCTATATGCAAATCAGTCTTGACCCTGTGCCTCATGGGAACAGTCCAGCCCGAACTGCCAAGCCATGTCTTCCCTGGACCGGAAACAAGCATCCTGGGACCGGTTTCGGGCTAACAGCCCTCATCAGCCAGGCTCGCTTGAATCCAGTGGCAAAGTGAGCAAGGGACCCACGTCTGGGCATACACTGCCAACTTAGGGTGAACAAAGCAAACACAAGGAGATGATGGACAGAGCGCTGAACATTTTCAGACACTCACCCCCAGTCACAGATCTTGGTTGAATCCATCATCGTTCTTTAGCTCACTTCGCCAACCCAATTCAGACACAGCTATATGCAAATCAGTCTTGACCCTGTACCTCATGGGAACAGTCCAGCCCGAACTGCCAAGCCATGTCTTCCCTGGACCGGAAACAAGCATCCTGGGACCGGTTTTGGGCTAACAGCCCCATCAGCCAGGCTAGCTTGAATCCAGTGGCAAAGTGAGCAAGGGACCCACGTCTGGGCATACCCTGCCAACTTAGGGCGAACAAAGCAAACACAAGGAGATGATGGACGGAGCGCTGAAATTTTCAGACACTCACCCCCAGTCACAGATCTGGATTGAATCCATCATCGTTCTTTAGCTCACTTCGCCACCCCAGTTCAGACACAGCTATATGCAAATCAGTCTTGACCCTGTGCCTCATGGGAACAGTCCAGCCCGAACTGCCAAGCCATGTCTTCCCTGGACCGGAAACAAGCATCCTGGGACCGGTTTCGGGCTAACAGCCCTCAACAACCAGGCTAGCTTGAATCCAGTGGCAAAGTGAGCAAGGGACCCACGTCTGGGCATACCCTGCCAACTTAGGGCGAACAAAGCAAACACAAGGAGATGTAAATCGGTATTTGTAATCGGTATTTGTAAAGCACGAACTACTCACCCTTACGGGTCTCAAGGCGCTGGGGGCCGTCGTGGAAATTAAGTGAGCTATTGCCCAGAGTCACAAGGTGCTGAGCTGAGCTGCCGCCGGAGCCGGGGATCGAACCGTGAGCCGTGTGCTCCGAAGTCAGCTGCCCTGGCCGCTGCACCACACCTCTCCACTAGATGATGGACGGAGCGCTGAAACTTTTCAGACACTCACCCCCAGTCACAGATCTGGGTTGAATCCATCATCGTTCTTTAGCTCACTTTCCACCCCCGAAGGTCAGACACAGCTATATGCAAATCAGTCGTGACCCTGTGCCTCATGGGAACAGTCCAGCCCGAACTGCCAACCCATGTCTTTCCTGGACCGGAAACAAGCATCCTGGGACAGGTTTCGGGCCAACAGCCCTCATCAGCCAGGCTAGCTTGAATCCAGTGGCAAAGTGAGCAAGGGACCTACGTCTGGGCATACCCTGCCAACTTAGGGCGAACAAAGCAAACACAAGGAGATGATGGACGGAGCACTGAAACTTTTCAGACACTCACCCCCAGTCACAGATCTGGGTTGAATCCATCATCGTTCTTTAGCTCACTTCGCCACCCCAGTTCAGACACAGCTATATGCAAATCAGTCTTGACCCTGTGCCTCATGGGAACAGTCCAGCCCGAACTGCCAAGCCATGTCTTCCCTGGACTGGAAACAAGCATCCTGGGACCGGTTTCGGGCTAACAGCCCTCATCAGCCAGGCTAGCTTGAATCCAGTGGCAAAGTGAGCAAGGGACCCACGTCTGGGCATGCGCTGCCAACTTAGGGCGAACAAAGCAAACACAAGGAGATGATGGACAGAGCTCTGAAAGCTTCCCATGAGGCACAGGGTCAAGACTGATTTGCATATAGCTGTGTCTGAATTGGGGTGGCAAAGTGAGCTAAAGAACGATGATGGATTCAACCCAGATCTATGACTGGGGGTGAGTGTCTTAAAAGTTTCAGCACTCCGTCCATCATCTCCTTGTGTTTGCTTTGTTCGCCCTAAGTTGGCAGGGTATGCCCAGACATGGGTCCCTTGCTCACTTTGCCACTGGATTCAAGCTAGCTTGGCTGATGAGGGCTGTTAGCCCGAAACCGGTCCCAGGATGATTGTTTCTGGTCCAGGGAAGACATGGCTTGGCAGTTCGGGCTGGACTGTTCCCATGAGGCACAGGGTCAAGACTGATTTGCATATAGCTGTGTCTGAACTGGGGTGGCAAAGTGAGCTAAAGAACGATGATGGATTCAACCCAGATCTGTGACTTGGGGTGAGTGTCTGAAAAGTTTCAGCACTCCGTCTATCATCTTCTTGTGTTTGCTTTGTTCGCCCTAAGTTGGCAGCGTATGCCCAGACGTGGGTCCCTTGCTCACTTTGCCACTGGATTCAAGCTAGCTTGGCTAATGAGGGCTGTTAGCCCGAAACCGGTCCCAGGATGCTTGTTTCTGTTCCAGGGAATACATGGCTTGGCAGTTCGGGCTGGACTGTTCCCATGAGGCACAGGGTCAAGACTGATTTGCATATAGCTGTGTCTGAACTGGGGTGTCAAAGTGAGCTAAAGAACGATGATGGATTCAACCCAGATCTGTGACTGGGGGTGAGTGTCTGAAAAGTTTCAGCACTCCGTCCATCATCTCCTTGTGTTTGCTTTGTTCGCCCTAAGTTGGCAGGGTATGCCCAGACGTGGGTCCCTTGCTCACTTTGCCACTGGATTCAAGCTAGCTTGGCTGATGAGGGCTGTTAGCCCGAAACCAGTCCCAGGATGCTTGTTTCTGGTCCAGGGAAGACATGGCTTGGCAGTTTGGGCTGGACTGTTCCCATGAGGCACAGGGTCAAGACTGATTTGCATATAGCTGTGTCTGAACTGGGGTGGCAAAGTGAGCTAAAGAACGATGATGGATTCAACCCAGATCTGTGACTTGGGGTGAGTGTCTGAAAAGTTTCAGCACTCCGTCCATCATCTCCTTGTGTTTGCTTTGTTCGCCCTAAGTTGGCAGGGTATGCCCAGACGTGAGTCCCTTGCTCACTTTGCCACTGGATTCAAGCTAGCTTGGCTGATGAGGGCTGTTAGCCCGAAACCAGTCCCAGGATGCTTGTTTCTGGTCCAGGGAAGACATGGCTTGGCAGTTCGGGCTGGACTGTTCCCATGAGGCACAGGGTCAAGACTGATTTGCATATAGCTGTGTCTGAACTGGGGTGGCAAAGTGAGCTAAAGAACGATGATGGATTCAACCCAGATCTGTGACTGGGGGTGAGCGTCTGAAAAGTTTCAGCACTCCCTCCATCATCTCCTTGTGTTTGCTTTGTTCGCCCAAAAAAAATAAAAACCAATAAAGGATAAAAGCAAGGATGCATATTGGTCTCTATGCTTTTTAACCTGTACTTGGCGGGTTTACCTGATTATCTGGCTGACGCCCGAGCATTCCCTCCCAAACTCGCCAGAATTATAATCCAATCGATGCAATATGCGGATGATACCATATTGCTCGACCAAACTCCGATCGGGCTGCAGCGGCTCTTAACAGCATTGTCGTTATATTGTAAAGCAAATAACCTGAAAATAAACACAGCAATAACAAAGGCGATGATAATCTCGAGGCAAATGAAGAGGAGAGGATCATGGAAAGTTGATGGCAAACCCATTGAGCTAGTTACAGCTTACAAGTACCTTGGAGTATGGATAGATCATAAAGGAAGGCAGTCCCCCCATATCATCGCAATGCAAGGTCTGGCACATTCGCTGTAGGGGGCCTTCTGCAGAGCAAGGAAAGTAATGAGCTCACCCGATCTTAATCCTCTAATTCAAGCAAAGGGGGCTAAATTTCTACCATCAGTGGCCCATGGCGCAGATCTCTTCCAGGTAGCACGCAGGAAGGACTCAGACCGCTTATAACGGCGGCACACCTTATTACTTGGAGCACTTCTCCACTAACAGGAGTACATCTTCCTAGGATTATAATTTCGACAGCTCATTTGCAAACTCCCATAAAAGATATTGGATGGTTTAAATTAACATCGTGAAGCATGTTTTGGAATGTATTTCTCCTTTAATTTGAATCTATGATCCTTGAACACTACAACTAGCCTTGAGAAAGCCCTGGCTCAATGTGCCAAATAGGGCGAAACACGTGTCGGCTGTCTCCACTTCCTTCTCTTTTATGAAGAAATGATGATAGAAAAATAAAAAAAGAGTGAAATGGATTTACACAGTGGCATTTGAAAATAAAATATCTACCATCACCAAATACTACTCTTGGACTCTTGTGTTGTGTTTAAAAATAGGAATTACTCCATCAAATCTAACTAACTGTTTGAAGAAGAGGAACACGACACCTGATCGGACACCAACACCTGCAATACTCATTCCACCCATCAGAATACAACACACAACGACCAGTCCACACACCGACTTGGACCCCACAACAAACCCCCCTCAACTTACCACTCCGATCCCTAATGAGGACATCCCCATGCAACCGGAGAACGCTTTCACGCATACAGACCCTACCTGCAGATCGCCCTCCACAAAAGAACATACAACTACACATACTACTAACCTTCCCATCTCCGTTTGGTTTGCAAGATTCAATGAGTTAGCCTCAGGCCTAGCCCATCTCAAGGCCGAGATGCATAACCTATCAACCATCACCAAAGAACTTCTAAACGTACACAGAGCCACCAATGCCACCGTGAACCAAATCAGTCTCCAAACTAGTAGCTACTTCCCCAAGATTTCACACCACGAGAAAACTAGTCAGAGTAACCAAATCAGTCCACAAATTAGTGGATACATCCCCAAGATCTCACGCCCTGACAATAATATTCAGATTAATTTACCTTCCCCCTCTTGGCCTAGGAGGACAAACGTTGAACTATCCGACAGCGACATAGACGACCTCCTCATATCTTATGCCTTAGCAACAGATAGCAGTATGTCACAATGTGGCACCATCCAATCCATGCAAACCAACCCCTTCAGAGAACCCACACACAATAACAGATCCGTAAATAGAGATAATCTCACAAATATCAACATAGAGCAGACTGCCCTTACCCATTCTATTAACAAGATAAAGTGTGCACTCATTAATTGCAGATCAGCTAGCAAACATGCACCTGACATTTTCGACCTAATCCTAGAGAATGATTTAGACATTATCGTCCTCACCGAAACATGGTTAAACAGCTCCTCCTCCCCATCCTTGATCTATTGGTTCCTCCTAGTCACGACCTAATCCGCCTTGATAGAAATGTGGCACCGGGAGGTGGGTTAGCCTGCATTTATCGTAACACAATCTCAGTCAAGCAAGTAGACTCCATCGCTCTATCCTCCAGCGAATATCTCTGTATCAATATCTCTGATGATAAGCGCCTCGCCAGCAAACTTCACTTATTCTACCACCCCCGAGGGATAATCTGACTTTCATCGACGAGTTAATGGAAGTCATTTCATCTAACGTCAACTCACAAGTACCACAAATTTTCCTGGGTGACTTTAACCTACACTGGAACAATGCAAATGATCACGGTGTAGGATGTCTTAAAGCGTTTCTGGCAGACCAGGACTTATCCCAATTCTGTGACAGTCCAACTCACAACAAGGGAGAGACTCTGGACCTCATCATAGCAAAAACGAGCATCATCTCATTAGAATCCATCACTCCCTGTGACTGGACTGACCATCACAGCATCCTCTTCTCCATCAATATCGAGGTCACTCCAAAAAGGAGTCAACCATCAAAAACAAAACAATGGAAAAGGAACTTACAGAACATCAACCCCACCACCCTGGTTAACCATTGCAACTCTGCCCTGACCCCCACAACTGACATGGAGGATGTCCATGACCTCACAGCCTTTTACAATTCCACGATGCTGGAAATCCTGGACTCTACAGCACCCCTCCAAGAGAAAAATGTGTCCTCCAAAATTTCCAAACCTTGGTTCAATGACTCCCTGAACTCGGAGCGACGCAAGCTAAGAGCTGCCGAACGATTATGGAAATCAGCACCCACCGACGTTCACCTACAGGACCTTAGAACGTTAAGGAACGCATACAACAGGAAGATTCTAAAGGCCAAGGCAGACTTTTTCAGAACCCAGCTGAACCAAGCAATCAACCGTCCAAAAAAACTCTTCGAAATCGTCAAGCAACAAGCTCGCAACACGGCTAACTCCACGAATCTCAACGGCCTGGATACACCTTCCTGCGATGAGAATGCCAACTTCATCCGTGAAAAGATAAAGGTCATCGAGCTCGACATCCAATCTAAGAAGGCCCTCCCACAACCGGTGGCCCTTGATGCTAACGGATATTCACAACTCAAGGTCCTTTTCAGCTCACCAGGGGAAGTCACAAAAAACAATGCCTCCTGGAACACCTTCGCACCAATCTCTGAACACAAAAAACCTATAACACTCTTCTAGCAATCAATCCCTCCAATCACTTCTCTGACCCCCTTCCTCCTGCCCTATTCAAAATGATAAAAACACCCATCCTACCATTATGGGCAAAAATTGTAAACGCCTCTCTGAGACAAGGCTCCATACCAGACTGTCTTAAAATAGGGCAGGTTACGCCTATACTAAAGAAATCCGACGCCATCCCATCAGATCTCAACAACTACCGCCCTATATCCAACATCCCCACTTTGGCAAAACTGCTGGAGAAATGTGTACAAATACAATTATGCAATCATATTGAGAAGTACAACCTCCTAGACAATCACCAATCTGGTTTCCGTCAAGGACACAGCACAGAATCTGCACTCACCCACATATTTGATGACATACTAAAAATGCTTGACCGCAACGAATCATGCCTAATGATACTTCTTGACTTATCCTCCGCCTTCGACACGGTTAAACATGACAACCTACTGTCCCTATTGGAAGGAAGGATGGGCCTCTCGGGCCCAGTGTTACATTGGTTCTCCTCCTTCCTTAATAACAGAACACAAAGAATCAAGATGAAAAATTCTCTCTCTCAGCCCTCTGTGGTCAACATAGGCGTTCCCCAGGGCTCAGCCCTATCACCTATTCTTTTCAACCTACTAATGGAACCCCTCGCGAACGCATTGAAATCCGCGAATATCCTATATCACCTGTATGCGGATGACACCCAACTGTATTTAAAAATCTCCTCTCCAGAAGACTTCATCTCCCTCAACGCTATTCTACAGAACATGCAAAGTTGGCTCACGAACAACCACCTCATGCTTAATACAAAAAAAACAGAATTAATTCTCATCTCCCCACCCAATCACACACCACAGATAGAGCAATGGCTGAAACACCTAACCTCCATTGACTGTTCTCCCCTCATCATTGACTCTGCGAAATCCCTGGGAGTCACCATAGACAAACACCTGAATATGCAGTCGCACATCACTAATGCCACCAAGGGAGCCAATCACCAGATGAGTTTACTAAGGAAACTTAAACCCTTCCTCCCTCAGACCGACCTAAAAATGGCAGTGCAAGCCTTAGTGCTACCAAGATTAGACTATGGAAGCACCACTCTTTGCGGTCTCCCCAAATACAAGCTGGCTCCGCTGAGGGCTTCTCTTAACGCTGCGGCAAGATTGGTATCAGGATCTAAAAGAAACAGCCACATTTCTCTGACCTTGAAAGCGCTGAACTGGCTGCCCTATGAGGCTAGAATACAACTAAAAGTGGCCTGCATGACCCATAAAGCACTACATAACAATACACCTAGTTACCTAGCTCTAAAACTAGAACGATCCGGAGGATGCAGACAACTACGAAGCGCGAGCTCCTTACTTCTGAAACCACAATCCTTTCATAAAAATAGAACTGGCTGCAGGGCTTTTTCAGGGATCGCTCCAAAGATTTGGAACTCCTTACCTCCAGTGGTACGGGGAATCTCTTCCTTTACCGCATTCAAAAAAGAGGTAAAAACACTCCTAATTAACAAATTCGCGTCCTAAGACTTGATTCTATGCTGACATCGAGTCACCGATACGATCCTCATATCACTGGCTAACTCTTGTGGATTGAAAGAGAACATTATATGTTTGTTTATTTCCTCAATACTGACCTAAGGCTCAATAACTGTATATAATATAATGTTATGCTGCCCTCTGGGATCATCATATGTTATCTACTGGTCACCTATGTTATCTTATACTATTTACCTCTTTTGTAAGTAATGATGAATATCAAATGCGTGTATACTACCTCATTTCGTATGTCTTTATAACTATATACTGTAAAGCGCTCTGATACCCTCGTGGGTCACGTTCGCGCTATATAAAACCCTATAAATAAATAAATAAACATATACTTACACCCTCATTTCTACTTATTTATACGAGGCTGAAAGGTCCAGAGCCTTGAGTGATGTTCCTCCAGTATCTCTAGGAATTCATATCCAGCACCAGGATCTCTGGACCTTTGTTTACCTTTGAATCGCCCATGGCGCAATAGCCTTCAAAGACAAGATGTCACTATGGCTGGACAGAGGTTAGTCTGCTTGCTTTTGTAAAGTTTTTCTCTTACCTCCTTCTACTTCCCACGCGCACATTCGCATGGAATTTCATTTGACATCCCAAAAGTGGATACTCAAAGCTAGGTTTATAGCATACTGCCTCAAAGCCAAACAAGCACGGGACAATACATTAAAGAAGTACATCTGGTTAATGATAAATAACCCTGGGTCATCTTGGCATCACTTTTTAACATTCTCTGTTGAAATCCTGGAAGCTCGTGAAATATGGTCTGCCCCTATACCCATACCGGCGGCAGCAAAACTTTTAACAAAACAAGCGAAAATAATGTCAGTTGACAGTGATACAACAACCTTGAAAAAGCTAAAGCACAGAAGCTGGGCATCAAAATTATATAACAGCGGGGGCTTGCCACATTACCTCTCCTCGCCTTTAAAGCCAATAATGAACTGTCAACTAATGAGGCTATGGTTCGGCTCGATCCCACTATTGGCATATAGGTATGGCCAAGGGTACAAAGAAATGGTAGTTACACAGTGCCGAGCATGTGGGGGAGAAGAGGAATCGTTAATTCACATATTGTGTATCTGTGATATACTACGCCCCTTGTGAATGTATTTGCTCCGCCCCATTTGGCGTATTTTAAACAATCAGACATGTTAGGCTGCCCTGGAAGAGTGTATGAAAGGCGATTCAGTACAGCTGGTGGCATGCTTTATGAAATTTCCTGCGGATGCAAATGCCATGCTGACTTCTGATAACCCGATAGAACCATAACGTTTAATGCTGTATTCATTGTTTTAATCCCTTGTGTTTCTATTGCCGACAATGTGATGTTTACATTTTTTTAACTTTTAGAATAATAGGACGCCATACACTTAGGGGCATACTCACAAGGAGCCATCGCCGAATTAACGGCACTTTATCGTAGCCAAAGTCGTGATAAATTTACCCCCCCATTCACAAGCCGGTGTTAACAGCCCACAGCACCAGTTTACCCGCGATAGCAGCCGCAAAAAACATCGCCACAGAGGACCCCCGCAAATATCGCTAATGAGATGCAGAGTAGGCGTTCCCGTGACAAAAATCGAGACAACATTACACCTCAACATTCTCAACGACCAGCCACATTGGCGATAAAAACACAAAACAGGCGATAAGGCGCGTTAGCACCAGGAAATTTACACCTGCTCTGACCTGGTGTAAAGTCGGACGGCAGCCAGCACCACAAAAGGGAGCACAGCCCAGGGCCACATCCGAAGGGCAACAGATGCCATGGAGCCACACATCATGCGGCCCGGACACCCAAGAGGGCCACAACACCCACTGACACCATACCCAGGCCCGCAACACCCCCCCCCGGGACCACCCCCAACCCCGGACTAAGAAATTGCACACCAACACCATGAATCCCAAAACAAACATTTGCCTGATGTCGCACAAGCAGGAAAATAAACATACATGCGTGGCCAGAAAATGGAGAATCAGTCATACAGCAATGCAATCACCAACACAAAACACCATACAAACAAAAGCAGAAACAACCCTTAGGATGAGTCCTAGCTGCTCCTCACTGGACAATCCGTAGCACACAGCCTGGAAGACCAAATCCAAGAGAAGAAGGTGTGCCATGCGCCCAACAAAGGAAAGAGAGGGAGAGAGCGAGGGAGAGAGACGGAGTGAGATAGCACAAGCAGCGCAAGGCCGCTCGGGCACCTGGCTCCACATGCCAACATGTGTGTGTGCATCGCCATCCGTACACCATGAGCCCAAGGCTGTGTCCCAAGCTCAGCGCCAAAACCACATCACATTCCGAAAACGCAAGTAGTAGTCAGACAAACATCAGGGATGAAAGCACCATTGTCCCAATGCAGAATGCAGGAGGACACCTGCACCTCTGACCTTGGTCCAGAACGTGCCTGGAACACCCTGATAGAGATGCAATGACAGATGGGGACGACTCCCACACGACGCATTCCGCAAATGAACCATCCGACTCATCCACAGCCCACACACAGAAGCCCCTGCCTGTGGTACCCCCGCATGGGATGCCCTTGACACTCACGGAAACAGCAACCCATTACCCACAACGTTGCACACACATTCGAATCATTGCTCAGAGCTGTGGCATATCCTCCACACAACTGCCGCAATCCAGAAGAGTGCCTGTTCACGAGACGCACCAACGCAATGGCAGGCCATATCGGGCACATGCACAACCCCCGTCACGTGGAACAGTACCGTGCATGTATGCTGCATTTACTGGGTGCACTGCCACTGGCAGTGCTGCGGATCAGTTACAGGCTCAGCTTCCGCATTGCCCACGTCACCTGCGTCCAGCCCTGGTTCCACTGCCGAACATGCACATTCGAGTGTCCCATGGATGTCTGCCTATCCAACACAACTGTTGATGAATTGGACTATGACTTGTGTCTGCGCCCCCTGTTGGATCACGAACAGGAGTGTAACTGAGACAGCTGTGCATGGGATGCCTTGACATACTGCATATGTATTGGTAGTTGTGCATGGGAGATTGCACAATTTCTCGTGTGCAGTGACCACATCGAGGCGCTCCCCTATTGGGCTGTGTTGCGGATCGGTGAGACGGCGTGGGCTGAGCACACCTGCCCGGACCACCTAATGGATTGGCTCACCCTGGTGTTCCTTGAACACGACAACTACGTACTATTGGAACACATTGCACATGAAGCTGCACGGGCATTCATGGACGAGTAACTACGTTCCTGCAGCCACATCCGATTGCCACCCACAGCACATGGCCCAACAACTTGTTGCATCGTGGGGATTGCTCACATATCCCACCACAACAGAGGACACGTCTGCCTTCGGTCGGGCTCTGGATGCATGTGCGTGGAATAACGCGTGTGTACACACACCTGTGCAAGGTGACGCAGGTCCATGGTCGGAGCAACACAGCGTCGTCTGGCAACATTGCCAATTCGGACACACTGCTGGGTGAGAGCAAACACATGGCAATGTAGCACGACATGTGAACCTGTTGGACCCTCACAGCTGATCACTGTCGGCAGAGCAGACAATCGGCGCACCCCGGAGGCAGAGCACCATGCAGACCCCACGTGCAGTGAGTCGTGCCCCCTCACATGGGGCAATGTGCAGACGCCAAACAACACATGACTCATCAAGCAAGGCAAGGTGGGCTGTGAGCGTTGCCATCCGTGATGAATGTTGTCCATTTCAGCCCCAACATTATATGAACCTCGACATGTACCCATGCTGCGTGTAAGTGTCTTAAGCATGTCCCTGCCTGTTGTGGCCGTTGCCTCGTCCGTACTGACACACACATGCCAATAAAGCCTATGCCACTCCACTGGTGTCTAACTGTGAGGTGTGTTGTTTAGATTGTCCACTCGTGTGCCACAATGAGCATTGTCCCAACACAGGGAGGAACTGACTGACGCATGTGCAATGGGGGTGTGTCCCTTTGGCAAGCTCCACCTCTGTGAGCCAGACATTGTTTTTGGATAGGTGCTGGACGACATGTGCACTTACATGACTCCAGCTTTGTGTGTATGGTGTCCAACCTCTGACCATGTGGAGCAATGTCATACATCACAACAGAATGTGTCCACACAGATGTGTGTAAGTCTGTATGCGACGTGAAGTTCTGCTGTCACACGTGGTGTGGGACACTACTCCTGGCCTGCCACCGTTTTGGTCACTCCTACACACGGCCCTATTCAACATATGGACGTGTGCCTACGTTGGGGTGTTGTGAGATTGCTGTTGATGTGCAATGGGGACACAGCTAGTACTCACATTCACAGTCATCCAATTGGCCATGTGTCTCAGGGATAGACATGCGCATAGATGTCAGTTACCAGGGTGTACCTTCATGTGCAATCATCGTCCCCACATCCAGCCATACTTCCATATGTGAGTGAACATAGTGATGACACATCAGTGTGATTTAGAATGTTTTATTTACATTCAGGTGATTGACGGAGCTGGAGCTGTACCTGGCCATCCAAGCCCACATCACATGGAAACCCAGTGGTGGGCCAACCAGAGTCCTTTGGGGATTGCACAGTGATTGGGAAGAGGGAGAGTGCAGTCCGCAGCAGGATTGCTGTGTGATTGGCCAGCGGTGAAGAAATGGCAGTCCGTGTCGGGGTCCGGGTGAATGTCGCAGGGTGTTCCGGAGGTCAGTAGGAGGTATTTCCCAGGGCATGATGCATAGGTCATGACCAGGCAGGGACAGGCAATATGGCGGTGATGGATGCTACTGCCTCCTTCCTCACACAGTAGTTCCCATCCCCTTCTCACTCCCCTGATACGGGTTCTGTGTCCGGTGTGTCCGGTGTGTGTGGCGGGGTGATGGCTGCATCGCTGTGTGCCCCTGACACATCAGACTGCGTAGGTGATGGGGCAGCATCACAGTGTGCCACGGACACATTAGGGGTCGGAGCTGTGTGTGTCGATGTTCCCGCTGCAGTCATCTGGGAACGGCTCAGTGGCAGCAATGGCAAGTTAGAGTACTGCAGGGCGTTGCTGTTCCCAGCCACTACTCGCTGGTGTCCAGCCGTGGCAGACATACTTCCAGCCTGCATCTGCTCCATGGTCTCCATTGCCCTCCGCATCTGTGCCAACTCTGTGCTGTCATGGCTGGTGCCTGTCTGACCAGACAGTTCTTGTATTAGACTCATGGCAGCAGCGAGGTTAGCCAAGGTCTGTGGCGGAGCATGGTGCGTACAGGGGGTGTCCGATAGGGACTGTACGTGGTCCCTGATGAGACTCAGACACCCACATATGGCATTGAGTTTGGCTGCCACGAGCTCGAATCCCACCCGCAGCTGATGAGCCAACTCCACCTGGCAACCCAACACACGCCATTGGAATTCCATGTATTGGTCGGGGGGTCCTGGGAGACAGCCGTGGTGGTGTGTGTTTCATACTGTGTGGTCTGTGCAGGTGGTGGGGTCACCTCGAGGCAGCTGGCCTGGCCTGCTCCTGGGGGTGGGGTGCAGAGGCTGTCCAGCATCCGTTGGAGGGTGTCTTGACATATGTGCAGGTTGTCCTCTTCATCATCAATGGTGGGATGTGTGGTGTGCTCCACAGGGGGTGTTGTTTGTCCCTCTGCAATGTAAAGGGGAGATGCAGGTTAACAGAGTTTCACATGTATGGTGATGATTTGCAGATGTTTACATTCAGACTGCATGCCAATGCACCATGTGACTGTTTGGGGGAGCTGGCTATTTTATGGCAGTCAGTGTGTTTTTCGACTACATGACGGATGTGTGGTAGTACCCGTACATTATCATCACACAGTGTCAGGCAATGCCAGATGTGAGTGGACAGTTACTACGCACGAGTGGAACCTGTTGTGAGCTCTGTCCTGTGGTGCTGGTGTTGCACTTTGTACCACATTGCCGTCATTGCTGATGTTCTGTGATTGCTTTGTGTGTGTGCTGCATTGTGGGGGAGTTGCCCCTGCAGCTCTGATTTCATGTAGCCTTCTCCCTTTGAGGCGGGGTGCCTTTGAATTGTGTGCTTTTTGTGGCCTGATTTGCTTTTGACTTTGGTCATGTGTGCTCGCGGACTGTTTTTGTGGCCTGCTGCATTGTTTGTCTGCTACGTGTATTGTAAGGCATGGGTTGTGGGTGCACGTGGACACGTCGGAGTGTGACCTGCTCCTTTACGGATGTGATCCGCACTTGGCTACCTCCATGTCGCTTCGTGGGCCATGTCATTTTTTTGGGGCAGCTGCCATGCTATCGGACATGCAGTGTTACTTGCATAGTCTGTGTGGGTCACAGAGCCGCTGCTTTGCTGGATTCAGCACATGTGCCCGGGTCGGTTGTGATATTGGTGATAGGGGGGGCCCCTCTGTGCACATTGTGGATGGGGGCCTACTTGGCGTTTCTATGTGTGCTGCAGTGTGCCAAGGCAATCAGGGACATGTGCCACAGTCATTGTGGGTGTGCTGTGTGCTACGCGTAATTGTGCATGTGTGCCATTGTGCCCATCTCCCCCCATCCCCCACAATCCCCCCATCCCCCCATCCCTAGTCGTTACTCACCCTGTTGCTGTTGGGTCAGGTCGTATCGTGCTGTGTCCAGGCCCCCCAATCCTGCCACCGTCTCCTCACTGCTGACTGTGGCCACCATTTGCTCCAGCTCATGCAGCTCCTCCTGTGTCGCAGGACTCCCACCTCCAGTCGCCGTTGCTGCCTCCCTGTTGGCGGCGAGCTTATGTTTGGTCTGACTTTTCAGATCATGCCAGCGCCTCTTGACCTCCTCCAGTGACCTCCTGGACACTCCGACTGCATTGACGTTGGTGACGATGGCCTGCCATATTTCGGTTTGGGTTGCCAGTGCCGCAGTGGAGGTTCCGAACAGTTGTTGATGGTGTTCGGTCAGTCCCGTGACGATGATCTGGTCTTCCTGCGGACTGTACCCAGTCTTCCTCTTCCTCTTGTCCTTGCCCTTCCCCGAACGCGGGGTTCCTAGCTGGTCCTCCGTAGGGCTTGTGGTGTTCGGCTTGTCCTCGGCACTCGGTCCGGGTACATCTATGTTGCTACGCAGTTTGAATTGTTTTTGGGCTTTTTTTTTTCTTTCTTTTATGGTGCTTTTTCTCGCCGGACGCGTGGGATTTACAGGCCTGTGGCTGGTGTTCGCTGATTTCTGTACCGCGATTGGCCTCATCGCATGATTTCTCGCGTTCGCGTTTCGCATTTTTTCGGCGTGGCGTTGATTTTCATGCTGTCATTTGATGCGTTATCTGGTGACTATCACATGCTACCGCCTTGTTGTGAATTCCACGTTGACACAGGGTTATTTTCCCGTGATAGGCTGCGATATTGAAAGTTGCATTACGCTACTCTTGCGGTAGTTATCACACGTTCTTGTGAATATACCCCTTACATTTTACTTTTAATATTGGAAAGTACGCACTTCATCATGAATTTAATTGAGTTCAATTGCAATGATTTTAATTAACTGCGCAATAAAAAAATTATCTATCTATCTATCTTTACCCACTGCCTCTGGGATAAGCCTGACTGCTCATGCCAAGCTGCCAAGGGGGTGAGCAGGGGTTATTTGTTTTAATCCCTTGTGTTTCTATTGCTGACAATGTGATGTTTAAAATCTTTAAACTTTTAGAATAATAGGATGCCATACTCTTACATTTTACTTTTAATATTGGAAACTACGCACCTTATCATGAATTTAATCAAGTTCAATTGCAATGATTTTAATTAATTGTGCAATAAACAAATTATCTATCGATTTTTTCACACTGCCTCTGAGATAAGCCTGACTGCTCTTGCCAAGCTACCAAGGGGGTGAGCAGGGGTTATTTCAGTAGTGTATCCCCCTTATCCTGACTAGAAGGAAGGGTCCCTATTTGGACAAAGGTGCAAACCATTGCCAACTAGAGACCCCCATTTCTAACATTGGTTGTCAGCGGTGAGGATAGGACTTGCGTTTGCACTTGACCTACATTGATTGGTGTACACTACTACCATATCGCAGGCCATTACATACCACATACTGTCTTTCCTTGTTTGCTTTCTGGAAGTATTGTTGAGAACTGGAACTCTGGTTCGTTGTACCTGTGAGGCCTTGACAAAATGAAAATCAACTTTTGGCACTTGTACATCTCCTTGATGAAGGAGCTACAAGTCTTTTGCAAGGAGAGGGGGATGCCTGTAAAGAGGAGATCCACAAGGTGGGATCTTGAGGCAGCCCTGTTTTGTTATGAGGAAACATGTTGGGTAGCAGCACTACCAGATGACTCTGAGGGGGCGGATCCGCAGCCAGAGAACCAGGAGGGCAGTGGCCCTGAGAAGGAAACATGGGGGGAAGGATGGACTAGGGAAGAAAAGTGTAGGATCTGAGCTCATGATCGGAGACTGAGAGAGTTCGACCGGGAACTCAGGAGGACTGAGACTAAGAGAGCCATAGCCCAGGAAAAAGAAAAGTGTGTTGATCAGGACCTGAGCTTGGCTGGGCTGGAGGTAGAAGCCATGAGGTTGGAGTCCAGCTCTGATGGTGGCAGCAAAAGTGTTAGGTCCAGTACTGACCAGGGAGAGGTACACACACACACAGACTTGGTGCCCTGCTTCAAGGAGGGGGTTGACATATACCACAGGGTTCAGTATTGTGAGGTAACTCCAGTGGTGCGCAGTGTCCCTGAGGTGGATTGGGGAACTGGCACAGGGGATCATATTCCTAGAGGTGGGAAGGACACTCTAGTGGCTCTAGATGAGAGGTGCAGGGAGAGGGATTCCCCCATGTTAAAAGCCCTGGTAAGTGAGTATGGAGACCACCCAGAAGAGTATGAGTTGAGCGACACCAAAAGTCAGACACTGTCTCACCAGTCTTGCGAGGGTGATGTGAGGTACTTTTCTGAGGCACTGGATGGTTGGGTGAAGGGTAGTTTGGTTGACACATGAGGGGCTGTGTAATTTGGATGCTGGAGAGCATATGTTCAGTCCATGTTTTCCAGAGCTATGCCAGCACCCGGTGGAGTGTGAGTTCTCTGACCCCAGGGAACTTGCACTGGAGGTAGACCTTTTGGTGGGTTCCAGAGGGTCTGAACAAGCTTTTGGGAGTGATCCTGAAGAAGGTGGCTCAGGTTTTCCCCAACCAGGTGAGGTAGGGGAGGTTGATAGTGACCCAGATAGGTCCCTGTGTAGTGGGATGGGTGAGGGGTCCCATGTCCTGTCTCTGAGTAGAGGGAGTGGGGGTGGGCTGAGTCCCAAGGTGCCCAAGACGCAATCCCAGGGCCTGTTTGGTTCCATGAGGGAACACCAGGAAGGGGGCCTAGTCTGTACTAAGAGGCCATCCCCTGAGGGGGATCCCAAAGTGTCAGGTGAGCTGGGGGGGACTGCTGTTACCAGCATTCCACCAGTTCTGGTGTCTGGCAGCACCACTTCCGTTGGGAGGGAGCATGAGTCCAGAGCAAGGGGTGGGGGGGAAACAGTCCCAGTGGAAGGATCAGTGGGTCAGGGGTTGCCAGCTCTGAGGTCAGAGCACCCCAGGACTGACCCTGGTGATGCCACCTCTGGCCTAGGGGATCTTCACGCACTGTCAGGTGGACAGGAGGCAGGAGACCTGCACCAGGCAGACTCTCACACAACTGAAGAGGAATGTGTTTCCCTTGGGGGATGGGTGTACTCCCCGGAAGTCCTGGCTTCCCAGGCACAGGTCCAGCCTAAGGGTACAGACCCTAGGTTGGAAGGCCAGGACCAGGATGTCCCCCCTAACCTGGGGGAAGGAGTGACTGCTAACAGTGCCCCTACCGGGTTGGAATCTGGGGGTACCGCTCTAGGTTGGAGGGTACAAAGCCCCAGGGAGGAGGACAGGGTGTGGGAGATCCCACCCCAGTCCCTTGTTAAACTTCAGGGTACAGACGCTAGGCTGGCAAACCAGTTGCAGGATAGCACCCCTAAACTGGTGGGAGGATTGTGCAGGGTGGCTGGCCCAGTCGCACTGACAATTCTAGAGCCTGGGTGTACATTTCCACAGTGGAGGGTACAAGACCCCAGGAGGGAAGACAGGGTGTGGGAGAGCTCACCCCAGTCTCCTGTCCAGCCTCAGGGTACAGACCCAGGGCTGGTGGGTCAGTGTCAGGATGCCCTACCTGATCTGATTGGAGGGAGAGTAGACAAAGGGTGTCAAGCACCTGGGGCTACCACCCCCCACTCTCTAACGTCACAGAGGTTAGAGAGCCCTGAGAGGCATGCCGCCTGGCTCTTGTCACTGACAGCTGTCAGTGGCCACTGTGGCTTGCTGTCCTCGTGGACAGAGGTGCCCCTGGGAAGGGGACCTGAGTCACACCCCCCGGGAGGATTAGGCCACACCACTGTGTTGGCCATGTGGGTACTGTCTGCCTCCTGGGACACACCTGTGAGCAATCTAAGTTTAGGTGCTGCACTGATGGTGTCCACAGGTGAGGAGAAGGGTTCCCCTTGGGTTAGCTTAGTGGGCCCTGAGAGTATGGACAGAGGGATCCAACTGGGTTCAGCAAGGCGTAGAACCAGAACGAGCCCCTGCTGTTGTGGGCCAGGTCTATGTTCTATCACCCCAAGCAGGGAGGTCCATCATGGGACTGATTAGTCTACCCTGGCTTTAGGCTGGGAGGGAGTTCTGTTAGACTTGGCTTTTTCAGTGGGTTTACCCCCAGACTTTTTGCTTATTGGCCTCCTGTTTTTGACCCTGTTTTTGTTGGTTTTAGAACTCTGGGCACTTTACCGCTGCTATTCAGTGCTAAAGTGCATATGCTCTCCATGTAAATTATGTAAATGGATTAGTGTTCCCATGTTTGGCTTATTTGATTTACTACTAAGTCCCTAGTATAGTGAACTTTGTGTGCCCGGGCCTGTAAATCAAATGCTGCTAGTAGGACTGCAGCACTGAATGTGCCACCCAAACAAGTAGCCTTTCAAAGGGTTCTCAGACCTGCCACAGCAGTGTCCGTGCGCAGTTGTGACTGCCATGTTGACCTGGCAAGTGCACCAACTTGCCAGGCCCCAGCCTTCTCTTTTATGTTGGCATTGAGGGAACTACATCACAACACAGTTCCCTCTTTGCCAACATATAAATCAGGCCGTCAGTCTTGATTCTCTAGTTAAGCAAGGAACATTCTTGAGTAGAAAAAGAGGTATTTGCAACCAGATTGGGTACATGCTACCAGATTCAAGAAAAGCATTGAGGATAAAGATCGAGTACAGTGAACAGATCCAGAGGTCTAGTAAAAAAAGAAGTCCAGTTCCTTCTGAAAACTGTTTATACACTTCTTCCTTATCCCAGCCTCCCTTCCCTTGACTAATTGCATCCACACATCATGAATTACAGCTTGGTGAGTTCAACTTGGGCTGGGATTGGGGGGATCCATGTCGCTCCTGTATTTCAGAAAATCAAGATGCAGGTTAGTGGTCTTGACATGAAGACTAATGGTAGCCAAGCATAGACACAGAAGTTGTGACATTTTCAGTGAATGTTTATAGGGTGTTGGAAGTGGCACACATTTGTCTACATTTTTACCTCCCAAACAGCCTTTGTTAGCCCCTGATAGAGCGTGACATAAGGTAGGTCTTGACTCATTTGGGCCATTACACATTTACACATTCTGTCTGTACAATGAAGATATATATTACTGATGGCTGGCTAGTTGTGTAGGTGGGTTGAGGTTAACTTCTTACATGAATTAACTTCAGAGGCTGTTCTGTTTCTTATGGCATGTCTTTGTTAAAGAGAATGTTTCCAAGGTAACTCTCACAGATATTGCTGTCCAATTTATCACTCTAATCTTGTGCGATTTTGTGACTCAGTCAGATGTGATTATAAAACAGAAGCGGTTCCTAGAGAAACAAGGATAATTGTGAAATACAAAACAATATTATACATTCAAAACAATATTTTTAATGTACAAAGATTCATAAGTGGAGTTTTCACAAATAAGACAACACCTTCATTGGGATGTGAACAAACGGGATGTGAAAAAAGTGCTCAGGCAAAAGTGGGATACATGTGACTTGAGGGTGCAATGCTGTATCACAATAACAACACAAGTCCAGTTCGGGCTGGAGTGTTCCAATGGGGAGCAGGGTCAAGACTGATTTGCATATGGCTAGATCCAAACTGGCATGGTATGGTGAACAAAAAAAAGATGGATTTAGGCTAAGATCTCTGTACTGGGGGTAAAGGTTTGACAATGTTCAGCCATCTATCCATCATCTTTTTGTGTTCCTGTATCACAATAACATCAGCAGGAATACAGTCCATGAACTGTACAATAAGTATATGGGTTTATTTGTGTTGTCAACGATGTTTCACTCCTTTAAAATGGTAGGATCATCATTAGGACAAGCTTATTGTAGGCCTGAGTATTTGTAGCTATAATACACGTAAAATAATACACAAAACAAATATAAAAATAAATTTAAAAAATCAGCAAAATCAATGGGAGACAAACATTGATCTGTACGTACATAAATTATGTCCCAAGCTATTTCAAACCATCAATAATAATTTTAAGAAGCATTTCAAGGGAACCATATCATATCAAAAAGAATGGCTTACTAAACTCGGTAGGTAATCTCTGCCAATATTGGTAGAACAGTCAGATGGGGGTCGGGGTGGGAAGTAGCAATATAATCTGTTCCAGGAAAATGTCATGAATTTGGATAGGAGGAAGAAAAAAGAAAAGGGGGCATGGTCTCACATCAATTAGAGGTGAGATTGAAAGAATGTGCCTAGAAAGGTTCCCAGGCAGCAATAGGGAATTGAAGGGGCTGCTATATGAGCTGTTCAATATTGAATCTGTAACATAAAGGAGTTAGATGTAAGTAAGCACGTCCAGGTGAGCATTGTAATATGGGAATGGGAACAACAGTAAAACTGGCAGAATTACCTGAAATGAAATGCTCTGTTGTCTGTCCATTTGCAGGCATGTAGTGAGCCCAAAGGAACAATCAAGTCCTACATGCAATCTTGTAGAAAGATTCCAGTGGCCCTGATCATGTAAAGGCATTCGGCAGGCCGGGAGCCATCCAGCCGGGTAGAGAGGACACTCAAAATACGGGGAATATTTATGAAATTTGTGGGGCAGGGCAGAGCAGCAAGTCACCTTGCTGAGCTGCCCTTTGTCACAGGGAAAGGGCAGAAATTCACTATATTTATATAACACAGCGCATTCCTGTCCTTTCCTTGTGTGCTGGCACCGCTTTGGCAGCCTAGCACCATCGCAGGCACCCTTGTACCAACGTGCAAGGGTGCCTGTGTTGTAGACAGGATTGTTTTTGTGCAGGAAGTGGCACCTTCCTGCACAAATACAATCCTGAGAGGCTTTTTTCTCTTTCTATGTGTGCTGCATTCTGCAGCACTCATAGAAAGAGGACAAAACGAGGACAAATTATCATATTTCTCCTCATTGTGCCTTTCCTGGGGAGGCGTATTTTTTTGGTGCATTCCCAGGTTTACTAGGTTTGGTAAATCTGGAAATGCATCAAAAACCATGGGAGTTGTGTGGGAACACCCATGCAACACCCATGGAATTCCTCCCTGGTGCAGAGTAATGCAACACATCGATTTGAGCTGTGTTGCATTGCTCCATATTTATGAAGCCATTTAAGGCCACACAAAGCAGCTTTGTCTTACTTCATAAATCTGACTTAGGGCCTGATTATCCGTGGACCGCCAGACTCAGAGTGGCACAGCGGTGGCAGTCCAGCCACCGCCGCACCGGTGGTCCGACCTCCCCATTACAAGTTGGGTGGTCAGACCGCCATTGCACTATCACAACTGCTCGGCGGTCTTGAAGCCGCAATATGCTTGGTGAGACCGCTGCGGTTCCACCAAGCATATTGCGAGTTTCTTCACCACCATGGTTTTCATGGTGGTTCCTCCTCCATGAAAACTGTGGCAAAAAGGAAAAAAAGACCAAGCCCTATGGCCTCTGGGCCATGGGATGCATGCACGGGGGCACAAGCATGTACCGAGTACCTGCACAGCATGGACTGCACCAGTCCATGCCATGCAGGTACAGCCTTTGACATTCCCATTGTGGTGCCTATTTCATAGGCACCCCTGTGGGAATGCCAAAGAACTGCCCGCCAGTGACTAAAAAAGTCATAATCTGTTGGCGGTGTGCACACGGGTTTGGCAGTGCGGGAGCGGGGTGGTGGCATTGCGGTCCTGCTCCTTCACCGCCAAACTCGTAATCAGGCCCTAAGAGGTTTGCGTCACGCATGTACCACATTGCGTGGTGCAAGCATGATGCAAACCTCTCATAAATATGCCCCTAAGTGAGTAGACATAGAAATATGACTGTTTAACAGAGCGCCATATTGAAATGGCTCAGGAGCAAAGAGCAGAGATAGAAATAGGACTGTTTCAGCAGTCACCATCTTAAGCTAAAAGAATAGTTGGGAGGTATAGTAAGGGGACATACAAATAGGACTATCCGGACTGCCACCATTATGGATATAGTGGCAATGGCTACTCAGAGTAATCCTGAACCAATAGTGGTGGAAAGGAACCAAATTTGACATAAGTGCAAAGGGCCTAACTAAAAATGGCAGAGGAAGAATGAATGACCATATATTCCTCTATAATGCAAAAGCACCGAAATAGAAAAAATTAAGAACAAAGATTAGATATTTTCTCCCACAGTATGTCTAATTTGTCACAAGCAGCTTTAAGGAAAAATTATGTTATTGCACTAAAGTTGTCCAACCTTCCATTCTGTGGAGGCCCAAATTCAGGCAGCCCATTTGCAGAATCCATTTCCGCTCCTCTTTGTTTGTACAAGATGTTACCACCACTGCTTGATGGTGTTATCACTGAGATCACTTGCCAGCAGACTTTATCTTCGGTGTGGTTATGTTGTATAAACTGTTCCACCAATGGTGCTGTTGTGACTTTACTCCTGCAGCGGCTTCTGTGTTGGCAAATTCCAATGTGATTTTTTTTAGGTGGTTTGGCTGATGTATGCAAGATCACAAGGGCAGGTTATTGTATATATCACATTGGCTGTATTGCAATTAGAAAATTGTTTCAAATTGAGATCACGCTGCTGAGTTAGAATTCCTTATATTCAATAGTAAATGTACAAACACTGCATTGGTCACATTTGCAGCGCACGATTAGTGGTGTAGGGCCCCAGAGATCATTAATGCTACAGTTGGGGTTAGGATGTGGTAATGATGCTGAACTAAGTGATCTTTAAAATTTTTACCTTCACAAAATGCAAAGATAGGCCTCTATATTGCAAGGTCACCTGTATTCACCACATTCCAATGCTTCAAAATACATTCCTTGACTTTGTTCAAAATGGTTGAGAAGGTTCTAATACATTCTAGTTTTTCATATTCCTCTTTCCATTTGGGATTAGCAAGATCTCCATTGGACAGTACCATACCCTTTTCAAACATGTTTTTACCAGCCGTTTTGGGTAGCCTGTCTATTCATTTTTGGGACAGTATATATGCCTCTTCCAAGAAATCATTTTTATATTTACAATTTCTTTCTGAGGAATTGAAAATATGGGAGGGAATCATACAGAGCTTGAGGGTTGTAGCTGGAGTAGGCTATGATGGTGCTTCTCTCCGTTGGTTTACAGTACAAAGTGGTGTACAGTTTGCCAATCACTGCTTTAATCACAAGGTCTAGAAATTATATTGCAGATTTTCATGGATGTTATATGAATTTCAATAATTTACAGTATTTGTTTAACCATTTGATAAACTCAGCTAACAAATCTTTCTCCCCTCACCATATGATTAAAATATAATCGATGTAGAAGTATGTGACTGTGGAAAGGATTTGTACGTTTAACGATGGTGTCAGATTCTAAATTGTCCATAAAAAGATTTGCATAACAGGAAGCAAAAACTGCTTATATCGATGCTCCTTAGGTCTGTTGGTAAAATTCAAAATGAAAGAAATTCTTAGTTAATGCCTGCTGTAGTAACTCAATAATGAATGATGTTGGGACTTGGTGAAGTGTGTGTTTCCTAGTTAGTGTTTTCTACATTACAGCACTTTCATCAGTCTGAGGGAAGTTTGTATAATAGGATTCAATATCTATTGTCACCAAAATGTAGTCTAACTGGTCAAAAGGATGGTTTTCTATCAGGTTAATAAAATCCACACTATCTCTGACATAACAGGTCGAGTTGTAGACAAAGTCCTTTATGACAAAGTCAGCGTATTTACCAATGGGTTCAAGGATGGAACTGCAACCAGAGACAATATAGGTGCAGGGATTGTTTGTGATCAAAAAGAGAAATTCATTCTGACTCAAAAATCCTTCCATCCTCCCTCTTTTAGTGATCATGAGGATTATTTCTTGAAGGTCTCTGGTAGGGTCGGAGGCTAATTTTAGCGTAATGCTCAGCGTTCATAGGTTGTCACATTATTTCATTTTTGTAGCCTTTATGAAGCTGGAGAACTCTCCCTCCACCCTTGTCCTCAGGCTTTATAATCAATGAGTTGTTATTTTTAAGTGTCTGCAGAGCACTTCTTTCTTAGAGAGAAATATTACCTGAAAGGAACATGAGGTGATGGTCCATATTGCAGATTTCTTTCATGATAAGTTTCTCCAAGGTGGAGATCTCTGGAGGAACAGTATTGCTTGGTAGAGAAAAAAGTAGAGGGTCGGTGTATGCCCATGCTGTCGGATCTGGGACTGGAAAGAAAGCACTTAGATGGATCTTTCTGAAAAATATCAGCATTTCTGCCTGGAGTTTCACAAAAAACAAATGTGTTCAGTTGGGAGGAAGAACAGACCCTTGCTAAGTAAAGATATCTCATTGGAGAACAGGATGTAAGTAAATAAATAAAAAAACTGAATGGTTTGCAGAGTCATGGACTTTATGGATAACTGGTTAGATTCTGAAGAGGTAACAATGTTGTGCATATTTATTTCAGATATGGGCCCCAATGGTAGTATTTTTGTACTGTCTGCAAGGGAGGAGGGTGGACAATGGTGGCATATCATAAGGTTAGCTAATGTCACCATAGACATTGCAACACATTCTTCATGGTAGGAGGATGTTCCTAATCAGATCATCATGAAGGTGTCAATGCCTGACTGCATGGTTTTCAAATAGGATCTCCTCTAACCTTTCCAGGTTTGACTCCTAGTCACAGCTTAAAACAAAGGAAATGTCCTGGCCAATTTTGTGACTAGCTATATTTGGAGTGTTCCTTGCACCTCTGTGCATGTCTATTACTACTCTTCGGCATTTCATCATTAGTATTTTAATTTTATTATCACTTTTAACTTTAATGTTTTTTTTTCTTTGATTGTAAAGTTTAGGAAAGGGGGATGTGTGATGTCTGCTGAACTCAGTGCTGGCTTCTCCAGGTTAGAATCCTACTATGACACTTTTGGAATATTGACGGTGGATTGAGCTACAGCAGCTGGAATTGATTAGAAAGATACCGGCTGATTCTAGTGTGTGCTGTTGTATCATGTCATGCTTCCATCGAAAGATAATTTCTTCTAATTCAAACCGTTCTCCTGATTTCTTTTAGCAATGCTTTACCACTGATTTCCTTATTACATCAGAACATCTACGATTTGTGGGTTGCTTCTAACTCCTTGGACTAAGACAAAGGTGATTCTCTGTACCCATTCACTCAGGGTATTATTTAGAATTTGACTGATTGGATGCTCCATCGCAGACGTGACAGATGTCCCGTCAATCTTATTACAAGTGCCTTATGGACTATGGCACTTGTAATACAGCAGATGGGATAGCTGCCACGTTTTAATAGAGTATCCGATCTGCCAAATTCTCATGCACAAGGGTTTTAGTCTTCACAAACCCTATGATTCAGTAAACCAGTGCATTTGTGAATAGTCAAACCCTTTTGAAGTGTACTAAAACTATTTAAGGATTCGGAAACTGAACAATTTTTCAAATCTTTAAATGGGTTTAGGAAATCATTAGGAATCACTATTTGAAAGGGGTGTGTTTAGGGTGTTCTTTCCAAATATTGATTCCTTATAGTATGTATTAATGCTTTGCGACCGAAATCCGAAGCAAAACATACATTTTTTACCACCAACTCAAAGGTGAAATAAGCCATTCGCAAATAGGTAGGGGTCCCCAATTTACCTGTTCCCCCTGTGTGAAGGTTGAAAAAATTTTTTAGGAGTAGGCAGTGGTCCATGAGACCACTGCCTACTCCTAAAAAAGGTATGTATAACTTATCAATTGTTTTTAAAAGCATTCCCATTTTCCTTTAACGAAATGGGCTGCATTTTAAAAATTAAAACAAAAAGATTGCTTTATTTAAAATCAGTTACAGACATGGTGGTCTGCTGATCCTAGCAGACCACCATCCTTGTCATTGTGGCCAATTGTAGTTGGTCACAATTTGCAACATACCTCATAAATATTGATTACCAATTATACACATCCTTTTATACTGTACTGTCATAAGTATTGCTTTGGCCTGGGGACGTTGGTGCAAGATTGAGGTGACAAAAAGAAACCAATTTCTTATTACTCTTCTGCCCTTAATGCCAATGTGGGAGGGCTGGCTCCATGTCTGCTTGTTATTGCAGCAGCAGTCAATCTTGTTGAAGCATCTCAAAATACTGTTCTTGGGTGTCCCTTCACTGTTGCTCTACTCTCTATGGGGCTGTGCTGTTGTTAACCACCAAACCCAGCTCCTTTTTATGTTTAGATTGTTAAAGTATGAAATATTATTGCTCTCTGCTTCCATATCACTCTGGTATGGTGTCCAATTTCAAACCCTGCTTCACTGTTTCTTATTTCCCTCAGTAGAGAACAGCAAGATTATATTATACACAAACCTATAGTGATTTCACTGATGTACCTTTACCAAACTATCATTGTTTATAATATGTTGATGGTTCTTGCCTCAGAAATGAAAAGGGAAAATTGGTAGACGAGTATGCTGTTTGCACTACATATGAAATTGATAAGAATAATTGCTTACCACAAGTGGACTCTACTTAAGTAACTGGACTGATTTCTCTTATGTGTGCTTGGAACCTAAATCCGTATTTGTAAAGCGCGAACTACTCACCCTTACGGGTCTCAAGGCGCTGGGGGCCGTTGTGGAAATTAAGTGAGCTATTGCCCAGAGTCACAGGATGCTGAGCTGAGCTGCCGCCGGAGCCAGGGATCGAACCGTGACCCCTGTGCTCCGAAGTCAGCTGCCCTGGCCGCTGCACCACACCTCTCCACAACCTAGCTTCTCTAATAACTGTGACTATCTTTACTGACTCAAAGTGCGCATTTTGGCTAGCCAATGATTTAATGTTCCTTTTAATGCAGTGAAGGTTCCTCACTTCAGCAAGGACCTCCATCAAAAATGGACCCTCACGTTTGCTTGATATGTCGCAATTAACCCTGGAAGTAGCTGTTGTTAAGTGTGCCCTTGGTGGGTCTAGACAGCCCTTTTTGCTGTAATCTTGATTGGTTTGAATATGTCAGTGGGAGGTGGATGGTCGGTTGGAAGAAGTCAACCGCACAGAGCCCACTGCACAGTTTCAGAGCAAATGCATGATTTACAAAGTGAATAACTTCCTGCCAGGTTTGGATCACTACCAGCAGGCTCAAAACCTTTCTTCATGCTGGCTGTGCTCCTATGTACCTACTGATTCTGATAAGGGAGTGCCTATGATCCCAGGTCCTTTTGATTGGACAGTGCAATGTGATGACCTACTCCTGCAAGAGCAAGTTATTCCTAAATGCAACTACTACACTACCTGTATTACTCTTACTTATTCAACAGTGCCCTTGCCAAACGAATGTGCCTCCTGCTGTTCATCTTCCGTCAACTGCTCAAGGATTAGTTTGTGAAGTTGGAAGAGCAGCATCTTCATGAGACACAGTGGGCCTGATTCGCAAAGGTAAATATACACCTGTGCGTAAGTTCACAGGGTTTTTTTTTCTATTCACAAACTACGAGCTACTAGTAAGTTTACAACTGCAGAGATTCTGCAGTTGAGGGTGGAGATCCTTCCACACAAATGCTGGTCCTATCTTTTTATGTGCTGAGTTTTCCGCCCCAGATGCAGAGTTTCCACAGTTATAACCTTACTATTAACTCGTAGTTTGTGAATGCAAAAGAAAATGCAAACTTAAAAAATTGTAAGTTTACCTTTGCGAATCAGATCCAGTGAATGCAATGTGTATGTGTCCATCTCCAAGCACAGTGCCAAAATTGCTTTTCCAGTCTTTACCCAGGTTAAAAACCCACAGCCAATCTGACCTTCTAGTTCATTATTCATCCACAATGGCACCTTAGATGAGAATTTATACTACTTTTGTGAAGCAGGGCTTATCAGTGGCTGTCAAAGGACCGCTCTGGATCCTGTTATCCTCCATATGTTTTTCCTGCCATTAGAAATGTTTGTGCTTGGCATTCAACTCTTCACAGGAGACAGACCAGAGACATTTCAGAGACTGGCCGATTCTTGAACCCCAACTACAGAATGGAAATCATTTTTATCTAAGAGATACACAAAGTTGACAATGCCTTGGAAGAGATAACAATTTGACCTGTCCTAACTCACTGTATTTGGGTCCCTTTTCCCTTGCTCCCTGCAATGGACCTTGCTAGGTGCCCGAGTTAGGATCAATTGCAATTTAACAATTACAGTGTAACCTGTCAGGAATTGCCTTACAGGTATAAAGGTTTGCTTGATTTGTCATTACCCCCATGGCACCTATATCAATCATGTTGCGGTATATTCTCCTGTTACTGTCCCTTAAATCATGATGCAACCTTTTAGAATCATATTATACTCTTGTAGCTACCAATGCTTAGTGCTCTACAATCATGTTACCTATCGAGGCTTAATGAGCCCTTCTATCTTAAATTAGTTGCGCTATATTTATTGTGCCCTGAAATGTTGTTGTGTGCACATTTAATCTCTGTAAACCAAGCCGATGCAGTCTTAGTTTCGTATCGGCTTGGTTTGGCTTATTGTTGTCAAGGAAACCAGACTGACTCGGCAGAGGTTTCCGATCACGTTGTCACACGTCAGAACACGTTGCTACTGACGCCGAGACAACGCCCTGCGCATTGGCTATAAATAGCCACACCCCTCTGACACGGCGCTTGGCTTTTGTTCCTGGCTGCGTCGCGTCTTCGTGGATGGTTTCGATTGCTCATCGGTGGAATCCTGTGACCACGCCCATTCTCCAGTTGTCGAGCCGGCTCCAACGAGGAAAACATAGTAACAGAGGACATTTATGGAGTCAGCTAAGTGAAGGTTTTCTGCTTAGCGGTCATATTCTTTAACATTGACGTTTGAAAGACCATTTGTTATTTGACTTCAGCTTTATTTTTTGAATACGTATTTGCGCATAACTTGAGAAGTGTTTAGATCTCATAACTTGAGAAGTGCTTAGGTTATAGCATATTTGTGAGCGCACGTTTGAAACATTTAGCAATCATTATTTCTGTTGACATTATTTTCTGCTGGAATAAGTGTTCTGAAGAAGTATTCAGCATTTGTCATATATCTATGCAGGTGAGATCAGTTACTATGGGAGCATATGATAACGTTTGAGCAGCCAATTTTCCCCTTCTTATAGATGTTTTTTTATTGCATTGTAGCCGAGTTAAGAAACCAGTTGTCCTTTTCCTTTTACACTAAAAGACCTTTGAGCAAGGAATACATTTCTCCAAATCACGCCGATTCAGTTAGAGGTATTTCTAAGACAGTTTTAAGGCTTATTTAATTAGTAAGCTTATTTTGATAGATGTGATTATTAATATCACTCTTTCCAAAGGTAAAAGAAGATAACAAGACTCTGCACGTCCAGAATAAGATCTTGGTGGTCCAGGTGGCGTAACGGAGCAGTATCTTCTGTTTCTTTGTTTTCTCGGTCTAAATCCCCTTCCCCCCTGGGACACCTGCCAGGGCTTCTGTTCTCCCAGCAGCACTGAGAGGTGTTCCAGTAGGGTTGGCGAACTATTCATCGCCCCTGCAGACGATCCTGGTTTTCAGGTGAGTGCTTGGGCACACTCCTAAAATAACCCATCTGGCCATACAGTAAAGTTAGAGTCGATAGATGGGATTAAGTATGGATTTATTACAAATTCAAAGCCAGGCTGATATACACAAATCTCAGGAATATATAGTACCAATACAGGATTGTGACAGGCAAGCCAAAATGTTGAATAAAGTTTAGCCTCAGCAACATGAAACATACAAGTAATTCAGTGATCCCAATGCAAAGGATTATAAAGAGGTCTGATGATCTGTATACAGTTTGCGGTCCTCTTGCTTGTTATGCATGGGGATAATCTAAATCTCCTGACCTAAACCTACTTTAATGGTGCTGTATGGGGATACCCTAATTAAATCCATTAAAGGAGAAAGGTGTCAGCATAGCAGAACCTCTGTAGAGGTTCTCTAAAGGAAGAATGTTGTTTAACATAAAGCCATACAACAGAGATGTTGCAAGAGGTCTGTACCTCTAAAAGTCTAAAAGGAATCTGAAATAAGCTGAAGTATGATCATCAATTATACCCACAAAGGAACCTTTGAGAATCCCATGTCCCATGTCTCATTATTTTCCACCTTCAAACAGTAAAATATGGTAACTAAACTTGAAACTCCTTTACTTTGGTCCACACATCAGAACATCCTTGGATTCCTTCTGTCTCCCAATTCCATACAAACAGTAGTTCTCTCTCTGACGTTAAGGCTTCTTGACCTTGCCAAAAGATACTCCTTTTACTATATCTCTCACACGATGTGCCTTTTTCTATTCGTAAGATCACACAACTGCACCTGCAGAGGAGAGAAAAACATTGCATGCAAAGCATACGTTCATGTTGAAGGTTAAACATTAAGAAATCCAAATGCTTAAGGCCTTTGGTCAAGTTAGCGTGGCAAGCATCTCAATACATGTTTAAATGCATGATTACAGATACATATACGGTAATAATATAGATGTAGAGGAGTATTCAAATGGATACATTTTCTGTTACAAAATAAATGCAGAGTATTTTCCAAATGAGTACGTGAATATATAAGAATTAACAATATTATCCAATCCACACAAATGCAGATATATAGAGAGATCTGCAATTCGATGTTACTGCAAAGAAAACGTTAATAAGCACACTCATATGAAGGTCGAGAATTACACAGTAAATGCACCTTCTGCATCTGTTCAGGTGCACTACATTACGTTAATAATGTTTCATCACACAAGTACATATGTAAATATTTGATAAAGGTTGGGACCAGCCGAAACGTGTCAGGGAGCTGACACGCTGCATGTTTAAATAAAAAGAACATTTCTTACCCCCGTCTGGAGTGCCCACTGTGTTCTCGCGCAGCGAGTAGTTTGGAGTTGATGTAAATATATATATATATATTTATGTGGCCTAATCAAACAAAAGGATTACACTGCTCCACTCCCCCTCTGATGGTGATTTAAGCCATCACAGATTACAATTTGATGTTATCAGATGGACCATCTAAAACCTTGTGGTCTTGAGCATCATTTGTCTAGAGTCTTCCAGGTGTTTCATGTCATCATAATACTTAGTCTGACTCTCCTCTAACTCTAAGGGCCCTATTATGATGTTGGCTGGAAAGCCTCCAATCGAAGGTCAAATGCTTTCCGACTGACATCCCTGGTTTGACTTCCGACCACCTAATTACAATGTAGGCGGCCGGAAGTCAAACTGGCCGGTCATTCCGGCTGGCTTCCGACGGGCTCATGGAGCCCGTCGGCCAGTCTGAACCACAACGTAATCCCTTTAGGGATTACGACGTCGGTTTCACACAGACTTTCCTTGCCGGCCTTTCTGCCATGGAAAGGCTGTCGGAAAGCAACTTTGGGAGCCCCTAGCACGGCTCCCTTGCCTCCGTGGCCTATGGTTGTGGGCCTGGGGGGCAGCTTTGGTGCCCCATGTAAATCCCTGCACTTGCCACAGGGTGCAGGGATTTACAAAAACTCCCATTTCTCTATGGGATCTTGTGCTGTGGCAGGTTTCTGACTACAGCACAAGCTCCCACAGGGAAATGGAAGTGTGCGATTGCACCATGTGAGGTCGCATCTTAATAATGCAGTTGGTTGGTTCCGATTCCGCGGCGATGTCGGTCTGAGGCAACTCTGACCGGCATCGTAATCAGACACTTAATCTTCTCTCTTCCTCTTCATTTCCCTTCTAACCTGTGCATACTTGTAGCCCTTAAAGATCATAAGTAGGAGTAGTGCACAAAGAGCAATTATCAAAATAGGTTTCAAAATGGCGCCCAGAATTCCACTTCCCAAGCTTCCAAACCATTTGCCTATTGAAGGAATTCCACTTCCAATAGCTTCCAAAGCTCCTGTAGCTTCTTACTATTTCAAATCCTTTGTCAACCCAGATATGTTCCGAGTATATTTCTCCAGATCCTAACTTTTGTCTAGGATGAAAGTACAGTATTGCTGAACTTTTAGCATCCTGCAGACTCTGCCCTCTTTTGTGAATAAAAGGTCTAGCGCAAGTCTGTTTTCCAAGACCATAGACCTTATTGCAACTATCTCAGTATTTACAAGCAATAAAAAATGTGTGGTACTAGTAGCCAAGTTATCCACTATTGTACACAGCTTTCTAATTTTCAGATCATTCAGGATTACCCCTGCAGGTGGGAATATGGCACTAAAAATATTTCTTACTTCTTCCACTTCACTAACACCTTGTGTTGTTCTAGGTCTAATTTCCCATACAGGATCTTTAAAATGTTCCACATGGTAAATCTTCGGGAAAACTATACTAAGATAACACATACCATGCCATACATGGGGCAATTTCAAATATGCATACTGTCCACAAAACAAGTACACTTCATGAGTCACAGGATCAAGTCCCTCCAAGAAAAGGTCATTCTTCCCTCTTGCCTCAAAAACAGGTTCACATTTGCTCTTACCTATGCATAACGGGTCTATAGCTGAGTACTGATCAACGTGTATACATAGCTTTCCCTTGTGTTGTCAATATAAGGTCATGGCAGGCGATTTTCCCTTCACCTGCTGTTCAGTTTCTCCACTATTCCACCTGTGGTGTCTCTTAAGATCTTTATCATTATCAGATTTGGACACTAGATCTCTCCTTTTGTCTTCCACTAAATTTAAGAATATTTTCTCCACATCTGACATTAAAGAAGTCAAATTATGTCTGTGTACATATGCAACGTCTAGTGACTTAAGAGTTGCAAAATATTTACCTGCAATCTCTGCACCTTTAAAATAAGGATTTTTATTCAAATGTTTGAAAATAGGAACTTATGTAAGGACTAAATCATAATTAAAAAAATAATATTGGAAACGACCCTGTCTATAGAATAGGCTTAGTAAAGGTCTGCAAGAAATTCTGTATGTCAAGGGAATATGGTAGTAGGTGATACCCTCTGTAACAGGCAAAGGCAACAGTATTCATAAAGCAATCAAAAATAAGCGTTTGAAGAGAAATCTCCTCTTAATAGATCTGTGTGCAATCTCTTAACCCCCATCAACTGTGGGTTACTATCAGCAGGATATCGTGCAGTAAGGGCAATAGTAGGCTTGATTGCTACTGACCTATATGAAGCTGGATATAACCCTATAAACATTATGATTAATACTACAATTACAACTATTAGTGTTCCTGCTATGATGTCTCTACACCTATTAGAATTAGAATTAGCTTCCATTTCTTCATTAGAACCTAAACTGTTGGGTGGAACGTAGCAGCTGCAGAGTCTTCTCTGCTAATTTCCACCTGTGCAAGCAGCAAATCCAAAGTTCAAATGATATCCAACAAACCTTTGTATAAAGGTCATTGTGAGTCTTCGTAAGCCCTACTCTGTGTTCTTCTAAAGGACAACCTTAAGCTCCTTCAGCTGCCTCGGGCCTCGATACTATTCTTTCTTTCCTACAAAGTCTTTTTAAATGTCTCTAATAAGAAACAGTCCAAATTCTTTGACAATCAGTTCCAAAATGGAGTGTTTCAGTTCATCAACCAGCACAGGGAACTCATTCACATCCAAAAAGGAAACTCAGCGATATACTGAATAAGATTCAAGGCACTCAATCTTAGTAACAAAAGAAGTTCAAAAGTAAGTTCTTGAAGTTTCAGTTTAATTTTTACAATGATCCCAGAATTCCCAGAACTCATTCTACCTGTCATTTGCAAGGAAGTAAGTCCATTCAGGGGAAGAGTTCCTCCGACAGGGCACTCTTGCTCGCTTTGACCTTCTGAGTGCAGTCTCCTCTCCTCCTCTGTTACTCAGATCAGAATGCTCAGTACTCTCTGAAATAACTTGGGGGTCACCTTCTCCCTCCCTAACAGGTATCATAGCATCTCCCCATATCAAATCTTGTATGACTTTAAACATTTATATTAAAACAATTAGAATTGTTAATTTCAAAGCAGGACCCAATAATTGACTCACAAATCTCGTTCCAAATCAACGAATAATAACAGCACAGCACTCTGTGACGCAGACAACTAACAACAGGGTGGCTTCACACCAACCGATCAATACCAGTGTGGCACAATGTGACGTCAGTCTCACTCCTTGCAGCGGTTCACCCTCATTTACAATTTTCAAGCACGCGCTCTCTTCAGCGATATACATGCAAACAAATACAATGCAATGGCAACAAATAACAATTGTCTGCTTCTCTAAAGAAATCGACGAAATTCAATCATGCAAATAATAATTCAGAGCAACACTTTCTGATCTACTCTGATACACATTTGAATGAAGCCTTGACCTGCGGAGAATCACAATGATCAGCTCAGTTTCCTTCTTCACAAAAGGTCCACCACACTAATCGTACCTCACTTTCACACATAAAGATAAATGTCCCTATCTCAATTGGGCTGTCGATGACGTCTCACGACAGACAGCACAAAATCTCAGCAGGCAATTATAATACAGTGTCTTCTACACTTTTTAATATCATCCCGGGATCTTAAGCCACCTCGGGCTTGTTAACAACTTCAGTTTCTTCACATTAAAAACGACATTCATGCAACATTCAAAATACCTCTGCCAAACACTCACAGTTGCTATCGCAATCTAAGCATAAGCTGTACACGTGCCACCCTATTAAAACTCACTCCTCCTCTGTTACTACTCCGCCACAAACCACTGGAACTCCGCGGATCCTCCGAATATAAACATGGGCTTTGGGACTGTGACTGGGATTTTAACTATTCTCATATAAAGTCTACTGACTCCCCTAACCGTCCTCTGCTAACATCTGATACTGCACCGTATTTGGGCCCCTTTTCCTTTGTTCCCTGTCATGGAACTTGCTTGGCTATTGAGGAATAAAAGGAGTTAGGATCAATTGCAATTTAATAATTACAGTGTAACCCATCTGGTCACACAGTAAAGCTCAGAGTCAATAGATGGGTTTAAGTATGGATTAATTACAAATTCCAAGTCAGACTGATATACACAAATCTCAGGAATATATTGTAACAATACAGGATTACTACAGGCAGGCCAAAACGACTAATAAAGTTTAGCCTCAGCAAGATTGGAACATACAAGAAATTCGGTGATTGCAATGTAAAAGATTAAAAAGAGGATGTGATGAGCCTTATACGCTTTTTGTTTTGTCCTCTTGCCTGTTATGCATCGAGATATTCTAAATGTCCTGACCTAAACCTACTCTATTTGTGCTGGACGGGGAAACCCTAATTAAATCTATTAAAGGAGAAAGGTATCAGCATAGCAGAACGTCTGTAGAAGTTCGCTAAAGGAAGAAAATTGTGTAGCAAAGAGCCACACAACAGAGATGTTGCAAGAGATCTGTACCTCTCAAAGTCTAAAATGAGTCTGAATCAAGCCGAAGTGTGATCATCAATTAAACCCACAAAGGAATCTTCGAGAATCCCATGTCACATGTCTCATTATTTTTCACCTTCAAACAGTAAAACTTGGCAACTACACTTGAAACTCCTTTCCTTCGTGCACACATCAGAACGTCCTTGGATTCCTCTCGTAACTCAATTCCGTACAAACTGTAGTCTCCCTCTGTTCGATAAGGCTTCCCATCCTTGCCAAAAGATACTCCTTTCAAGCCTCACTACCTCTCTCACACAATGTGCCTTTTTCTATTCGTAAGATCACACTACAACTGCACCTGCAGAGGATAGAAACACATTACATGCAAAGCAAATGTTTACATTGAAGGTTAAACATTAAGAAATACAAATGCTTAAGGCTTTTAGTCAAGTTAGTGTGGCAAGCATCTCAATACATGTTTAAATGCATGATTACAGATAGAGTTATAATATAGATATAGAGTACTATTTAAATGGATACATTTTCAGTTATAAAATAAATGCAGAGTATTATTCAAATGAGTATGCAAATATATAAGAATTAACAATATTATCCAATCCACACAAATGCAGATATATATGAGAACTGCAATTTGATGTTACTGCAAAGAAAACGCTAATATGCACATTCATATAAATGTTGAGATTACACAGTAAATGCACCGTCTGTATCTGTTCAGGTACACTACAGTACATTAATAATGTTACATCACACGAGTACATGAGGCCATGTATAAACATATATATGTGGCCTAATCAAACAAAAAGGTGGAGCCAGAATTACACTGCTCCACCTGCAAATGCCTAAAATTATTTACCACCCAAACACTGGATTTTTCACAATAGATTGACTCTTGATTTTGTCCTGGCTGTTAAGGGAGAACTTTGTGTTGTAATCAGAGTCAAATGTTGCATCTATATGCCTAACATTTCAGCTGGCATCCAGTAATCTATAAATAAAATGCATGAAAGAGTCAAGGATTTACATACCATAAATAATGAGATGAGGTTTGAATGGTGGGATCTAGATTATGGCTGAAAAATATTTTTGAAGGGTGGATTAAGAAAATATTCAATGTTGTCTTAATAATGTGTGTTGCTCTCTTAATGATCTACATCCTTTTCTGAGTTTGTATTACCTCAATGTCAAGCATTACTGAAGACAAAGGTACTTCCCCAATTTACTAATCTAACAATTCAAGATTTTGATGGTTATGATGATTGGAATTGCATTATGGTACTTTAGAATGCTATGAAAGTGGTGGTGAGTAAGAAGTGTATCAGTTAAAGAACATCAAATTAAATTTTGCAAATAAATAGAACAACAGAGGAGATTGTGGAAGACTTTAAATGCATATGCCCATATTAGTGTAACTGTAACCTGCTCCAGACATATTTTCTTGCCAGGCTTAAATTACCAAATGGAAATGCCAGTCTCTTACATTGAGGTGCCTTGAGTTTTGGTTCTTGAGGCATTAACATATTTAAGTAACTTGCTCAGCCAAAAAACTGTTTAAATTTTTGTTACTAGTGAAGTACCTACTACAGCTCTCATGAACTAAGCTAGGCACCTGCTCAAACTTATTGTGAGAATTGTATCATGTGACAACTACTAAATACTTATGTACAGAAGGGTATACATTTGAGTCATGTCTTTCCTCATCAAACTTGCCTCTACTGATGATTTCAGGGAGAGCCCTGGTTGGTTTGTCAAGTCGGTTTGTCACGTAGTTAGGATTGGCCCACTTAGAAACTCTGCCATTTACATGTTCACGTTTCTTAAGTTGCCTTCTCTTTTACACACAGTGACTTTTAACATACATTTGCATGCATGACCATGCAGGATAACATTCTCTGAATCTGCATTGCTTACATTTCCACTTCATAGGCACATTACCATGATCATTGAACATTGATTTCAAGAGATACATTTCACTGCGCAAATGTTATTTATGTTATTGTCCAGTAGGTGACGATGCTATTCTACTATAATAAACAATTGAGGCCTGAAAGGGCTTGCAACATGGTTACATGGATTCTATTGTTACATATACAGAACCACTTCCTTTTTTGAGCAGAGGAGCACTCAGATGACACTGCGGGGTTACCACATGTCAAAATTCCAGCTCAGCTGATTCCTGTGTACCAACACGAGGGTAGTTCAGCACTTCACCAAGATGGGCAACCTGATGACACTAACCAGGGAGTTAGTCCACCCTGGCAGGGGGTTGACAGATCACTCATCCTAGGCAAAACTAGGTTAGGAAGTGCTAGGTAGGAGTACAACTATACACAGTACTTATATGCCTGCATATATATTCACTGCCCTAGCATAATAGTGGAAATCTTCAGCCTTTTCACTGTTCTTCTGATGCTAATTACGCTAATCTCTTTCATTCTACTAATTATCACAGTGCACTTATTTCATTCAAGAATCACAATACTTCAATAAATATTGAAAAGCCTTGCTGAGTATTTCTTGTGTACTTCTTTGGGTATGCATAAGAGTGCAAATGAAAAGGTTCTAGATCTGTTATCATGTTTTCCTTGAGGGATCAGGATTGTCATGTTCTACGGTTGCACACATTTGTTGCCCTGTAAGGTTAGGGGTACAGATGGTGCACTGTGGCTAGCAGAGACCTAGGTCAATATATCCTGAGGGTGTGCACAGAGTCAGTCTGGCACAATCCTGACATTTATGTTGTCCGAAAAATGTACAGTTCTACCGAGGGAGGTACAAGCCGTATGACAGGTTCACTCTGTGAGCCACAGAATATTCATTTTTGTTCTTTTGTGAGTAAAATCTATCAGGCTCTAAACTCAGAGTGGGTCTTCTGAAAGTAACTCAGGCACTTTTTGTAGAGGGCCTTATGAATGATGCACAGAGCCATGAACATAATCCAATAGGGAAGAGTTAGCCAGTAGAGAGCTTTCAGTGCAGGTGTTCCTTCTTGAGTGCTAGCCTTGATGAATGGTGTTAGTTCCTTGGAGCCTGCCAGTCAACTATTATTGTGGTCTGTGTAAATTACCCTTTAGCTACTCAATCCATCCCCCTGTAAGGGTCTGGTCAACTCCACTGATTGCATTTTCCAGAACATGGATAATTGGACATTGTCCAACTTGACTACTGAACTGACTCAAGGAAGAACACAATGTCCAAGTTTATTATCATGACCAATTTGAAATATTCTTAGAATTTAGGTTGCTTGGAGGCAGCAAACCAATTGCAAACAACTGTTGAATTGCCATCTGAGTCACCTAGAACAAGAATCTCTAGACAAAGCTCTCTCCTATCCAAAGATAAAAATGATGTAGTTACTGTGAGATGTGATTATTAAACCTCTTCATTTTTCAGATGAAAATGAGTGTGTATGTTAATTTTGTACATTTGATATTTCCAGGTCTGAAGTAGATATGCTGGGGCACCAGGAGTAGGAATATGCTGAATAGGTGGTAAAGGTTTCCACGTAGAAACTTCCCATTTTTTGGATGATTTAAAGACCCCCATCCTCACCTTCTGAAAATAGTTACTAAGCAATGACTTAATCCAGAGAGACCAGATTCACCAACTCTGAAAGATTATACTTATACACAAAACAGAACTTGTCTCCAGAGACAAAAAGGTGCTGAATAGGAGACATTTGACCAGTCATTACTCAAGGCTAAATTTAAATATTCATAGAGCAGTATTTAATTTGTCTTTCATGCCTTATAGTGGGCAAAGAAACTAAACTCCCTTTAAGTTCTTCTGTATGTCCGCAACAGTCAAATGGTCCAGTATGCACTGAATATATATTTTAATGTAATGGAGTTAGAGTTCAAGGCCTTTTAAGAGGGCACTATTTATTCAATAGTGTGGATTTGGTAGGAGACTGAAGCCTTCTTTCTGAAGGGCCAACTATTTGTCATGGTAGTACTGCTCCAGGTAAATAAAAATACCTCAGGGTGTGGAATATTCCTGATATTCCTTCCCAGTTTCCATGATCTGAATAAGACAGAATATACATTATCAGAGTTTTGTGAACGAATTACTGCATGCTTTGCTTCTTTCCAAGCAGTTTTCCCCCTGTCACATTACGCCAGGTTTTGTTGGTGAAATGTGAATTGTGAAAATGACCTTATATGCATTTTTCCTGCACAACTTGTCATCCCAATTTGAGCACGCACTCTCATGTACACCCAAAATAGGATCACAATTGGACTTGGAATCTGTGCCCAAAGTTGCTACACAAAATGCACATTGCACTGTACATTCTAGCACTACATTTTTAGGTCTCATCTACGAGACAGCTTTTAGCTGTCTGGGTGTGAAATATTTTATGTGAACGATATCAAAACCTTACAGTGGGCTTGGAGCCCACCTATTGCTCTCATTGGTTGCCATTATTGATATTCTTATTTGCTTGCTTCTTAGTCAATAGTTTTCATTCCTCTTTCTTCCTCTTCTTGTGATTGTCCTCCCCCTGGAGCATAGCCTCTTTACAATCTTTTTGATTGACTAACCTCCATCCTTTCACTGCTCATTATTAGGGAACTACTTTTTTCTTTTTTGTTAAGCACTCATGAGAGTGCATGTATTTTCTAGACCTCTCCCTTGCATGCTTCTCCCCCTCAAATATCCTCCACCCATGCTCTGTGTTGCTCTCTCCCTTGGGTGCTGCTCCTCTCTTGTGTGCTTGTCCCCTGTCAAACCCCACTATCCACATACTCTGAGTTGCTCTCTCCCTTGTGTGCTGCTTCTCCCCTCCTTTATCACTTCTCCCCCATCTGAATTTATTTTTATTTTTATTCCCCCACTACACACTCCCCCATTGCTTCCCCCATCTGCTCCATGCCCATCCCTTGTTATTCTTTTATTTTGTTTTTTTAATGTTTCTAGGGGGGCCCAGCAGCTCCCATTTGCCGCTGAGCTGCTCCTTTTATGGAGTGTGTTGTATCGCAATTCAAAATATTACTTTTTATTTACCACACCAAGTGGACCACGTCATCTTGGCTCACTAAATAAAAAAATGAAAAAGATGCCCACATAATTCAGTAGCCTCTCTGCTCACCCGTACGACGTACGCTCTGATCTCTGCTCACCCGTATGACGTATGCTCTGCTCTGCCATGCCACAAACGCCGGAACCCGACAGGACGGGAAGCAGGGCGCCGGTGTGCGACCCGAAAGTTGATTGCGCCTAACGCCGGCGCGCGGAGATAGACGCCTTTCACTGAAGCGGCCCCCGAGGAGGACCAGGAGGTAGCGGGAGGCTTGCGGGCAGCCCGAGGCTGCCGGCACTGCCTGAGTACCCCCGTTGCACCCACGGCGGGCACAACAGATTCAGGGGATTTGGTGGCTGCACAGGCAGCGCAGGGCGAGGATCTGCCCCGGGTCCGGTTTAGGGAACCCCGGAGGCCCATAAAAAACAACAGGAAGACTAGTGCTGGGGAGTGCTCAGCCCAGCCCAGCGAACTACCAGGTGAAAACTTGGTGTGGAGAAGACGTGGAGAAGGAGAAGATGTGGAGAAGGTAACTCAGTTTATAAATTACCTACTCCCCATAGACTTCACAGTTAAAAATCCTCTAACTGAGTGTGGCAGTATGCAGAATTAGGCATTGAACCACAGTAAGAGGGTTAAACCAGGCCTGATATTGGAAGACGGAAAATTGGGAATAATTAAGTGGCGAGCGCAGAGGCAGAGCGAAGAAGTAGGGCATGGTGAATGGTGAACAGTGGGTGAGCAGAGGTAAGTACTAAGCATTTAGATTGAATATAAAAAACGTGTGGAAGAGGACTAACATCAGAAAGTGACCAGAAAGGCTGGATGATGGAGCGTGGGAGTAAGAATAAAGAACATTTTAAACTGACTATTGGAAATTAGGGAAACAGAAGGATTGACGAGCCAAGGAAAAACATGGCACTCGGGAAATCCAAAGTACGCAAGAGACAGAATAGTCGTGGAAAGACAAACAGTCCCACAGAGAAGGGAGAAAATGGGAAAGAACTCTGGAGTAATAAGAAAGAAAGAAGTAAAAGCTGTACGGAAGAAGCAACCCCAGGCCCTACTTGCAAAAAACTGAAAAAACTGTCCCAGATTAAAACCCCCCAGGGTATTGAAGTAGGGGAACAAAGAGGAGGACATGGAGGCGGAACATCAGTCACCAAATCAATAGAAGATTTTGTGGATAAACATTTTAAAAAGAACCAATTATTAGAGACTAATATAGATGAGGGAAAACAATTAGTTACTAATAGTTCCGTTACACAGAACCTGGAAATGCCAGACTCAAGACATTATGACATCTCAAATATAAGCGATCTGATACTCGAACCAAGACTGTCGTCGTCTCCTCGGCTATTCTCCGAACTCGAGAGGCAAAATGCAGAGGAAGGGGAGGCGGAGAGGAGTACAGATATGGAACACGATAACACAGGAGTTGAAGAACAGGAAGAGGGGCAACAGAGAATGATCTCACCCACAGCTAGGGGGAATGAACCCGTGGAAGGGTCAATATCCAACCTAGAAATTACAGCGTCGTCCAGTGCCTCAATGATAGAAGTAATGTTGATCCTACAGAACACCTTGCAAGGTCTGCTGGAAGTCTCTGTAATGAATAATGACATTTTGAAAGATCAAAAAGTACAATTACAAATAATTGTGGGGGAGTTGAAACAAATAAAGGACCATATGCCATCTATAGTGAGACTGGTTACAGGAGAAGACATATTGGTACAGAGGGAGGAGGAGGAAGATCAGGCATATAAGGGTAAACAGAGCATATATATATCACGACATCCGATGCTTATAAAAAACCGGGGAGAAACAACGAGATATAAACAATATATACCTAGAACAAGGAGGCAAGTGAGAAGGGATAAGAAGGGATTGATCGCAAAACAAAAGGAAAAGGAGGATGTGATTATAGTGGAAGGATATAAGGGTCCAGTGAAAGATCGAAATAAAGACCAGGAACAGAGATTAGTGAATAAAGATGTAGAACACATGGATATTAAGAGAAAAATACAAGGAAAAAAATCAAAGAGAATGACACTGAACCCTATCATATAACCCATGAACAAGAACGTACGGGTGGGAAGGAATGTAGATAAAGGAGAAGTTGAAGAACAAAAGAGGGAAGGGAAAGGGAAGGGTATGGAAGGAATAGAGAGGAAATGGAGAGGGAAGGTTAGGAGAAGAACTTATGAAAATGAAAGTGAAATGGAGAATGATCTATTGTTATATCTTGAATCGACACAATGTAAGAATGGTGGAAAGAGAGGAAGAAAACCAATTCCCTTAAATCGAACCCAATTGCTTCACACCTTCTCTAAATGTGGAGGTCTGAAAGATATAGGGACAGAAGACCTCAGACAAGTAGGATTTACAGAAAATTGAAAGGGTCATGAAGTAACAAAGGTCCTGCTATACTCACGATTGGTAAAGGTAGCATTAATGAGCGCAGAACTGGACTTACTCGAGGAAGGAATTAGATTAGTCCCAGAATAAGAAGTAAGGGATAGGGACTCAGGTAAGCAACCCTTCCTAAAAAATCATGCAGGATTGGGAACGAGGCAGATTTGATTGATTGAGCAGGCATATGGAAATAAGGAAGATCTAAAAATTACGCTGCAAACTGACAAAAAGGAGGAGTACAGAGAAGGATTAAAATTAATAAATAGATATAGGCCTTTAACATCATTGGAGAATGATGAAAAAAGCTGGTTAGGCGAAATCGACTAGGGGGCAGGGTCGTCGCACAGCGTGGGCATACTTACTTAGAACATTAATGGTTATAATAGAATATCTAAAACAGAGGATTTTTTTAAAAAAAAGCAATCAAATGTTTTGAAATTGTGTGCCTGCAAGAAACTTGGCTGTGCGACGAAACCCCTTTGCAGGAAGGGTACGTACAACTGAATACACCAGCTAGGAGAAGCCAGTTTGGCCGTCCGGCGGACAAATAATCATGATATCGACTAAAATAGCCGAACAAGTGGTCCCTCTGAAACTCAAATGCAAATGGTTGGTGGCCGGTAGAGTGCACCTCCTGGACCCTAATCCCGATTATGATGGTATAATCATCGTAAACGTTTATATGCAGGGAGGTGGATATAAGGAATATAAAGCAGACCTGAGCAAGTTTAAAGAGGATATTGAGGAGATTTCAGACGCCTATCAGAAGGACTTGGTTTTAGTACTAGGTGACTTTAATCACAAATTAGACCCCTGTAGAGTAGATTTAGGATGTAAAGAGATATTGATGGCCTACAATATAAATGTCGCTAGCTCCCCTAGGGGGGTTTTTACTGCACGAGATACAGCCTTATGTAATTTCATGGGCTCAATGTGCCTAGTCTGTGCTAACGGAAGGATGGAGGCAGATAGGCCAGCTAGTCGCACATTCAAGATGGGCAACCAATTGTGCCCAATAGACTACATCTTTACCCATGCATGGAACTTTGAATTGATAAGAGATTTTGAGGTGATGAGGGTTGAAGGAAGTGATCACTTCCCACTTATTGCTAAGATAGTTGGAGGAAATAAAAAATCAAGAGATACAATTATCCCGATAAAAATGGAGTATCCCAAAAGGTTGACCACTCGTATGTCGGAGGAGGGCCTAGAGAAGTTGAGTCATTTCAGCAGTGTCAATTATTAGATGATATTCCAAGGATTGGTAACATAGGTTGGTTTGAAAATTTAATTATTCAAGTGGTTAAATGTCTAAGAGTTAAATTAAAAGGGAAAAGCTGTAGAGGAGATAGGAATAAGAAAGGACATAAAGAGAAACACTGGTTTAGTGAGCAATGCAGGAAACTAAAATCAAATATAAGAAAAAGGGAAAGAAGATTGAAACTGAAGTATGATATAGATACGGGGATTAGTCTACAGAATTTAAAGAAAACGTATAAAAAGGTCATAAGAGATCATAAAAGAACATATAGAGAGAAATGCTGGTGGAACTTGCTAGAGGCAATAGAAACTAAGGATGTAAAAATGTTTTGGAAACTGGTCCAAGATGGGTCTGGGAAGACACAGGCAATTATGAATTGCGTAGTGACAGAAGAGGATTGGGAACGTTATCTGGGTGAAATATATAGTATAGGAGAACGGCAAGTAACTACGGAACACGTAATATGGCCAGAGATGGGGGAGGATACCAGGTTGTCATTCTCAGAAAGTAACGTTAAACGCATCATAACAAATTTAATACTGACTAGAGCAGCTGGCCCTGATAATTTTCCGGCAGTAATTATAAAGACCCAATCAGACTGGTGGGCAAAATTTTTTACAAAAATGTTTTCCGGTATTCTGGAGACAGGGAAGATGCCCCAAACTTGGAAAGGTGCGATCATTAGACCCATCCATAAATGAGAAGATGTAAAGATCCCCAAAAACTATAGGTTAATTAACCTTTTGGATGTGGGAGAGAATGTATTTTCTAAAGTAATCTTAGGAAAACTTAAAGAATGGGTAGAGGTTAACCAAAAAATACCCCCGGAACAGGGGGGTTTCAAGAAGGGGCACTCTACAATAGACCACTGCTTCTTCCTTTGGTCCATCACGCGGAAGTCGGTGCAGCAGGGGGGTGCGCTGTTCAGCTGCTTCGTCCACTTTCGGGCAGCTTTTGATTTGGTTGACCGTAACCGGTTGTGGGAGATGTTGATAAACATTGACATCCCTAAAGACCTTTTGGCCATTATACAAGAGCTCCATAGAAACAATTGGGCACACGTTATTCTGGATACAGAGGGGACACTGTCGAAGAAGATACCAATTGAAAATGGGTTAAGACAAGGGTGTGTCTTGGCCCCCATGCTCTTCTCCCTGGTTACTGCCGATTTACCAGTTATATTAAAGAAGGTATGGGGTGCCAGCCCTAAATTAGATGGAAAACACATAGCCTGCCTACTCTAAGCAGATGACCTGGTAATTTTAGACCGAACAGAGATAGGTCTGCAGAGGAAGCTGACTGTGTTTAATGAATATTGTAGTCAGAAAAAACTTGTTGTAAACCTAGACAAAACTAAGGTCCTGAGCTTTGGGAAGAAAAGGAAGAAATTCAGTTGGTTTCTGGGCTCCACTAAAGTGGAAGAAGTGAATGAGTATAAATATTTAGGGATATGGTTTGAAAGATCCCTAAAATGGGAAACTCATTTGAATGCATTAAGGATACGAGAGCAGGCCTCAGTCAGTGGGTTGAAAAAATGTAATAGGAATTATGGAGAAAGGTCAGACAGACCTGTCTTGAAAGCTTATATGGCCATGATACCGCCTCAGTTCCAATATGGAGCTGAATTATTGTATATGAGTGGTAAAAGAAGGTGGGATACTGAGGAGGGAAAATGTATAAAACATTTACTATCCCTACCTAGATCATCTATGATACAGGCTGTAAGAATAGAAACGGGCATGGTTTCTTGGGAGGTAACGACACGTATGGCATTAATAAGATTTTGGCAATGCCTGGGAAATGGGGAGGAGCAAAAAATCGCAGAATGGTGCAAAAGGGAAATTATACAGAGTGATTTGAAATGGGCATCAGGGGTGAGGAAAATGTTAGAGATAGTATGCAAGGAACTAGGAGTTAAACTGAACCCTCAGGACTTACAAATTGATGTTGTAAAGCGAGAATTGAAGGTACTAGGGAAAGGAATGTCTCAAGATCAGGATTGCCAGTACCTGGAGGGGAAAAAATCGGTGGTTTTATGATTAAATCATGGAAATCTGATCAACAGTTCCCGTATATAGATATTTTACCCAACCACTACCTTAGGAACGAAGTTTTAAGATTACGAATAGGGATTAATCCTTGCTATATGAATGATGGGATAAAAGCGGCTATGATGGATCCCGAAGGAAATTGCACCTGCAATTTAGGCACGAAATGCGATATATTGCACATATTATTAGATTGTCATAAGGTCCTTGACACACAGAAACTGTTTTTACGACCAATATTTTTTAAATATGGGATAAAGAACAGTGCACAGGCAGCAGAATTGCTTATGGAAATGACCTTGGACATAGCATGTGCACTGGGGAGATTTATGCTTGAAGTTAAAAAGTTTTTACTGTTTATAAAATTGGGATTTTATGATTTTATATAAGGACAATAGGAATTAGATTAGAAAATGGAATAATTATTTATTATGGTATTATAAGTTTATACTGTATAAATGAATAATGATATTGTATTATGGAAAGATGGAAATGTTCCTATTATTTTATGTTTAAGGACCGAAGGTCTAAATAAACATTACTTTTGACTTTGACTTGACTTGACAGTAGGCGTGCATGCAAAGTGACATGAATGCACAAGTCACCATGCTTGCACCTATGAATGACACAAGGGCCAGAAACATCATGAGGAGTACATGCTATTCGTGTGCCACACCCTGACAGATTTATTTTTCTTTTTTGTGCTGATGCTGCCACTGCTTCGGAAAAAAGCATTTTACTTTTTACGAATGCTTATTACATCATTGACAAACATGCACTGGCAAAACCAATAAGTGCTAAATGCGAGGCCTATTGGCTTTGTCAATGTTTGTTTGTATTAGAAAATAGATATGGTCTAAATAGACGCAGAGATGTCCACTTTCTGAAAGAGATGATAGATCACAGACAATTGGTAGCCTTCCTTGTTCAGCATGGTCTTCACTATGACAGTAGTCATTGGACAGAGATTAATTTTATACGTATTGCCCCACAGAGTTATTTTTTAACAGTTATACCAATGACATTCACCATAGCTCATAAACTCCAAACACTACTGGGAGAATTCAATGGGGAGAATTTTAACTCAAGAACAAGCCTATAAAAGTGGGTCTCTTTTATTTTGGGGATTCCTACTTATCTGAATTACCTATCTGTGCTTCCCAATTTGACACCCACTTATTCCTGAGATAATGTAAATTCTAAGCAACTGAATTATCTTTAAGCGAAGCTTGGTTGGCGCCTTGGTGAGTCTGTGTATTTCATACACCCATCAACAGGTTTGCTCATTAGCTCCCTTTTCCCACATTAGTGCGTGTGAAACTCATGTTGCAATGTTATGTTAATAAACTTGTAGAGCACACGAATACCCGTGGGTGTCTTGGCGCAATCGCATCAACAAACCTCCTCCCACCACGCCTCCCAGGGCAGAAAGGACTCGGACCTCTTTGTGAACACTAAAGTTCAATGCAAGCCAAATAAATCCCCAATGGAGCACATACATTTGTAGGCCAACAACACCTATCAGGGAAAACGTAACAATACAACTTTGGTCTAATAACATGACTCGGAAAATAGATAAAGCAACAGATTTCAGACATTATTCCATTAACCTTTAGTGCCTATCTTTAAAACGTAAATACTTATTTATTAAAATTTTTATATTGCTTTATTTGCTTATTTTCTTTGCTTTTTTCTATAGCACCACTCTACCCAAGGGTGTTAGAGCGCTTTACAGTGTACCATTTACAGGAGACTCGTAGGAGCTGCAACTAATAGATTAGCAAAGAAAAATATTAAACTAGGGGTGGAAGAAGGAAGTTGAGAGGGAAGGGATGGAGTGTACAGTAAAAGGGAGAAGGGGGCCAAGTAGAGAGAGGGAGCGGGTTATAGATGGGGGGCTGTGATAGAGATGGCGGGCAGGAGGGAGCAATGTAGGGGGAGGGGAGCAGGTGAAGGAAAAGAGGGATTGTAAAGGAGGCCACGAGGGAGCGGATGGGTAATGAAGAGAGTGGGTCAAGGGAAAGGTCATAAGATAGAGTTGGGAATGGGGGGGGGGTTGGAGGAGGTGAAAGGCAAGAGTGGAGACAAAGGATAAATAGAAGGTACAAAAAAGATGAAGAGGAGAAGGAGATGTAAGAAATTTTGCATTTTTGAATAAATTCCTTGAATAGATTAATTTTGATTGCAGGAGTTAATTTAGATAACTGATGAAAAGAATCAATATTCGATGCAACACTGATGAAACAGTTAACTAGTAAGTAAATCTCAGTGGTCAAGCCACCAAACCAATCTTCACCTTCACTAACCATTGCCCCCTCAGCACCGCACTGTTAGTGATTTCTAACTTGTTTCGAAATAGACCAGATAACCACCCTGCTAGATGCCATGCATACCCACGTGAGATCCTCAGTACCTAAAAAATCCAACTTAACTTCAGGGCTCTGCGGCCATTTTCAATAAATTCAATATTTACTTGCATGTTCTGTAGCAGAGAAGACTTTTCTCGAAATTCACGTGAACCTTGCTCTTCCTTATCACTGAAAGTGGCAACCGTTATGAAGATGAGGCCATTTGACTTTCCTGACATAAACAGCTGGAAACATAATTGTCAGCTCATTGACTATTCAGAGATCCAGATGTTATCCTCGCACAAGATTACTGTAAGCTGAGGTTGCCCAGGCATGAAAACTGCCCGCTAAAGTCCTTTGCTTACAAAAACATACACAAACTATTTCGGATGGCATGTGTCTTATGTGCTCAAAACTGTGCATTCTTTTACAGAAGGCATCCGATGACATCAACGTGAAATATTTAGCAATATCACTGACGGGATGTGTTCCTTCTTCCACAGTCCTTATCACTTCATTAAACAAGTTCAATACAACCAAAATGTTTGCCTCTATAGATTAAGATCAGAAAGAGCACAACAGCAGTGATATGCAGAAACAAACTCTATAACAATGACAGTATCTGCCACATAATGGCTGTAATAAACACAATGGGCGGGGCATACTAGTTAGTGATAAATATAAATGGCACAGTTTAAGCCAAGTGAAAAACAAAAGCGGTGGATATCAATAACGGACACACAGCTCGCAAGCTATGGCTCTATACATTTAAGCATTAAATTCAATAGTTCTCTATTTGGAGTGCTCCTCTTTGCCTAGAAACGTGCCTTCAGCTAAGTTCAAGGTAAAACTTACACTAATAATGGCCCCTTCTGCACATCCTATCTTGGTCTTCTTTTTGCACAGGACGAACTCAAATTAGTAGCAAAAATGGAAAACAGAATCAATCAATCAGTGATTTGTAAAGCATGGAAGATCACCCGTGAGGATCTCAAGGCGCGGGAGCTGCTGGCTGATTCATGGTGATCTGTTCATTCAGAAACAGATAACAAAACCTATCTTATCCATCACTGTCCATTGGCCTATCTAGACTCCACATACTTTTTTCCACTTCCTCGGTTTCCCTAAGCAAAAGTGAAAGTGTGACGCTGGAAGGGTCAGGCACACTCTTTGTGCACTACTTGAGTGGTGGTGTAAAGAGGGCATCATTGTGGTGTTACTCTTCCTTCACCACTACCTCGCAAACACACAATTGGCTAGACTTCTAAATCGTGGTGTTTAGATGTTTAATTAATTATGATAAATAAATCCTGGTCCCAATAAAAATGAGTCATATATGCAACTTTGATAAACGTAATTCTTGCAAGTAGTCTAAACCTCTCACAATCACTCTAGGTTGCATCTGCTCCATTGTTTTTGCTTACTCTGCCACACTGTATGAATGCCTGCCTTATGCAAAATAATACTGACCCTGCTCATCCTGGGAACAGTACATTCCGAAGTGGGAGGCTCACTACTGATTTGCACAATAAGGGTCCCTATTTAAAGTGACACAGTGGGTGAAAAATGATGGGCTGGAATACTACCAGAATGATTAAGGGTGCAATAGAGGTGGAATTACACCTTTTAAAGAAGGAAAATTAATGTACTAATGTAAATGGAAAACCCCAAATACTGTATAGTTGGCTGAGGGTGATCCAGCCTTAGAGATGATGATAATGTTTTATGACGCAAAAATTATTGAGCATGCAATCAAATCAAATCGATCTGAACATGCCAAGAACGCAAATCCTTCCACCCTATTTAGTAGGAATCTAATTAGTGTTATGTATTTTAGTACATATTTTAAATGTATGTGATGTATTATTTTTGTATAAGAATTGGTTATATTTTTTAATATATGTGTTCAATTTTTAGTAGTTATTAATTTTATTTTAATTGAATTTTGCGTTTTTTAGTTCCGTAGCGGGTTGTGGATTTATAGGGGAAGAGGGTGGGAAGTAATTTAATTATATTAAATTATTGATTATTTTTTGTTTATTAATATTTATTTAATTGAGATTTTGTAGTGTTAATTGTTTAAAGTAATTTATTATTAATTAATTATTAATTGGTTGTTAATTAGTACTAATTAATTAATTGGTAATTAATATTGGTAATTGTGTAATTAATTTTATGTGCGGGTTGTGGGGGTTTTACGGGTAAAGGGTGGGAAGTAATTTATATTTAATTAATTAATAATTAGATGTTAATGAATAATAATTAATTGTAAATTAAAAATAATGAAATTGTGTAATTACTTTTAGGTGTTTGTTGTAGGGTTTATAGTGGTAAATGTTGGGAAGTAATTTGAGTTTGATTAATTAATAAATAGTTGTTAATTAATATTAATTAATTAATTAATTGATATTTATTTAGGGTGATTGTTTATTTTTTTCTGTGTGGTTTTTACTTTCAAAGGGGTAAAGGGTGGATATTACATACATTTTACTTACTTTTTAATTAGTTGTTTAATAGTAATAGTTTTTTATTTGAAAATAAGTTTTAATTGTGTAATTTATTTTTTACAGTTAAATTTTAGCTTTGTGTTGTGGGGTTATATGGTTAAAGTGTGGGAAGTTAATACATTTTTATTAGTTGTTTTTTTAATTAATACTATTTCTTTAATTGGTCATTAATTATGTTAATTATGAAAGTACATTTTAAAAAAAATGTAGATGTGAGTTGCGATTTGTGCGGTGTTATAGAGTAGGAAATAAAATAAATAAATGTATGTAATAATTAATGTTTTTGTTTGTAAATATTTTCTAGTTAAATTTTTTTATTTTATTTTATTTAATATTTGTAGGCATTTGTCATATGTAATTAACATTATAATATGTTTTTGTTTATTTATTTTTAATATTAAATATATTTGTATTTTAATTTTTAACATATTTATATATATATATTTATTTATTTAGTTTTTTTAATATTGTTTTGATTTTTTATATATATATTTTTTTTTATATTTGAACTGACTGGAGTGTGAATAGTAAATATTATCCCTCCGCTGTCCAACACTTTCCCTACTGTTGCACTCAGTGTAGTGGGAAAAGTAATTTTTACCCCTCCGCTATCCTACACTTTCTCTACTGTTGCACTTATTGCAGGGGGAATAGTAATTTTGACCCCTCTGCTATCCAACGCTTTCCCTACTGTTATATTCACTGGAGTGGTAATAGTAGTTTTTACCAATTTGCTATCCAACACTTTCCTTACTGTTGCACTCATTGGAGTGGGAATAGTAATTTTTACATCTCCGCTATCCAACACTTTCCCTACTGTTGCACTCACTGGAGTGGGAATAGTAACTTTTACCCCTCCGCTATCCAACACTTTCCCTAATGTAACAATAACTGGAGTTGGAATAGTAATGTTTACCCATTCCGCTATCCAGCACTTTCTCTACTGTTGCACTCACTAGAGTGGGAATAGTAATTTTTACCCCTCCGTTATCCAAAACTTTCCCTACTGTTGCACTGACTGGAGTTAGAATTGTAAATTGTATCCCTCCGCTATCCAACACTTTCCCTACTGTTGCACTCACTGGAGTGTGAATAGTAATTTTTACCCCTCCACTATCCAACACTTTCCCTACTATTGCACTTACTGGAGTGGGAATAGTAATTTTTACCCCTCCGCTATCTAACACTTTCCCTACTGTTACACTCACTGGAGTGGGAATAGTAATCTTTATCCCTCTGCTATCCAACACTTTCTCGACTGTTGCACTCACTGGAGTGGGAATAGTATGTTTTTACCCCTCCGCTATCCAACACTTTCCCTACTGTTGCACTCATTGGAGTTGGAATAGTAAATTTTACCCTTTCGCTATCCAACACTTTCCCTACTGTTGCACTCATTGGTGTGGGAATAATAATTTTTACCCCTCCGCTATCCAACACTTTCCCTACTGTTGCACTGACTGTATTGGGAAATGTAAGTTTAAATATTTTTGAATAGTTTAATGTTTTAATTTATAATAGATTTGTTTCTTTATATGTTGTTATTGGTATATATTTATATATATATATATATATATATATATATATATAGATATATATATATATATATATATATTTGTAAATTTTTATATAATTTTTAAATTATAAAATAAATTGAAATTAATACTTTATTAATTGTTTTAAAGTAAAAATATATATATATATAAATAATTATGTTTGTGTGTTTAACTTTTTTAATTAAGTTTATTTGTTATATTTTGTTAGAATGTATATTAAATTTAATTTATTTTGTTAAAAATAATTTTATTATTTAATATATTTAATATTTATTATTTTATTTTTTATATATATAAAAGTTAATATTTTGTACAACTATATTTTTTACATCGATATTTTTTGTCGATATTTTTCTACTTACCTGTTTAAGTATAGGGAGTCGATATTTTTGTAGTCTATGGGGCATATTAGCAAGACCGGCGATAAAATTATCGCCGTTTTAGCGGCAGGAAACTGCCGCTAAAACGGCGATAAAGGGCTTGCTAATATGCGTTATAGAATTCCAATAGAAGCCCAGGTTAGATGTGCAGGACATCTAACCTGGGCTTCTATTGAATTCCATAACGCATATTAGCAAGCCCATTATCGCCGTTTTAGCGGCAGTGTCCTGCCGCTAAAACGGCGATAATTTTATCGCCGGTCTTGCTAATATGCCCCTATATTTTTTTATCGATATTTTTGACATCGATGTTGTGCCAGTGAACCGTATGGCTCTGTGGCACTAAAACACAATAAATTATTCAAATCAAAAAGCAAAAAATGTAGGTCTAAGAGGCCACTCCTTTGGAGATTTTTATTTAGGGTTGGATGGGAAAAGAAGACGTGTGTCTGACTGCCCGAGTCAGGAGTTTCTGAATCCCACCATCGTGAAAATGGCACCCGGAGTGGGGTGTTAAATGAAGATATGTTGATAACATCGAAGCACACAGGAAAATAAACCAAAAACTGGGAGAAATACTGAGAAAAATGTCATGAGGGTCTAATGGAATACACCACACATCTTCAATTAACAGGAGATTGTAATCTGTCTCTGATTCACATGCTACATCAGACAGTAAATAAGCCCATAAGTGGGTAATTTAATCAAAAGTGAGCTTGCATAGCTTTAGGAAAACTATTAACATAGTAGATAGTGACAATACAGATTTTAATTTGTTGCCATATAAATATGGCCGAAATTTGAGCACTGAATTTTTGTAATCTAAAGTTCTTTGGACAATATTGTTGATGAAAATGTACACAATCTTTATAATTTCTCAGATCATGAAGCAATGTTTCCTATTTTAGATCTTGGCCAGGTGGAATCATGGCAGCAACTAAGGTTGTTTAACAGAACCCTGGTGAAAGAGGAAGAATTTTATACTTTTTGTAAAACTTGCTCAAAAGATCGTTTTATAATAATAAAATTCAGGGTCCGAAAATGCTGTCTGAAATACCCGGAATGCACAGGTTAGAAGCAGAACTACAACATTCTAAGACAGAGAGAAAGAGGGGCTAACGAAAGAAGGAGAGCAACATATAAGTGACATACAAAGTCAGTTGGTCCTAGCATATTGCAGAGCTCGACAAATATAAGATGCCAAAGATGTAGAAAGTAGAATGGTGTGAAAGCAAGAAAAAGCAACCCTGACCTGCCTGCAGCCTATAACTTTCAATTATTTAAGTTACGTTTGAGGTGAGAGGAAGAGTTAGCATGACAAATTAAGCAAATACTGTGAGAGGTACAACATGCAATTTAAAGATTATAATAAAATGGATAATTTCCCAGATAGAAATGCTTCTCTAAACTATTTCAAAAGAAGGCACATAGTCAAGACGGAAAATTGAGACTGATCAATTTTTCTGCAGGACTAAATTAAATTAGATTGTTTGCTGGAGAATTATAAATTGAATTTAAATAAGGAAATCACGGAATTAGAAATAAAGTAGATGTTGAGGGCTTCCCATTACCTCGCATGTGCAACATTTTAATGATGCAATGAAAGCAAAAAAAGCACCACATTCCCGGGGACAGGCAATAATCTCTTGGATACTAAAGTACCAATAAAGTCATCTGATGTGTGAACCATACTGCCGGATACAACTTTTAAATGGTGATGCAGACATTCTTTTAAAACAACACAATTAAATATCAATTAACTGCCTCAATACATTCGAGTACAAGGGGGTGATCCAACAAAGACATGGCCCATTTGGTAAGATTTGAGGAAGCCATTTGATGAAGTTAGGTGGAAGTAACTTTGGAGGGTTCTTGGTAGTTAATGTCTGTAGGAAAATGCAAGATTTTCAAGGGACACAGCTGTTCCTTTTGCCTGTCTCTCCTTGCTTTCTATTTTGAATACTTAATTATAGCGATTGCATTTGTTGACTCTGAATAGGATTTCCCTTCTTGCCAATAAATTCTATAATTTATTAAAGGAAGAGGGTTACAAACACTGACACATTTGGTAAATGAACTACATTGATTGTCTAGAGCATATTTCCTTGTGCAAAGTGAAAACCCATCCTGTTCACCAAGCACTCAGTATCACAAATTCCAAAAGCGTTACATTAGCAGCAGAGCTCTATTCTTGTGGCAGATGGAGATCAGGTGAGGTAGGCTGGTGATAGGTTAACCTTATCCTATCTACTCACTCCTGGTTCAGTAGCCCCAAACAAAAAGTGATCATATGCTACCAACAGCAGAGAGATAAGAACATTAAATTGCAGATCAAAGACCATTGTGAACAATTGGCATCCTTGCCTAGTTCAGCCTCTGCGCAAGCAGGGCACCAATAATGGGCACCCTTTACTACATTTACTGCACTCCTGACAATAGTATCCTTCTGAGAAAATTAGCAGGATCAAGCCCCAATTCATGGCCAGAAAAGTGTTTCTGGATCCTTTCAGTACGGTTAAAACATTGATATGTTCTAGCTAAGGTACTGTTCAGGCTGGGCTCCCACAAAGAGTTAGACACAATCAAACCACTATGATCTCAAAAAAGACCTCTCACCACGTGGATTGTTCGTAGGTATTCTTTTATATCACCTGCATCACACAAATTATCTTTTTGTTCAAGAATCCAAGTTAAATTATTGCATATTAGCACTTGACTTTTTCAGCCTACAATTATTGAAAAGAATATATCATTTATTGTTTTAGTTTATATATTTTGTATTTTGTTCACCGGCTTTTCTCTACCTTGCTGAAGTGAACTATTTTAGATCGAACCTATGGGCAGCTTTTGCCGTCTCACCAGTCTCATGTAATAAAATTAATGAATAATATAAACACAAACACACATATATTTACACATATGCGCATGTACACACACAAACACACACATATATCAGAGTTGCGGTTGTCACTTTGTTGTTATATGCTATATTTGTATTAAAATGATGGGTGGTATAAAAGGTTGAGTGGAATGTTGGAGTGGTTGCCTGGTGCTGGGGTTACAGCTCAGGCAGGTTACAGTTAGTGCAAGGAGCAGTGAGAAGGGGAGACGCGGTGTGCCGCAATTTTCGGAATAAACTTGAAACCTTCATTCAAGGCTCCAGACTTATTTGTCCCTGCATCAGAAGTTGGCGACGAGAATGGGATGCCGCACATAACACCGGATCAGCTGTCTGGCACTCACCATTGAGGTGACCTGTTGATTCCGAACAAGGGATGAAGGAAGACAACCTGCAGTAGCGGCTTATATGCATTTTTGGGGTAAGGAGCCCCGTGAGTTAAGAAACATTTCCAAGTGGCATTGACTTGAATTTATTGATGCTCAGTGTTAGCATCAGATGGTTCCCAGCACGAGCGCTTATTGGGCGTGAGCCATGCTGTAGTCAAGGCATGAGAGGCCAAAGAATTCATTAAGAGTGCAGGGAGTCACAGGCTTCGGTGCGAGTGTTCTGCAAGCGTGCATTCCTCGTGGCTTGTTTCAGGATGATGCTGGCGCATATCATGCAAGTTTTCATTTTAAACAGGAGTCGGCACATCTGAATACATGCACGGCTCCAAATAGGAGTTATGTGTTGGATCAAGTTTAAAGCATAACCGGAGAAACCTTTGCGTCTGCTGGATCATGAGTCTGCCTTCTTCTCCTATGCTGTGGTGCATTATGGGAGCTCTTCAAGTCTACTTCCTGCTCCAGTGCTGCTGTGCCCCGTGGGAGCTCTACTTGGATTGGTGGTTTAAGCAAAGAGAGGTTTTGCTTTGGTTAAATACACGGATTGCTCAGTGGATGCTTCCCACTTTCACAGGGTTGGATTTTTCTTGAGCATATTGGTACTCTCCCTGAACAATACAACATGTACATATTTTAGATTTACTCTTCCCATTTTCTACATACGTTTCAGGGCTATGCATCCTGGTTGAACATGCTTGGGAACTTTTGTACTCCATATACAGCTGTTTTAAGCACTACAGGAATTTACTAACATTAATACCTCTAAACGTTCAGTATGCAAGTGACTAATTTACCAATTTCATTTCTACCTGAACCAGGCACACCTAGACTCAATGGAAGTAATGGTTCAACACATTCAAAAGCTATTTATTGGCCATTGATGGAGTGGAGTGTGCGGCTATCAAAAAAAAAGCCATTCCACACAATTGTTTAGGATCAGAGGGTCAAAGGATTTTTGAGCATCTGCCGCAAATGAGGCCCTCACCTTCCACTGAATGGGATGTGCACACAGAGGCTGTGAAAATACTTGAAAACCATTTAAAAAATGATTTGAGTATCATCATAGAAAGACATGGGTTTTTTACATGGAAACACATCAGCAAGAGTCTATAGACTAATTTCTAGCAGAGTTAAGAATATTAACCTCTAAATGTGAATTTGAAGGGCCTTTAGACATATATTTGAGCGATCAGTTGGTGGTGAATTATTTTGACAATCATATACAGGAGAGGATTCTTTGTTGCAGAAATCCGTCTCTGGAAGAAATGTTAAAAATCGCTAGAGGAATTGAATGTTCTGTGATGGCTTCTAAAGAGTTAGGAAGAGACAGAGAGAAACAACAATCTCCTGAGGTGGTGGGGGTGATATACCCATCTTGTAGATCGTCTGTAGAAATTGAAGGGAAAAGACAGGAAAAAAATTCGAATATGAGCACAAACACATGTTTTAGGAGTGGTTCCAAAAACCATGCAGCAAATTCTAAAAATTGCCTGGTGATAGGGAAAACACGGATCAAGTGTAAGAAATATGGGCACTTTGCTAGAGTGTGTCAGAATGCCCAGAAAGTAGTATTTGTAGGAGAGTGTTCTAATTCACCACCTGTGAGTGTTCAGGATGGCATCACTTCAGATGATAGGGTGGTTTTGTCTGTACAGATAGTAAGTACAGTTGAAGGACAAGAGTTGAAGGGGGATTCCAAGTGCAAAGTACAGATGGAAAGTTCTGCTTGTAGTAACAGTGGAATCTGATTTGCCCATCACCATTATATCTGATAAACTGTTTGCTCAAGAATAGCCGCAGGTAAATTAGACAATGTAAGCATTCGTACAGTCGCTTTTGGTGGTCAAGAAATAGAGATAGTTGGGTATTTCAGGGAAAACATCCGATTTGAAGATAGGGAAATAAATACCAAAGTGTATGTGGCTAAGAAAGGGTATAATATTTTAGGATGGGCGGATCAAAGATTGTTTGGGATGGTGCTCAGACCTGGAAACAAGTGCCCCATTTCTCTGGAAAGCCCTGTCTCCATGGTCAGTCAACCAGAGACTCAAAATTTGTCCTTAAATGAGATTTAGAGTAAGCACAAGAGTCTGTTCAAGGACAAGTTAGGGTTGGTTAGGGGGTTTGAGCATCGCATTACTTTAAAACCTGATGCAGTGCCTGTTTCACACAAAGTGAGGAGCGTAACTCTTAGCATAAGGGGTAGGTTGGAAGAACACTTAAAGAAGCTTTGTGCGGACAAAGTCATAGAACTGATAGATTCGGCACAATGGATATCGCTGATTGTAGTAGCTATGAAAAAATCAGGCGAATTATGACTCTGTTTGGACCTCAGGTCTCTGAATAGGAATATCTTGGTTGATTGTTTTCCCCTTCCCAAGATATAAGAGATGTTAGCTCAAGTGGGGGGAGCAAAGGTCTAAGGGCAGTGTACCACCAAGTGCAACTGTCATGATACTCGTTCACTTACAGCCTTCAATTCTTCTTTTGGAGCATTTAGATTTTTACGCATGCCGTTCGGATTAGCCTCAGCTGCATCAGTGTTTCAAAAGCTGGTGTGTCACATTCTGGGGGGTCTGGAGGGCGTGGTGGCATATCAAGATGATATTTAGATTTTTAAAGATGACATTCAATCTCACTTAGAGTTAATTTACAAGGTACTGGGTGTGCTACACAAGTATGGTCCCACGATGAAATGAGAAAAATGTAATTTTATGGTTGACAATGTGGAATATTTGGGGCACAACTTGTCAGCTCCTGGCATTTCCCCAAAGGTAGATCTTTTAAAGGCCATCAGAGACAGCCCGACACCGGCTGATAAAGACCAATTGAGGTATTTCTTAGGGCTATGCAAATACTATTCAAGATTTGTTCAGAACTTTGCCTTCTGGACCGAACCCCTAAGAAAGTTGTTAAGATCAGAAGTGAAATTTGAGTGGGAATGGGAACAGTTGGAAACTTTTAACATCTGAAAGGATGTAATCATTAAGGCTCCTGCACTTCAGTCCTACAGAGACAGTATTCCCTCAGTCGTCACTGTCGATGTCAGTGGGTTTGGATTGGGGGCGGTATTGAGTCAGCTAGTAGAGGGTAAGGAAAACACAATAACTTTTGTCTCTAGGAGAATATCGTCAGCAGAGAAGAGCTATGCACTTTGGCTGCTCCACACTTTTCTACTTATTTGTGGGGTAAAGAATTTACTTTGATCATGGACCACAAGCCATTGGTGTCACTGTTAAATGAGAAAGGGTTGAGAAATGGCAGTCCTAGGTTGGTCAGATTGCAGTCCAAAATATATGAGCACAATTTTAAAGGGAAGTACTACTGCAGGGCAGATTTTTTTATCTGGGTGTTTGGTTGATTGTGATGTCATAAAGAATTCTGACTTGGAGGAGGAATTGGTGGTGGGTCTAGTAAATGGCGTGTCAGTAGCTGAGAAAGTTATTACTTTGCAAGAATGGAATTCAAGTGTGAAAAATGATAAATGCATGAGAAAACCTTTGGAGGTAATCTCGCGTGGGTGGCCTGGAGAGGGTTCAGTCCCAAGTGAACTGAAGGTCTTCAGCAAAGTTAGAGATGAATTGAGTGTAGAAGGTGGCTTAATTATGAGTGGGAGATTTCTCATTCCTCCCGGTGTGTTGAGATCTAAGTTAGTTAGTTTAGCTCATCAGGGTCGCACTGGCGTAATCGGAACCAAGAGAAGCTTAATACTTTATTATTGATGGCCAGGCATGGACACAGATGTAGAGGGTTTGCTTAGCAGATCCACTGAATGTGCTATGGCAGACAAGTTGTTGTGCACTAACAACAACCCTTTGCATTGGTGGTGGTTGATTATCACTCCAAGCGGGTTGCATACAGATTTCTGAGAGAAGCAAACACAAGTAATGTGATCTACTTTTTAAAAAGTTTATTTCACTGTGAAGGGGCCCACTGGGTGTTAATCATGAATAATGGGGTGCAGTTTAAGTCCAGTCAATTGCGAAACATTTTGGAAGGTCAAGGGATCAAACATCTCACCACAACTTTGTATAGTCCCCAAGGGAACAGAATGGTGGAAAGAATTAACCATGTGCTGAAGGGAACCATATAGTTAGCATTTTCCTCTGGGTTGAATGTTGAAGAAACAGTAGCAGAAAGAATTTGGAGTTACCACAATACTCCACATTGAAAAAAAATGTATCTACCGCAGCTCTTGCCTTGAAAGTTTTGGGGTGATCGGTTAAGCAGGGGCGAGAAAAAAGGGGATCCCAAAATGCAATTTCCTCATATAATTTCCATAGGATTTGATAACAGCACGACAGCCCAAATGGCTGAATGGAATTAGACCAAATTTGCCTGAAAGCATATTATTTACCCAGAAAGTAAGCTTTTTGTCATTTGGTGTAAATCGGTTCAGTAGGATTTGAGAAAATATGTTGCAAAATGTATGTATATCTGGACAGTTGGGTTTGGGGGACTTTTGTAACTTTAAATGATAGAGCAATCTGATTAGCCGAGATGGCCTCTTTTTCCGTTGGTCGGCTCGCTCTCGCTAGTCTCGCGGGAGCTTGCACTCTGATTGGCTGACCACAATATGAGGAGAAATGTTGCAGCAGCCATTTCAGGACAAGAGGACCCAGTAATTTTGTCCTCAAAATAAAAAAAAGGCATAAGGGGACAAGATAGGGGTAACGCGACTCTCTGAAAATTGTGTGTGGGTCCCAAAGGGACCTTGGGGCCTCATTAAAAAAAAAAAAACAGTTTTGAGGTTGCCGCGGTCCGGCTGGAGTCTCACAGGAGCCAGCGGGACTCCCCTGCTCCTGTGAGAATCCCACGGGACAGCATGGGCCGCACAGATTCCCGCAAAGGTCTTGCAGGATTGCAAAACTATTTTTGTTAAAAGAGAGGACGTAAGTGCCTGTGGTGAGTTGGCTGCGTACTGGTGGTTGGCCCTGTGGGCAAGCTATGCAACGCACAGCCGAAGGCCATGCACTGTTGGGGTGGTCACCCGAGGACATTTGGGTGCTGCCCCTGTGGCCATCCTCAGGCTACTCACAACCAAATGCCACGCATGGTGGTGGTTGGCTGCCCACAGGCTTTGGGCTTTGGGCACCGAGCTTGGCCACAGGCCAGGCACCTGTGGCCAACTCCATGCTGTGCATGCTGAAGGCCGTGCACACTGGGGATGTTCGCTGCCCACGAGGGTTTGGCCTTAGGTTAGGACTTGCAGCCACCCTCACACTGCACATACACAACCAAAGGCCGTGTGTGGTGGGGGTTGACATAGATATATATATAGTAATAAAATATTACTTTGCATTTAAAAAAACTAGAAATTAAATGAAAAAACAAAGCTTAATGTTATGTTTTAGTTAGGTTAGGGAATAATATCTTACTTTGCATTAAAAAACCTTAGAAGATCGCTGAAACAAAACCAAAGGTTAAAGTGACTCTACAGTTAGGTAAAAATGGCAGTTTAAACATAACATTTTGAACTAAAAAAAAGTACTTATGGGCTTACAAGCACCTTGCACCGCTGGTGCGTCACTTTTTATGTGATAAAAAAGTAACGCACTGGCGATGCAAGTGGCTTGTAAATAAGTCCCTTAAATTCACCAGTTGTAGTTATTTCAAACAACTATCACTTGCGCCCTCACCATGCAGTGCTTATGACCACATATTGCATCATTCATGACATGCTCTATGACATCATTAATAACATCACTGATGACATCAGAAATTACATCATCAATGACAACACCGTGCATGGTGTAAGTGCGATTTACAGTTACTTGAAATACCTTTAACTAGTGAATTTCAGTGCTTTTTCAGTGATGTGAGCTACCACATTGATCGAAGTAACAATTGCTCATTCAACAGAGTGTTCTATCACAACAGATAAAAACCTAATTATTACTCTGACGACTTAATGAGGCTTGTTTTAGCTGCAAAATAAGAAGACGAGATAGATGATTCCCTTTTCAGTCTGTTGCATAGGAAAGAAAAGGATTGCTCAATGAAAGAGGTAAGCCTATCTTTCTAACTGCCATCAGAACAGCAAACATGGATACTGTTTTGTGACCTTATCTCACTGATCACAAGACAGACAGGTTGATGACATAGGAATGACGTTGTTCGACTTGGCATCCTTGGTGTGGTTTCCCCTGACTTTTTGGTTTCTGACCTCCTGTTTTGCTGACTTCATTTTTGCTGGCTTTGGGGTTCTAGGCACTTTACCACTGATAACCAGTGCTAAAAGTGCATATGCTCTGTTCTCAAAACATGGTAACATTAGCTTATCTACTATAGGCATATTTAATTAGTAAAGTGCACTATATGTGCTCAAGCCCTGTAAATTAAATGCTACTAGTTGGTCTGTAGCACTGATTGTGCCACACACTTCAGTAGCTCTGAAAACATGGTTCAGGCCTGCCACTGCAGAGCCTGTGGGTGCAGTTTAAACTGTCATTGTACCTGGCAAGTTAACCTACTTGCCAGGCCCAAACCTTCCCTTTAATTACATACACGTCACCCCTAAGGTAGGCCCTAGGCAGCCCTATGTGCAGGGTAGAATGTAATTAAAAGGTAGGACATGTACTTTTGAGTTTTACATGTCTGGTAGTGCTAAACGTCTAAATTTGTTTTTCACTACTGCAAGGCCTATCTCTCCCATTGGTTAACATTGGGATTGGCATTAAAAATCTTTTAAGTGTAATTTCTAATTGGAAAATGATAGAGATTTGGAGTTTGGTGCCTCTGGACTCATACTTTAAAAATCACAACTTACGGTGAAGTTGGATTTAAAATTGTAAGCCTGAAAATGCCACTTTGAGAAAGTTGTGTAAATGAAAGGAATACATGGCTGTGATAATTTTGAAACACGTATTCTAACAAAACCAAGTCAAATCAATGTAGTACCTTGGTCTGTGCATTTATTTCACATTCAATTCTGAAAGTATTAACACATTTACTTAATGCAGTTTTTCAATATGCCACATAAAACGACTATTCTCTTATTCGCAGAAGACCTTTATTTTAACAAGTGTGTTAACACGATCTAGCATGTTCAACAAAGGTGAAAGACAATAATAAATCATTTATACATCAACATAGAAGAAGACACCACAATTAAGACAAAGAGGTGAAATAACAAATAATAGGTGGCTGCATACATTAAACAACAGTGTATGCGTATTCTGAACAGACCTAGTTCAGTGCATAAGCAATCTTGTAAAGGTCATTAAGACCAACATAACAATACCAGTCTTACAGGATTAAGTAAACCAGAGGTCGTTATCACAGTTGATGAAGATATTGTGACCCTCTTCGAGCAAGCTAAGGGGTAATTCAGAATTGAATGGGAAATAAATACACAGACCAAGGTACTACATTGATTTGACTTGCTTTTGTTGGAATAAGTGTTTCCGAATTATCACAGCCATTTATTCCTTTCATTTATAAAATTTGAAGAGGCCCAATTTGGATGGTAGTAATATGGCCCAACCCCCCAGTATATACACTTTTAGTAAGCTGGCATTTTCTTACTTTAAACATTCTGTGGCTCTGCCTGTTTCTGAATACACATCTGTGTTGGGTGACAGCTGGGCTTTGTGCATTCCCTCTGGACAGTCACACAGAGGGAGACAGGGTGTGACATTTGCATACTGATGGCCTATCACCAGGCTGATGGGCCTTCCTGAGGTAGATTGGGAGGGAGGAGCTGACACCTTCACCTGAATAGGGCTGTGCCTATCCCAACACAAAGAGCTGCATACCCCCTATAGTGAGTCTGGAGCCAGGGCAGGAAAGGCAGGGACCTTGTGATCTCCAAAGGCCTCTTTGACGTCTCCCCCACTTCAAAGGCACATTTAGGTGTAAGTGCTGGACCTCTGACACTACCAAATCAGAACTTTGATGGAAGCAAGTACATTCTGCCTAGAAGAAGAGCTGCTGTGCTGCAGGAGGGACTGCCACTTTGCTAACTTCTTTGCTGTGTTGGCTTGCTGCCTGCTGATTGCTGTGCAGTAGGAGGGACAGCCACTTTGCTACCTGCTCTGCTGTGTTGGCCTGCTTCCTGTTGCTTCTTGCTTGGCTTACATCCTGTTCGCTGAAGTCTCAGGGTCATAAAAGACTTCTTGCAATTCTGCTGGTGCTGCTGGATTCTGCCATCTGTGAGTCCCACCCTTGCCTGAGGTGCTCCCTCCAGTCCTGGGCCTCAAAATTGGGGACTGTGGCTGTTTTCTGCAAAAAACGACACAGTAACCTCTTTGTGCCGATCAGAACTGATGCAGTGCCCTTCAATGCCAACGCAGTGCTGATTTGACGATGATGGGAGTCCCAACTCAGAGGTTCGATGATGATGCAGCACCTATCCTAAGACGCCGCTTCAAGGCTCGACTCTGACGCGTTGACCTGACTCCGTGAATCGGAACCGATATATCGAGTCTTCGATGTTGACGCTTGCTCCATACAAAGGTACCTTTTCAGCAGGCCCTGCATGGGTGGTACTGTAGCTGGCCTGCCCTCCATTGTGGTCAGCCTGCACTTTAGATTTACCCCGGTCTAGCATGTCCTCAAGTACCCTTTTAGTGTTATTTACTTCTAAGCACTGTTTTGGGATTTTGTCTGTAAAAATGTATATCTCGACTTCTACTTATTGGATTTTTGTTGATTTTATCTTGTTTTACTCAGATAAATATTCTCTATTTTTCTAAACTGGTGTGGAGTCTTTTTGTGGTGTTTTCACTGTTTTACTGTATTTGACGTGTGCACACATACTTTACACATTGCCTCTTCAGTTAAGCCTGACTGCTCTGTGCCAATGTACACAGATTATTTTAGGTTTGATATCTGACTTACTCTGACTAGGGTTGTGGCTCCTGCTTGGACAGGGTGTACACTCTGCCAACCAGAAACCTCAATTTACAACAGATATTGACAATATTAAAGGTGTAGCAAAGTTGCCCATTTCTATTAGATAACTCTTGATTTTTCACCATTTTCTGGACCCTAATTTTTGCCAGTATTAGGCACTGTGACACTACTAATCAGTTCCACAGTGCGAGTTTTAGGGCTCATGGGAAGGCTTTCAGTAAACTAAGAGAGGAAGTGCTGCAAAAGCAAATGGAGGAGTGGAAAGAATATAGTTAGAATTGAGTGGAGGGATGTTTCCAACCACAGGCTGGTGCACAGGATAAGATTGACATTTCACCATCACCGCCCTAGAACATTCTAGAACTGGAAAGATAACACTTCCAAGGAAGAAAACTTCTCCTGACTGCTTGAAGAAAAGGATCCAAGGACTCCTTGAGGGACTGGATCTGCTCTTTAAGGGTCAAGTGACTGATCGTCCGTTTTCCTATTTCAGGCACACAAAAAGCAGAAGGACTCCTGACTATAAGAGGACCCAGATGTCCATGAAAAAACTCCTAGGTGTCAGGGTCATTAGTAGTTTGTTTTTCAAAATCAAACTTCTGATTTGAGAGTTTGTTTTTTAAAAACAAAAATGTTTCCTGAGCGGCCACATGAGCCATAGTGACTGTTCAGCAAACTTTCAAAGCTTGCAAAGGAGCCACTCCTCTGAAGGCATAGAGATGTCTGCCATGTAGGTGGAGGTCTCTAAATTTGCCGATGGCAGGCCACCCACTATAACTATATATGAGAACCGACGTCTGAAGATAACACCTTGGACTGTCTTGAGGTAGCACATATATCCCAGCAGAGAAGAACCTTTGCGGCTCTGAAATCCTGCTTTGCGCTGTTCAGAGCATTTTGTGCCAAAAACAACAACTTCAACGTGAGTTCGACAGCTATGTATCCAGTGTCAAGGGACCCCGCCGAATTTTGCTTTGGACCTTGCCCCACCAGAAGACCATGAGCTCCAAAAATTAGACTGCGCCCCAAGCTAGCAAATGTAACCAATGTTACCTGCTTGATTTACCTGACCTCCACTCAATGAAATCATGCAAAGATGCTGCAGACTGATACTTTGCATTCGGGCTTTCATTTTACTAGATGGTTTTGCCTTAAAATTTAAAAAAATCATACCTCTGGCTCCATTCCTCTTTTTTTGATTATTTTGGTGTCATTATGCTAACTCGTTTTTTCTAAATTGGGAGGGGTTTTTATTGTTGTGTTCTTCTTTTTTAAGTTGTTGGCACTGCTTTAACTTAAATTGCATTTCTCTGGAGAATTTTCTGTTGCTTGTTCTTCAGTTGCAAAACCAAAGGGGATGATGGACAGAGTGTTGAACATTGCAAGCACTCACCCCCAGTCAACTGATCTGGGTTTAATCCATCATCATTCTTTAGCTCACTCCGCCACCCCAGTTCAGACATGGCCATATGCAAATCAGTCTGACCCTGTGCCTCATGGGAACAGTCCAGCCCGAACAGCCAAGCTATGTCTTCCCTGGACCGGAAACAAGCATCCTGGGACAGGTTTCGGGCTCACAGCCCTCATCAGCCAGGCTATCTTGAATCCAGTGGCAAAGTGAGCAAGGGACCCACGTCTCGGCATACCCTGCCAACTTAGGGCGAACAATGCAAAACCAAAGGGGATGATGGACGGAGTGTTGAACATTGCAAGCACTCACCCCCAGTCAACTGATCTGGGTTTAATCCATCATCATTCTTTAGCTCACTCCGCCACCCCAGTTCAGACATGGCCATATGCAAATCAGTCTGACCCTGTGCCTCATGGGAACAGTCCAGCCCGAACTGCCAAGCCATGTCTTCCCTGGACCGGAAACAAGCATCCTGGGACCGGTTTAGGGCTCACAGCCCTCATCAGCCAGGCTATCTTGAATCCAGTGGCAAAGTGTGCAAGGGATCCACGTCTGGGCATACCCTGCCAACTTAGGGCCAACAATGCAAAACCAAAGGGGATGATGGACGGAGTGTTGAACATTGCAAGCACTCACCCCCAGTCAACTGATCTGGGTTTAATCCATCATCATTCTTTAGCTCACTCCGCCACCCCAGTTCAGACATGGCCATATGCAAATCAGTCTGACCCTGTGCCTCATGGGAACAGTCCCGCCCGAACTGCCAAGCCATGTCTTCCCTGGACCGGAAACAAGCATCCTGGGACCGGTTTCGGGCTCACAGCCCTCATCAGCCAGGCTATCTTGAATCCAGTGGCAAAGTGAGCAAGGGACCCACGTCTGGGCATACCCTGCCAACTTAGGGCGAACAATGCAAAACCAAAGGGGATGATGGACGGAGTGTTGAACATTGCAAGCACTCACCCCCAGTCAACTGATCTGGGTTTAATCCATCATCATTCTTTAGCTCACTCCGCCACCCCAGTTCAGACATGGCCATATGCAAATCAGTCTGACCCTGTGCCTCATGGAAACAGTCCAGCCCGAACTGCCAAGCCATGTCTTCCCTGGACCGGAAACAAGCATCCTGGGACCGGTTTCGGGCTCACAGCCCTCATCAGCCAGGCTATCTTGAATCCAGTGGCAAAGTGAGCAAGGGACCCACGTCTGGGCATACCCTGCCAACTTAGGGCGAACAATGCAAAACCAAAGGGGATGGTGGACGGAGTGTTGAACATTGCAAGCACTCACCCCCAGTCAACTGATCTGGGTTTAATCCATCATCATTCTTTAGCTCACTCCGCAACCCCAGTTCAGACATGGCCATATGCAAATCAGTCTGACCCTGTGCCTCATGGGAACATTCCAGCCCGAACTGCCAAGCCATGTCTTCCCTGGACCAGAAACAAGCATCCTGGGACCGGTTTCGGGCTCACAGCCCTCATCAGCCAGGCTATCTTGAATCCAGTGGCAAAATGAGGAAGGGACCCACGTCTGGGCATACCCTGCCAACTTAGGGCGAACAATGCAAAACCAAAGGGGATGATGGACGGAGTGTTGAACATTGCAAGCACTCACCCCCAGTCAACTGATCTGGGTTTAATCCATCATCATTCTTTAGCTCACTCCGCCACCCCAGTTCAGACATGGCCATATGCAAATCAGTCTGACCCTGTGCCTCATGGGAACAGTCCAGCCCGAACTGCCAAGCCATGTCTTCCCTGGACCGGAAACAAGCATCCTGGGACCGGTTTTGGGCTCACAGCCCTCATCAGCCAGGCTATCTTGAATCCAGTGGCAAAGTGAGTAAGGGACCCACGTCTGGGCATACCCTGCCAACTTAGGGCGAACAGTTACCTGGTGTTGAGCAGAGTTTCACTGAGAATGTGTTGAGACCTACCCAAATAAGTTTATTAAGTTGGTGAGGGTGCACCCTGCCCAAATAACTAATTTGCTTTCTGACCAAAGATGAAACATGTAAAATGCTGGATCTGGGGTTGATTGGGACCACGAGTAGTCCCTCTTGCAACCCAGTGGTTCTGGCCCCAAAATGAGATATAACAGAACTGGGTTCTGTATGGATGGTTTTTGGACAAAATTTCGAATTGTAAATATCAGGAGACAGAAATATCGGAAATAAACTATTGTGATACAAAAATATTGTGATGCAAGAATATCGTCGTCAAAAATATAACTTTTTTAGGTAAGTAATATTGTTTTTAAAAATATCACTGCTTTCAATATCGTTTTCAGTAATCTAGTTGTAAAAAATATTTTTCATTATCACAATGTGTTTTAGTTAATATATTAATTTTACGTGTTACTATTGTTTGTATAATTGGTATTCTTTTTTTCAATATAGTTTGAATTTTTAAGCGATTTAGAATTTTTTATTTAATTGTTAATATTAATTTATAGTGTCGTAGTGTGTTGGTTGACTTGTATTGGGATAGGGTGGGAAGTTAAAATAAGTATTAATTAATTATTAGTTGATTAATAATTTTTAATTAATTATGTGATTGATATTATTATGTAAATTATGCAATACTGAGTTATTTTAGTTATATTTTAGATGCAGGTTTCTAGGTATGTAGGGGTATAGGGTGGGAAGTTAATTGAGTATTAATTAATTAACAGTTAATTATTCATTTAGAATTATTTAATTATTAATTTTGTAAATTGTACAATACTTATATATTTTAGGTATATTTTAGGTGCTGGTTGCTAGATTTGTGCATCATAGTGACTATGAATTAGATGGTCGCTTAGGGATTGGCATAGTTTATATGTGATCTGAGGACGCATGGGGAGATGGTTTTTCAAGACATTGTCTGTCTGGAGGATGTGCCAGTGAAGAACTGGTCCTCCCTAAGCGACCATCTAATTCATAGTCACTATGATGCAACCCCCTTTTCTACTAATAAAATCACAGGCTTTTTCCCATGCATGCTCTGTAAGGCCTGTAAGTATAGTAATAAAACAACTAACTATAATGGGAGACCAGAAGATCCCAGGCCAAATAGAACGATTAAACAGCTTCTGAACTGTAATTCGGAATATACTGTATACTGTTTAGAATGCTCCTGCCCTAAACGCTACATAGGGAGTACAATACACCCTACCAAAAAGCACATTCTCGAACACATGCGTGCCATTACCAAAAAGGATAAGACCTATCCCGTGGCACGCCACTTTCAGACCTTTCATCACAGCAACCGAGATCGGCTGAAATTTTATTGCATTGATCAGATACCAAAAAATGAGAGGGGAGGAGATAGAGTTAAAAAATTGTGCATCCTGGAGTCTAAATACATTATAGATCTCCAAACGAAAACCCCTGTAGGTCTCAATAATGATGAGGAGATGTGGGTACAGCTGGATTAAGATAAAAACAAAGATACTCCACTGTAGACCCCCCTCTATTAATTGAAATTAACTTTATCTGGAGACCGAGATCTGAAACTAAATTGTAATAATAACTATAACTTGATATCACCGTGAGCCTCGAATGACACGCTTGCCCATTCAGTGCCTAATAATAGAGAAATGCGGGAGAAAAACTTTGATGAAATGTATGTAAATTAATATATTCTAAATGAGCAGCACTTTTTTATGAACACCATATTGAATGACAATTATGCATAATGAACTAATGTCTTTGTTCACTTGTGTTTGCGAATTGATGCTGTTTTCCTCCCGATTCTCTTGTTTTTATCAATCACTTTTTTGTACTAGCAACACATATGGGTATATTCACTAATCACATTTGTTTTATGTTTAAAACCACTCTTTAAGATGGCCGCCATGAAATCATGTAATTTACTTGGATGTAAAGACCATCTTCTCTGTTTACATGTGGCACGTGATACATTTTTAGATTTAAATGTTTCCGTGCTTCCAGGGTGAAACTGACACAGAGGAAGGCGCAAGCCGAAACACGTCTGTCAGTGCAGGGGGTCTGCACAATAAAGCACTTTGCTTGAACAGACTTCAGTGTGCTCTCCACTCTTTGGCGCCTTGGATATCGTGGCCTTTGTGTATGCGTATTTAGCGGCTCACCACCGCTGGAGCTCTAGCACCCGGGACGAGACGGAGCGGCGGCGGTGAACACCTGTTTTTGAAATATATATATATATATATATATATTAGTTATATTTTAGTTGTTGGTCGCTCCGTTTGTAGGAGTATAGGGTGGGAAGTTAAGTAATAATTAATTAGCAATTAATTATTAATTCGTTTTTTAATTTATCATCAATTTTGTAAATTGTAGTATACTTATTTATTTTAGTTTTAATTTAGGTGTTGGCTGCTAGGTTCATAGGGGTATAGGGTGGGAAGTTCATTAACTAATAATTAAAGAACTATTTTTTTATTGATAATTATTTAATTAATGATTAATTATGTAAATTGTTCAATTGTTTGTTATCTTTAAAATACATATTATTTATGTTAATTAATAAAGTTTATATTAAGAGTTTAATACTTTTTCCAAGTTAATAGGGTTATTCAAATATGTAATATACTGTTACTTAGACTGGAGTGAGAATACTAAATTTAACCCCTCCAAAATCCAACTTTTTCCCTTCTGTTGCACATACTGGAATGAGAATAATAAATATTACCCCTACGAAGTCCAACGTAATTCCTACTGTTGCACAGAGTGGATTGGGAATAATAAATCTTACCTCTCTGACATCCAACACTTACCCTCATATTGCGCTGTTTGGAGTGGTAATAGTAAATGTAACCCCTCCAAAGTCCAACACTTTTCCTACTGTTGCACTGTTTGTAGGATAAATAGTCATTTTAATCCCTCCAAAGTCCAACACTTTCCCTACTGTTACGCTTACTGGAGCAGGAATAGTAAATGCAATCCCCCCAAAGTTTAACGCTTTCCATACTGCTGTTTAGAATGGAATGAGAATAGTACATTTAACCTCTCCGAAGTCCAACACTTTCCATACTGTTGCGCTGGCTGGAGTAGGAATAGTAAATCTAAACACTTCAAAGTCCTACGTTTTCCCTACTGTTGCATTGATTGGAATATGAATATTATATTTAACCCCTCCAAAGTCTAAGACCTTCCCTACTGCTGCGTTGAATGCAGTGGGAATAGTTAATCTAACCCCTCTGAAGTTTAACACTTTGCCTAATTTGCACTGTTTGGAGTGGGAATAGTAAATGTAACCTACACTTTCCCTATTATTGCATAAACTGGAGTGGGAATAGTATATCTAGAGTTCCCAGACTCCAATACATTTTCTAATACTGGTTACATATATTTTTTATTATTATTTGTTTATTTTTCAATTTTATTATTTTAACTTTTTAATATTGTTTTTAAATTATATTTTTTTTAATTGTGTTTTTTGTTATTTATGCTTTTTATTATTTTTATTATTAGTAAATTACAAACATTAAACAATAAATGTAATATAATGTAAAAATAAATCATAATTGTGTTATACTATATATATATATATATATATATATATATATATATATATATATATATATATTCATCAACAAAGCAGTCAAAGGACGAAGGGCGCACTTCTCACAGCTGGTGCGCGTGGCGGGGCCGGACTTGCCCCGAACGACAATTCCTCACCAAACAAGTATCACGCTGCACTCTCCCAGATTTAGTTTATAAGGATTTATTCAAGCCATTTACACTCCTTCTCCACCTACGCGTTTCGACCAGCAGGTCTTGGTCACGGTGACCTGCTGGTCGAAATGCGTAGGTGGAGAAGGAGTGTAAATGGCTTGAATAAATACTTATAAACTAAACCTGGGAGAGTGCAGCGTGATACTTGTTTGGTGAGGAAGTATATATATATATATATATTCACTGAAAAAACCATAGGTTTCAGACACGTTATAGTTAGAAATTAGCATTTAAAAAACCTTTGAAATTCACTGAAAAAACCATAGGTTTTAGGGACAGTTATAGTTAGTTGGACATTTCACTCGTACAAAACCATAGAAATTCCCCGTTATAGTTAGTTCAGCTAACTATAACTCGCGCCCCGCAATGCACTGCTGATGACGTCACATATTACATCACTCATGACATGGTCAGTGACATCACTGATGACATCACTGATGACATCTCAAATGACATCACTGATGACATCATCCAGTGACTGTGTGTTTCTGTAAAGTTTAAATATGTTTAATATATATAGGGAAAGGCGTATTGAAGAATGAGTGGGTGTATAAGTGTCTGAATGGATGATTTAGTACGTGAGTGACTGACTCTACAAGTGAGTGATTAAATGTATCTTACTGAATGCATGGGTTAGTGACTAAACTGTGTGAATGTCTGTATCCGTCTTTCTGAATAGCTACATGAGTGTCTACATGGGTTATTGATTGATTGTCTGAGTATCTGTATTGGGTGCCTGAGTGTTTGTGTGGGTGGGGTGTGTGTGACTCTGTGCATAGATGTGTGAGTTGGTGATTCACTGGGTGCATGGTTTCAAGAGTGCATCTGTGATGGACTGTATGGGTGGGTGAGTGTGTGTATGGGTGTGTTAGTGATTGAATGTATATCTCAGTGGTACATGTGTGAGTAACTACATATGTGAAAGGCAGTATATATGTGTGTTGGAGTATATAAATGGCTATAAGTGAGAGTGTGTGATTGTGAGAGTGGCTGTATGGATGAGTGTGTACTTGTATCAGTGATTGTATAAGAGTGTAAGAATGTGCTAGTATTTGTATGAGTAAGTGAGCTGGTGTGTGTATAACTGTATAGGTGAGTAAATGGGTGTGTGATTAAGTTTTTTGCATGACTGACTAGGTGTGTGAGTACCTCTATGGATGAGTGGCGGTGTGTGAGTGTTTATATAGGTGTATGAGTGCATATGATAGTCCTGTACTGAGTGACTAAGTATGAGTGACTGTACGGGTGAGTGAGTGGATGTGTGTGTAGACGTAAGAATCAGTGAGTGGGTATGTAGTTTTTGGTGTTGGAGTGTCTATGGTTTTGAGAATGGCAGTCTGTAATTTAGAGTGGGTGTATCAAAAGTTATATTAGGGTGTGAGAAGATGCATGAAATTATCACATGGATGATGTCATCAGTGATGTCATTTGAGATGTCACAGTGATGTCATCAGTGATGTCACTGACCATGTCATGAGTGATGTAATATGTGACGTCATCAGCAGTGCATTATGGGCGCGAGTTATAGTTAGCTGAACTAACTATAACGGGGGAATTTCTATGGTTTTGTACGAGTGAAATGTCCAACTAACTATAACTGTCCCTAAAACCTATGGTTTTTTCAGTGAATTTCAAAGGTTTTTTAAATGCTAATTTCTAACTATAACGTGTCTGAAACCTATGGTTTTTTCAGTGAATTTCAAAGGTTTTTTAAATGCTAATTTCTAACTATAACGTGCCTGAAACCTATGATTTTTTAAGTGAATTTCAAAGTTTTTTTTAAATGCTAGTTTCTAACTATGCCTACAGAGGTAGGACATGTGAAGAAAGAAGAAAAACGCACAGAAAGAAGCAAAAGATGTGCAGAAAGAACCAACAGAGGAGCAGAAAGAGGCCTTGTTGCAAAATCATCCTGTGCCCACAACTTTTTCAGACGGGTACTGGTGGTAACTGACTCTGACTAACCAGAGCCAGTGCTATGCTAAAAGACACTTAGAATACAGTGAAAACACCTACATACACTAGGGAACACTATGCGTTGGGGTACCCCTGTGATTAGCATGACCTCCTCTGCAAGTCCCTAGTACATAATAGGGCAGGGGGATTAAAACTACCTCTTAAAACGCGCTACAGGGCGCGTTTGCACAGTGGTGAAGGGAGGGGGGCCTGAGGTGACATGTGTGCAAACGCACCCCGTGGCGGTTTTAAGTTGCGGGATTAAGTCCCCTTGAATTCTGAGGGTCCCTGGGGCCCAACTAGCCCCCAGGTACCTACAGTTAGGACCACAGAGCTGAGTTGCAGAGAGGCGTTCCGAGGCCACGCACCTTTTTTCACCTCTCTGCAACGCAACTCTGTTGTGCTTACTGAAGGTACCTGGTGGGCTAGTTGGCCCCCAGGGTCCCTCAGGATTCAAAGGGAATTAATTCCCCAACTTAAAACGCACCACAGGGCGTGTTTGCGCACATGTCACCTGAGACCCCGCCCCCTCCCTTCACCACTGTGCAAACGCGCCCCGTGGTGCGTTTTAAGTTGGGGGATTAGGTCACCTTGAATCCTGAGGGTCCCTGGGGCCCAACTAGCCCACTAGGTACTTCCAGTAAGCACCACAGGCCTGCGTTGCAACGCCTGTAACAAATTGTGCAGTTGTGTTTAGGTAGTGAAGAGGGTCGTGCTGGGGGTAGTGTTTTAGGGTTTAGGGTAGTGCAGTGGTGTTTGTGTAGTGTAGGGGGTCATGCTGGGGGGTAGATTTAGGGTTTAGGGTAGTGCAGTGGTGTTTGGGTAGTGTAGGGAGTCGTGCTGGGGGAGTGTTTTAGGGTTTAGGGTAGTGCAGTGGTGTTTGGGTAGTGTAGGGGTCGTGCTGGGGGTAGTGTTTTAGGTTTAGGGTAGTGCAGTGGTGTTTGGGTAGTGTAGGGGGTCGTGCTGGGGGTAGTGATTTAGGGTAGTGCAGTGGTGTTTGGGTAGTATAGGGGTACTGCTGGGGGTAGTGTTTTAGGGTTTAGGTTAGTGCAGTGGTGTTTGGGTAGTGTAGGGGTTCTGCTGGGGGTAGTGTTTTAGGGTTTAGGGTAGTGCAGTGGTGTTTGTGTAGTGTAGGGGGTAGTGTTTTAGGGTTTAGGGTAGTGCAGTGTTGTTTGTGTAGTGTAGGAGGTCGTGTTTTAGGGTTTAGGGTAGTGCAGTGGTCTTTGGGTAGTGTAGGGAGTCATGCGGGGGTAGTGTTTTAGGGTTTAGGGTAGTGTAGGGGGTCATGCGGGGGGTAGTGTTTTAGGGATTAGGGTAGTGCATTGGTGTTTGGGTAGTGTAGGGGGTCATGCGGGGGTAGTGTTTTAGGGTTTAGGGCAGTGCAGTGGTGTTTGGGTAGTGTAGGGGGTCGTGCTGGGGGAGTGTTTTAGGGTTTAGGGCAGTGCAGTGGTGTTCGGGTAGTGTACGGGGTCGTGCTGGGGGAGTGTTTTAGGGTAGTGCAGTGGTGTTCGGGTAGTGTAGGGGTCGTGCTGGGGGAGTGTTTGAGGGTTTAGGGCAGTGCAGTCGTGTTCGGGTAGTGTAGGGGGTTGTGCTGGGGGTAGTATTTTAGGGTTTAGGGTAGTGCAGTGGTGTTCGGGTAGTGTAGGGGGTCGTGCTGGGGGTAGTGTTCTAGGGTTTAGGGCAGTACAGTGGTGTTTGGGCAGTGTAGGGGGTAATGCTGGGGGTGGTGTTTTAGGGTTTAGGGCAGTGCAGTGGTGTTCGGGCAGTGTAGGGGGTCGTGCTGGGGGTGGTGTTTCAGGGTTTAGGGCAGTGCAGTGGTGTTCGGGCAGTGTAGGGGGTGGTGTTTCAGGGCTTAGGGCAGTGCAGTGGTGTTCGGGCAGTGTAGGGGGTCATGCAGGGGGTGGTGTTTCAGGGTTTAGGGCAGTGGTGTTCGGGCAGTGTAGGGGGTCGTGCTGGGGGTGATGTTTCAGGGTTTGGGGCAGTGCAGTGGTGTTCAAGCAGTAAAGGGGGTCGTGCTGGGGGTGGTGTTTCAGGGTTTAGGGCAGTGCAGTGGTGTTCGGGCAGTGTAGGGGGCGGTGCAGGGGGTGGTGTTTCAGGGTTTAGGGCAGTGCAGTGGTGTTCGGGCAGTGTAGGGGGTGCTGCAGGGGGTGGTGTTTCAGGGTTTAGGGCAGTGCAGTGGTGTTCGGGCAGTGTAGGGGGTCATGCAGGGGGTGGTGTTTCAGGGTTTAGGGCAGTGCAGTGGTGTTCGGGCAGTGTAGGGGGTCGTGCTGGGGCTGGTGTTTCAGGGTTTAGGGCAGTAAAGTGGTGTTCGGTCAGTGTAGGGGGTCGTGCTGGGGCTGGTGTTTCAGGGTTTAGGGCAGTGCAGTGGTGTTCGGGCAGTGTAGGGGGTTGTGCTGTGGCTGGTGTTTCAGGGTTTAGGGCAGTGCAGTGGTGTTCGGGCAGTGTAGGTGGTCGTGCTGGGGCTGGTGTTTCAGGGTTTAGGGCAGTGCAGTGGTGTTCGGGCAGTGTAGGGGGTCATGCTGGGGCTGGTGTTTCAGGGTTTAGGGCAGTGCAGTGGTGTTCGGGCAGTGTAGGGGGTCTTGCTGGGGCTGGTGTTTCAGAGTCTAGGGCAGTGCAGTTGTGTTCGTGCAGTGTAGGGGGTGGTGTTTCAGGGTTTAGGGCAGTGGTGTTCAGGCAGTGTAGGGGGTCTTGCTGGGGTTGATGTTTCAGGGTTTAGGGCAGTGCAGTGGTGTTTGGGCACTGTAGGGGGTCGTGCTGGGGGTGGTGTTTCAGGGTTTAGGGCAGTGCAGTGGTGTTCCAGCAGTGTAGGAGGTCATGCAGGGGGTGGTGTTTCAGGGTTTAGGGCAGTGCAGTGGTGCTCGGGCAGTGTAGGGGGTCATGCTGGGGGTGGTATTTCAGGGTTTAGGGCAGTGCAGTGGTGTTCGGGCAGTGTAGGGTGTCGTGCTGAGGGGTGGTGTTTCAGGGTTTAGGGCAGTGCAGTGTTCGGGCAGTGTAGGGGGTCGTGCAGGGGGTGGTGTTTCAGGGTTTAGGGCAGTGCAGTGGTGTTTGAGCAGTGTAGGGGGTCGTGCAGGGGGTGGTGTTTCAGGGTTTAGGGCAGTGCAGTGGTGTTCGGCCAGTGTAGGTGGTCTTGCTGGGGGTGGTGTTTCAGGCTTTAGTGCAGTGGTGTTCGGGCAGTGTAGGGGGTCTTGCTGGGAGTGGTGTTTCAGGGTTTAGGGCAGTGCAGTGGTGTTCGGGCAGTGTAGGGGGTCTTGCTGGGGCTGGTGTTTCAGGGTTTAGGGCAGTGCAGTGGTTTTCGGGCAGTGTAGGCGGTCGTGCTGGGGCTGGTGTTTCAGGGTTTAGGGCAGTGCAGTGGTGTTCGGGCAGTGTACGGGGTTGTGCTGGGGCTGGTGTTTCAGGGTTTAGGGCAGTGCAGTGGTGTTCGGGCAGTGTAGGGGGTCGTGCTGGGGGTGGTGTTTCAGGGTTTAGTGCAGTGCAGTGGTGTTCGGGCAGTGTAGGGGGTCGTGCTGGGGCTGGTGTTTCATGGTTTAGGGCAGTGCAGTGGTGTTCGGGCAGTGTAGGGGGTCGTGCTGGGGGTGGTGTTTCAGGGTTTAGGGCAGTGCAGTGGTGTTCGGGCAGTGTAGGGGGTCATGCTGGGGGTGGTGTTTCAGGGTTTAGGGCAGTGCAGTGGTGTACGGGCAGTGTAGGGGGTCTTGCTGGGGGTGGTGTTTCAGGGTTTAGGGCAATGGTGTTCGGGCAGTGTAGGGGGTCTTGCTGGGGGTAGTGTTTCGGGGTTTAGGGCAGTGCAGTGGTGTTTGTGCAGTGTAGGGGGTCGTGCTGGGGGTGGTGTTTCAGGGTTTAGGGCAGTGCAGTGGTGTTCGGGCAGTGTAGGGGGTCTTGCTGGGGGTAGTGTTTCAGGGTTTAGGGCAGTGCAGTGGTGTTCGTGCAGTGTAGGGGGTCGTGCTGGGGATGGTGTTTGAGGGTTTAGGGCAGTGCAGTAGTGTTCGGGCAGTGTAGGGGGTCGTGCAGGGGGTGGTGTTTCAGGGTTTAGGGCAGTGCAGTGGTGTACGGGCAGTGTAGGGGGTCTTGCTGGGGGTGGTGTTTCAGGGTTTAGGGCAGTGGTGTTCGGACAGTGTAGGGGGTCTTGCTGGGGGTAGTGTTTCGGGGTTTAGGGCAGTGCAGTGGTGTTTGTGCAGTGTAGGGGGTCGTGCTGGGGGTGGTGTTTCAGGGTTTATGGCAGTGCAGTAGTGTTCGGGCAGTGTAGGGGATCGTGCAGGGGGTGGTGTTTCAGGGTTTAGGGCAGTGCAGTGGTGTTCCGGTAGTGTAGGGGGTCGTGCTGGGGGTGGTGTTTCAGGGTTTAGGGCAGTGCAGTGGTGTTCGGGCAGTGTAGGGGGTCGTGCAGGGGGTGGTGTTTCAGGGTTTAGGGCAGTGCAGTGGTGTTCGGGCAGTGTAGGGGTCGTGCTGGGGCTGGTGTTTCAGGGTTTAGGGCAGTGCAGTGGTGTTTGGGCAGTGTAGGGGGTCTTGCTGGGGGTGGTGTTTCAGGGTTTAGGGCAGTGCAGTGGTGTTCGGGCAGTGTAGGGGGTCTTGCTGGGGGTGGTGTTTCAGGGTTTAGGGCAGTGGTGTTCGGGCAGTGTAGGGGGTCTTGCTGGGGGTGGTGTTTCAGGGTTTAGGGCAGTGCAGTGGTGTTCGGGCATTGTAGGGGTCTTGCTGGGGGTAGTGTTTCAGGGTTTAGGGCAGTGCAGTGGTGTTCGTGCAGTGTAGGGGGTCGTGCTGGGGATGGTGTTTCAGGGTTTAGGGCAGTGCAGTAGTGTTCGGGCAGTGTAGGGGGTCGTGCAGGGGGTGGTGTTTCAGGGTTTAGGGCAGTGCAGTGGTGTTCGGGCAGTGTAGGGGGTCGTGCTGGGGGTGGTGTTTCAGGGTTTAGGGCAGTGCAGTGGTGTTCGGGCAGTGTAGGGGGTCGTGCTGGGGGTGGTGTTTCAGGGTTTAGGGCAGTGGTGTTCGGGCAGTGTAAGGGGTCTTGCTGGGGGTGATGTTTCAGGGTTTAGGGCAGTGCAGTGGTGTTCGGGCAGTGTAGGAGGTCTTGCTGGGGGTAGTGTTTCAGGGTTTAGGGCAGTGCAGTGGTGTTCGGGCAGTGTAGGGGTCATGCTGGGGGTGGTGTTTCAGGGTTTAGGGCAGTGCAGTGGTGTTCGGGCAGTGTAGGGGGTCGTGAAGGGGGTGGTGTTTCAGGGTTTAGGGCAGTGCAGTGGTGTTCGGGCAGTGTAAGGGGTCGTGCTAGGGTATGTGTTTCAGGGTTTAGGGCAGTGCAGTGGTGTTCGGGCAGTGTAGGGGGTCGTGCTGGGGGTAGTGTTTTAGGGTTTAAGGTAGTGCAGTGGTGTTTGTGTAGTGTAGGGGGTCGTGCTGGGGGCAGTGTTTTAGGGTTTAGGGTAGTGCAGTGGTGCTTGTGTAGTGTAGGGGGTCGTGCTGGGGGTAGTGTTTTAGGGTTTAGGGTAGTGCAGTGGTGTTTGTGTAGTGTAGGGGGTCATGTTTTAGGGTAGTGCAGTGGTGTTTGGGTAGTGTAGGGGTCGTGCTGGGGGTAGTGTTTTAGGATTTAGGTTAGTGCAGTGGTGTTGGGGTAGTGTTTTAGGGTTTAGGGTAGTGCAGTGGTGTTTGTGTAGTGTAGGGGGTCATGCTGGGGGTAGTGTTTTAGGGTTTAGGATAGTGCAGTGGTGCTTGTGTAGTGTAGGGGTTCGTGCTGGGGTAGTGTTTTAGGGTTTAGTGTAGTGCAGTGGTGTTTTTGTAGTGTAGGGGGGTCATGTTTTAAGATGCAACGCTCCAATACCTGACTAGTCTGCACTACATAAAACTGCAAAAAAACTAAAAATAAAAAGTGTTTTGCACACTTTTGTCATTGGGCTATATGTGGGCTACATCTGGGTAATATTTGTGCTACATTTGGGCTCTTTTTTCACTGGTGGCCATCTTGGAAGACTTCTTTGTTATGAAGTTTCCTAATTTCCTCATTTACTGCAGTCTCCTCAGTAGGAAATGCTTTCAGTTTTTTACTTTGATTCCATCAAGAAGGCATTCAGATGTGTCACACATTTGCCATAAATTCAGAATGTTATTACTCTAGTTGTTTATTAGATCACTGTAGTAAAGCTACTGCTCACCAAGGAGTTAACTGGAAGTCTACTGCTGGTATTGAAAGTGATTGTTTCAGTCTGCATGTCAGAATTTTCTAATGAAATAGAAGAGGATTTGAGATCTCACTTAAAACATGCACTAAATTTTCTTTTTGCAGCACTAACCATAATTTCTATGGCAAAATGAACCCCCTCATTTTGTTCCTTTTTAAATTAAATGTTTTAAGTGTTACCAGTTTATTCCAATCAAGATGGCTTCAGGTGTGCCATACTTTTGTCATAAGTAAGGCTGTTAGCACTCTAGTTGTTCTTTAGAACACTCTGGGAAGCTGCAGTAGAACACAAAGGCATCAACTGACAGGCTGCTCCTGTTGAAATATAACAGGAAGATATTTGAGATCTCACTTAAAACATGTCCTAATTTTTCTTTCTACAGCACTAACCATAATTTCTATGGCAAAATGAACCCCCTCATTTTGTTCCTTTTTAAATTAAATGTTTTAAGTGTTACCAGTTTATTCCAATCAAGATGGCTTCAGGTGTGCCATACTTTTGTCATAAGTAAGACTGTTAGCGCTCTAGTTGTTCTTTAGAACACTCTGGGAAGCTGCAGTAGAACACAAAGGCATCAACTGACAGGCTGCTCCTGTTGAAATATAACAGGAAGATATTTGAGATCACACTTGAAACATGTCCTAATTTTTCTTTCTACAGCACTAACCATAATTTCTATGACAAAATGAACCCCATCATTTTGTTCCTTTTTAAATTAAATGTTTTAAGTGTTACCAGTTTATTCCAATCAAGTTGGCTTCAGGTGTGCCATACTTTTGTCATAAGTAAGACTGTTAGCGCTCTAGTTGTTCTTTAGAACACTCTGGGAAGCTGCAGTAGAACACAAAGGCATCAACTGACAGGCTGCTCCTGTTGAAATATAACAGGAAGATATTTGAGATCACACTTGAAACATGTCCTAATTTTTCTTTCCAGAGCACTAACCATAATTTCTATGACAAGATGAACCCCATCATTTTGTTCCTTTTTAAATTAAATGTTTTAAGTGTTACCAGTTTATTCCAATCAAGATGGCTTCAGGTGTGCCATACTTTTGTCATAAGTAAGGCTGTTAGCACTCTAGTTGTTCTTTAGAACACTCTGGGAAGCTGCAGTAGAACACAAAGGAATCAACTGACAGTCTCTGCCCTTGTTGGATGTACATGTTTTACTGAGAATGTCAGACTTCATTCTCACATGACTGAGAAAGATAATGTGAATTTACAGAAAATATGCTCTCATTTTAGCTTCTGGGGCACCTTCCAAAACTGTATGGGACAAGCATGTGAAAATAGTTTTCTCTCAAACATGATTCATGATATCCCAGCAGAAGGTTTTTCACAGGGTAAAATCACCTTAGAACACACCACAATTCCTGAAATTAGTATGGTACCATCAACAAATGAATTCTAATGTAACTAAAGTCTGTGTAAGGACTCTCGGAGGCTTGGAGAGTGTAAAGAACAAGTCCTTTATTTATAACCAACACGGGCTCCACACGGAGCGTAGATAGTGCACTGCCGCGACGGTCACCAGCTGTCATCTGTCAAGGCACAGCTGACTGCAGGTGACGTCAGCAGGCGGAACGGTGTCCTCGCAGGGACAACCGATGGCAAGGACATATACGGTGTCCCTTAAGGGGAATAAGACTACAAACACAACATATCTTCCCTTCTGAGAGGAACAACAACCGTGGGGGAATAGGACAGGTAAGATTTAAGCAGAGTGAAAGTTGGGAGAGGAGAAGAGAGAACAGAAAGAAAACGGGAAAGGAGGTAGGAAGGGAAGAGGAGACAGCAGTGTGGGCTGGGAAACCAAATGAGGTGGGGAGTAGCATCACTCACAGATATAGTCTGAATATTTAACAGGGGGTAACAATCTCCTTCCAGTCCTGCTTATACCTACAGGGCGTGTGGAGTCCAGCATGGGCGTGGATGGCAATTGTCTGTATGTTCGCGCAGGTGTGATACCTCTGGAAGGATCTTGCGTCTGGCAGGGTGTTCGCTGGGTAGAGAAATCGTGCGTGGGGTTATCCGTGGTAGAAAACCCAGAGCCTGATTCATCGTCTGACCATCCGAAATAGCCATTGGAATTCTTTCCAGGCACTGGTGGTTCCTCAAAGGAGTTCACGGGTTGAAGGCTGTCCTGATCCTTATGGAGTTGTTTGTGGTTAGATAGGGATGAAAAGTGCCAAACCTTGCCATCGCTCAACAATGCTGAGTTGCAAAACAGCTTTTGGACAGACAGGGGTGTTGAGTATCTGTCCATACCTTTGCCTATGTGACCACTTCTTCTTACTTTCACTATGTCTCCAACTTTGAGAGCTACCGGCTTACACCCATGCTTTTGGTCGTACCTTGCCTTACTACACGCTTGAGCCTTTGACAACCTCTCCATCACCTTGGTGGAAGACCAGTGTACACTCTTTGAGGCATTGATCCAACCTACATTGTCCTTGGACAACGGTGTCCTTCCCCGCATGATCTCAAACGGACTGTGTCCAGTGGTTTCACATGGTGTTATACGAAATGCCCAGAGTGTTCTCAGTGTCTCCTGTTTCCAGTTCAGTTTATTGCTGCACGCCAACTGAATTATCCCTTTGATCACTCTGTTGAAGACAGCTCCGTTGCCGGCTGGGTGGTATACTGAGGTCGTTTTGTGTTCAATTTGATTCCTTTCCATGTACTTTTTGAATGTTTCTGACACGAATTGCGGTCCATTGTCACTGATGACTTGTTTGGGTAGACCCTCGTGCGTGAAGACTTCATCCAGAAATGTTACAATGCACGTAGCATCTGGTTTTTTCACGAATTTTAGTTCGGGCCACTTTGAAAAATGGTCAATGGTGACTATGATGTACCACTGCTCACCTTGATCCGTTATAGGTCCCATGATGTCCACACCAATCCGCTCCCAAGGCATTGATGGACATGGAATAGGATGCAGGGGTGGTCTGAAGGTTACTTGGGTCTTATCTGAATTTAGGCATAGGGCACAATCTCTGACACATCTTTCCACTGCCAAGCTGATGCCAGGCCACCAATAATTATTTTTTACTCTGCCTTTTGTTTTGCCAATCCCCAGGTGTCCCTCGTGGCAAATGTTTAGGATCCTGGGCCTCAGGCTGCTGGGGGCATGACTCTCCCGCCTCTTAAGAGCAATCCCTCTTCGTGCGATAGCTCGTCTCTAACCTCCCAAAAATGGCGTAACGTTTCATCTAACTTGTTCTTGGCTGGCCATCCCCTTGATAGCATGTCCGTAACTTGACCAAGTACTGTGTCTTTCGACTGTTCTTCCATCCATTCCTCTTTCGAAATGCCCTTAAATTTCTCTTCTACATTTGCTATGCATGACTCCTCAGTTTCTTCTTTTACTGTAGGGTTATCTACATCGACTTGCATTCTGCTTAGATAGTCGGCCACTACATTTTTCACCCCAGGAACATATTGGATTGTATATATAAGTCTTGCCAGTCTGGGTGACGCTGCATATAGTCCTTTGGTTGTGAAAACTTTCGTGAGTGGTTTATGATCTGTGCACAGGGTGACTCTATTGCCCCATACAAATTGCCTAAAGTGTTCGAGTGCCCATACGCAGGCAAGTGCTTCACGCTCAATTACAGAGAATTTCTCCTCTGAGCTCGTTAGGGAACGTGAAGCGAAAGCAATAGTGTATTCTTTTCCTGTACTGGTGTCCCTTTGCGTGAGTACAGCTCCTAGGCCTTTAGAGCTTGCATCTGTTGTTATTATGTTCATTAGTGCTGGATCGAAACCCTGCAATGGCAATGCAGTGCACATTTCCTTTTTAACCTGTCGAAAGCCACATTGCAGTCCTCTGTCCACTCGAATTTGTTTTTTAGTTTAAGTTGTTGTCTCAACGTGTGTGTTTTGCTTGAAAAGTTACAAATGAATTTTGCATAAAATTCAACAAGCCCTAGGAAGGACCGCAGTTCATCTTTGTTCCCAGGTTGTGGTGCCTTGATGATTGCCTGCAGCAGTTCCTTTTTTGGACGTATTCCTTCACCTGTAATTTCATGTCCTAGGTAGTTAACAGAATTACATGCGAACCTGCACTTTTCATGCTCCGCAGTTAAACCCTTTGAATTGAGTATCTCCAAAATTTTGTTCACTCTCTCATCGTGTTCCATTCTTGATCTGCCCATTACGAGGATGTCATCTTGGAAGATCAGTACGCCAGGCACCCCTTTAAAAATGTTGCTCATAAGTCTCTGGAACATTGCAGCTGCTGATGCCAGACCGAAAGGTACTCTTGTGAATCTGTAGCACCCGAATGGCGTGATAAAAGATGTTAGTTCCTTGCTCTCGCGATGTAGGGGAACCTGGTGGTATACTGATTTTAGGTCTATAGTAGAAAACCATTTTACTCCTTTCGTGGTGGCAAGCATCTCGCTTATTCTGGGTAGGGGAAATTGCTCAACCACTATATTTTCATTTAAGTCTCTTAGGTCAATGCAGAGTCTCAATTTTCCGTTCGGACGTTTTGCCACGACAAGAGGTGCAATCCATTCTGAGGCCTCTACTTGTTCGATTATCCCTTCTTTAAGTAGACTTTCTAGTTGTTCCTTCACTTCCTCTCTGATCGCGAAGGGTAAATTCCGTGCTTTGTGCACCACTGGAATGTTGTACGGCTTCAACTTTATCCTGTGTTGGTACCCTTTGAGTGCGCCAATTTCGCCGCTGAATACTTTTGGGTATGTTTCTCGTAACGACTTACTGTAATTGTCTTGGCTTTGCACCACTAACACTGGATCGCTACTGGGATCGAGTATGATACCAAGGCTCCCTTGATCCATCCACCCCAGGACTGATGGACCCACAGCTGACACGTACAATTTCCTCAATGCTTCTCTCCCCTTGAATTGAAAACTGAGCTTCCTATACCCACAAACATCTATTTTTTCCCCAGTGAAAGATTTAATAGTGATGTCAGCCTTCTCCAGTTCATTGCCAATGCTTGGACTGAATTTCTGTTCCCATACTTCTCTGTTGACGATAGTATAGGGCGATCCCGAGTCTGCTACAATTCTAATTTCCACTCCACCAATGTTCATGTCGCACATTGGTTTCTTTGTTTTAGTGGCAATACTTCCATTCTCCTTCTCTATTTGCTCATCCTCCAAGTTCAGCACAAACATGTTTGTGTCATCTTCATCAGACGTTTCCTCCTTGTATTGCTCTTCTTCGTCCACAAGTTTGACTACTCTTGTGTTTTTCCTGCGGCATGCTTTCAAGAAGTGTCCCATTACACCGCAATATGTGCATCTCACATTTCGTGCCGGGCATTTTACGTCATCTGCAAAATGTGTGTTGTTCCCACATCTGTAGCATCTTCTCTTGCTATTGGCCTGTGGTTTGTTGTAGGTACTCTTTTGGCTCTTATTGTTCCAACTTTGTCTGGGAGTGTATCTCTGATCACCTATTTTTGCTACCGTTTCTCCTTCTTTCTTCTCCTTATTCTCTGCGAGAACTGCCTTAGCACACCGGCCGGTTAATTCTGCCTTTCTTGCGATGTCGATGATATTCTGCAATGGGTATTCTCCCTTTGCCCATAGATTGTCTTGTATGTTGGTATTCGACCCCCATCATTACAATCTGGTCTCTGATGAATTCGTCATGTAGGCCTCCAAAATGACAATTTAACGCTAAGTTTTTGAGGACTGATACATAATCATCTATTGTCTCTTCCCTACCTTGCTTCCTGTGGAAGAATTTATACCTGTCAACGCCAACGCACACGGTAGGTTTATAGTAGCTGTTGAGATCGTCTATGGCATTTACAAACGTGTCTCCTTCATTTTCTTCCCTTATTTTCTTGTTGATACTGTTGTACACTTTGATTCCCCCTGCACCGAGGCAGTGCAACAGCATTTTGTACTTTTGTTCCGGTTTTAAATCTTCCACGTCGCCTATTGTCTCTATATAGTTCATAAAATACTCTCTCCACTCTTCCCATTTTGTAATTGGTTCCCCTCCTGAGGGCAAGAATGTTTGTGGTGGTGTCAGATTCCATAGGTATCCACTCGCCATTTTTTATGTAGTTTTTTATAATTTTTTAATACATAAATGGTGTGTTATACTTTATTTTATTTTTTTGTCCTTCCTATAGTTGTGCAGCCTGAATACTATTCCATTTTCAATTAGATTTAATTTTGTAGCTGTATATATGTATAGCTGATAATGGATACTGTGGTGTATTTATAGCGCTTAGACTAGTCCTTAAGTCTTTTCACACTCGAGTTTCCTGATGGACCCTTTGTGTTATGAACAGTACTTAATTCCTTCTAACTCCGATTCACGCACGTTTTTTTTTTTTTTTTTTATAACTGTCCACTTTGTGCTTATTAGTGCAGCTCAAGCTTCCGTTTTACACTAATCCCATCGGCGAAGTGCTGTACCCTTGCACACTGCTTCCGGAGGCTCTGTTTACTTTTTTTTTTTTACTCGGTAAATTTCAAGATGGCGCCACGCAGCGTGCGTATACGTCACCCGAATGCTGTCTCTGCTATTTGCTTGCAGTCCTTCACGTAGACGTACGTGCGTCACAGCGCCTGCTGATCACAGCTGTTGATGACGTCTGCGAAGCTCCGAAGGCTGTTGGCCCCTGCGTCCGTTGAACCGTCTCCCTTAATCCGGTAAGATTCCGTTGGGATTTGGCAGTTGAACTTCACCTTGAGTCCATTCTTTTTGCATTCCACGTTCCTCTGTTGGATTTTCCTTAGTTGCATAGATAGTATTCCACATCCAGGCACAACACATACGTGGACTACAATTCTTTCTTCTCTTTCTCCATAATGCTGAAGCGGTGACACGCTTAGATTTACCTTATGATTTTTCAGCTTTTGAAGGCTCCTCACGTAGATTAATGTATTGACAGACTTTCCTGTCCGCAGTGACGTTGAGGTTCAATTTATATTCTTCCTTTTCCTTGCCTTCGTAATCGGTGCTGTCGGGCAGTCTTCATTAAATCCTTATTTTCTTTAAAAAAAAATTTGGTGGGTTCATGTGTTGGTTCTCGTCGCCAGTTTCTGTAAGGACTCTCGGAGGCTTGGAGAGTGTAAAGAACAAGTCCTTTATTTATAACCAACACGGGCTCCACACGGAGCGTAGATAGTGCACTGCCACGACGGTCACGAGCTGTCATCTGTCAAGGCACAGCTGACTGCAGGTGACGTCAGCAGGCGGAACGGTGTCCTCGCAGGGACAACAGATGGCAAGGACATATACGGTGTCCCTTAAGGGGAATAAGACTACAAACACAACAGTCTGTTATCACCCTTTATAGTTCTCCTTTTGGTAACCCTCAAAATCTTCGATTCACTACAATGCATTTCAATGGGGTACTATCATTTATATTGGTCCCAAGATGGCTGCCAGCAATTCCAGGATGAAGTGCTGACAGCCAATCAGATCTCACGATGACATGTGTGGTTAGGCTACGCCCAGATATATATGTGTTTTTACTTTTGATTTTCTCAGCAACTACTGAACGGATTTACACCATTTAACAAAAAGGGTTCTTTCTGAACCAAGAACTACCTCTTTGCCAAATTTGGTGTAATTCCGTTCAGCAGTTCTGGCTGTAGCCGTGTCTAAAGTTTCCTATGGGAAAATGAATGGGGAAAACATGTTTTGGGACCCCCCTTTTTTCTCGGCCCCCGCTTGACGAATCACCCTGAGACTTTCAGGGTAGGAGCGGACCGGAGCGGGCCATAAAGTTTGAAAATTTCACGAAGATTCGTCAACCGACGCAAGAGTTATTTCAAATAGAATGTCGCGGATTTCCTATGGAAAATAGGTCCTAACTATAACTATCTACTGGCGACCGCCAGTAGATATATATATATATATATATATATATATATATATATATATATATATGTGCATGTGTATATAAACTCAAATAAACATATATGTGTGTTTTTATATAAGTATGTATTTATATGAAGAATTAAGTATTAGAGGAATATAAACACAAACGTAAACCAAACAGCGGCTGACCAAGGCTCAGCACCTCAAACCCAGTTTTGAGAAGATTAGTATTCTGTGCAATCTCTTCCAGAGCCTGCCGCTGTTAGGCTCTTCTGACTTCCAGAAAATTACAATTTTACGTAAAAAGGAAGGTGCACCAGAGAAAGAGTCCCAAACATCCAAATGAGTCCAATTGTCTTCTTTATTGTAATTCAAAATCTGAAGGCCATTTTAAGATGTTGAATTACAATAAAGAAGACAATTGGACTCATTTGGATGTTTGGGACTCTCTCTGGTGCACATTCCTTTTCAGTAAATATTAGAGGAATATATGTAATTTACATTACATTAATGTTATAAACTAAAATATCTGAGATTTATTACTTTAAACTATATACATACATATACATATTTAAAAATTATTATTAGTGTTTAAGTTTCTATATTTTTGTACTTACCATTAGAAGTATAGAGACACAATATTGTGGTAAACCATATTTTTGACACAGTATTTGTGCCAAATGATATTGTTTACCTCAATATTTTGTCAGAGATCCTATGGACTCTAGATGGCTTCATTCTGTTATAAAGATAGATGTCCACCGAATACATGGAACTGTTGAGCTAGTGTAAAGGTAGGAGCTGCCTATTTCCCCAGTAACCCTAGTTTGGTTTAAATTTATTGCGCAGTCTGAGGTTGTGGAGTCTTGCTCAGTTTCAGTGTCCCAACCCTACCTGCTGGAGTGATAAAATTCCCACTCCTGCCCAAAGGAGAACCAAACTAAAGAAACTTCCAAAAACAGTTGACGTCATCACATCAAGCATCAAATCTTGAAAGGCCCCTTTGAATTATCTTTTTTAATTAGAAGGGTTGTGGTTTGTACAGAAAATTTTTATCTGCATAGATAGGTTTATAAGTTATCACTGAACATTTAGGGTCTGATTAGGATGTCGGGCGGACCGCCACCGATGGCCTCCGCCCGACTACCAGGATAGCAGTCTGACCACCACATTACGATGTGGTCAGTTGGACCACAGCGGCCGGAGGGACAGACTGATGCCTCCGACACGCTCAAAGAGCCCTTTGGAGCATTGGTCAGACCGTAATCCCTACAATGGGGGCAGTGCCTGCGCAGGCACCGCCGTAGTAACTACGATGTCCCTTTCCAACAGCAGTCCCACTGCCATGGAAAGGCTGTTGAAAAGGAACTTTGGGGGCCCCCATCTCCAGTAGGCTTCTGCAATGTGGCCTGGGGGCACATATGGTGCCCCCTCAACATCCATGCACCGTGTGCCAAGCACCACATGGTGTCTGGCACATGGTGCATGGATGTTCAAAAACATCCCTTTTTCTATTGCGGCTTGTGCTGCAGCCCTTTTCCGGGCTGCAGCACAAGCCACAATGGAATATGGGATGTTTACGACTGCCTGCACCACAGTCGTATCCTAATTGGGCTGTCGGGACCGGTCTCAAGCCCGAAATGATGGCGGTCAGACTCTCGCCCGACCGCCATCATAATGAGGCTCTTAGTGCTTCATTTAGGCTTTGGTAGAAGAGGAGCAATAGCTGCAAACCAACGGATGTTCCACCATATCAAACCAGGGGCATGTAGCGAAACCACCTAGTTAATGATGTCAGCTCCTTTTCTGGCTCAGCCATTGAAAATCTTTAGCCATCAACGTGTCACCCCCGGGCTGCCAGCTTCTGGAATCAGAAGGCGTCTTCCTGTTTCTGTTTGGACACATGGACCACTACTCTGTTCAATATTATCCCGTAGCATGATGGAAAAGATAATCTAGGTGGATTTTGGTCTCCACTGATATAGTGGCCAGCTCTAAATTTTGAGAATTCCAGTGATCTCAACTCCTACGTATTTTAGCAGTGTGGTCATCGGCATATATCCAAGGACAACAAGTACAATTATTGCCTGATATCCCAAGTAGCAATAGATTATTTTTTTCTATTCCAAGCATGTGCAAAGCCATAATAACACTCCAGAAGTTATGAAGCCATTCTGTTTATTAAAGAAGATCCATAGCGTCAATACTAAGCCTGGGCGGAGTTCGAGGAGTTCCTGCGGAACTCGGCGAAGTGCAAAAAAAACTCTGTCGTGCTACGCGGAGCTCCGCAAGCGGTGGAGTGCATTAGATAAATGCAGTTTGCGGTGATTTTCAGCACCGGGTGTTTGTCCGCACTGTGCAATCATCTCAAACAGCACCATGCATAGCGAAAGTGGGCGCTGCTTCCTTTCAGCCGCTCAAGTTGGTTTTTTAAGCGAACAGACGATTTCTCAACGCGATTGGTCAGGAGCATACGCTACTACTTGCAATGAGAAATCCAACCACCCACGTTGAGAAATCATGCCAGGAGGTTGATTTTCCACGCTTGTGCTTGCCAACTTGACGTTGACAATTGCGAATGAGGAAAAATGTCGCCGGGAGGTGGATTTTCCTCCCTTGCACTCGCCAACTTGACATTGACGAGCGCGAGCTCCACGTAACTCGGAGTGCGGAAAACTCCTCAAACTCCGCGAGCGGAGCATAGTTCACCACCCAGACTTAGTCAATACACAGCTGAATGCCTACAACCCTTGGCCGGCAGCGTATATCATAGAATAGAGTCATACACAGCTATGCGACTACATCCCGTAGGCCGGCAGCGGTAGATGGATCGTATAGTATAAGGTCAAAACAACTCAACGTAACTAGTTAAAGTAATTTCCCCCACCAGGACCCTCCCTACACCCACCCCTCCACCGCACCAGTCACACTTCGCCTAAGCCATGAGTAAAGAGTAGGCATATTTAATACCTGGGTTGTTCAATGATTTCCACCTGGGAGTGTGCGGGCGGTCCTGCCTGGCGTGTGAGGAGTAGTCACAATATTTGTAGATATTTGGAGCATGTGATCTCCAGTAGTTCTGTCGAGAGGATCTGAATGAAAGGGGCCCACAGCTCAGCATACACCTCCCCCTTATGCTCCACTACTAAAGACAAGAGTGCCATCACTAGCATAAACCAAAGTTTGTGTAACCATGCTGTGTGATCAGGGATAGTCATAGAGCCCCACCGGGCCAAGATTACATGGTGAGCTGCCAGCAGCGCTTGGGCTATCTGTCTACCCTTCAAGGAGCACAGTGGAAATGTCAGAGGGTTCAGTAGACCCAGGAAGGTGTATGCCAGAAAGTGCGGAATAGTGGTATCAAATGCCTTGTCTATGTCATCTAAAACACGTTCCCAGAAGCGTGTCAGTTTTGGACAGTGCCATAACAAGTGGACTAGTGAGCCTGTTTGTCCGCATCCCCTCCAGCATCTCTCTGAGCGTCTTTTGTCCCATCTGTGGATGCATTCAGGTGTAAGATACCAGTATGCCATCACCTTGTAAGCTGATTCTGTCCCAGTGGTGCTATGCGCTGTGTGGTGTGCTCTGTAGTGTATGTCTGCCCAATCTTTATCTGAGAGTGCGCGGCCCAGACCCTCCTCCCACCACTGTTGCCCCTTGGTGCACCCTCCCTCCTTCCCCTTGGATCCAGGAGAGGTCACCCAGTGATGCAGTTGGAGATAGTGGAATGCATTAGCCTGAGGGAGAGAATATTCCTGTCTTAATTGCTCAAAGGGAATTATCCCATTGGGGTCAAACAAGGAGCCTACTCGTTTACATCCCTGTTCTCTCCATCTATTCAACACTTCTGAGCTGCGTCCCGGAGAGAAATCAGGGTTGTCTACTATTGGGGACATCGGCGAGGGGAACGTTGTCAGCCCCTTCTCGCAGGCCACCCTATCCCAGACTATCAGAGTTGATGAGGTTACCGGGGAGGAATACAATCCCCATGCTCTGTGCTTACATGGTAGCCAGGCTTCCCGCCAGATATTCATTCCTGTGACCGTCTGGTCCATGAAGGACCAGTATTTTTCAGATAGAGGATGGTTCCATTTAACTATATAGCGGAGGTGAGCCGCTTGGAGGTATCTATGGACTAAAGGAAGCCCTACACCGCCCTCTCCCTTGGGTTGTGCCAATTGTGCGATCGCTAAGCACAGCTTCTTGCCCCCCCCCAAACAAATTTATTAATTGCGAGTTGCAATGTGCGGAGTGCCTTCGGGGGCGGAACCAGCGGCAGAGTTTGAAAAATATAAAGTATACGTGGAAGTACAGTCATCCTGACTGCCGATATGCGCCCAAACCAAGCCAATTTCAGGCGACCCCAGCAGTCAAGTGCCTTAACCATTTGTTCCATGAGTGCAGTATAGGTTAGTGTTAGGGTCTTAGGGATGGTTGGTGCAAGTAGGATGCCTAGATAGGGCATGGAATGCACCGTTCAGGATAGCGGGAACCTCCTACGCAGTTTTTCTTCGTGTGCAGGGGGCACCAATAAGTTTGGGATTTGGGATTTGCTTCAATCCCAAAATTTCCAGAAGCTCTTCAGTCTGTCCAATAGCACCAGCAGAGATGTCAATGGGTTCGCCAGCGAGAGGATAACGTCATCTACATAGAGGCTGATAGTGTGGGTGTCTGCCCCAAAATGGATGCCCTCGATATGTGGGTCGTCTCGGATTCTCTGCGCTAGCGGCTCCATGTACAGCACGAAAAGGAGGGGGGATAACGGGCAACCCTGCTGCATGCCACGGGCAATTGGGAACGAGCCAGAGGACGTTCCATTGACCCGCACAAACGCTATCGGGGCACAGTAGATGCAGCTGACCCATTTTATAAACGTCTCCCCAAACATGAAGTGGCGCAGCGTATCGAAGAGAGAAGTCCATCACACTCGATCAAACAATTTTTCAGCATCGATTGATAGGAACAGTGCTTCTCTGCGTGACCTATGGATGATGTCCATGAGGTGGAGAAGTCTTTTGGTGTTGTCTCCTTCTTGTCGCGTGGGGATGAAACCCGCTTGATCCGGGACTACTAGTCCCGCCATAAGCAGATTTAGCCGGGCTGCCAGGATCCCGACGAAGAGTTTCGCATCAATATTAAGTAAGGATATGGGGTGGTAGGACTCACATTCTCTGGGGTCCTTCGATGGCTTAAGAATCAATGATATCGAGGCTTCCGTCATGGAATCTGTGAGTGAACCTGTTTTGAGGAAGAAGTTGAACAACCGCGTCAGGAGGAGTGCTAATTCCGAACAGAAGGCTTTATAGAATTGAGTCATGAAGCCATAAGGACCCGGTCCTTTATGCATTTTAAGGTGAGCAATTGCTGTGATTACTTCCTCGATTCATATTCATTGATCAAGCTAGGCTGCAATTGCATCTGGCAAGCGGGTAACTGGGCTTTATTGTAGGGGAGCGTTTGCATCGGTAGGTGGAGAGTCCGGCTCAGAATACAGGGTCTTATAGAAAGTTTTGAATGCCTCTAGGATTTGCTTGTCTGAATGTACCTCCTCTCCGGAACACTGTTTAATCGAGGGGATCGATGCTGCCATCGCCTTAGCTCTGAGCCTTTGCGCGAGCATCCGGCCGCAATGGTCACTGCTCAGATAAAATTCATGCCGGAGCCTGAGGAGGGCATATACTGCCCTGTCTAGGTCCAGGCATTTCAGAAGGAGCCTTTTCTTCTCCAGCTCCCTCCATATTCTGGGCACCCCTGTGTGTTTGTATATGGCTTCCATCTCTGCTACTTCTTGTTCTAAACTCTAGCGCTTCTCTTGGCGCACTCAATTCTCAGCTGCCAAAACCATGATGAACTCTCCCCTTATCACTAATTTTTGCGTTTCCCAGACTGCTACCAGGGAGGTGTTCCCCACGTCGTTAGTACGTAGATAATCTATCAGTGTGAGAAGTTGGCCTGGTATATGCTGTTCACTAATTAAAGTGGACACCTTGCACCAGAACAATTCGACTCTTATGGTAGATAGGTTTAAGACAACCTTTATAGAAAGCTATCCTAGTGGTAGCTGTGGAGAGCAGCCTTCAGGCTAAGTCTTGAAGGAATGTAAAGCAGCTTGTTTTACCACACAATCTCTTGAATCCCCAAATGAAAAGACACCACACAGGTATATATATCAAATATATATGTATTTATTAATAAACACTCTCTACTAATCTCTTTATGAGATTAGAGGTCAGGAACATATGTACAAGTCAAATGTTATCACAATAAGTTTAGCACAATCGAATATCACAATCTTCGTTTGCTAGACCTAGGTCTAGGGCATCTAGAATCGAGGGACCCCCAAGAACCACCCCAGGTAGTTGTAGGAGACCCACAGGGGACGGACGCGGTGACCTGGCCCCGGTGCGAGTCCTGTGCGAGTCTATGCGCTCAGACGCGATTGGGATATCAATGTTTAAGGTCCCTTGCGTGTTCGAGGCGAACACACCGATCGGTCCTCAGATAGAGATGCAAGGGAGATGGACGCGCTGTGTCTAACACAGACGCGAACCTGGTGCGAGTCAGTGCAACGTAGATCTCAGAGTTACAGGCCCTTTGTGTGTTCGAGGCGAACACCGATCGGACTCAGTACGAGTCAAAGGATGCAGTTCTAGCTAGTGTTGCAAAGGAGATGGACGCGGTGTGTCTAACACAGACGCGAACCCTGTACGAGTCAATGCAATTGTCGCACTTAGAAAGTTAGAGTTTTAGGACACTTCTAGGGAAGCTACAAGCAAGCCACTTACAGGGTAAGTTGTTCTAGGGCCCACACCCACAGGAGCACCGTAGTGCTGAAGTTACCTCACCCAGGGGAGCCGGGTGCATAGGTGATCTTTGGTGTCGGGTCGGGGCGTCGTTTTCAATAGGAGCCAGTGAAGACTTGCTGCTTGCGGCGACAGGAGAAGTGTCCGGAGGAATCCAAGCCTGGATTCAGAAGATGGAAGACCTGAAAGCAGAGGGGACAGTGTTCAAAGTCACTTGGCAGTGACTCGGGGCAAGGAAGATGGGTGCCCACCGTCGTCGCAAGATTCAGGTAGTTCGTGGTTGCCTTGACTCTTCAGCCATGAGGTCCAAGAGGCGTCAACGATGACCAGGAGCTGGATTCGGCGTGCCCCACGATGTCTACAGCTTACTGCAGTGTCGGCAACTCGATCGGAGCCAACAAGCCTTGGTAACAGCAAGTCTTGGGGAAAGTGTGAAGAGACAATGGCGCAGACCAGCAAGGTCTGTGGGACTCACCCAGTGAGGGTAAGTCAGGGCAGGCCTGGAGCAACCAGGGGAGCCCTTTGGTTTCTTTAGAAAGTCTTCTGGGGACCCACAAGCCGGCTGGCAAGGGATCGCAAAGACGCCGCGGGAGGATCCGCTCACAGGGGCCCACGGTCACTCGGGACATGGTAGGCCTCTGATCTTAGGAGGGATTGCTGCTGGAGGCTGGGACCACATGTGGTCCAAAGCACAAGTTCGTGAAACGTTGTGAAGGGGTTGCACTCAACAATAGTACACGGTACCCAGGGGTCACGGTTCCTCATTACTCTTGGGGTCCACTGGCCTCAGCTTCGCTGGAGACTCACGATGGCCTTTGAGAAGTCAGGAAATCCACTTCTTGGGCTGCAGGGACTTCGGACTCCAGCGGGAGCGGCGTAGTTTGCGACTGTTGTTTGTAGTTTTTGGTGCCTGCCAAGCAGGGGAGTCACTCCTTGACTCCAAGGGAGATTCTTCAGTCTTCCAAAGGTAGTGGAACGTCGAAGGTCCGGGATTCGTCTTGTAGAGCGTTGTCCATGGAAATCTAGGGTGCAATGCACAGGTTCCCCCTCTTATACTAAAAGAAGGGGAGGGACTAGCTCTATGACCCTACCTATGGGAGGGTCAGGGAAGTGGGTGGCTACACCCACTTCCCTTTGTCCAGTTTCGCATCAGAGCAGGGACAGGTAGCCCCTGAGCCGGTTTGAACTGGCATATGCACAGAGGAGCCTTCTGCTCCCCCCGTGCAGGACTTCAAAGCACTCTAAGAGTGCACCCACCCAGCCCCAATACACTAAACCCTGTCTGGAAGGTGGTCACACCCCCTTGGGACAGGATATCTATTGTTGGGCTTCCTCCACTGCGAGTGTTGGTCATCAGCAGGAGGGCAGCCCAGTGTCTGTGACTGGTGGCATCCATTTTGTGATAAAAAAGAAGGTCAAGTAACACTTTACATGACAGACTGCGTGCACTACGATATGAGTTCAACAAACTTAAATCAGTGTTGACTAGATCATCAAACTGTGTACTGATACTTTAAAACAAGATGTTTAAACGAAAACACGGACAAGCTTCAAATTGATTGTATTCAATAATTTTTCTTATTGAAAATGTCAAATAATAATTGTATCATGTTAAACATCAAGACATATTGACATTACATGATCAAATGTGACTTTTGAACTAATACAAGGTTGTTCAACCTAAATGCATTTCAAATTTGTACAGTGTTAATTATACACAAACAGTCAAAAATAGCCCGATGCATTTCGGGACGAAGTCCCTTCTTCGGGGCCACTGTAATGCAAAAAAATATATGTACAAGTAAATATTAACTGCATGATTCTCAATTTTATAAAGAAAACATAGAACTTGCCAAGAAAGTTACCACGTAGCTACCAAGGTGAGACACCCTATTGCCTGATTTGGTACATATCATGGTGATCATACTGAAAGGTAGAGAGCAAATAAAAAGAAAGAAATGAGAAGAGGAAGAGTTGCCGTCACCAGTAAATATTACTGTGAAGTCGTCCTAGTTATTGCCCCCGAACGAGGAAATTAACGACTTGCCAAGAGTTACCGCCTAGTGCTACATGTTGCGGATCCCGTGCAAAAAAGAAAATGCGAAGAAAGGAAGAAAAGAATAAATGCAAGTGCAGAAATCTGGCAGATACCGTGAACAAACCTACCGGTCAAATAACTGAGTGTGAGCATGTACTGAAATGACACGAGTGAACTGCTGAGCTGAAAAGATGCACTGTAAGTCAACAACCTGGAAATAACGAGGATAAGAATGAATCAGAAACGTGAATGAAAATAGTGTAAAAAAACCTGCCTCAAGCCCATGACATCTAAAATAATACCTGTAAATGCGGGTAGACCAACGTAACCATCTACAACAAAATGCAGAGAAATAGTAAATACAACGGACTTGCAAAAAGCATCAATAAGTTTCCAAGGACCAACAACCCAGAATCTTAAGATCTATAACTCACCGAAACGAGAGAAAACAGCGTCTCGTATAAAAGATCGTGACTGCACCGTAACAGCTGGTAAACCCTGATCCTGTATTTAACTACCGCGGAAGCCCGCGAAAATTACGAGTATCACGTGACTACGAACGTAAGAAACAGAGAAAAGAAAACTAAGCACACAGAGCCGCCATCTTGGAAAGATGCGCTCTGGAGTGAATTGTACTGTAAAAAGTGCCTCAAAACCACATGAGGACCCTAAAAACGTGAGTGACTGCACCGTAACAGCTGATAAACACTGATCCTGTGTTAAACTGCCGCGGAAACCCGTGAAAATATGCGAATATCACCTGACTGCGGACGTAAGAAACAAAAAAAGGAAAACTATACATACAGAGCCGCCATCTTGGAAAGATGCGCTCTGAAGTGAATTTAACCTGAGACAATGCTCTAGAAAGTGCCTAAAAACACAAAAAACCTACAAAACAAGCGGAAACACCAGTGAATACTGCGAAGTAAACCTAATAATGAGTACATGAAAAAAATACCACAACAAATAGTGAAAAAGATGGATCAGAAACACAACGAAGTGTGCTGAACTCCAATGCGTGATGATAAATAAACAAAAAATGGTGAACAGGTGCTGATAGCATAGGAGAGAGAAACATGGAGGAATAAACAAACAAATAATTCACATGTAATAAAACGGTTGAATAAGAAAGTTGAGTAAAAACGGTTAATTCAAAAAGTACACACGTGGCTGAATTGAAGATTTCTGGCAACTGAAACCAATGACCCCAATAATGGAAAAAGATCCATTAAAGAAATAACAGGAAAACGACATATATCAACATGTGGCAAGTGGTGCACTCTATCTTAAAATGGGAATATGTGATAGATGTCCTGATGTGACATAGACTAGAATAACATGAATCACAATATAAAAAAATGAATAAATAATGAATGATACGTAACAAATAAACACAATATAAAGTGAAAGCAATTCATAGGGTGAGAGCAATTCCTCCTCTGAACATAAACATTGTTTACAAAAAGCAGCTCAAATCTAATTTGTCGTTGAGACCTAATGGCATCATGGTATTGAGCCTCCTGATCCAAAACACCTCTCTTTGGGACAGTTTTTTACTTGAATCAATACCTGTCTGAGGTACGAGTTTTTCCACAATGCTAAATCGAAGTTGCGAAATGTTATGACCTTGCTCCATCCAATGAACTACTAGGTTGGAGTTCATATTTTTGTTTCTGATCATGCTTTTATGTTCTCCAATGCGGACTTTCACTTTTCTCTCAGTTTTTCCAACGTATAAAGAACCGCATGGACATTTAATGCAATAAATCACATTCATAGTGTTGCAATCTGAAGAATGAGTAAGAGGAATTTTAATACCAGTTCTGGGGTGTGTGATAAAATCCTGTTGCATGACATTATTGCAGTGCGTGCAATTACTGCATCTTTTCATCCCTGTTGATTTTGTTTTGGTACTCAAATTTTTTTAGCTAAGAGTTCCTTGAGATTGTTACTGCGGGTGTAAGCAAACAGAGGTGGTTGATTGAATGAAACACCAAAATCAAGTTCCCGTACTAGTAATTCCCATCTGTTAAGGATAATTTTCTTGATGCTTTTAGATTTCGTAGAAAATTTCGACACAAAGACCGACCTGTTGATGGGTGTTTTTTGTTTGGTGGTTAAAAGAGTACTTCGATCAATTTGATGAATTCGATCCTCCGCACGTTTAATGATAGATGAGGGATATCCGCGAGCTGTAAATCTAGTCCTAATCCTATCAAGTTCTTCATTGAATTTCCCGGTAGTAGAAGATATTCTTTTAGAGCGAATCATATGAGAATATGGTAAGTTCTGTATCAATTTGGGAGAGTGAAAGCTCTGAAACAGGAGTGTATTGTTGCGATCAGTAGACTTGATAAACACGCTGGTATCAATGGTAGAATTAGACTTGATCACCAGAACATCCACAAAAGGTAAACTGGTCTCACTAATGTTTGAAGTGAATTGGATTCTACTGTTTCTGGAATTCAACACTTGAATTTGATCTTGAAGAGATTCTTTGGTATTGGACCAGATTAAAAAAATATCATCAATGTAACGACAATATGTAATGAGATGTTTACTCCAATTCAAATTTTCAAAGATGTGTTTTTCTTCGAATGCGGCCATAAAAATATTAGCGTATGTGGGCACCCCCCCAAAACCCATGGATGTTCCACTGATTTGAAGAAAAAATTCATTCTGATAATGAAAATAACTGTGCTGTAAGCAAAATTGTAGTACCTCCAAAAGAAACACTTTATGAGCACGCATGTCCGGTTGATTCAGTAACGCCCATTCAATGGCTTCCAAACCTTCTTGTAACGGGATTGAGGTGTACCGTGATGTAACATCAATAGTACATAGAATGCATTCAGTCATGTTGGTTAGATTCAACTGTTGTGAATGTGATAAAAAATCAGTAGTGTCTCGTATGTACGATTTCCAGGAATGTACGATATTTACTTGTACATATATTTTTTTGCATTACAGTGGCCCCCGAAGAAGGGACTTCGTCCCGAAATGCATCGGGCTATTTTTGACTGTTTGTGTATAATTAACACTGTACAAATTTGAAATGCATTTAGGTTGAACAACCTTGTATTAGTTCAAAAGTCACATTTGATCATGTAATGTCAATATGTCTTGATGTTTAACATGATACAATTATTATTTGACATTTTCAATAAGAAAAATTATTGAATACAATCAATTTGAAGCTTGTCCGTGTTTTCGTTTAAACATCTTGTTTTAAAGTATCAGTACACAGTTTGATGATCTAGTCTCAGCTTTCACTCTCCCAAATTGATACAGAACTTACCATATTCTCATATGATTCACTCTAAAAGAATATCTTCTACTACCGGGAAATTCAATGAAGAACTTGATAGGATTAGGACTAGATTTACAGCTTGCGGATATCCCTCATCTATCATTAAACGTGCGGAGGATCGAATTCATCAAATTGATCGAAGTACTCTTTTAACCACCAAACAAAAAACACCCATCAACAGGTCGGTCTTTGTGTCGAAATTTTCTACGAAATCTAAAAGCATCAAGAAAATTATCCTTAACAGATGGGAATTACTAGTACGGGAACTTGATTTTGGTGTTTCATTCAATCAACCACCTCTGTTTGCTTACACCCGCAGTAACAATCTCAAGGAACTCTTAGCTAAAAAAATTTGAGTACCAAAACAAAATCAACAGGGATGAAAAGATGCAGTAATTGCACGCACTGCAATAATGTCATGCAACAGGATTTTATCACACACCCCAGAACTGGTATTAAAATTCCTCTTACTCATTCTTCAGATTGCAACACTATGAATGTGATTTATTGCATTAAATGTCCATGCGGTTCTTTATACGTTGGAAAAACTGAGAGAAAAGTGAAAGTCCGCATTGGAGAACATAAAAGCATGATCAGAAACAAAAATATGAACTCAACCTAGTAGTTCATTGGATGGAGCAAGGTCATAACATTTCGCAACTTCGATTTACCATTGTGGAAAAACTCGTACCTCCGACAGGTATTGATTCAAGTAAAAAACTGTCCCAAAGAGAGGTGTTTTGGATCAGGAGGCTCAATACCATGATGCCATTAGATCTCAACGACAAATTAGATTTGAGCTGCTTTTTGTAAACAATGTTTATGTTCAGAGGAGGAATTGCTCTCACCCTATGAATTGCTTTCACTTTATATTGTGTTTATTTGTTACGTATCATTCATTATTTATTCATTTTTTTATATTGTGATTCATGTTATTCTAGTCTATGTCACATCAGGACATCTATCACATATTCCCATTTTAAGATAGAGTGCACCACTTGCCACATGTTGATATATGTCGTTTTCCTGTTATTTCTTTAATGGATCTTTTTCCATTATTGGGGTCATTGGTTTCGTTGCCAGAAATCTTCAATTCAGCCACGTGTGTACTTTTTTGAATTAACTGTTTTTACTCAACTTTCTTATTCAACCGTTTTATTACATGTGAATTATTTGTTTGTTTATTCCTCCATGTTTCTCTTTCTCTATGCTATCAGCACCTGTTCACCATTTTTTTGTTTATTTATCATCACGCATTGGGGTTCAGCACACTTCGTTGTGTTTCTGATCCATCTTTTTCACTATTTGTTGTGGTATTTTTTTCATGTACTCATTATTAGGTTTACTTCGCAGTATTCACTGGTGTTTCCGCTTGTTTTGTAGGTTTTTTGTGTTTTTAGGCACTTTCTAGAGCATTGTCTCAGGTTAAATTCACTTCAGAGCGCATCTTTCCAAGATGGCGGCTCTGCATGTATAGTTTTCCTTTTTTTGTTTCTTACGTCCGCAGTCAGGTGATATTCGCATATTTTCACGGGTTTCCGCGGCAGTTTAACACAGGATCAGTGTTTATCAGCTGTTACGGTGCAGTCACTCACGTTTTTAGGGTCCTCATGTGGTTTTGAGGCACTTTTTACAGTACAATTCACTCCAGAGCGCATCTTTCCAAGATGGCGGCTCTGTGTGCTTAGTTTTCTTTTCTCTGTTTCTTACGTTCGTAGTCACGTGATACTCGTAATTTTCGCGGGCTTCCGCGGTAGTTAAATACAGGATCAGGGTTTACCAGCTGTTACGGTGCAGTCACGATCTTTTATACGAGACGCTGTTTTCTCTCGTTTCGGTGAGTTATAGATCTTAAGATTCTGGGTTGTTGGTCCTTGGAAACTTATTGATGCTTTTTGCAAGTCCGTTGTATTTACTATTTCTCTGCATTTTGTTGTAGATGGTTACGTTGGTCTACCCGCATTTACAGGTATTATTTTAGATGTCATGGGCTTGAGGCACGTTTTTTTACACTATTTTCATTTACGTTTCTGATTCATTCTTATCCTCGTTATTTCCAGGTTGTTGACTTACAGTGCATCTTTTCAGCTCAGCAGTTCACTCGTGTCATTTCAGTACATGCTCACACTCAGTTATTTGACCGGTAGGTTCGTTCACGGTATCTGCCAGATTTCTGCACTTGCATTTATTCTTTTTCTTCCTTTCTTCGCATTTTCTTTTTTGCACGGGATCCGCAACATGTAGCACTAGGCGGTAACTCTTGGCAAGTCGTTAATTTCCTCGTTCGGGGGCAATAACTAGGACGACTTCACAGTAATATTTACTGGTGACGGCAACTCTTCCTCTCCTCATTTCTTTCTTTTTATTTGCTCTCTACCTTTCAGTATGATCACCATGATATGTACCAAATCAGGCAATAGGGTGTCTCACCTTGGTAGCTACGTGGTAACTTTCTTGGCAAGTTCTATGTTTTCTTTATAAAATTGAGAATCATGCAGTTAATATTTACTTGTACATATATTTTTTGCATTACAGTGGCTCCCGAAGAAGGGACTTCGTCCCGAAATGCATCGGGCTATTTTTGACTGTTTGTGTATAATTAACACTGTACAAATTTGAAATGCATTTAGGTTGAACAACCTTGTATTAGTTCAAAAGTCACATTTGATCATGTAATGTCAATATGTCTTGATGTTTAACATGATATAATTATTATTTGACATTTTCAATAAGAAAAATTATTGAATACAATCAATTTGAAGCTTGTCCGTGTTTTCGTTTAAACATCTTGTTTTAAAGTATCAGTACACAGTTTGATGATCTAGTCAACACTGATTTAAGTTTGTTGAACTCATATCGTAGTGCACGCAGTCTGTCATGTAAAGTGTTACTTGACCTTCTTTATTCTCATACATGTGGGACAGGCAGCCCACAAATACTGCGTAGCACACTAAAACCTAGTTCATTAGGTCAGACAAATTCTAATAAAAGGGATTTGTTTAAACAGTTATATACAGGAGTGCACCGCACACACTACATTTTTTGCATCCATTTTGTGACGCCAGGGCTCTGCAGGATTCTACCGCGTTTCCACAGTAGGTACATGTCTATTCCTCTAGAAGGGTGGAATGCTACCCCCGCCGCCAGGACTGGCGGGGGGGTAGTATTCCAAGATGTTTGACACCAAACACGACATGTTTCGATGCAGCCATTCCAAAGTTAGCATTTTACCGCGTGGATATAATGCACTTAAAAGTATATGGTTTAACCGCATCCACAAACAGCACCAGAGAATGGACTCTGAGAGCTGCAGAGGGGCCCTGCTCAGGCAGAGGCACCCCCTCACATAGAAGCCAAGCACCCTGCCCTCAGGATTGATAGGGTCTGCCTTAGGGGTGACTGATAGGGTTATATGTGTGTGTAGGAGAGATATAGGGAACCTATATCTCAGTGAGGGGTGCTAGCACTTCCTCACTCAGGCTGCAGTAGCAGGCCTGTGGTGTCAGATTTAGTCTGCTTCCCAGGGGTGGCATAATACATGCTGCAGCCCCTGGTAGGCCTGTGAAGTACCTATGCCCTTGGTACCTAAGGTACCATATACTAGGGACTCATAAGGTACCACAGTATCCAATCACTAGTGCACCTAGAGTGCACTCCAAATCGTTTAGAGAGAACAGAGAGGCTGGGGCCCTGATTAGCAGGGGCCCAGCCAGACTATAGCCAGAAACCAGTGTAAACATCAGAAAAAAAGTGGGGGCAACATAAGAGGCAGATCCTACTCTCCTACACAACCCCCCCCCAAACGCAGGGACACTAAACTAACCTTGACCAGTTGAGTCTTCGTGTTCAAAGTGGAAATACCTTGAGAGTCCATCTGCATTGGCATGTTGGGTCCCAGGTCTATGTTCCACTGTATAGTCCATCCCCTGTAGGGAAATGGACCACCTCAAAAGTTTTGGGTTTTCTCCTTTCATTTGTTTAAGCCATAGGAGGGGCTTGTGGTCGGTCTGAACTATGAAGTGAGTACCAAACAAGTATGGCCTCAGCTTCTTCAGGGCCCATACCACAGCAAAGGCCTCCCTCTCTATAGCTGACCAACGTTTCTCTCTAGGGGTCAGCCTTCTGCTAATAAAAGCTACTGGCTGGTCTTGACCTTCATCATTCAGTTGAGACAGTACAGCTCCCACACCCAGCTCAGAAGCATCTGTTTGGACAATGAACTTTTTGATGTAGTCTGGACTCTGTAAGATGGGGGCAGTGCACATGGCCTGCTTTAGGTCTTCAAATGCCTTTTGACAGCTAGCTGTCCACTGAACCTTTTTTGGCATTTTCTTTGAGGTCAGATCATTCAAGGGGGTCACTATAGATCCATATCCCTTGACAAACCTCCTATAGTACCCAGTAAGGCCTAAGAAGGCTCTCACCTGTGTCTGGGTGGTTGGAGCAACCCATTCCATTATGGTTTGGATTTTGCTCTGTAAAGGCTGAACCTGGCCTCCACCTACAAGGTGGCCCAGGTATACAACCTGACCCTGCCCTATTTGGCACTTAGTGGCCTTGATAGTGAGGCCTGATTTCTGCAGGGCCTCCAAAACATTCCTGAGGTGGACCAGGTGATCCTGCCAGGAGGAACTAAAGACAGCAATATCATCTAGATAAGCTGAGCAATAAGTTTCCATCCCTGTCAGAACTTTATTCACCAACCTCTGAAAAGTGGCAGGTGCCTTTTTCAATCCAAAGGGCATCACCACAAAGTGGTAGTGCCCACCAGGGGTCGAAAATGCTGTTTTGGCTTTTGCATCATCAGCTAACCTGATCTGCCAGTAGCCAGCTGTCAGGTCAAACGTGCTTAGATACTTGGCTGAGGCCAAAGTATCAATCAGCTCATCTGCCCTTGGTATGGGATAGGCATCAGTCCTAGTGACTGCATTGAGGCCTCTGTAGTCTACACAAAACCTCATTTCTTTCTTACCACCCTGGGTATGAGGCTTGGGTACCAGGACTACTGGACTAGCCCAAGGGCTATCTGAAGGCTCAATTACACCTAGCTCCAACATTTTCTGGACTTCAGTCCTGATACAGTCCCTGACATGGTCAGGTTGCCTGTAGATTTTATTCTTGACAGGCAGACTGTCTCCAGTGTCCACCTCGTGGGTGCACCAGGAAGTCTGACTAGGGGTCAGGCTAAACATATGTCTAAACTGTTGCAGAACTTGTCTGCACTCAGTTTGCTGATGGTCAGTGAGGCTGCTTGCCAAAGCAACACCATCTACTGACCCATCATCAGGGTTCTGAGAGAGCAGGTCAGGGAGAGGGTCACTCTCCTCCTCCTGGTCCTCATCAGTTGCCATGAGCAAGCCCATGTCAGCCCTGTCAACATATGGCTTTAATCTGTTGACATGAAGCACCCTCAGGGGGCTCCTGGGAGTTCCAAGATTCACCAGGTAGGTGACTTCTCCCTTCTGTTCAACTATTGTATGGGGTCCACTCCACTTGTCCTGGAGGGCTGCTGGGGCCACAGGCTCCAATATCCACACTTTCTGTCCTGGCTGGTATACAGTCAGTACAGCCTTTTGGTCATGCCAAGCTTTTTGTAATTCTTGGCTGGCCTCTAGGTTTTTGGTTGCCTTTTCATGTACTCAGCCATCCGGGAGCGGAGACCAAGTACATAGTCCATCACATCTTGTTTGGGGGGCTTGAGAGGTAACTCCCAGCCCTCTTTTACCAAACACAGTGGACCTCTCACAGGATGCCCAAACAGAAGCTCAAATGGGCTGTAACCAACCCCTTCTGTGGAACCTCTCTGTATGCAAACAACAGGCAAGGAAGAAGAAGGTCCCATTTCCGCCTAAGCTTCTCTGGGAGTCCTTTAATCATTCCTTTCAAGGTTTTGTTGAAGCGTTCAACTAAACCATTGCATTGTGGGTGATAGGGGGTGGTGAACTTGTAAGTTACACCACACTCCTTCCACATTGCTTTTAGATATCCTGACATGAAATTGGTACCTCTGTCAGAAATGACCTCCTTTGGAAAACCCACTCTGGAGAAGACTCCAATGAGGGCTCTTGCCACCACAGGGGCTGTGGTGGTCCTCAGGGGAATTGCTTCTGGGTACCTGGTGGCATGATCCACTACCACCAGGATAAACCTGTGCCCAGATGCAGTTTGAGGGTCAAGGGGACCAACAATGTCAATCCCTACCCTTTCAAAGGGTACCCCCACCACAGGTAGTGGTATGAGGGGGGCCTTTGTTGTGTCACCTGCCTTACCACTGGCTTGGCATGTGACACAGGAGCGACAAAACTCCTTTGTGTCCTCTGACATATGTGGCCAATGAAAATGTGGAACAAGCCTGTCCCAGGTCTTGTTTTGGCCCAAGTGTCCTGCTAAAGGGATGTCATGTGCTAGGGTCAAGAGGAACCCCCTAAACTTCTGAGGTATTACCAACCTCCTGGTGGCTCCAGGGGCTGGGTCTCTACCTTCAGAATATAGGAGTCCCTCATCCCAATAAACTTTATGGGACCCACTAGCACTCCCAGCAGCCTCAGCAGCAGCCTGCTGTCTGAGGGGTTCAAGAGAGGGGCAGCACTGTTGCTCCTTACTCAGATCTTCCCTGGAAGGGCCCCTTGCCCCCAAGAACTCAACCTGATCAGGCTCAAGTCCCTCTGGGGCAGTTCCTTCTTCAGGATCTGCTTCACCTCCCTCTGGGGGTGAACCTGTGATCTGAGACAGAGGGGAAGGCACTGCCTTTACCCTACTGCTCCTCCTCTTGGGAAGCATCTGGTCCATTGTTCCAGGATCCAGAGCTGGTTCAGTGTCATGCATTCTTGCTTGTGACCTGGTCACAGCAAATACCTCTGCAGGGTTGCCCCACATCTCAGCATGAGTCCATAACTCTACTTCAGACCAGGCTGAAGTCTCTAGATCATTGCCCAATAGACATTCGACAGGGAGGTCTGCACTGACTACAACCTTCTTGAGGCCAGTTACCCCTCCCCAGGAGAAATTCACAACTGCCAGACTATGGTTGGTCCTGACATTGCTTGCATTGGTCACCTGGTACATTTCGCCCAGGATGATCTGTCCAGGGTCCACAAGATCCTCTGCCACCATGGTGACACTAGCACCTGTGTCCCTAAATGCCAAAGCCTGTTTGCCATTTATTACAGGCTGCTGTTTGTATTTGCCCAGATTACTGGGACTCACTAGGAAGGACATATTAAGGTCTCCCTCACAAATCAGCATTGCCTGAGTGGGTACTCTGACTAGGTCAGAGTCCACTTCAGAACCCAGGGTCAACCCTACTACACCCTTATTCTGTGTACCACCCCCACCAGTAGCTGAGCTAGGGGGAACAGTTGCCTTAGGGTCATGAGTGGTGGTGGTTTGGTCTTTGGACTTGTTAAAGTCAGAAGTCCAGTGCCCTTTCTGTTTACAGAATTTGCACCAGGGCTTCTTTTGGCCTTTTCCCTTGTTGGATTGTGACTCCCCACCAGATGCAGATTTTTGGGGCCCTTGTGAAGTCTTCTGGTCTTTTGACTTATCCCCACCTTTCTTAGAGCCCTTAGGATCCTGCTTCTTAGTGTCACTCCCTTGGTTCTGGGGTTTCTGCCTCACCCTGGTTCTGACCCATTTGTCTGCCTTCTTTCCCAATTCTTGGGGAGAGGTCAGATCCGAGTCCACCAGGTACTGATGCAACAACTGGTTCTGGCAATTATTAAGGATCTGTTCTCTCATCATCAGATTATACAATCCCTTGAAATCAGTAACCCTACTGCCAACTAGCCAACCCTCCAGAGCCTTGGTTGCACAATCAACAAAGTCAGTCCAGTCCTGAGTCTGTGCCTTCTGGGTGTCTCTGAACTTCAACCTGTACTGTTCAGTGGTTAAGCCAAACCCATCTATTAGTGTACTCTTCAGGACTTCATAATCATCAGCATCCTCTTCTCTAACAGTGAGGAGCTTGTCTCTACCTTTATCTGAAAAGGAGAGCCACAAGATTGCTGCCCACTGCTTTTGGGGGACCTGCTGTACTCTACAGGCCCTCTCCATAGCAGTTATCCACTTGTGGATATCATCCCCACTCTGGTAGGGAGGAACAACCTTGCTCAGGTTCCTATGGTCTGGAATAGATTCTCTGCCTCTAGGGACACTGTTGCTGCCACCAAGGGGTTCTAACCCTCTCTTCTAGAAGCTCTCTGGATCACCAGGGCTTCTCTATCCAGTGCCAACTGCTTGGTTCTGAGGGCAACTCTTGCTTTCTCATACTGCAGCAGTTTGCACATTCTTTCAGAGGAGGTCTCTCTTATGGGAAAGTATGAGTTCCTCTGATGGACAAATTCTCTGCCAGAGTGATAAGAGTGCTCAGATTCCCTGGAAGGGGACCTATGCCTCTCGTCCACTCTGTCAGTTCTTTTAGGGAGAATTCCTCTGTCCTTTTCAGGCCCCTTGAGGCCTGGCCCTTCAATCCCAGAGTCCTGGTCATTCTGATGTTCATCATCTGACCCAGATACTGTAATTGACCCACCCCCTGATTCAGACCCATTAGCTCCTAGAGCCAATCTAAGATCATCTGCTGTCAGCAGATCTATCAGGTGCAGGGTTGAGGGACTCTGTCCTAGCCTTAGGTGTCTTTCAACACACATGGCTCTCAAGTCAGAGAAAGCCATGTCCTTATACTGAGGCTGAGTGGATCCACTGGTTCCACCCTTTAAGGACATTCTAGTGTTGTGCAGTGTTGTACTACCTACACTAGTTTGTGGCCTACTGATACTAGCTTGAGCTGTAGAAAGGGTGTGCTATCCCTTGGCACACAGCTCTAAGTTCAGTAGAACTTATCGATACTAAGCTTGACTTTATATGTACCTTAAGTACCTATAGTGGTTTTCAGTTAGTAATTCAAATAGAGATTTTCTGGTAAAACAATAGCAAGCTGGAATCCCACACGCTGCCCACCAATGTGAGAAGTTGGCCTGGTATATGCTGTTCACTAATTAAAGTGGACACCTTGCACCAGAACAATTCGACTCTTATGGAAGATAGGTTTAAGACAACCTTTATAGAAAGCTATCCTAGTGGTAGCTGTGGAGAGCAGCCTTCAGGCTAAGTCTTGAAGGAATGTAAAGCAGCTTGTTTTACCACACAATCTCTTGAATCACCAAATGAAAAGACACCACACAGGTATATATATCAAATATATATGTATTTATTAATAAACACTCTCTACTAATCTCTTTATGAGATTAGAGGTCAGGAATATATGTACAAGTCAAATGTTATCACAATAAGTTTAGCACAATCGAATATCACAATCTTCGTTTGCTAGACCTAGGTCTAGGGCATCTAGAATCGAGGGACCCCCAAGAACCACCCCAGGTAGTTGTAGGAGACCCACAGGGGACGGACGCGGTGACCTGGCCCCGGTGCGAGTCCTGTGCGAGTCTATGCGCTCAGACGCGATTGGGATATCAATGTTTAAGGTCCCTTGCGTGTTCGAGGCGAACACACCGATCGGTCCTTGTACGAGTCGAAGGACGCGGTTTCAGATAGAGATGCAAGGGAGATGGACGCGCTGTGCCTAACACAGACGCGAACCTGGTGCGAGTCAGTGCAACGTAGATCTCAGAGTTACAGGCCCTTTGTGTGTTCGAGGCGAACACCGATCGGACTCAGTACGAGTCGAAGGATGCAGTTCTAGCTAGTGTTGCAAAGGAGATGGACGCGGTGCGTCTAACACAGACGCGAACCCTGTACGAGTCAATGCAATTGTCGCACTTAGAAAGTTAGAGTTTTAGGACACTTCTAGGGAAGCTACAAGCAAGCCACTTACAGGGTAAGTTGTTCTAGGGCCCACACCCACAGGAGCACCGTAGTGCTGAAGTTACCTCACCCAGGGAGCCGGGTGCATAGGTGTTCTTTGGTGTCGGGTCGCGGCGTCGTTTTCAATGGGAGCCAGTGAAGACTTGCTGCTTGCGGCGACAGGAGAAGTGTCCGGAGGAATCCAAGCCTGGATTCAGAAGATGGAAGACCTGAAAGCAGAGGGGACAGTGTTCAAAGTCACTTGGCAGTGACTCGGGGCAAGGAAGATGGGTGCCCACCGTCGTTGCAAGATTCAGGTCGTTTGCAGTTGCCTTGACTCTTCAGCCACGAGGTCCAGGAGGCGTCGACGATGACCAGGAGCTGGATTCGGCGTGGCCCATGATGTCTGCAGCTTACTGCGGTGTCGGTGACTCGATCAGAGCCAACAAGCCTTGGTAACAGCAAGTCTCGGGGAAAGTGTGAAGAGACAATGGCGCAGACCAGCAAGGTCTGTGGGACTCACCCAGCAAAGGTAAGTCAGGGCAGGCCTGGAGCAACCAGAAGAGCCCTTTGGTTTCTTTAGAAAGTCTTCTGGGGACCCACAAGTCGGCTGGCAAGGGATCGCAAAGACGCCTTGGGAGGATCCGCTCACAGAGGCCCACGGTCACTCGGGACGTGCTAGGCCTCTGATCTTAGGAGGGATTCCTGCTAGACGCTGGGACCACACGTGGTCCAAAGCACAAGTTTGTGGAACGTTGTGAAGGGGTTGCACTCGACAATAGTGCACGGTACCCAGGGGTCGCGGTTCCTCGTTACTCTTGGGGTCCACTGGCCTCAGCTTCGCTGGGGACTCACGATGGCCTTTGAGAAGTCAGGAAATCCACTTCTTGGGCTGCAGGGACCTCGGTATCCAGCAGGAGCGGCGTAGTTTGCAACTGTCGTTTGTAGTTTTTGGTGCCTGCCAAGCAGGGGAGTCACTCCTTGACTCCAAGGGAGATTCTTCAGTCTTCCAAAGGTAGTGGAACGTCGAAGGTCTGGGATTCTTCTTGTAGAGCGTCGTCCAGGGAAATCTAGGGTGCAATGCACAGGTTCCCCCTCTTATACTAAAAGAAGGGGAGGGACTCAGCTCTATGACCCTACCTATGGGAGGGTCAGGGAGTGGGTGGCTACACCCACTTCCCTTTGTCCAGTTTCGTGCCAGAGCAGGGACAGGTAGCCCCTGAGCCGGTTTGAACTGGCATATGCACAGAGGAGCCTTCTGCTCCCCGTGCAGGACTTCAAAGCACTCTAAGAGTGCACCTACCCAGCCCCAATACACTAAACCCTGTCTGGAAGGTGGTCACACTCCCTTGGGACAGGATATCTATTGTTGGGCTTCCTCCACTGCGAGTGTTGGTCATCAGCAGGAGGGCAGCCCAGTGTCTGTGACTGGTGGCATCCATTTTGTGATGCCAGGGCTCTGCAGGATTCTACCGCGTTTCCACAGTAGGTACATGTCTATTCCTCTAGAAGGGTGGAATGCTACCCCCGCCGCCAGGACTGGCGGGGGTAGTATTCCAAGATGTTTGACACCAAACACGACATGTTTCGATGCAGCCATTCCAAAGTTAGCATTTTACCGCGAGGATATAATGCACTTAAAAGTATATGGTTTAACCGCATCCACAAACAGCACCAGAGAATGGACTCTGAGAGCTGCAGAGGGGCCCTGCTCAGGCAGAGGCACACCCTCACATAGAAGCCAAGCACCCTGCCCTCAGGATTGATAGGGCCTGCCTTAGGGGTGACTGATAGGGTTATATGTGTGTGTAGGAGAGATATAGGGAACCTATATCTCAGTGAGGAGTGCTAGCACTTCCTCACTCAGGCTGCAGTAGCAGGCCTGTGGTGTCAGATTTAGTCTGCTTCCCAGGGGTGGCATAATACATGCTGCAGCCCCTGGTAGGCCTGTGAAGTACCTATGCCCTTGGTACCTAAGGTACCATATACTAGGGACTCATAAGGTACCACAGTATCCAATCACTAGTGCACCTAGAGTGCACTCCAAATCGTTTAGAGAGAACAGAGAGGCTGGGGCCCTGATTAGCAGGGGCCCAGCCAGACTATAGCCAGAAACCAGTGTAAACATCAGAAAAAAGTGGGGGCAACATAAGAGGCAGATCCTACTCTCCTACAATCAGTCTTGCACGAATGTCCGTCATAACAGCCGGGGATTGTAGGAGGCTCTCACGCAGCTGCCATCTAGAAGGGCTCGGTTGAGAGGTACCAGCCTGCATCATGACCGTGATCATAGCGTGGTCCGAAAGAGATCTTGGTTTAATAGATGCATCCCTTAGTCTAGGCGCCAGTGCCGCTGATGCTAAAAAATGGCCTATGCGGGTGTATGTTTTGTGTGCCACTGAGTAAAACGTATAGTCTTGCGCTCCCGGGTGTTGGCGGTGCCAAGTGACCTGAAGGCCATTCTCCACTAGCCATCGCAGGCCCCTGTTTGCATGGAGCGCTGACATGAATGGTCAAGTGAAGTGTCCATTACCAGGTTGAAGCACCCCCCCACCAATATTGCAACATCGGGAGATGCCAGCATGTCAGTTAGAGCATTAATAATGAAGGACTCCTGCTGGGCATTCGGGGTGTATATATTAGTTAGGCTAAAGTGTGTAGTTCCCCAGTGAACCCTAACCGCTAGTAAGCGCCCCTTGACCTCTGATATAGTTGAGACTATCTTGCCACTGAATTTTGCGTCCAGGAGGATGGCGACTCCGTTCATTTTGGTTGGGCCTGAGGACAATATGTGTAGTATCCCTTGGTAGGAGGTGTGTTTCTTGCAGCAAGCATATGCCCCCTCCCCGAGTTCTCAAGCAGGGACAGGATCGCTGCGCATTTTACTGGGTGGTTTCGGCCTCGAACATTGAGGCTTATGATCTTCAGGTCCTTACCTATGTTTTATTTGTAGGAGTGAGGATGTAGCGCTACGCTTAGCGGGAGTGAGACTACCTGAATGCTGCATGATCTATAATATCTCTGCCTGTCTTTACCCTGTGGATCTACCTGAGCCTGGTGCGGAGGAAAAAGAAAAAGATAACTGAAAAATAACAAAGGAAAACCCCAAAAACCCCAAACTGAGCTGAACATATGAACCATTCAGCTAACAGTAGTTGACAATAGTCTGCCAGGATAGTAGAGCACAAGGGGGGCATCGGCCGGTAGGTGCCTGTACGTATTTGACACTACCGCTCTTTGGAAATTCTTCACGGTGTCTCTCGTGTAGGGACTGGTGTAGGGCAAGTGCGTCCCTCTGAACCTGCCGAGATGAAGTCTCCCATTGTCCAAACAACCTAGTTCAAGCGGAGACTGGCCGGTCCGGTGAGCCGGTGAGTGAATTAATTACCGCCTTTCTTTTCTTCACTATTGTCTCTATGTCCGGTTTATGGCTGTAGAAAGACTTCTCAACCTTGTGCCAGAGGGGTTCTGTGTTTCTAGAGCCCTCTGAACGCTTGCTGTCCTCTTTCTGTGCCAGTGCTCCTGAGATACCCAGGACCTCCTGAGCTTCTTTCAGGGATCAGAGCTGCCTTAGTTTCCCCTCGTAGCGGAAGATGATGCGGAAGGGGTGCCCCCAAGAGTACAATATCCCATTCTCCCTGAGGTGGGTTGTGACAGAACGGAATTTCCTCTATTTGTAGAGCGTGGTCAATGATAGGTCCTGGAAGAACGCTGGTGTATGCCCCCTGAATTGCACTGGGTGGGTGTTTCTTGCACAGCTGATGATAGTTTCTTTGACATGGAAATCGTGCATGCATGCTAATATGTCCGCCAGGGGGGCTTTGTTTCCTTTCGGCAAGCCTGACGCGATGTACACGGTCAATCTGGATGTCAGAGCTACCTTCATTACCCAGTACATGATGGAATAGAGCGAGAATGTAGGCCCGAATATCATCCCCTTCTGCTTGAGCTGGCACTCCTCTGATGCGGACATTGTTTCTTCTTGACCGGTTTTCCAAGTCTTCTGCTTGTGTTTGTCGGTCTATTTGTTGCTCCCTGAGGCGAATGATTTCTTGCTGCATCATTTCGATCCCCTCGTCTCTGTTGGTTTCTTGCTCTTCTAAGGTCGCTACTCTTTCCCCCACTTCCTCCAGGTCCCTCCGTACTTCCTTCAGATCAGCTAAGAGCTGTTCTTGCATTGCTTGAAGATCTTCCCGGAGGGAAGTGAAGAGCACGGTCATGAATGCCTTTATGGCAGGGCCGTCCGCCCCTTCCGCTCCGTCTTGTTGCCCATCTTCGCCCATGGATGTTCCGGACGGGTTCTCTGGCAGGGGTTGGTGCACCAGCATATCCTTTACTGAGCATTCCTTTTTGGCCCGAGCCACAGCCATCGCTCCTGTTCCTTATTAGGCTTGGCCGGGAGAGAGGTGGGTAGAGATGCTCTATCCGCTGTCTTTCTTTCTCTCTGGTGCTCCTTAATTTCTCCGCGTGTGCCGCCATAACCTTCCAGAGCCTGTAATGCCGTGGGGCCTCAGATCACAAAGGGAGTGTGTCGCCTGGACTGTGCACGCTTGTGGGGCTTCTTCTGCGTGCTGTCTTCCTGGTTGTTGGCCGCCTCTCAGGTGGTGGATGTGGGTTGTTTTTCGTCTGGATGGGTCTTAGTGCCGGCCGTAGGAATCTGTGGCTGTATCTTCCTGGCGCGTTTGCTTTTGGACCTGTTAGGTCGTACTGTCCTCTCATGCCATGCTCTCTACCTTCTTCCACCGCCCCCGTCGGGCCCACCCGCGATGAGAATCTGCCCGGTACCGGCTTCTCATGCGAGGGTATCCTCAGGGGCCGTCAGGCCTAGCTGCTTCGATGTGGTGCACTGGGCCCTGGAAAGCCCGTCATTTTGGGCAATTCCTGAGTCCCTGGGCCCCGGGTGCCAAGGCTGGCCGCGTTGGAGGGGGTGAGCATCTTATCTTGTCCTCAATGCCCACTTCTTTTCCCCCTTTCATCTCTGCTGCAGTTTTCAGACCAGCGCAGCTACCTTATGTTTGGGGGGGCATGCCCACCAAGCTCGTCGGTCGTCTACAGCCTCCAAGGGAGGCACTGGCGGTGATAATGGAGAGGGCAGCAAGTCAGGAGCACATTTATCTTGTCCGATAGGGCCTCATCTCGCAGCAGGCCCCACCGGGACCGTGCTAAGTGTCTAATTAACCTTCTCTTTCATCTGGAGCCCCCGCGGGGGGAGCCACCAAATCGATAGTCCACTCTTGTGTATGGCAGACGGGGACACCCACCACTAGCGCTCTTGCTGGGGGAGACAATGTTCCTCCCCGGGGGGGTGTCCGCCTTCCGCTGCTTTCTGAGAAGGAAGGCCGCCTCAGCAGGGGGCCCTCCACAGGCCTCCTTTATTTTAATCTCCAACGTGGGCCGGAGAGCTCCATGGTGCCAGAATCCCCACGGGTGGGGAGCCGCCAATTCAGCAATCCACTATTGGGTATGGCGGATGGGCTCGCCTTGACCCTCCCGCCCACCACTGGCACCCTTACTGAGGGTGACAATGTTCCCCCGGGGCGTTTCCACGCTCTGCTGCTTCCCGGAGAGGTCGCCTCAGCGGGAGGCCCCCTCCACAGGCCCTCCTTGATCAACTCTCCAACTCAGGCCGGGGAGCTCCACGATGCTGGCCGATTCTCTCCTCCCAGGGTCCTCCTCCGTGCAGTCCTATCTGTGCCCCGTGCCGCACCTACCGCTCTTCAACAGGGGACTCCACTGGTGCTGCGCCACGCCCCTGGGGGCCTTCGCTCACTTTACAGGGTCTCCCGATCTGGTGCGGGAGGCCGGATCTCACTCCTCTCTTTTGGGAGACCCCAGGCCGCAGCTCTCCGCTCTCAGCTTTCCGGGGAGGCCCCCTCAGCAGGAGGCCCTGTCCACCGGCATCCCTTGTTTAGCTCTCCAACGCAAGCCGGGGAACTCTACGTTGCCGGCTGGTTCTCTCATCCCGGGGCCCTCTTCCGCTTGGACCTAACTGCGACCCGTGCCGTAACTATCATACCTCAACCGAAGGTTCCGTTGGTGCTGCGCCATACTCCCGGGGGCCTTCACTCACATTGCAGGTTTTGCCGAAAAGGCGCAGGAGGCCGGGTCTCGCTCTTGTCTGTCAGGAGACCCAAGGTCGCCACCCTCCGCTCTCAGCTCCTGGGCCCGCGCTGCTAGGCCGCGCCTCCTCACTCTGCCGCCATCCGGAGCCCAAGGGTGTTGTTTCACAGCGCTTCAGTGACTACCGTCGCCACAGCCGTGGATCTAAGCTGGGACCGCCGTGTCACCCCAGCAGCAGTGCCCGGTTGGAGAAGGCTGTATTGAAGCTTAATGTCGGCAGTGTCAGAGAGACTCAGAAACACGTCTCATCCGACCGTCATCTTGGACACGCCCCAACACTCCAGAAGTTAAAGGAAAAAACTAAACAAAGCTTGTATTTGGTTAACTAGAGAATTGTATTTACCTTTTGTACTAGAACACAAAAGCAACTGATATCGCAAGTAGCAATAGATATGCGTTTTTCAAATACCCTTCTTGCTTAAGACTCTAATAACATTCCAGGCATTGAAATAAAATTAAAAAAACATGAGCAAACATTGAATAGATTTTCTTTTACTGAAACTCTATACAAGTCTTTTAATTAATTGAAAATAAATTTCATTTGACTCACTTGTACTCCACATGCTAACATATTACTTCAAATGATATCATTAACACTTTGCTTCTGATCCTAGATTCTATGTGTGAGAAAATCCGTTTTTACAACATTTCCCTGCATTTTTTGTTCTTACTTTTGTTGTTTGACCTTTAGAGTAGCTGAAGCCTACTAAAAGGCTACAGCTATATATGCAATTTTTGGGGGAAAACATATTTACTTTTAAATTAATTGATTTAAAATTGCCTAACTGTCACTATTGTAAGTCAATCGTTATTGTGTGCAAAAGTTTTATGCAGCTGCATAATTTTCTGTTTTGCGATTTAAGTGTGAAGGGTATATTTTTCTCACTTGCATCTAAAAAGATAACATCCTTAAAAGCCCACATTTCCTGCAACAACCTGAAAATTCCTGCACTTAAAAGTGCACAAAGGGATATACAATATAATTTACTAATTTCAGCTAGGAAAATGGTACATACTTCGGATTTGCCAACCAGTTTGAGAAATCCAACAGACAATGGTATTTTGTTGATCTATACCATTTACCTGTGCTTTTAATGATGAAATCTAGCCTGACTGAAGCTTAGTTGCAGTGTCTAGCTCGAGGGCATAGACCTTCATTTTTCGCCTCCTGTTATTGCTCTACGTTTTGCACTTACAATTTCCTGTGACTCAGGTGCCAAGCTGCTGGACTTCAAAGGGTAGTAAACACAAAGAACCTCGGAAAGAGGCAGGCTTACTCTGAGTCTCCCAGCCCTCAACTACTAGTGAACAGCGCCCTTAATACTAGGTTGTAGGTAGGTAGTAGAGCAAAACCCTGCAGCTGAGTATACTCAGATGAGGGCTTAAAGATAGAGATTGCTATTGATTCTTGGTGGAAGTAACATGTATGACCTTAGGAGGGATATAGAAAGATGGAGAGATGAACAAAAGAAGAGAAGAAGAACAGAACAAGTCTACAACACTTGTTTCTGAAGTAGTCTGAAGAGAAAGATACAAAAGTTTCACTTTTGCCACAAAGTACACCACTGAAAAAGAAAATGAGCCGCTTTGAGGAAAATCTTGGTTGGGGAAAAACTGGAAGTTTAGTTTTGGCCATGCAGCAGACACTGCCAGTAAAAGACACATTTTATTCTTTAAATTGCCCTACATGACAACACCAAAATAACAGACTGTACCAGCTCTCTCTACTAAAGAAAGTGACACAATTTCCCCCAGAAAGTGACGTCAGCGCTAGCATGCAAGTCCTCATACTGTTGCATCTTGATGATGGCAATGTCCTGCTCCAAGGCCCCCCAGACTTTGCACTTTCCACCTTAAGGGCATCATGCATGCAGCGACAGGCCTCGAGGGACTGAAGAAATATGATCACATCACCACCACCCTGCTGGTACTATACTGGCTGTCCCTGCAATTGCTCACAATCTTCAAGACCAGTTGAAGCATCCACAAATCTATCACAACTGGCACCTCCGCCTATCTGGCTGACAAGCTCATTAACTCTGGTAGCTCTTGGCACACCTGGAGTCCGGACAACATGAGACCGAAGACGAAGAAGTGCAAAAAAGAAAAACAAGCTAACAGGCCTTCCCCAGATCTGAAACAACATCCCTCTATCCATCAGGGCTGCTCCAACACTGCTCTTATTTAGGAAAGAGCAGAAGACACACCCCTTTCGCGAACATTATATCATGATGCAGTAACAGTCCACTTTCGCTCCTAGAAATCAGCTGCTCCTTCAATTAACAGTTGACTAGGGCATTGCCTTGGACCCTGTCCTGTGCTCTATTGACTTGCGGCTAGGTTAGCACTATATGAATACCACAATCATACCAAGTGAAGAAATAACAACAAAAAGTTAAGAATTTCCTCCATTTTGCTTCCTTTCTTCTCAACAGACACATTTGGAAAGTTTGGGTCCACCTCTTTCTTGAATCTCTACAACTTAAAGGCTTCTCTGAGATTTAGTGGCACTAGCTACTTTCTGTTCCTTAAGGACAGATTGTCCAGGTCCTGCCAGTGAAAGCTCCTTGCTCTGTGTGGAACTTCTCACCAGTAGCTACATATAGCACGTTCCAGAGACAAATAGAGCTGTTTCTGCCTCTAAAGTCCCTGTCACTAAATTATTTGTGATGACTATAAATCATTTGTGAGTGATGCAAAACCTTCACTTCCACTCTAACCTGTCAACACTTCTGCAAATGACAAATGCATTAGCTGGTGTATGTGAGTGGGTGAAGGAGAAAGTGAAGAGAGAGTGACTAGGACTGTGGTGTGATAAAACTGTCAACTTATTTTAATGAGCTACTCCTATAATATAGTGAACCTGCTTTCATGGACTGATTACCCTAGGTGCACACAAATTGGTAATGCATCAAGGAAAGTATTACAATGTCCACAGCAAGTGATTCAATACAAATTTGGGGGCGCCCGCTCATAAAAGGATGTCAAGTACTTGAAAGATCAAAAATAGTTCGAATTTAATCTGATTGAGTACCCAGTAATATTCCTAAATGTAAGCTCCTCTGCATCACATAGTACAAATCCAAATAATGTCATGGAATGGTGCCTCCGTTCTTCAGCCAAAACATGCAGTGATCACTGTCTCAAGGATAGAAGTGAAAAAAAAACTATCAATATTGAAAAATATTAGAGAAATTAAATACACAAAACAAACTATGAAATCCGTGAACGTTTGACATGATTCCTCTACAAAAATCATAGCATTTTTCGTGGAAACAGCTGCCGTATGTTTCCAAATACTTCAGTGCATCAATTGTAGATGCAAATGAAATGCATATCTAGACCTTAGAACAGGGGCGGCTCCTCCACTAGGGCGGAGGAGCGTCACCCCACTGCTTTCTTGCAGTGCGAGAAGCAGAAACATAAAATGGTAATAACTGAAAGTTATTTCCATTTTATGTTTGGTTGCGGGCGGGCGGGCGGGCAGGCCGGTGGGCGGGGCTGCTCTGCGAGCAGGCAGGGCAGGGGAGGAGTGGTGTGCCTGCCCACTCCCGAGTGCGCAAAGACTGTTTGGTCGGCCCCCTGGGGCCACCCAAACCAGTCATGCGCACTCTGCCCTTTCTCCATTGGCCCTTTCCAGTCATGCGCACTCACCCTTTCTCCATTCAGGCTGCAATGCAGCCTGCATGGAGAAAATGGCCTCCCCATAAGCCCCTGGCTGGGCGGCATCCCGACCAATCACAACACTGGTTGCAGCATTGAGATTGGCTGAGGGGAGGGAGCCTGGCTGCCTGCTTCTGCTTCCTGTTCCTGCCTGAGGCATCAGAGCAGGAGCAGAGAAGACGCAGGACCCTGCCGGCAGAAAGGTAAGTTTAATTATTATTTTTTTATTATTAAATTAACCCCTCCCCGCGCGACCTCCCCATGCAACCCCCTCCCCACATGACCCCCCACCCACGAGCCATGCCGGCTGCGACTGCCTCAGAAGGAAAGTACTCCAAAGTCATCCTAGTGATGTATTACATGGGACAGCCAATGATCCTATGAAGGACATAGCACATCAGTTCTCACGAAACAAATTGAGCACATAAAAATGCATTCAAAAGACTTCATAAATTTAAGGTATAAAAGTAAAACTCTAATAGCAGCCCGATAAGGTTAAAAAAACCTTCAGAATACAATTATTACTAGATAAAACCGGAAAGGCAACTGAACAAGGAAACAATTCAGTACACAAAGCAACACTGAAATCACAACAATAGTGATATTGTCAAAAATGCTTTGGGAAATCTCAACTACTGATGGGAATTTGAGAAAGACAAGAAGATTAAATGGGTTAGGCAGAACTTAAATAGGATGCCACACCCAATATGGTCTTGTGTCACATTACATCATTTTGTCCAGTGAGACCAGCAGCACCAGATCTTGGGGGTGAACTGGAACTGTAGTCACCATAGCCACACTCCACATTCTGGCGGATGCCTACAGGACTCATTGAGACTGATGCGGAGAATGATGGCTAAGTGCAAAGGGCGGTACATTGGGTTTCTCCTCGAGTTGAGAGTACAGTGACAGGCTGGGTCTTGACACTGTCAAAAAGACATGCGGTGGACCAGCTGCAAGTGGAGGTTTCTATTACCTGCTCATGTGGGACTTCGGTCCTGTGCCTGTGGAGTGCAGAGGGGGCACTGTTCAAAGAAAGCAGTTGCTCCTCCTGAGAACTCTTAGGAACCAGAAACAACTGACTGAAAATGTTCTGTGGACCTGTTTTGAGAGCTTACTTGCCATTTGAGCACATGGAATTCTGTTTATGATGTCTTTTATTAAACTATGGTGACTAGGACTGTGGTTGAAGACACTCAAGGCCTTATTTATGAGGCCTTGCAACACTTCAGCACCGCCATTGCGTCACTTTGTGTGACGCACCGGCTTAGTAAAAAATGCGCCATGTTGCACCCTATTTACAAAGTGACGCATCTAGGCAGATGCGTCACTTTGTAAAGCTCTGCACTACATTATACCTGCATCAGGTATAATGTATGCAAGGTGGGTATTACCCCGCAAAAAGCCTTGTAGAAGTGGCGCAGTGAAATCTATCAGATTTCACTGAACCACTTCCAGGACGCCACTGAGTCAAAATCTTACGCCTGCCTCACAGCAGGCGTAAGACTGATGCAGGCACATTTAACATGGGACCTGCCCATGTGTAATGACCCATTGCTGGAGTTGCATCACTTTTGTGACACACTCCAGCAATGCGTCATTACTTCGCCTACAGATACGTCAGAAATACTGACGTATCTGTAACTCCTTGCGACATGGAGCGCAGAACATTAAATACGGTGCATCCATAGTGTCACAAGGAGGGCACAGTGAAAACTGTTGCATTGCTGTTTTCACGCAGCGATGCGACAGTTTTCATAAATGAGGCCCTCTATTCATTGCTGGAGGACTGGGACAAGGTACCATGCCTTCTAAAAAAAGACACTACTTAGATGGCTTCATCTTAAAGTTTTGTCCCATTTGGAATGTTTTGCAGCAACGTTTGAAGCTGTTGTGCATCTATGAAAAGACATCATTGGCCCTGTGAAGCCTGTCAAGTCTCAAGGCCATGCTAGCTGAGGATACAGAAGCCAATCCCTCCTCTTCCACCTATAGGTCCGCTCACCACCTACACTAAGCTCCAGTGCTGTGAATAGGACTCATGTGCAGTGAAAAGGAGGAAGAGAGACACACACACACTTGTTTATTTAGGCGGTTTATCAATGATCTGTGTTGCAATGGCAGAAGCAAAGATTTTGAGGGCCATCGCCTTAGAATGTAACCACCTTGAAGAAAAGAGCCAAATAAGCAGGGAAAGCAGAATACATATATACTTTTGATTTCTCACAAGTATTTCAGTATACAGCTTACCGGGTGAGGAGCACAGGCACACTGTGAATAGTATACAGGCATATCTGGAATCATGCCCATGATGCAAAGAAGAAATTGAGAACATTACAGCATCGGGAGAGATGAAGTCTACATGAAGAGAGACAAATCTAAGCAGCACAAAGTAAACTTCAAGCTTACTGGAAAACTAAGGACTGAGGAAACCGAGGAGGTAGAAAAACAACCAAAGGTGATGGAATGGAAGACCGAGTGTGAAGCGTAGTGTAAGTAAAGGAGTAAGAACAACCGCTGTTTCAGCATGTCTGCTAATGTACGTGGGAGATCATTATACATTAATGACTTGGTGGTGCTATTTGCTATTGCTGGCTCTAGTCTGGCTTTTGAAGAGTCCTGGATGTATTTCTCCTGTCTGAGTGTATGTGTGATTTTTCCATTACACTGTTTTCCACCTTGTCCAAGTTTGATGCTATTAAGTGGCGTTTTTCTGGTCTACTTCATAGGGCGCTCTGATATGGCCCCACCTCATTACAGCTCCCAGTCCTTTCTCACTAAAAGAATTTGGCCTCCAAACCATCTAAAGGCAAAATTTGCTGTTAGATCTATGTATTCTGCTCCACACCCGGTCCCTCTGCAAACATGCCACAGAAATCTGGGACACCATCATGACCCTCACCCTCAACATGATCCTCATTCCCGAGACCTGGCTCAACGTTCCTCAACCACTGACATCACCACCGCAATGCTCAATGGCTACAAGATGATACACCGAGACAGCACCAACAAACATGGTGGAGGAATCACCATCATCCAGAAGAATACTCTCCGCTGCACCACCACCGAAGACGAAACTTCACCGATCATTGATCACCTCAACTTCTGACTCCAAACCAATGCAAGGACGAGAATCAGAGGCAGTCTTGCCTCCGGACCCACAGGACCAAGACCTGGATTCTGTGACGCCATCCCAAATTCATCGGCCCTCTAGCTATCAACTCCAAGCACTACATCTTCCTGTGTGACCAGAACTTCCACCTCGACGACCTCAGAGACGCTAACACCACCAACCTCCTGGAAAGCATGAGCAATATCAGCCTCACCCAACTGGTCACTGAACCCACACACAGTGCAGGACACATCCTTAACCCAATCTTCACATCCAGCAACAGAGTCAAGTATAGCCATGTCACTGAACTCACCTAGACCAGCCACGCAATCATCCACTTCATCATCACAGGCACCCCAGACACTACTACCAGGCCCCTGAGCTCCTCCCACCACAGATTAAACAAAATGATGGAGACCCAGTGGGCGTATACCCACAAAAACACCCCGCCCGACTCCGCAACCAACTTGGAACAGGCCATCCAGAATTTCTCCGACTGGATCATCAACTGCGCCAACAGAGTTGCCCCTTGAAACCAGCCAAAACCAGCACATCCACAAGACAAGCCAGTTGGTACACACCAGAACTGAAGACCATCAAACGCAACTGCAAACGACTAGAACGATGATGGCGCACCACCAGAGACCCCACAGACTGAATCGCCTTCAAGTCAGCCCTCAAAAATAACAACGAACACATCAAGGACACAAAAAGAACTGCCATGACAGATCGCATTGAAGCAAGTCCCAACCACAGTAAGAATCTGTTCAGCATCGTAAGAGAGTTCTCCTGCCTGTCAGCCTCTGAGAACGCAGTCCGTCCTTCCCAGGAAATCTGCGACACTGTCGAACTACTTCCGCAACAAGATATCCACCATCAACAACAACCTCTCTCCAACAGACACCAGCCACCCCCTCACCACATGGAATCCACTCACCACACAGAAACACCACAGCTATCATGACCTCCATCCATTCCGGAAAACCCACTGACCCTTGCCCTCACTAATTCTTCAATCTCAGAAACAAAGAAATCTCTGTAGAACTCACCTCCATCCTCAAAGCATCCGTCACCACTGCTGCCTTTCCCCACAGATGGAAATACGCAGAGGTCAGACCCCTCCTGAAGAAACCCTCCACTGATGCCAACGACCTCAAAAACTACTGCCCCATCTCACTGCTTCTATTCTCCACCAAATTCCTCGAGAAGGCCATCAACCACCAGCTCATCAAACACCTAGAAAAACACAACCTGCTCAATGCCTCCCAATCCCACTTCTGCACTAACCACAGCACAGAGGCCACCCGAATTGCCACCACGATGACATCAGAACCCTCTTCGACCAGGGGAAAACAGCTCCCCTGATCCCCTTTGACCTCTCAGCAGCATTTGACACTATATCCTACCACACCCTCATCAGAAGACTCCACCAAGAGGAGTGAGACGCAGGACACTTGACCTCCAGAGCTCTGTGGGCCTCATTAGCACCTGAAAGCACCATTATTAAGGCCCATTTACCTGCAATTGTGCTCCATTGAATGCCCAGATCGTTGGGTCCCCGCTGGGCACGCTAGCACATTGGTAGCACCGTCCATCAGCATAGAGTTCCCAAGCGCTGAATCTCAGCCGGGAGAACACGTGTCATATTGCTAGACGATTATGGCTTGTGCGAGCTACTCCTGCCTGAGTGGGGGCACCGTCAGCTGGAGACGGGAGCAGCCGCTGCCCAACTGTTCTTTCCCCCATCATGCTGAGAGTCTTGAGACCTCCTGTGACTGAGTTTGACTGGCAGGGAGCTGTGCGCCTGATCCCGGGTCTCCTGCTCTCCACGCTTGCTGCCTGGGACTGCAACCCTGATCAGGCTGCGGAGCGAACCCCTGCCTGGGCACAGCCCACATTGAAGGCGTCCTGCCACTGGAGGGCTGGGTTGGGCAGCCCAGCGCAGAGTGACCGAGGACAGTCTGAGATGCGGCACACAGACGGTGAGCGAGGGGGGTGCGGATCGACTCAGAACCTGGTGGGGGGATGTCTGCATCCCGGGGCCAATGGAGCCCCCAACATCTGATGGACACCTTGAATGGAGTGTTTAGCCCGTGTGACCTGCTGGGATTTTGCCAGTTCCCGCGATTGAGCCTCTCTTTGGGGACCAGATAGTGCGCCTTCTCGTGTTGGGATCTAGCATAAAGCCCTAGCCTGGCTACCACCACCTGCTGGCCCCTCAGACTGGGTCCGGGCATCCTCTCACCCCCTTCCCCTCCCCGCAACAGCACCCCACAGCACCTACCTCAATTGGAAGCCAGAACTTTGCACTCTTCCATTACTCTGTTGCAAGGCAGGAAGGCCTCATTGACAGTGAAATTGGGGAACCTGACAGACAAAAGGTCCTCTCTCTTTCTCTAAAAGCGGAGCCAGGAGTGACTGGAAGGCAGGGGCTGAAGCCTGTCTTACACTGCTAAGGCCCCATCTCTTCTGCATCCGGCGACATCCTGCACAAATGCAACAAGGAGCCCCCAGTAACTCTACTTTTTCATATTACTGACTCTCCCATGTTGACATAGGTACCACCTAGCGTCCCTCTCGGAGCTGGGAGGAGGGGGTGCCATGAACTGCAATGGGACCGGATTACAGAGAACTGGGGGTGGTGAATGCTTTGACCCCAGGATCAGCACTGGGCCATCCTCCTGGGCCTTTGGACTATACAGACAAGCTCACCTCCATGAATGCTCAGGCATCAGGCCCATTGAGAAAGACATACACCTAACCCTCACAAAGGAGAACGGCCTCACTTCCTGCGGACACTTACTTTAGTGTCCCTTTGTTTCCCCTGATGTGACCTGATACCACTCCAGCGGTGACACAAGGCCAATTCCACACCCTCCTTGGGAGTGTCCATTCCCCCACAACTGTTTGCTGGCTGACTGAAAAGGGGGCCTCCTGACACTACCCCATGCCTGTGACCTTTCCTCGCTGACCCACAGTCTGAAATCTAAGGTGGCGCCACCCCCTCTTCCAGCCTGACACTTGTGGGCTGGTTAAAGCCTCCAACTCCTCAAATATGCCATGAGCCAGGACCACTAAAGACAGCTCAGTACTATTGCTCTGGTCCAAATCAACTGCAACCGACATGAGTGGGAAGTCAGAGGATCCTCCGCCGCCAGCTGTGATCTTCCCAGGCTCTGCCATCACGCAAGATAACTTGGACATTTGCCAGGATATCACACTGCTCAAATCAGATTTCAAGAGCTGCCTTGATGAGCTACGCAGAGATGTTGCTGCAGAAGGCGATAGAGTCGACGATTTAGAGCGCACAGTAGGCTCCAGTGCAGAAGCCCAGGAGGCCTTATAGAGACATATGAACGATTTGGAGGAACAGCAAACAGAACTGCTGGTGAAGCAAGAAGACTTAGAAAACCAGGGTCGGTGTAACAATATACACATAAGGGGAGTACCCGGAGGGGCCAAAGGCAACAACATCATCACCTTCACCAGGAATCAACCTGAAAGCAATTCAGGGTGGAAAGGAGGATCAATCTCTCATCCTGGATAGAGCACACCACGTGTCACCCACAATGAGTCGACCAGGTGCTTCTCCCAATATACTCACCCCAGTCTACTTCTTTCAAGAGACCTGGCAGCCCAAGGTAAAGCAGACATTGTTTTTCGTGGCTACAAAGTACAAATCTTCCAAGATTTCTCTCCATTAACATTAAAAAAAAGTGTGATTTTAAACCTATTACAGAAGCACTTCGAGCGCGGGGAATCAAATGTCAATTGACACATCCTTTTGGACTGCTCTTTCATTGGCAGGGCAAGAGGAAAATGGTGCGCTCACTTCAAGAGGCGAAACATCTGCTTGGCATGACTCAGGACCCACAAGATGACGACACTAATCTCTTGCAATCAAATGAATCCGGCAACTGGCGACCAGCTTGGCAAACAGTCTGAAGGGGCTCCTCGGGCCATAAGTTAGCCGTTGAAGCATCCAACCCTACAAAGGAGGACATTATTCCACATCTCCACAGTATGAATCAGGAGTCCTCCCACAGTTCCCTCAGTGACTCGTAAGCCATGCACAGAACATTCTTAGCCTAATCAAACTCCCGTCAGCGGGGGCGCTGGAGCACCACAATGCCTTCCTTTCCTACAGCAGAGCTCCGTGCCCGAGGCCAAGGCTAATATCCTTTGACTGTTGTTTATTCTAACTTTGTGCTCTTTTTTCCACAGGCTGATATTGCACGTTGTCCTTTCTGGGTTGTGCCCCCCCCCCACATTGGACTAATCTCAGTCGAGGCTGGCATCTCAGAAGGGTTTGGTGGTCCAGCTCTCCCTCGCACTGGCGCCTGTCACCTCAACTACTCCGTAATCCTGTAGATAGAGCCTCTATCAAGGAAGCCTTTGTCAAATATTTTACACTTAATGCCTTCCCCAATCTTGCTCCGCACACACTCTGGGATGGCTTCAAGGCAGCCACCCGAGGAGTTATGTCCTCCATATACATAGCCAGGGATCGGGAGGCTCGCCTCTTTGAAGCCAATCTCACGGAGGAAATTTGCTGGAGGAAATTCCCTCTCTAGAACTTGAGGATGAACAATATCCCACAGCACAAGCTAAGCGGCATTCTTAAGGGGACAACTCCGGGCCCACCGGACCAACATAGAGGAAAGATTTCTTCTGGCACTTAAGCAGAAATATTATGATGGTGGTGACAAGGTGGGCGCTCTCCTGGCTCGCAGATTGCGACAGCAGCAGGCCTGCTTCTACATAGAGAAAATCAGAATGGAGAGGGGTGACTGAGCTAACAAAGAATCAGACAAACAGGAGGCATTCCAGGCATTTTACTGACATCTTTAACAATACTACAACAAGAAATGCACCACATTCAGAACAAATTACAGCTTTGATACATAATAATGACGCAATTCCCAAATCCAAATGGTCTTCTTCTTTTATTAATGCTTCTTAAAACGTACTCATAGCACCAGCCAACGTGCTTCGTTCAATATAAAATTGACTTTTTTCTGGGAGGAAATGGAACGAAATCACTCAATGACATCTGTTCTAATAAGCATGAGGTTAGAGACAATATCTGGAAAAGGACAATAAGTCCCGAAGAGCAACGTCCACAAAAAATGTCAAATGAAAAAATGAAGCGTAGGGTAAATTTCTATTCCCGTAGACGTTAAGTGAAATCTGGGGATGCTGGTTCCAATCTATTATTTCAGAGAGGGCTTGTTCAGAGCACACCTCGGTGCTCAGGGTGCTGCTCAGGTCCGGTTACGGTAGCACCAATTGCAGTGCTCTTAGACAGGGCGGACTAGACCATTTGGATTTGGGAATTGCGTCATGATTATGTATCAAAGAAGTTGTTTGTTCTGAATGTGGTGCATTTCTTGTTGTAGCATTGTTAAAGATTTCCCTATGTGAGGGCAGCATCCTTTGGGGCAGAGGACGTATATAGAGTGGTGCACACGGTACGAGACACATCTAGCCATTTGATATAATTTAGGGTGTTTATGGTGTGGCTGCGGCAATGTGTTGAGGTTCACTGCCCTCCTCTTGTTGTTTCTCATTTTACTGACATCTATACACCAAAGGGGCAGAGGACCAAATTGCTATAGACACTTATCTTTGGGACTGTCCATGGCAGCCACTGGCCCCCACCTCACTCACGACTTAGATTAAACTTTCTCTATTCGATGAGCTGCGTAGGGTGGTCAAAGAGCTCCCAAAGGGGACAATGCCTGGTCCAGATGGCCTTACACCTGCTTTTTTACTTGATCTTCTTTCCCCAGCTGCGTGATCACCTATTTTCACTTTTTACCCCTTTTCCCAAACCACTGGTCTCACCCTGTCTATGTCACATGCCGAAATCACACTTATCCCGAAGCCTGGCAAAGAGCCGACCCTTTGTTCCTCTTATCACCCTCTTGAATACTGATGCCAAATTCTACACCAAAATGCTGGCGAACTGCCTCAAGGCCCTCCTGCCTGGCTTGATAGACCCGGATCAGGTGGGATTTATAAAACATAGGCAAGGCCCTGATAACCTCTGCCAGCTCGCCCACTTATTTGACAAAGCCCACAGACACAACATCCCGACCCTGCTGCTGTCATTGGACTACTGATTTTGATTATCATTGTGTACGCTATTAGTCTTTCATGGCGACCTCACTATCATACCTTACTTGTGCTATGGTTTCCAAATCTTCCTGCACTGTTCAGACTTACAATGACATTGGTATGCGCTGTGCCCTTCTGGTGTTTTTATGTTGCATTGTATTACTCTGTGAAAACGCATTATAACAGACTTTGAGCAACAACAAAAAAAGTCTCCACCAAGTCAGCATCCAGGGAGACGCTGTCAAATGGATGGCATCCTTCCTCTCAGGACGAACACAGAGAATCCACCTACCACCCTTCACCTCAGAACCCAAGAACCTCATCTGCGGCATACCTCAAGTATCATCCCTCAGCCCCACATCCTTTTCAACACCTACATGTCACCCCTGGCCGACATCGTCAGAACCCATGGTCTCAACATCATATCCTAAGCAGACAGCACCCAACTCATCCTATTGCTCACAGAAGACCCCTCCACCACCAGAACAAACTTCACCAATGCCATAACGAGTGTGGCCAACTGGATGAGGACCAAACGCCTGAAGCTCAACACACGCAAGACAGAAGAGCTGATTTTTGGGAAGAATGTCTCCCTGTGGGACGACACCAGGTGGCCCCCAGAACTCCGACCCACTCCTATCGACCATGCCCGCAAGCTTGGCATCATCCTGGAGAGCAAACTCACCATGAAGCGCCAGATTAACGCAGTCTCCTCTGCCTGTTTCCACACCCTCTGCATGCTCAAGAAAATCTTCTGATGGATCCCTGTCAACACAAGAAAGCCCTCGTCACCAGCCGACTAGACTACAGAAATGTGCTCTATGCCAGAACAACCGCCCAACTCCTCAAGAGACTCCAGACTACACAGCGGCCAGAATCATCCTCAACCTCCCCAAGCAAACCGGCATCGCCCCCCACGTCAGGAACCTTCACTGGCTCCCCATCCAGAAGAGATGCCAGTTCAAGTTGCTGACACATGCCTACAAGGCCCTACACGAACAGGGACCAATGCCTGTACCTCCACCAACCCACCAGCCACCTGTGCTCCACTACCCTAGCCCTCACACACACACCCGTATTTGCCAAAGCCACAGAGGAGGTCGTTCCTTCTCCTACCTTGCGCCAAGGCTTGGAATTACCTACTCCTCTGCCTGTGAACATCACCCCTGCTGGCGGAATTCAGAAGGGGACTCAAGACCTGTCTTTTCGACTGAGATCAGAGAGACCTTAGCACCTGGATACCCTCTGGGGTGATGAGCTGCGCTCTATAAATACTGATTGATTGATTGATTGAGTATCCTAAAGGACAACATTGCTCTATGTGATTGGCTAAGGCTGTAAGTCCTGAGTACTCTAAGCAATTTTTCATTGACAAGCCCAATGAAATATATTGTTTTCAATAAAATGGTTGGGATTCCATTGGGTCCCGGAGTGCCGTCATGTCTAATGGCTGGTACAATCCTTTAATATTGCTCAAGGTGACATTAATTGGTGTTCACATAAGCTTGATTATCGCCTGGATTTATGGTTACAGCATCAATGATGTAAAAGTTCTTAATATGACTTATCCACAAATTATGTGAGACATTATGATAATGGTTGCGCAGCGAGTCATTGTGAAGTTTGTAGAAATAATTCAAAATAATTCTGGAGTGATTCCTTTTACAGATTTCAAGTAGCCACACCGATTCATTTCACTATATATTCATGTTTTGCTAGCCAGATAGCTTTTTTCTACTGATTTCTAAGGAGACACATCTGGCTCTCAAACCCATTGGCACTTACATCTCTATTCAGGGTTATCACATCTATGTTTATTACCTTTTTATGTGCCTTCAATTAATGTGAAACCAGACCTCCTTACACTTAGCATACAATTCCACCACAGATACAGGATTTTTTAGGGAGCTAGCTAATGAATTGCATCATAGTAACCAACTCCGATGCTCCTTCCCTACCTTGTCCAGAACTATGACCCAAGTGAAAAACTAGCCTTCCTGTTGGTGCGCAATTATTCAGGCTGAAGAAGCTGGTCAGTCTTCAAGAACCCATATATGGGTTTGTACTTCCAAGTCCCATCCGTATATTCTACTCTCGAGCAAGAGGAACTTAATTTCCAGCATGAGAACTTAAGGAAAATGGTCGCGGTCAGAGTGTTTCACCACTTAAAAGTCACATAGTATGGAGAAGTGTTCCAATGATGCCACTATATAGTCTAAAACTGGACTTCTAAGGGGAGAGGATTAATAAAAGAGATCGTATTATCCAAGGAAAACATCCTATTAACAGTTCCCAACCCCATACTGTAAAACAATTCACTAAAGCAGATACCATTCCAGCTTTCTTTTGCTTCAGGTTGGAGTTCATGGGTATATTCCACATACCATCTTCCCATTTATATTCTTCAATTGCAGGTGTTTCTAGGCACTAATTGAGATTAAAGACGCCTGATATAATCCAATTGACCTGACAATGATCTTTCCTCAGGTTGTGAATGGTATCTATCAGATTTGCTACTAGAGGAGGGTTGACCTTATGGATAAGATTTACATAAACTTTAGCAACAATTTCCTGCTAGAGTGCGTCCTTAAATTGCAACACTCTATCATCAAAAGCATGGTCGGCTGTCCACTTGAAGGCAGTAATGTTATATTAAATTTCAGATGAGATGCAAGGTAAATGGACTAGCCCTCTTTGGGACTTCCCTTGCACTCATCTTTTGAAGCTGCAGTGAAAAATTCACAAAAGCCTTGTAGAGAATATTTTTTATAAGCCAAGTCTCCTGAAAGAACAGAACGTCAAAAGTGTGCATAATTAAAAACAACTTTGGCATCCCTTGCTAATCACTCTAGCCCTCCCCCCTCCCCCACACACATCCCAGGAGCAGAAAGACAAGCAGTATTTCTGGGTTTTTTTCTCCATGAGTGTAGACACTGTCCCTGGGATGTTAATAAGAGGCCTAGATATGTTGCATACAAATGGATCACTCATCTTCAGTCACTCATCTTCAGTCACTTTCTGTAATACATTGTCTTGTTCATTGAACATATCCTATCCTTCCCCGTGTTATAATTCACACTAATCAAACAATCAGAAGTGAGTTAATTATTTTCTGCCCACAGTGCACATTTAAAGAAGGAGCCTCCACAAGTATTACTGTTTTGGTGGGTAATTATTTCTGCAGGCTCTTCCATCGAGGGAAAAGAGTATGCTTCCTTACTTGATCTCGGGGCTCTGTTACCCATCCTCCACCTTCGAATATGTGTTTGCAATCATAGACGTAGCTCGTGGTGTTTTTACGGGGCCATACAACTGCTATAGATTCATGCGGTGTTCAATGTGTGAGGGCCACAAAATGTATCACAAGTATATCTTTAGACCGCAGATGCTCGAAGTCCTATTGGCTATGTAGATGGCTAATTATGTTACCCCTACAGAGGAAATCATGGTGGCTCTTTGACTAATATTTCGGATAAAAGACCATAACCATCTAAAAAGCGTTAGCCACTGCTCGCTTTGCAGTCTTTGGGAAGATGAAGAAAGCAATGCCCAATAGTTAGGCATGCCAGGGCGACAGAATGCCCATGCGGGCACCTTACACTGTTGCCTGTGGCTTGCATCCTGTCTGATTCGTTCTTGTTTGGCCTTTAAGAAGTAACTATTTGCAACTCGTGTAGTCCGCTTAATTGATGTCTCTCTTGCTGTAATTGAGTTTTCGCCTCATGCTTCGACCAGTTCCCACAGATGCCCCTGATGTCACCTTCTCCATTCTGGACTTCATGCGCCACAGGTGACAGGTACAGCCCCCATCACCCTGATACCAAGTGTTCAAGTGTTTTGTGGTTCGTTGTAGTAATTTTGTTACATTGCAGTATGCATTTTGCCCATTTTTCACGCATCGGGCTGACAGGCTCTCGAATAAAGACGTGCCTGGTGTTTGTGGAGTAATTCTTTGGAAGGGCCCAGTCTCATTAAGTGCCAATTAACATGCATTAACACGTTACTGCATGGTGTGTGTTGTGATGTTTTTCTGCTGTCTTCAATCGGACAAGGTGGTACATTACCAGCCATCCCTTATGATAGCCCCCCTGCCTCAATCTGTTTTTTTTTTTTACAACTCGCTTATCTACATTAGCTGTGACACGCTGTGGTTTTCAGATAGACTTTCCACTTGACTGTACGCTTAGTATCTGCATTTTCACACACGTCCTGTCCATCTTAATATATTATACTTTAGACCAAAGATTTTTGTTCATTTTCTTTTTTATTTTGCAAAAGATTCCATGTTTTTCAAATATGACCTTCACTTATTACAAAGCCATCCTATGAAAAGTATGCTTTTTCATGTCGGTGGGCCTTTTGAGACAGACATCTTAGAAGTGATTCACCGTCCTTCAGGTATCTATTGTCTCCGGGTCAGCTTTTGACACTACACCCCACACCTCAAGGAAAAGGTAAGAGAACACACTGGGTTAACAATCAAATGCGTTCCTTTAAAAACGATTTATTATAATTTGGGTCTGGTTGCCGTTCCATTCTACGACCATGGAAATCGCATTAAAACGAACTCACTGTCAGCATAAACTGGGCTTTATGGAACAACGCAAAAGGCGATGAAATAATTTGAAATCTTTCATCAATTAAAATGTTGAGCGGTGAAACGGCAGGGTCCCAGCTCACTTCTGCGATCATGCAAATTGATGATGGTTTCCAGGTGTCCCTTGCTCTGTCTGGTTCTGGACAGGCCTTCTATAAAGGCGCTGCTGATTTTAAGGATAAGACTTTCACGAAAGTCCAATTTTACCAAGAAATGCAATGAGAGCATCTTACAACTACTTTTTTATGTTCGATGTTTGCAAATACAGCGGCCTCTACTGGCCGCTTCCAGACTCGCGTTCCTCACAGGTAAAATCCAATAGAACAAGGCGACAGCGCAACGCTCCATTGATGAACAAGAAGCGACACTGGCGCCGCTTCCCAAAATGAACCGCGATATCCTTTTGATGGCTATAATTTATTCCATATAATTCCTGGACTGAAACGATCAATTAGCAGCTCGAAAAATGCTGCGAAGTAAATTGTCGCACTATCTATTACATGGCGGTTATCGTGTGCTTGTAAGGTGTGCTTGCCACAATCAGAGCCAACAGGGTGTTGAGCGATCAGTCGAAAGAGGGAGTCTTCAGGAAAGTACAGCGCATTATGGGGAGTGGGATAGAGCGCTTCTGACAGGTTTCGCACCTTTCTCCCTGGGTGCTGTTGCATTTGTGCAGCGGAGGCAGGAGGAGAGAGGAGAGGGAAGGGGTGAGACTTAAACTACACCCCAAGAAGGACCTGCCAAAAAAGGGAGAGTTAGGCCCCTGACGGGGTCTTAGCATGAGAATACAAACCTCATTTACAATATAATCCCTCCAAGCACTCGGCAGAGTAAACGGCTGTCTTCTGTGGGCTGTTCATCCCCAGAAAACCCCTTAAAAAACAGAGTTTATCCGATTATGGAAATGGAAATCACACAGAATTGCTCTGACATGTGTTTCTTATTGCATATTTTATGCACCTCCATGTAAGCTTCCAAGGGTCTGTCTATCATGATTGATGATGTGAATCACCACATATTAGCCACTGCTATTTTGATGTTCAAAGTTGAGAGCACAACATGGTTTTCATTTAATTTAAAATGTGTTCAAAATATTTAATAATTGACATTAAGTTCCACTTCCATTCCCAGCCCCACTAATGTACATACATGCCTCTCTTTTCTAATTTCCCTATTGGCATCTTGTCTTGTTTTCGACAACTCTTCCTCGGCTGCCATCAACTTCATGTACTGCTACGTAAAAGACGAATGTATGATGATACAACGCATGCATTCACATCGCATGCTATTAGATCGCGGTTTTTACCACGCAAGTTGTTACAACGATCTTTTGTTGGAGGGCGCTGACTTAGAGTAGTTTAATTTACTATTCCAACTCCAGCCTACGTACAGTAGGGAAGGTGTTGGATAGTAAATTAAACTATTCCTTGTCCTATAGCGCCCTCCAACGCAAGTCGTTGTAACGACTTGCGTTGTAAAGACTGCGATCTAATGGCATGCGATGTAATGCATGCGTAGTAAAGGTTGTTTCCCGGAAGAATGTATGATGATACAACGCATGCATTCCCATCGCATGCTATTAGATCGCGGTTTTACCACGCAAGTCGTTACAACGACTTTCGTTGGAGGGCGCTGGACTTAGAGTAGTTTAATTTACTATTCCAACTCCAGCCTACGTACAGTGGGGAAGGTGTTGGATAGTAAATTAAACTATTCCTTGTCCTATAGCGCCCTCCAACGCAAGTCGTTGTAACGGCTTGCATTGTAAAGACTGCGATCTAATGGCATGCGATGTAATGCATGCGTAGTAAAGGTTGTTTCCCGTAAAAGACATAACGTAACGTAACATAACATAACATCCAGTTAGCCGACCTCGGTTATCTTTCTGTCTGTCTGTTTGTGTCTGCCTCCTTGCTTGGCTATCAATTGTCTGCCCGGGTGTGCCTGACTGGCTGCTCACCTTACTATGAGGTTATTTTACTGTCATGTGCGCTTCATTGACTCGAAAATTGCACGTGCGCCTCTTCATGCAGGAGTAACACAGTGCTGGCAGCTTCCTCGGTCAATTATCTCAGGCTGTAGTGCAAAGCACACCATTGACTCCACACATCCACTCCGCCTTTGTTTACCTCGTGGCGCCCATGTGGAGTCAATAGACACGAGAAGAAAGGAGGCGATTTCAGGCGCGAGGGGTGAACGTGGGATGGGGAGAAATGGGGTCAGGTTATGCCCTGGAGTGAAGTGGGAATAGGGACAGCTGTTCGTGGACCAGCAACCGGTCACACCTTGCGTTTCTTCTTCGGGCCTTCTTAAGTGCGTAATTATTGGGCATAATGGCGTCGCCAGAGGAGTGCACCGGTCTCCGGCACCTCACAGGCCATCCAGGCCTCGGTGCCTAATTAGCATTTTGATTATTTTAAACAGCACTTCACCCAGAGACCCTGGATCGAGCTGACACCCACGGTGCCTTAATGTATAATGAATGGAACTGGAGGTTGTTGGCAACAAAGAAGACAAACATGGCACATGAAGGGTGACTGACAACTGCCACAGGCTCCAACATTGTCACGAAAGAAAATGGAGAGGAAGGAATTTGAGCCAAACAGCTGCTTTCAGCCGAGTCCCACATTCACCAAATGCTCACCTTCCTTTGGAAAGTGACTCACAGCCAAGGTACTTTTTGTACGAGGCGGGGGCATTACATTAATTTATTAAGTTCTTTGTTTTGTACAGTGTGCCGTACATAACGTAATGGCTTCCAGGCACTTTGTGAGAATGCTCCCTGGGGAATTGAGTGGAAGATTTGATTTCGAATAGGTGGCTTTCCAGGATTTTCTTGAAGGCCAAACGTTTTTGTCAGTTTCCAATAAATTGGGGGAAGGAGTCTGTATCAGCCCCTGTCTCCTCGAGGCTTCCAGTCTGTGTTACACTGAGAAGTTGAGCTCATTGGTGCGGAGGGCTGTGTAACTTTTGATGTCATTCCACAGGCGCATCGGATCAGAGGCGTTAAGGTGAGGCCGTGTGTTTTAAAGGTGACTCTTTCTTTTACCGATTGAGGTTTCTTTGGTGCTGAGTGATGTGTTGTCTTTTTGGCAAAGCCATATTGCATTACAGTGTCGCAGTTTAATGCAGAATGAAACACATGTGCCACATTTCTACATTCAAACCCAATATTCTTCGCTTTGTACATAACATATCTCTTGAATACTTCTTTAGAAGACACCAGCTTTAGATACTGTGAGATTAGGGGGCACTAAGGAATACGTAACTCAACTGTTTGAAACACTAAATGCATGAAAAATTGGCTTAGAATTTAAGGCCCTCTGAAACAATAGTTGAAAAAGAAAATGAAAGCCCCGGAGCATTTCAACATCTGTAGCTTTTTGTGGATAACACAGAAATGTAAATGAAAGTTTAGAGACAAAATGTATTCAAAGAAAGAAGACAGAAACCACTGGCATGCTGGAGGCACGCATCTCTTTTGGCTCATTATACAGGGCCTTTCTTAGAATATGAGCGCGCTTCTTCTTCACAGCAGACACGAGCAGCGACGTCGCATCAGGGGAAAGGTAGGAGTCTTGCACCACTTCTGCCTCCAATCCAGGGAGGAGTCTTGGACCACTACTCCCTTAAGTACAGGGAGGAGTCTTGGATCACTGCTGCCTCCAATCCAGGGAGGAGTCTCAGACCACTTCTACCTCCAGTACAGGGAGGAGACTTGTACCACTGCTGCCTCCAGTACAGGGAGGAGTCTTGGACCACTGCCGCCTGCAGTACAGGGAGGAGTCTTGGACCACTGCAGCCTCCAGAACAGGGAGGAGTCTTGGACCACTTCTACCTTAAGTACAGGGAGGAGTCTTCGACCACTGCCGCCTCCAGTACAGGGAGGAGTCTTGGACCACTGCCGCCTCCAGTACAGGGAGGGGTCTTGGACCACTGCTGCCTCCAGTGCAGGGAGGAGTCTTGGACCACTGCTGCCTCCAATCCATGGAGGAATCTTGGACCACTGCTGCCTCCAGTAAAGGTACGGGTCTTGGGCCACTGCTGCCTCCAATCCAGGGAGGAGTCTTGGACCACTTCTACTTTCAGTACAGGGAGGAGTCTTGGACCACTGCCACCTCCAGTACAGGGAGGAGTCTTGGACCACTGCAGCCTCCAGAACAGGGAGGAGTCTTGGACCACTGCTGCCTCCAGTACAGGTACGGGTCTTTGCAGTAATCACGCTGGCCAGGGTTGTGATTAGCAGGTTTATTAAGGCTACACATAGAAGGGAGAAGGTGCCAACCAACTCCCACTGCAACTCCAGCTCAACTGAATAAACATCACAGTTGCTAGGACCTATAGAGCATTCTTAGACTGGAATAGAACACAGGCAATATGGCTAAAGAAAAGTGAACAAAAACTAAATATAACATATCTTCCTCCTTTCCAAAGCAAAAACAAAAACAACAAAACTAAACAACAACAAAAACAGAATCAAGATCTATATCTAGCAGGTTTAACAATATGTCTGGAACTTCGTCTGACGATGGTTTGTTCCGAGCAAGAAGGTTCAGATGTTTGACAAAAGGAGGCTGAGACCTTGGCGCGAACCTTTACCACCCTATTGAGGTTCCACCAATGTCCTCCCGAGACTTTAACAGCATTTCCAACAATCTTAATAACTTTAATCGGCTCACTGAACTTACAATCCCCTTTCCTAGTGTGCACCGGGGATTTGATTCTTACCATATCCCCACCACAAGGGGAACAACTTTAGCAGCTTTCTTAATGTCAAACCATTCCTTTTGTTTGACCTGAGAATCAGTCACATTTTCCAAAACAGTAGACATCAATCTGGAGACATCTGATTCAGACTTTACCCACTTACCCATCCAACCAGGCCTGAAATTGGTATTGGCCTTCCTTCCTCTGACTAACTCAAAAGGAGAGACTTTGGTGGAGGAGTGGGGTGTTGTCCTATAGAACCAAACTAAACTGTCTAAAGCCTTCTGAACATCATGTTTACCCGCTCTCGCCCAACTGATGCACTCCCCAATCACTCGATTCATTCTCTCCACAAGTCCGTTTGACTGGGGGTGATATAAAGAAGTTTTACAGTGTTTAACTCCTGATTCTGACAGAAAATTTTGAAACTCATGACTCACAAATTGTGTGCCATTGTCAGAGATAAGGACTTCAGGGCACCCTTCCCTCAACCACACTTCTTTTAAAAATAGAATAATGGCCTTGGTATTAGCTTCTTTGACCAATTTGACCTCCGGCCATTTGGATGCGTAGTCCATGAGAACCAATACGAACCGAGAACCCCCTTGAAGACAGTCATAAGGTCCCATGATATCTATTCCAAGCTTCAACCATGGTCCTTGTGGGCACCCGATCGGCATTAAAGGCGGAACTGATACCTTCAAACTTTTATCAGCCGCACCACAAACACAACAATTCAAAACGACATCCTCAATTTCAGTATCCATGCTTGGCCACCAGTAAGTGTCTCTTATCCTACGCTTGGTGAGGGTACAGCCAAGATGACCATCATGAGCTCTACGTATTATTTCCTTGCGAAATGCATGGGGTGGAATACATTTCTCACCTCTAAGGAGTAAGCCATCCTCCAAAGAAAGTTCATCCTGTATCTTCCAAAAAGGCTGAATACAAGGATTAACTGTTTTCTCCCTAGGCCAACCCTCAATGACGTGAGAGCACACCTCTTGAAGAACAGAATCAGTTTCAACAGCTCGCATCCATTCACTCTCCGAACAGAGATTCATTCCAGGTATTTCTAACGCTGCTACCAAACAGACATCACAGTCCTCATTTGAAAAATCATGCAAATTTACATTGTCACATTCTTCAGACTTGACAGGGAACCTAGACAAAAAGTCAGCTCGTCCATTCTTTCCCCCAGCGATATATTGGACATCAAACTGGTACTGAAGAAGTTTAGAAACCATGCGTAGAATCCTAGGAGTTGAACATTTGCTCATTCCCCCTCCGAGAATATTGACCAAAGGTTTGTGGTCAGTCTGTAGTAAAAAACGCTTGCCCCAAATATAAGAGCGAAACTTCTCAATGGCCCATGTACAGGCCAACAACTCCCTCTCTATGACTGAATACTGAAGTTCGGCAGGTCTCAGGACTCTAGAAGCAAAGCATATGGTGTTTTCAACACTTCTGTCAGTCTGAGTCAACATGGCACCCAAACCCACTTGGCTGGCATCTACAGTGATACAGCAGGACAGGTTGGGGTCAAAAGGTTTGAGAGTAGAATTACTTTTCAATGAAGACTTGATGGTATTAAGGGCAACCACACAATCAGTACACCATTCGAACTTCACCCCTTTCTTGAGCAAACTGCTGATGGGTCTCACAATCGAAGCAAAGTTAGGAACAAATCTCGAGTAATACTCGCACAGACCCAACAGAGATTTGACTCCTGCCTTGTCTACCGGAGCTGGGGCGTCTAAGATTGCTGTCAACAACCCGGATTTAGGCCTGACACCATCATTTGAAATAACATGACCCAAGTATTCCACTTTGGAACGCAAGAACTCACACTTCTCTTCCTTAAGTACCACACCATTCTTCTTAAAAAGAGTTAAAACATTGTCAAGTATTGAGTTATGAGAAGTCAAATCACTCCCAAAAACAAGTACATCGTCTTGAAAGACTAAGACCCCCTCAACTCCTTTCAAAATGTTGACCATTATTCTTTGAAAAACTGAGGCTGCAGATGCAAGCCCAAAAGGCATGCGACAATATCGGAAAGTTGCCAAAGGGGAGACAAAGACAGTCAAATGACGGGATCCGGGGTCTAATTCTACCTGGTGGTATGCACTAGCTAAGTCTAACTTTGTAAAGTAACAAGCACCCTTGGTGGAAGCAAGAAGATCATTTATTCTTGGTAAAGGATGGGAGTCTACCCAAATTACCTTATTTAAGGATCTTAAATCCACACATACGCGGAGAACTCCCCCCCTTTTTCTGGCCACGACCAAAGGCGACAACCACAGTGAAGATTCTGTGGGCTCAATGATCCCTTTAGAGCAAAGACTTTTAAGCTCCTTCTCTAAATCATCTCTAACACTGAATGGGACCCCCCCTCTACTTGTGTTTAACTGGTATGGCCCCATCCTTTACAACTATCTTATGTTTGAAACCTTTTATTTTTCCTAATGTGTTACCAAAAACTTCAGGAAACTTGTATTTCCAAGCTTGACTTTCTTCTTCGTTGCCAACTACTAAGACTTGTTCTATTGCACCTGGCTTGAGTATCATCCCAAAGAGTCCCTGGTGAAACCACCCCAAAATGTTGAGACCCTTGACAGCAACGTATATCTTTCCTTTGATCCTTCTGTCTTTGAACATCAACTCATCTTCGAAGAAGCCGAAGAGATCAATTTTACGTCCTTCATAGGACACCGGTGACCTGTCAGGAGGAGAAAGGGTTTGAGATCCTTTCCAAACTTCTTCAAATAGCCTTTGCGTTATCATAGTTATCTTAGCTCCTGAGTCAACTAACAGTTTAATAGTGTGAGGACCTACGCTAATGTCAACCACAGGTTCAATACATGAGGATGGATCACCCTCAACCACCTCTTTAGAATGACTAATGGAATTGTTTTCCTCATACGTGACTACAGATATGATCTCAGTATCAGAATCACTGTCGGATTCAATTGAACAAACAGTAGGTTTCTTGAAATTCCTTTTCTTGAGACAAACTTTTGCAAAGTGCCCCATCTTTTTACAATAGTTACACATAATGTCTATAGCAGGACACTTTGCCCCCCTTTGATGGAACGAATTCCCACATCTCAAACATATATTACTGTTTCCCTTGAAAAAATTAGAACTTTGAGGTTTAGGTTTGAAGGAAGTGTTGCCTGAACTGGCAGAAACGTTGGATGAATTAGCTTTGGATTTAACACGTTGCTTGGAAGAACTGGTAACATTGACAACATTGACAACATCATTAAGTTTCTCATCAAGCTCCTTGAGAGAAACCATGGAAATTTCAATACTTTTGGCGATTTTTATAGTTTCTTCCAAAGAGGGATCTGCCAAACTCAAAAGTTTTTGTCTGATAGACTTGTCTTTACAATGGCAGACGAATTGATCTCTAATCAATTGCTCAGTGAAATTGTCAAACTTACAATCCGCAGCAAGCTTGCGTAATGTTGAAATGTACGAATCTACATCTTCAAATTCCGTTTGTTTTCTTTTGAAGAATTTGTGTCTCAAAACCATGAGACTCGGTTGTTTGTCGAATCTGTGTTTGAGTTTCAATACTGTTTGCTGATATTCATCTAAGTCTTGGGATTCTTCTTGTGTTAAGGGTGGTAGGTGTTTAAAGATTGACCTTCCTTCAAACCCTAATGAATGCAATAGTAAACATTTCTTCCTCTCTGCAACAAAACGAGAAGCACCTATGGCACCTAAGTACGTTTCGAAGGCGTCGTGCCAAATTTCCCAACGAATTGAGGGATCTCCAGGAGACTCTAGAAATGCAGGAGGAGGATTAACAGATTTTAAGGTGCACATTTCTGATGTAGAAATGATAGATGGAAAAATATATAGAAGAAATGTGAAGAGACAAAAGTACGAAAAATGTGAGAAGTAAATGTTAGCAGACACAAGCGAAAAGATAAGGTCAGAAAGAATATGTACTGACACTTAGAAGAAAACAGAAATACTACTATGATATAAGATGTGTATATCACTAAAATAATTGATAATAAAGAAGCAAAACACACACTGTATCATATTGGCTACAATAAAGGTGTGTGCATCACAGACAGGAATAGTAACCCACACATAAAATGGTGTGTATATCACAGTGGTATCAGCAAACAGCAGTAAAAGTTACAAAGGTGTGTGTGTCACCGAAACAGTGCACACAAGGTAATGGTGGTGTGTGTGTCACCGCATTTTATTTTGAGTCACAAAAGCAGTGCACACAAGGTAGTAGTGGTGTGTGTGTCACCGCTTAAACAAAGTAGGTTGAGCTTGGAGAAGCGCTGAAAAATGATGTTAGAACAATAAGCAACTGGTGTGTGTATCACCGTGTGATACACTGTACACTGTACGCTGTAGAGAGATCCAGTGCCAAAGCAGTGCAGCGCAGGTTGAAAGATGCAGGCAGCCAAACGTTGAAAAGCAGCTCAAGTCAAACTGACTATCAGGAGTTGCTCAGACACAGCAATTAGTTAGAAACTGTTGTAGCTCTGCGCAGTTAGAAAAATGTAAAAAGTTAAGTGCAGAAGCGTACCTCAAGTTAACTAACAATCCGGAGTTGCGCAGGTAGAGCGGGTAATTAACAGCGAAACAGTCAAATTAGAGAATATTCGTCCTACCATTGTCTTGATGAGAGAGAGTCGAAACCCAAAAGTGGAGAGAGGTCAGTGCGTAATGAACGGTAGAGACAGGTCCTTCCAGAATTATGACTTGCTTGTGGCTTGGTAGAAGTAGAGATATCTGTGGTAGATTCTTCAGGAGACACGCGAGGGTAGCGCTGTGTAGCCTTAGATCGTCGCCAATTATTTTGTAGTAATCACGCTGGCCAGGGTTGTGATTAGCAGGTTTATTAAGGCTACACATAGAAGGGAGAAGGTGTCAAGCAACTCCCACTGCAACTCCAGCTCAACTGAATAAACATCAAAGTTGCTAGGAGCTATAGAACATTCTTAGACTGGAATAGAACACAGGCAATATGGCTAAAGCAAAGTGAACAAAAACTAAATATAACAGTCTTGGACCACTGCTGCCTCCAATCCAGGGAGGAGTCTTGGACCACTTCTACCTTCAGTACAGGGAGGAGTCTTGGACCACTTCTGCCTCCAGTAAGGGGAGGAGTCTTTGACCACTGCCGCCTCCAGAACAGGGAGGAGTCTTGGACGACTGCTGCCTCCAGTACAGGGACTAGATTTGGACCACTGCTGCCTCCAGTATGGGAGGAGTCTTTGACCACTGTTGCCTCCAGTACAGGGAGGAGACTTGGACCACTGCTGCTTCCAGTACAGGTAGGAGTCTTGGACCACTGCCTCCTCCAGTCCAGGGAGAAGACTTGGACCACTGCTGCCTCCAGTACAGGGAGGAGGCTTGGACCCCTGTTGCCTCCAGTACAGGGAGGAGTCTTGGACCACTGTTGCCTCCAGTACAGGGAGGATTCTTGGATGACTGCTGCCTCCAGCACAGAGAGGAGACTTGGACCACTGCTGCCTCCAGTACAGGGAGGAGATTTGGACCACTGCTGCCTCCAATACAGGGAGGAGTCTTGTACCACTGCTGCCTCCAGTAACCGGAGGAGTCTTGGACCACTGCTGCCTCCAGTACAGAGATGAGTCTTAGACCACTGCCGCCTCCAGTCCAAGGAGGAGGCTTGTACTACTATCGCCTCCAATACAGGGAGGAGTCTTAGACTATTGTTGCCTCCAGTACAAGGAGGAGACTTGGACCACTGCTACCTCCAGTACAGGGAGGAGACTTGGACCACTGCTGCCTCTATTAAGAGGATGAGACTTGGAGCACTGCTGCCTCTATTAAGAGGAGCAGACTTGGACCACTGCTGCCTCTATTAAGAGGAGGAGACTTGGACCACTGCTGCCTCCAGTATGGGGAAGAGTCTTGGACCACTGCTACCTTAAGTACAGGAAGTAGACTTAGATCACTGCTTCCTTCAGTATAGTGAGGAGTCTTGGACCACTGTCGCCTCTAGTACAGGGAGGGAATGGTGACCCATCACCCCTTACTGACATGCAATGTGTAGTGAATGGAACCTGCCAATACCTTCTAACCTATAGACCTCAAGGATGTGCAATGGCAACACAACACAAATGCACATTTATCAGTGTGCCACTTTGGGGACATTTGTAGCCAAGCACGTTGAAGTACGACTTCCAGCATCATTCTCACCTGACCACACCGCAGACAGCTTTGCTGCCTTCTGGGTAAGGCAGAGAGGCTTGACTAAATTAAGTTAGAGATTTTCAGGAATGCATTTGCAAAAGCTAAAATTGAATGTATTAGGACATTCCCAACTGATACCTTAAAAACAGAAAGATTGGAATCGTTGCTACAAAACATGTTTATATGGAGTCTTAGACCACTGTTGCCTCTAGTACAGGGAGGAGACTTGGACCACTGCTGCCTCCAGTAAGGGGAGGAGTCTTGGACCACTGCCGCCTCCAGTACAGGGAGGAGTCTTGGACCACTGCTGCTTCCAGAAGGGGAGGAGACTTGGATCACTACCACCTCCAGTACAGGGAGGAGACTTGGACCGCTGCTGCTTCCAGAAGGGGAGGAGACTTGGATCACTGCCGCCTCCAGTGCAGGGAGGAGACTTGGACCGCTGCTGCTTCCAGAAGGGGAGGAAACTTGGATCACTGCCGCCTCCAATACAGGGAGGAGTCTTGGATCACTGCTGCCTCCAGTACAGGGAGGAGACTTGGACCACTGCTGTTCCCAGTACAGGGAGGGAATGGTGGCCAATCACCCCTTGTTGATATACAATGTGTTTTGGATTGGAACCTGCTAATACCTTCTAACCTATAGACCCCAAGGATGTGCAATGACAACACAACACAAATGCACATTTATCAGTGTGCCGCTATTGGGGACATTAGTAGCAAAGCACGTTGAAGTACGACTGTCAGCATCATTCTCACCTGACCACACCACAGACAGCTTTGCTGCCTTCTGGGTAAGGCAGGGAGGCGTTTACTAGATTAAGTTAGAAATTTCCACAAATGCATTTGCAAAAGCTAAAATTGAAAGAAACACATATTGACAGCATTATCACTCAGTATCGGTTCTGTCACAGCCTTTTTCTGTGGCGGACTACTCCCCTGGTGCAACACCACTTCATCTAGGAAACCACAATTGAAATCCAACACACATAATGTGGCTGAATTCCATCAAACCAACCGTAATAACTTAGAAAGGTATTTCATAGCTATAGCCATTTCTGCATTTCTCTCCTGCCATTACTTTGAGGACTTTGCAGGTCATCAATTACATTCAAGTTGTGGTCAGTCCATGGTTTAGCAGCCCATTTACCAAGTCCCAATGGATTATGGTCGTTATTCTCAGTTTTGTGGAACAACATTTTCTCACCAATTTCTTCAGTGCAAATCTTTGGTGTCCCTATAGTTATAAATATGGTAACATTTCCTCGCAATTTGTTTCAATGAGACTCCCGATTGATATATTTTTTTTCTCCTTTGCAAATTACTTACAACATGAGAACATGTTTTTTTATGTAAGAAAAAAGTTCTACACAGAGCCAGCGACGGTCCTGTCACAACTTCTCAAGAATTATCTTGAAGTCCCATGTGAATTTCATTAAATTTCAAAAATGTACTCCAAGTGTAGGATTTTTTTGGAAAGAAGTGTTTTCTGTTACTTAAAGGGAATACTCAAAGGAGGAACTGATAGCAAATGTGCCTTTCATGTATTTGAATGAATTAATTAGTAAAGAAGGTTTGATCTACAATGACCAGGGCTTTTAAATGAAGCCAATTTGTTTGGTTAAAGTATAGCCTAGAAAAGTCTGAACTATTGAGTCTACTACTGGCTTGTAGCACAGCCAGCTATGGTGTTTAGTTTTCACAGTGGAACGAGAGGGTCAAATTTAATCAGCCTGCCATTAACAATTACCCATACAAATTTAGAAACAAAAGACACATGTTTCTCAAATAACACAATTTGAGTATGCTCCCTTTTGTTCCTCTGCAATCCTTATTTGAACTGGCAAGTCACTCTCAAACATAAAGGGGCCGATTCCGATTCGGGCCGGAAATCTCTCCGACCGAGCCGGACCCGGAGAGATTTCCGACCGAATCGGACCCGTGCAGTCCGACCGAACGAGTACGATGCGTCCGTATGTTATCGGACACGAGTCGGTCGGACTCCCATTGAAGTCAATGGGAGCCGGTCGTACAACGCGTACGCGGGCTCCCATTGCCTCAATGGGTGCGAGGCGGACAAGGGCGCCCTCTACAGCGAGTACGCCGCGGAGCGCTCGCGGCGTACACGCACAGGTAGGGGGACCCTTGGGTCCCCCTGTGTGCGCCTCGCACGGGTACGCAGTACAGGGGGTCCGACACGGACCCCCAAAGTACGGCCCCGACAGCGAGTTCGAGTCGGACGGCGCGAGTCGGTCGGAGCGGTCGAGGTGCGCATCGTACTTACCCGGCCGGACCCGCGTACGGTTCGGTCGGGAAACAGGCTTTCGCATGGCTTTTTTCCCGACCGAATGGTATTGGGTGCGCCTCCGACCGAGATCGGAATCGGCCCCAAAGCTGGAGCTTTACACCTAACCCATGTTGGCAAATTTAGGATGACTCTAATCACAGTTAATTTCATCCTGCATAATACTTCTGATGATCTAGGTTTAAATGAAGGCTATTTATTTCAAGCCTTGAAAAATTCACACCGAAGGGTCATCATAAGGGAACTTGTACATCCTAATACAAAGGATCAACCTGCCATTGGGGGGATGGGAATATTTTCAATTCAGAATTATCGAGCCCATATTTGTGCTTAAACTGAAAACTCCTCCTATTTCTAGGAACTGAGGAAATAGAGCAATGGTTGTAAAGAAAGGGACCTCAGAGGACAATAATTCCTCTGTCGTTACCAGGAGAGTTTAGTCACCACACACACACTGATGACTTACATCTAACGAACTAGATAAGGAGTTTTACCTATTTAAGATTAGGTCAGAGCTTACTTTTTTTTTAACAACTATTAGCCAACGATATATTAACAACTATTGGAACCATTGTTGGCTGCATTATTTTTCTATAGAGGGATTACTAGCAGTAGTGGAATTACCAAACGTGGTGATTTTACCATAGCAGTGTGGTATCAAACTGTATGTTATAATCAGGGAGGAATTTTCTGCTTTTATAACAGCTATTTCTTTTACTGTTGGTGCACACACACACACACACATGCGCGCGCGCACACACACACACACACACACATATATATATCACCCAGTGGCGTTCGGAGGTTTGCTAATAACTTTGACCAACCTCAGCTACTTGCCATAAGTTTTGTGATGATTTGTTAAGTAGGGGCCAAGAAAAAGGGGGTCCAAAACACGTTTTCCCCATGCAATTTTCCATAAGAAAATCGAACAGCAATACAGTAAAAAAAATGCTGAAAGGAATTACATCAAAATTGGGACAAAGGTAGATATTTACCCTGAAAGTATTCTTTTTGTGATTTGGTGTAAATCCATTCAGTAGTTTTTAATAAATAAGGGATTACAATTTTGGTATATTTCAGGTTGTGGAGGATCCATGGACCCAACAGATCAGAAGACTAGATCTGATTGACTGCTGTCAACAGCAAAAAAGATGTTGTGGCAGCCATTTTAGTACTCAGGACTCAGTCCCTGAGTCATGAAAAAAATGTTTAAAAAAATAAGGGGTTCAGGGTAGGAATATCTTGGTCCCCTAGATCTGGTGAGGGTCCCAAAGGAACCCCTGTGGGGCCAAAACCAAATATTTTTAAATGGTACTATAGATCTGCAGTAGCACTGCAGATCCGCTGCACCATTTAAATTTAAAGGCCCCTACCCATTTCATTTTTAAGCCTCCCTGGGTTAGGCTAGGGTTAGAGGTTGCCCACTGAAAAAAACAAGGAGAGAGGGCATGAAGCCTACTCACCGAGCTATTTAACGGCCCCAGCAGCTCCTCTATTTTTGATTTGTTTTAAGTGGAGGAAGCATGAGGACCCGCTCTCCGAGACATTGAATGGCCCCAGGGACCTCTTTCCCTGGGTCCCGCCACAACAGTATTTAGGGGAGCATGGCACTCCCCTCCCTGAGCCATCTAAAGGCCCCAAAGAACCCATCGCCCAGGGCCCCCTGCATAACAATCCCTGGGACACTGTTGTTCCCTACCCGTGAAAGCATAAATAGGTAGCACTTCAATTCCCTGCCTGCACTCTCACAGGCAGGGAACCCCAGATTGCTCTCACCTGACATAAACAAATGCTGCTCCCAACCAGGCAGAAGCAATCTAGTGGGACCAGAGCACCCACCAAACAAAAAGTAAGGGTCGCTCCTGCCACACCCGGGATGGGTTCTCGCAGGGGAGCCGGCTGGACCACAAAGGCCCTGGCATTAACCCAGTGGCCCCCAACTAACTAAACAGTCTGTGGGTGTCCTGGATGGGACCGGGGCACTTACAAAGAAAAAAACAAAAAGAAAAAAACAACACAGGAATAAATGAGTGTCCTGAATCACTCATTTATTAATCACTACTCTTGGAAAGCAACACACCATAATGCCCTTCATGGGATAATTAACATTTATTCAGGTTCATGGTGGTGTCCCGTCTGGGCAGGGCACCACCAGGGGGTTCTGCAAGGGTTATCAGGGGCTGCAGGGAGTGCAGCAGCCCCCGAGAAACAATATTATAAAATTAACCCAATGTCTTCTGGCGTCCATATAACATGACCCCAGGAAATATTGATGATATTTTAAGCATTTCCAGAGATGGAGCTTTTGCTTTCCAGCTGGGGGATGCAGGGGCCTCTTGTGGTTGGTTCTATGCTGCATTATGTGACTTGAGCAGTGTAAACGAAAGAAGCCAACATGTTTAATGTTGTTGTGACTATACATGCTTTATTTAAATGTTAATTAACATACATTGCAATGATGTCCTGACACCTTGACAAAGCCAATAGGCTTCTCTTGCATGTTGATGTAGTCACCCCTTGACAAAACCAATATGCCTGCCTTTTCAACATAACGTTTGAAACTAAAAATATACTGAGATTCACCAGTTATATTTAATGGAAGTAACTATAATTTGTGCCATGAAGTAACGCACCCTCACCATGCACTGCTTACACCCTCACATATCACATCGCTCACTGCATGTACAATGCCAGCATTAGTAACATCACTGATGACATGTGAAATGACAACACTGTGCATGGCAGAGGGATGCGTAATAGTTACTTCATGTTGCGAATTATAGTTACCTCAGTTAACTATAACTGGTGACTGTTAATATTTTGTTATTTTATAATGTTATGTTTTAAGTGACATTTTCTCCTAACTATATCACTCAAACCTTTGTTTTTTCCAGTAACAAACTAGAAATTATAAATAAATAAAATATATATCTACATATGCAACAGTCAAAAACACCTGGGTGTGTGTGTGTGCATATATATATATATTAAAGCTCTGTGGGGGATGTCCAACAAATAGGCAGCACTCGAACACAGAAGAGCTTTTCCCCAAACGCTTTATTTTGGTACAACAGTCACGCTAGCCAACAATTAACAGCAGCATACCACAGCCCTGACGCATTTCGAGAATGGACTGCAATTACCCTTTGATAAAGAGGACTTCTCAAAACGCGTCAGCGCTGCGGTCAAGTGCTGCCTATTTGTTGGACATCCCCCACAGAGCTTTAATTTACATGCAGCCGTCCTGCTGCAGGGCTTGCACCACTCCAGGAAACGGGGGCCACGGCGCTCTTAATCACGAGGGGCTTCGAATGTTGGGCACAGATTGTGGATTATGCAGTCACGCTTTCCGGGGCTCATGTGGAGCCTTAACTTTGCAGTAATTTTGAGGGCAACCATCTGGGGACATATTTTCAGACTTCACCACCCAGTAAGCAATGTGATTATCTCATTCAGAGGCGTCCAATCAGGACTCACGATATGGCTTAAATGTGAAGGTGTTGCCGCACTTGCGCTTTGGACTGCAATTACCCTTTGATAAAGAGGACTTCTCAAAACGCGTCAGGGCTGCGGTCTGCTGCTGTTAATTGCAGGCTAGCGTGACTGTTGTACCAAAATAAAGCGATTGGGGAAAAGCTCTTCTGTGTTCGAGTGCTGCCTATTTGTTGGACATCCCCCACAGAGCTTTAATTTACATGCGGCCGTCCTGCCACAGGGCTTGCACCACTCCAGGAAACGGGGGCTACGGAGCTCTTAATCACGAGGGGCTTCGAATGTGGGGCACAGATTGTGGATTATGCAGTCACGCTTTCTGGGGCTCATGTGGAGCCTTAACTTTGCAGTAATTTTGAGGGCAACCATCTGGGGACATATTTTCGGACTTCACCTCCCAGTAAGCAATGTGATTATCTCATTCAGAGGCGTCCAATCAGGACTCACGATATGGCTTAAATGTGAAGGTGTTGCCGCACTTGCGCTTTGGACTGCAATTACCCTTTGATAAAGAGGACTTCTCGAAACGCGTCAGGGCTGCGGTCTGCTGCTGTTAATTGCTGGCTAGCGTGACTGTTGTACCAAAATAAAGCGATTGGGGAAAAGCTCTTCTGTGTTCGAGTGCTGCCTATTTGTTGGACATCCCCCACAGAGCTTTAATATATATATATATATATATATATATATATATATATATATATATATATATATATATATATATATATATATATATATATATATATATATATATATATATAAGCTCCAAAGTTGCTCCTAGGCAGAAACGCACTCCACACTGAACAGGTCCAAAAACCTTTAATGGTAAAGATGTATCTTATATGCCGAATGTGCCCACAGCCCACAGCAGCAGTCGATGTAGCCTTACATGTTTCAGAGTCTAAAATGCTCCTTCCTCAGAGGCTCGACATGGCGTGCTTCCCCAGACACACCCTCCTTTAAACGATGCCACACCCTCGGGTGGGCTAAGAATTCTGGGTCACGTAGTGTGTCATGGTCCTTTTACCCTAAATGGGTACACCTTATTGTTGCTGTGTTTGGCAGTCAATGAAAAGCCCTCAATGGGCCTCCGCATACAGATACCTCATTAATCCGAGTTCAGTGTTCCAACGAGGAGACAGGTAGAATTCCCTGCCTCGTGGCCCCCAACCTTCACGGGGTGGTGCGGTCCTCGCGGCAAGGGCTGCCGCGTTACATAAAAACTCCAAAGTTGCCCCTAGGCAGAAACGCACTCCACAGGTGGTGGTAGTGGTGAAAATTGCGCTTTGAATAAAGTAAAATTGAGGGAGATTCGTGGAGTGCGGTATCTTTTCTTGATGAACAATATGTCACGAGGTTAAGTCCGACCTCGTAAACCGCACCGGCTGTGCAACAGTGCGCGCTGAATTTGGACTGTTTGGTGATAAAAAATATATATATATATACATATATATATATACATATATATATATATATATATATATATATATTTATATATATATATATGTATGTATGTATATATATATATATATATATAGAGAGAGAGAGAGAGAGAGAGAGAGATCTCTCTCTATATATATATATATATATATATATATATATATATATATATATATATATATATATATATATATATATATAATAAATATATATAATAGAGAGAGAGAGAAAAAACAAACTTGGTTTGAAAAGAGATCAAGGCAGTGAATGCCGAAACGCGTCGCAGCGTAATGGAGGAATAAAGACTTTCAAATTCCTAAAATCCCCTGTGTCGGTGTCCGGTTTACTTGTGAGGAATCGGATGTGGTGTTCATACATATATATATATACATATATATATATATATATATTTATATATATATATATATGTATGTATGTATATATATATATATATATATATATATATATATATATATAGAGAGAGAGAGAGAGAGAGAGAGATCTCTCTCTCTATATATATATATATATATATATATATATTATAAATATATATAATAGAGAGAGAGAGAAAAACAAACTTGGTTTGAAAAGAGAGAAAAGGTTGACAGAGAGACAGACCTAAGAAAAGAATAGAGAGAGCTAAACGAGGGTGAAAGCGAGAGAGAGAAGGGGAGGGAAGGGAAGGGGGGAAAGTGTACATGAGGGGCTTAGCAGCATGAATAGACAAGTCAGTGCGTTTTACCTGCCCTACGACAAGGACAAGAAACTGAACTCCACCTCCTAATGGACTTCAAATTACTAACATTGTTAAACTCCTAATAGACTGCAAAGATATATCCCCTGCTACCCCCTCCTCTCTCCTCCTCTATAATTTGTAATCAAGAGTACAATTTTGTCATTTTGAAATACTAATTATCTAATCACGCCACGCTACATAACATACTTGTCTGCCCAATTAGCTAGGACAATTATTAAAATTCAGAGGCCTAATTATGTCTCAATTTAATGCTGGCAAACCCGTGTCTAGAGCAGTAATTAAAATCCTGTCGTTGCCTCTGCCTTAGGGCAGGGGATGATTAGGACCTGTCGAGGGGTGTACTCAACCAAAGCAGTCAGGCGGAGTGAGCAACATGACCCTGCATTGTTAAGTGTGTCAACATATTAACCTGAATTCCCTTCAGCCCTCATAATCACATTTAGAGCAGCACAGAGAGGCCACAACATGAAGCAATGTATTAAAAAATAATATGTGCTTTAATTAATGCTTTAAGAGAACTGATGCAGTGTGAGCCATCAAGTGCTCGCAGTCATAAGACTTATGCATCTAATTAGATGCAGGGAAAGATCGGATTTTCTTAACTGCGTTTTTGTGATTTATAGAAATAGTGATCTTGTTTTTGTTTCGAGAAGGCAGTTATACCACGCGCAGTTATTTCACGGAGGCTCTAGAAATGTAGTTAAAGGAAGAGTTGTCTGGTCTGTGTCTTTATACCAAATGCCTCAAACTGAACACAAATATAAATTGCCTATGTTTACAGTTCTAAATATGCACCACGCTTCCAGGCATGATTGGCTTTCATTGCAAGCTGATGAAGCTCGTGGTTTGAACTAGGGAAAGTGCATACATAGGAGGTGTCAGATTTATTATTCTACCTCTACTCTAACAAACATTAGGGAAAGTGCATACAGTGGGGGTTTCCTATTCACTATTCTAGCTCCAATCTAATAAACATTAAGGAAAGTGCATACATGGGGAGGAGGGGGTGGGTCGGAGGAGGGGCATGGAGGTGAGATTTACATGCGGGGTAACATTCACTACACCCAAAAATTAGAATGATAAACAAAAATATTAATATTATACAAATATATAATAATATCAAAATGTGTTTAAAAAGGTAAAAATATATTTTTTCAAAAATAAAATGAATTTATAAAAAATGTAATTACATTAATTAAAATGATCTTAAAACAAACAGTACACCTCTAACTCATCCACATAGAACACAGACATTAAAACACTTTTCTTCGTGAAACAATTATTTACAAATCAATTATTTTCCTTTTAATCTTTAGCAAAGAAAAATATTAAATGAATGCAAAAACAATAAAAAACACAATAAACAAAAAAATCACAGAACCCAAAAATATATATGTATTTAAAAATGTATATAAAATCATAATTATCAATTCAAATTATATGCAATTGCTATTAATCACTTTCAACTTAATAGTTAATACAGTTACTACATTAATCAATTACTATTAATTATTAAATATTTTATTTTAAAAGCTGCCCACACAGTCCCCAAATAAATATTGCAACCCACAACCAAACTTAAAATATAATTTAAAAAACATTTAAACAAATAAATAGCATTCACAACCTACAAAATCATAAAACAAATGAAACAATAAACAATAATTAAAATATAATTAATAAGGAAAACTTAACCCACCCATTCACCAATAAACCCCACAACCCAGCTTTGAAATTGAACACACAAATGCAGAATTTAATAATCAATTAAACAAATACCAATTAAAATGTATATAATAATCAACAAATTAATGCATTAACATTAATTTAATATATAATTAATAAAACACTCTATCTAGCCAGCACCCCAACAAATCCAACAATGTATAACTCTAAAACATAACAAAAAAATAAACATTTAAAATCTAAATAACTATAAAAATCTAACAAATAATTAATACAATTAACTTTAATTAATATATATTTAAATATACGACCCTTCTATTCTTCCAATAAATTCTACAATGCAAAAAAAGTGACGATAATATTTATTTAAAAAGATGTAAGCTTTTACAATAACCTATCAAATAAACTAAAAACAAAACACAATACAATACAATGAAACACCATGCCAGAATTCAATATTACACTAAACAATATTTTAAACTTAAAAAAATTAAAAAGTAAAAAAATATATGCTTAGCCTCAATATTTTGGCCCATGATATATTTGTAGTCACATTATTTTGACCACAATATTATAATCAGATGATATTTTTGAGTCGATATTTTGATAGAACACCTACACAGCTTGAATTGCTCTGTGTGTTTTGACAATATTTTTGGTACATCAAAGTTCAGCTCTTGAATGAGGATTTGTCTTGCACTCTTGTTGGTGTAGAGAATGAGCCGCATACATGAGGTTCCAAAGCCAATATTTCCACACTTATGCACTACTTGAAATGTCTTGTTCAATTACCTTCCTGGAAAACTTGGTGACTGCAGAGCTTTTGAGACAAAGTACTGCTGTCATTTTCTCTTCCATTCTTTCTTTTCCTATTAGTCTAATAAGAGGCATCAAGACCCAGAGTGAAGAAAACTTTTCCACTAATAGTATTTGTATTTAACTGCACTAAGTAAGGAGACAACTTTACATCAGTGAATGAATGAGCCTAAATAAAAACTAGACCTGGGGCCATGTTATGGAAAATGCCCCGCGGGAGCAACGGGCAAGTGCACCCCTGGGGCACTTTGGTATTGCAGAAAGGGCCGCAGACACTTGTGCAGCCCTTTCTGTAATACAGATAGCGCTGGCGCACATATAGCTCCAGCGCTATCACCAGTGGATGTTCCCTCATTTGCATGGGCGCGTGGCTCCATACAAATGAAGGGATCCCTTTGCCTCTGCACTGTAGTATAGACATGGGCGCAGAGGCAAAGAAGCTGACAGGAGGTGCACTGACAGTGCGCCACCTAGAAGGTGGCTCACTGTCCGAGTGTCCCCTGATGGCAGCCCTCTGGAGGGGGCAAGGGTGTCCTCTGGACCCCTCAGACATTCCCTTGCAGGCAGGTGCAGTCACCCACTGTACTTGCCTGCAAGAGGACCTCTCATCCCTCTTAAAAGTGCAGGTGGGTTGCTTCCTGTACAGTGAAACGCGGAGCGGATGCTTCAAAGCCGCTCCGTATTTCACTTGAATACACTGCTCCCAGGGCAGCACAATTTTGCGGCTACCCTGGGGGCAGGCCATTCAATATAATATGGCACACTCTCCTTGTTAGCACAGAGCGCACCTTTTGAAAGGTGCGCCTGGTGCTCGCAAGGAAAATGCGCCACACTGTGTGATACAGCCCATGGTAGTAAAAAATAAACTTTCAAAAAACAGTAGTTGCAGTGGCAGGTGGTGATCCTTGGAAATGGTGGGTGTAAATACCAGTCCCTAATTACACCAAGCAAGCAGGGTGCACAAGTATGGTTCTCCTTAGCAATATTTTAAGGGAGATAAAGAGTGCATTTTGCGGCACAATCTTAAAATAGATTTGCTAAAAAGCCATATGGTTTGAAAATACTCATGGTGTGCTAGGAAAGTCATATCCTGTTTTGAGAAAATGGGAGCAGAAGGTTGCCATTTCTCTAAAAAAAATGCCCTATGAAATTTAGGTAGTTGAGAGAATGCAATTTCAAAGTGCGTAACATTTTTCATACTATCTTTCTTAATGTCTGACCGCACTTCTTTCCATTTTTCCATCCTAGCCCTTTCAAAGACATTCCCATGTATGTATTATATCTAAATATCACATCACTGGAAGAGACACGGAAAAAACATTTCATAAATCTCATGGACAGCAGAGTCAGACAGATTTTACAAGCTAATAGAGAAGTACTGTTGCTCAGGTTACATTGTTTACAGAGTATCATTTAGCACTCAATTATAAGATATGAATATATTTTTGGAAGTACAATCATTCTGTCTCCAAACAGTAGACTGTCGATTTTTTAATATGCACACATTTGTTATCAAACACATTTTTTTCATTTTGGAAAAAAGCCCCAAATTCGCAAAACAAAAACGAATGTTTTTATTTAAAAAAGCTATCTTTTTCCTCAAACATCATTGTTTTGCTTTAGATACATACATCTTTGGTTTTTCATTGTCATCAAGCACTCAGATGGATAAATTCTGACTTGTGTGCCTATATATCACAAGCTCATGCCAGACATTCCCATTATATGTCAAATTATGACAAACAAGACCAAGATGAGATCAGCGTTGGACACCATAATGGTATGAATGACCACAGCATTCAAGAACTACCACAATGGCTAGTGTCAGCAGTATACTGTGCCATATAAAAACACTAAGTGAAGGGGGCGTGGCTTGACGCCCAAGGAAGATGGCGGCTGCACCGTGAGCTCCGGTGCGCCGGCGCAAGAAGGTGACCATTTTTCACGGGTCCTGTGACCCATTCCTTTCCTAAAGTGCGGGTTTAACATGGTAAACCACCCGGTGACCTCCTGGTAGTGCGAGAAGCACACCAGCATCAAAGAAACAAGGTATTTACCGACTCTGCTACTGCCTCAAAAACGGCCGCCAATTTGCAATGTGGCCACTACAACTGCCGTTTCTACAGCGCTGTGGTGACGCGCCTTATTTCCCTCATTATTCCGTTTCCAGAGGATAATTGGAGACTCTCAAGTGCATGCTGAGATACATGCTCACCAAAAATATTTTTCTTCTTTTTTTTTTTCTTTTTCTCTCCTTTTGGCAGTTTTGAAGTCTCGTAGCCCATTATTTCCCTTAAGTTAAGTGCGGATCTAACATGATGAACCGCCCGACGATCACCTGGTAGTATGCGAAGCTCACCAGCAACGAAGGGAAAGGGTATTTCACGACTCCGCTACTGCCTCAGAAAGGACCGCCAGTTAGCATATGCAGCCGCTACAAATGCCGCTTCTACAGCACTGAGGTGACGCGCCTCAGTTTTCTCATTGTTCTGCCTCCAGAGGACAATGTCGACTCTTAACAGTATGCTGAGGTGCACGCTTATTTTATTTTGAATATTCTCTCCTTTTCTTTTCCATTTGGCACTTTTGAAATTTCATACATGGACAAAGGAAGGTCTGCATAGCTATTGGGAAGCTTGTCTCCTATGTTCCTCGCTGTTGCATTTTAGTGTCTGTTGCCAAAAGGAACTCGTTCTCAATAAATAAGACTGTTATTTGACCTCATTCAGCATTTCTGTTCTCACTAGAGGTCATAGTTGACTTTGTTTCACCATAACTATCTTTGTTTCATCGAGAAGCTATTTTTGGCGCTCCTGAAGCTATTATTTGGGCAAAAAAGAGTCTGTGTCATTATTAAGAGGCCTAGTTCACTTGTCCTTCGCTTTGACTTTTTGCCAAAAGAAATATGCCCTAAACAATCAGCACGATATCTGACCCTAGTCAGTACTTGGATGTTCACTAGTTGTCGTAACTGATTTTCTCATACTAAGTAATCTGCACTTCTATAAACATTGTCTGCACGCAGTTTATGGGGAGACTCAGAAGGCTGAATTCTTCTACTTCATCTCCGACACGCAGATTCATCAAGAACTCCACACTTTTCTCAAAGCTCACCGCAATGGAATCTACCTCTGCCTCTCAGCCAAAGGTCGGCGCGTCTTCATCCACGACATCAATGGTAACAATTCCAGTCAATCCTGCCAAGGTTAATCCCAAGCACCTCAAAAAAGACCCTCCTTCTCCTGCAAAGTCACCACCTCCTGCCTCGTTGGACCTGTTATTGGAAGAAATACGTGCCTTAAAACCCTTTATGGAAGAAACAAATACTAAACTTCAGTTTCTTACTGACAGGTGGTCCCAATTGGATGAACCGCAGTGGAACAGAGCGTTTCTTCATATAATGCAACTGAAAGCAAAGTGAACACTCTTCAGTCACAAGTATCTTCCTTGCAGAAGCAAGTCAAAGATTTGGAAAACAGAAATAGAAGAAATAATCTCTGCATATATGGTTTGCCAGAAAACACAGAGGGGGCGGACCCTTTCACCTTCTTCAAAAAGTTTCTACCTAAAGTGCTGGGTCTATCTGAGGATACTAATTTGAACATTCAACGTGCACACAGACTGAGCCGTCAACATGTCAATACTTCTGGCTCTAACCGTCCAAGAGGTGTCATTTTGTATTTCCTGGAATATACGGATCTTCTTAAGGTTCTTTCAGCTTCTAAAAAATCAACGTGCATCTCTTGGTTGGGTCATACGTTGTTCTTTTCACAAGACTATGCTAAGAGTACTGCGGATAGACGAAGAGAGTTTCTAAATATGAGACTGGATCTTCGCGCTCTTGGAGCTAGATATGGCCTCTTCAATCCTTGTCTTTTTAAGGTCACGTATAGGAATAAGACAACCTCCTACGAAGACCCGGTTAAGCTGAAAAGTTTTCTCAATTCGTGTAGTGTTGAAACTATTGTCACTTCTGGCGCTTCAACTTCTCAATTTGGTTGAATATATGTTTTCGATATAATGTTGATGTTATCTCTTTTGCTTACATTTTTGATTACTTCGGGCTTTTCTCTTAGGTCATTCTCGTTTTTCGTTGTCTTGATTATATTGTGAATGTTACATTACTAATTAACAATTTACTCTTATCCATTTCCCCTTATAGGCATCCCCGTTTTATGTCTTTCTCGTTGTCTCGCACCTTGTCATATCCAGGTGCCCTTGTGCCCCTCTCCGTGAGATCTGGACGCACCAGTCTTTCATGTGGTTTCACCCCCCCCCCCTCATTCTCATTTTTGGAATTTTATAGGTATGTGGTTTTTCTCATGTGTTATTCTAGTTTTCTCATCTTTTGTCATTTTTCCTCTACTTTTAACTCCTTCTTTTTTTCTCTTGGTATCTTTTTTCTTTACTTGCTATTTCCCTTATTCTACATTTCTGATACTCTTCTTCTTCTCTTCTATAATATTCAGGATTATATTTTTTCTTATTTACATGACGTTGTGGTTTCTTTTGTATCAAGTTTATATTCTGTCTGGTCTATCCCAATTTGTTCTTTCAATAGTTAATCTATGTCATTGAATATTGTTACTTGGAATGTTCGAGGTTTGAATTCACCGATCAAGAGGCAGCGTGTCTTAAGGCATTTATCTAGGTTAAAAGTAGATATAGCAATGATTCAGGAATCACACCTTACAGAGTCCGAATCCTTAAAATTAAAGAGAGATTGGGTTGGTGATGTTTTTTTCTCTCCAGTTGATGGTAAGCGTTATGGTGTTATTACATTGTGTCACAAATCTCTTCATGTTAAGCTTGTGTCTCAAGAAAATGATGATGTAGGTTGCTGGTTATTTACAGATTTATTGATTGGGAAGGTTCCACTCTCTTTATTTAATATTTATGCACCAACTATGGGTGATTCTCTTTTTTGGTCTCACCTTGCAAGAAGATTGATGCAGTGTTCCCAGGATAATCTTATTTTGGCAGGAGATTGCAATCAAATCATAGACCCCTTCAATGATCGTAATTCCCTCACTTCCTTTATATCATCTAAAGCTCATAAATCATTCTTACAATCCTTTCAGCATAGACATTTAATTGACGCATGGAGATTATGCAATCCCACCCTGAGAGAATATACATACCTCTCCCCAGCACATCAGACACAATCACGCATTGATCACATTTTTATCTCTCACAATATCACTCAATCCATACAATCTGCAGAAATTGGCTCCATATTGATTTCTGATCATGCCCCTGTATTTATTTCATTAGATATACTTAACACACCTTCTGTCTCCAGATGTTGGCGCTTTAACAACTCGTTGTTACTTGACCCTGTTTTTACTTCCTCTTTCACCTCTTTTTTGAAGTATATTTCCATTTTAATGAATCTGACACTCTTCCCTTTCATTTAATATGGGATGCTTTTAAAGCTACAGCTCGTGATTTTATTATTAATTACGTCTCTAAAAAACAACACAATGCCCGCAAGATTGCTACAGACCTTTTTGCAAAGATAAAGAGACTGGAACACTTCTACTATACTACCAAGTCGAAAGATTGTTTAGCAGAACTCATAGCTACTAAACTTAAATTTAATAAGGAATCCACTGAGAATGCGTCTCTGTACTTGCTCAAATCCAGTGCAAAATTTTATGGTGGCCAAAATAAATCTGGTAAGTTATTGGCAAATTACCTTAAAGTTAAAAAACACAGATTCAACATTGAGTCAATATTTGATGATCAACAATTGCCCAAATTTAAAGATTCTGAGATTCTGCAAGAATTTTATAGTTTTTATGAATCCCTGTATACACCAGAAGCCTCACCTACAGATGATAACATTTCGGACTATCTTTCTTCCATTGAAAAATCTTTTGACGCTCACTTGAATTTTGATTCATTGGAACTTGAAATCTCATTGAAAGAACTACACACTGCATTACTCACACTTAAAAAAGACAAAGCCCCAGGTCCAGATGGCTTTACTGTCGAATTTTTCTCATATTTTTCCCAGCTACTCCTTCCCAAATTAAACAAGCTTTTGATTTCCTTTTTACAAACAGGAACTTCTTCTGGCTCCTTTTTGGAGGCCTTAATTTGCCTCATAGCCAAAGAGGATAAGGATCCGCGTTACTGTAAAAATTATAGACCAATTTCATTAGTGAATATTGATTATAAAAAATGTTCAAAGTCTTTGGCCTTGAGATTAGAATCATTTCTACCTGATATCTTGGGTAAAGAACAGTCAGGTTTTGTAAAGGGCCGTTTCCTGACAGATAATACGCGCTTATTTTTTTGCATACTTTCTAAATCCTCCCACATTTCCGAATCTCTAGCTGCTATTGCCTTAGATGTAGAAAAGGCGTCTGATAGAGTTTACTGCCTTAGATGCAGAAAAGGCGTTTGATAGAGTTTACTGGCCTTTTATTTTTCAACGCTTAAATGGTTTGGTTTTGGTCCTAAAATTGTTAGTATAATTTCTCTATTATATTCAAATCCTAAGGCGGCAATTTTTGTGAACGGCCTTACCTCTTCTTATTTTAACTTGGGAAGAGGTGTTAGATAAGGTTGTCCCTTATCCCCCTTTTTGTTCAATTTAGCTTTAGAACCTTTTTTATCTAGAATCCACCAAAATTCAAACATATTTGGAATTGCTTCTGAAAAAACGCACATTAAAATGGCAGCTTATGCAGATGATATTTTGTTATTTCTCTCGAAGCCACAATCCTCCCTTCCTACTTTCCTACAAGAAGCAAATGCTTACTCCTCTGTTTCAGGATATAAACTTAATAATGATAAATGCGAAATCTTACCCTTGACTAAATTTACTTTTAAGGATGATTTTAAAATAACCAATTTTAAATGGAACCCTCATCATATAAAGTATCTAGGTATGTACTTCTCCGCATCAATCAATTCATCAATCTCCATTAATTTAGATAAATGTTCTTTGAAAATATCTTCGCTGATAGACAAATGGCACCCTCTATACCTTTCTTGGTGGGGAAGGTTAGACACAATAAAGATGATGTTATCCCCGATAGTTCTATTGACTATTTCTAATATTCCAATTACCATACCTCAAAATTGTTTTAAAAGAATTAATTCTTATTATCATCTTTCCTTTGGAATAACACAAAGGCCCGCATGTCAGTATCAAGACTCACCTGTCCTAAATTGGAAGGTGGTGTTAATTTTCCTGACTTTCCTAACTACCATAAAGCTTTTATTTTGCGTCAATCTTCTCATTGGCTAATAGGACCCTCATTGGATTCTCCTCTGTGGGTTAAGCTTGAACATTCATATCTTACTCCCTTTTCCTTTCAAGAATATCTGTCATTTACTCGGAAACCCCAGAAATTATCTACTCCTATTGTTAAACACACGAATAAATTATTGGGTACACTCTTGTTAGATAATTCCACTGACATAGGAACGCTCTTACAATCTACCATATGGCATAACAAGCGCATAATGATTAAAGGAAAGCCCACCTATTGGAAATCATGGAGACAGAAAGGTCTTCTATGGGTTAATCAACTAATTCAAAATGATAAGATCATATCTTTTTATCAGTCTAGTTCTATTTTTGATTTCCCTATCTCATTTCGTAATAATTACCAATTGCTACAAAATGCTTTAAGTCTAGCTATTGATCAAGCTGTTCCCACTCCTGTCTTGTCCAACACTACTACCAATATCACTCATGCTTTTCTAACCTCATGTCCCAAAGCATCAGCTATATATGCGTGTTTACGCAAATTAAAGACCTCTAGAGACAAAACTAAAGTGGAAGTGGACTGGGAACGCGATTTAGATGTAAACTGGCCCATTCATTTATGGAATAAAATTTGGCTTAAGATAAGAAAATCCTCTAGAGCAGCTAATACCACGCAGACGCTTTTCTTTATCTATAATAGATTACTTCTTTCCCCCACAATTCTTCATAAGATGAATGCTGATATACCTAATACCTGCTGGTCATGTTCCTCCACAAATGCTGATTTAAAACACTTGCTTTCTACTTGCCCTTATGTCCATGATTTCTGGAAATGTGTTTGGAAGCAAATTACCCTAATTTTTAATTCTAAGGTGTCCTTCTCAATTACTAATTTTTTTTGGGTTCTCTTTCTGATGACTGGTCTCACTATCTTTTAAATATGCAAATTTTGGACCTACTTTTGGGAGTAGCGTTTCAGCAGATTACCAAACATTGGAAGAATTTGTCTGATCTTTCCTTCCAAGCTTGGTGATATGCAGTCTGTCATAATCATAGATTGGACACAGCTTATGTATATCCTGTGTCTTGCTGTAAAACGTCTACATCTATGGTCCCCAGTTACGAAGTTTATTGATTGTCAAGCTAAGCTTTCACATATACGTGCCACTTCAGAACAAGAGGTCTTGAAACCTCCTTGATATTCAGTTTTCTGCTTTCAAAATTGTTTATATATATTTATTAGAAATGAGTTGTTGTATTCTTGATAAATGACCAGACTTGTTAGAAAATCCTGTATTTTCCTCTACCCCCTCTTTTCCTATATATTGATGCTATAAACATGAATTCATGAATAATCATATGTTTTCATATCATATTGTATATATATCCTTTACTGTATTTTCTCTTTCTTTATTTTTCTTGAATAAACTTTATTTTTTTAAACTAAAAAAATAACACTAAGTGAAAATAATAGCCTCTATTACGCCAGGGCCAGCTTAATACCAGGTTGGCACATCATGTCACAGGCACCACAAAATACCAAGAGGCATGACCATGTGTTAGGTCCACAACTATATCAGGATTTGGCACTATCACGCCATGCGTATCTACTATATACCAAAAATGAACTTTAAAACATTATAAAACACGAGCATTATAACAAGTGTAATCACCATCATGTCATTGATGCCTACAATATGCCAATATTTACCACTATTATGAAAGGGTTAGCAAAATGCCAGGGATGAGCCCATTACAAAATGAATGCCCACAATATTCATGATTTGCTTCCTGTATTCCAAGGTCAGCATTATAATGGAGGAAGGCAGCATCATGGCATGGATTCTCTTACTTTGACAAGAATTAGCACCAATATTCTAGAAACAGCAGTATACCAGCAGTAGGCTTCTTCAAACTTCTGAGGCCCACAAAAAGTCAAAACATGCCCCAGTAAGTCATTGTCATCATTATATCATTGTGGCCAACACCATACATTGCCTGCCTCAATATAACAAGAATCATCATCTTATGCCAGGGTCAGCATAACATCAGAGTTCAACACCATCATACCCAGGGTGTTCAGAATATGTCCTCAAAATGCCCACATTACCACCATTATACCAGGGCCATCTTTACTGGGGTGGGCATCAACATGTCATGAATGCCAGCAAGGTACTAAGAATTACCACCATTGTGCCTAAGCCCACATTATAGCAGCGGCAAGCACCACCATACCATGTATGCCAACAATATGCCAAGAATTCCTCCTAGTATGCCAGGGGCAGCATTATATCAATGGCAACCACATCACATCATCATGCTCACAGTATGCCAATAATTACTACTATTATGCAGAAAAAATGCCTTTACCATGCTGTATTTAACATGAAATGCCTTTACCATGATGTCTTTACCACACAGGTAAGTACCATGCAGGTAAGTACTTGTATCTTTCCCACGCAGGTAAGTATTTTGAAAATAATATACTTTTTCTGTTATTTGAAAAAAGTGATTTTGGTTCGGCTAGAGGTGAAGGGAGGTACGAGGGTTTTTAGGGCTCAGGAGTGGACCGAGGTAAAGGGAAGCAAGGGTCATTTTAAGGTTCAGGGTTGTGTAGAGGTAAAGGTAATTTTAGGGTTCAGGATTGAGTAGAGGTAAAGAGGTAAAGGGAGGTAAGGGTGATTTTAGGGTTCTGTGGTGGCTAGAGGTAAAGGGAGGTAAGGGTAATTTTAGGGTTCAGAGTATAGTAGAGTTAAAAGGTTTTAAGCATATTTTTAGAGTTATGAGATGGGTAGAGGTAAAGGTAGGTAAGGGTAATTTTAGAGTTTAGGGATGGGAAGAGGGAAAGGGAAATAGGGGAGATTTTAGGGTTTAATGTTGGGTAGAGGTAAACAGAAGTAAGGGTAATTTTAGGGTTTAAGGGTAGGTAGGGGTAAAGGGAGGTAAGTGTAATTTTGGTTTTTAGCCCTGGGTAGAATTAAGGGAGGTAAGAAGTATAAAAACAGAGAGGTACTGGTATTTCACCCCCCCCAAAAAAAAAACCCAATACAGTGAGATTTATAACAAAATACAGTTCTCAAGCATCCAATGTCAGAAGACTTCTTAAGAGGCACTGGGGTTTACTGCAAGCATATTCCAAATTGAGAGAAATAGTAGGCGATGCACTGGCTATTACATGTAAGAGATGTAGCAGTTTAAAAGACAGATTGGTTCACAGTTATTCACTATCTGATAAAGGTATGTAGGAAGCACCACATTTCAAGTTAAAAAGAGAATATTGGAACACAAAAGAGTTATAACATGGAATGATAAGACTTATCAAGTATTCAGGCAATTCAATGAGAAAGATATGGGCACTAGTGATGGATTATCACTTTTTGGAGTCAATCACATGATAATAAATCATATATATATATATATATATATATATATATATATATATATATACTTGTGTGTATGTATAGATAGACACAAACACACATATATGTGCACATACATATATAAATATGTGTGTGTGTGTTCGCGCCCATGGGCACACACATGCATACATATACATGGTGTAATGCTAGCCCTGGCATAATAGGAATGTATTAATTACAATGCATATACAATATGTATGGCTTTACCACAAATGTAATACCACCCATTGACTTTCAAAACATGTGGCATTACATCGTGGATCTTTAACACGCATTGTGATTTTCTATACCACAATGTGGCTTTGTAACATTGTAAATAAGATTAAAGACTTGCCATTGGTATTTGAGCACTGCTGCACAGTCATTGTGCTAAGCAATATGTATAAAGTATATTGTCAAAATTCACCAACTGGCTTGCTACTACACTGCATCCAGAAATCTGGGATCCTCATCAGTCTACTTGATCTAATAATTGTAATTTAAGAGACTAAACTATACTAGAAAATCCTAGTTTTTCCAGATCTGGATCTATGGCAGAGTTGTATCCCCAATCTCTAAATGAAATCTCACTACCTTCAGTTCAAGAACAGGCATTCAATTAAGCCCTACTTCAAGATGACCAAACAACATCAGATCATAGGTTCATTCTATACATATGCTTGTACTCTGCCTTTCCCAGACTTTTTTACTGACATTATTTACTTGTTCCACTTTTGCCCTGTGATGAGGACTAAGTAGCAATGCATTATAATACTCCTAAATCAATAATATCCCATCCACCTTAAATTCACACAAACTGCGCATCTATGTTGTGCCGAGCGTGGACCGTTGACCCATTACACAAACGCATTTTTTTTTCTTGTCACACTGAGGATCCAGAGCTGTGTGGGCTGTCTCTACGAAGCCCTTGAAGTGACATGTGAATCATGCAGACCTTCAGACGCACACCCACATAAGTGAGCCATTTGTAACTGGACATAAAACTATGCCAAAATACAGTAAACTCAAGGACAAGACAGACTTTCATTGCATGATAGGTGAACGCCAAACTGCATATGCTAATAATGGGAACCACACATATCAGCATCATTACTGAAAACCTCACCTAACACAATACAGCAAAAAAAGTAAATGAACAACCTCTTTTGATATGAACGTATCCTCCTGAACAGTCAATAGGGCTAAACAACTGGCAGTTTGCTTTAGACAGAAAAAAGCACAATACGGCTCTATGCAGGAAATGGAAATGGACTATTTTGAAAACAGTATTTTGAAAACAGATACACGTGAAGATGCAGCTATAGCTATGGCAAAGTTCTTGGGCTGGACATGGGCCCTTAGAAGAATCAGTCTGGAGGCTGCCGTAGGTACCACTCTGTATTAAATTACTTGCATATATACTTAGTGAGATGTATTCCCTGTGTATTATATTCCCTGAATAATTTGTTTTTATATATGGTGATTTAAAATTCTTTTAATCCCAAGGATATTAATTTTAGTCACTATTTTATCGCCATTAAATGTCATTAAATTCTTTTTATAGCTTTGTTCATTTTTAACGGAAAAATCTTTTTCTAACAACATTTTAAGGAATTTTAAATTGCAATGACTATCTTTTTATGCTATTATGGTATTTTATCATATTGCATGTATCAATCTGTGTCTTTTATGACTGAAAAATATCGAATAAAGACTAATTTGATTTGATTTGATTTGATTTGAAATGGACTACTTATGGCTTGGAGGCCTCAAGGATATTTCCATGGTTAGACTCCTAAAAGAGGGACCCAGTAATGTGTAGAACAGCAGCACAGGAAAATGTTTGGTCTGTATCCCTCCAAAAGACTGCACCCAAAATTGGAATCATAAATTGATTATCTTCCACAACTAGGATTATAGTATATTCTAAGCAATTTATGCCAAAAACAGAACCTTACTTTTCCACGGAGAAGGCTAAAAAAGGTATTCCTATCACACAACGGAAATGCAATGTAACCTGCTGTCATAGGTGCTACGACAGTCATCATCAGTGACTGCAACAAAGAATCAAATCATACAGATAACTTTTTGGCATAAATAATCATCGATATGTCAGTGATGCACCCAACAGAATAGAGAAAGCGTTCAACAGTTCATCAAATCCATACCAAGAAACCAAGTATTATGTAAAGTAATGCCTAGGATAGTCTATACGTGTCCAGATACATCATCTATGACCCAATCACATCTGAGCAGGGCTTTAAGTGGGCCGGGTCCTGCGGTGCTGAACACCAGCAGTTTTTAAAAGGAGGCATCGAAACAGATCCCTATCGGGCTCTGTTTTTATGCCCTGGCACAGGGGGGGGGGGCATTTTATTGCAGACTGAGGTGAGCATGCACATCGATGTGCGCATGCTCATTTTTCACTCACTTAACACTAGTGAAGAAGTTATAGCATGATGTCAGGTAAGCGTTGTAGCAGGATGCAAGGAAATCCGTTACATTGGGTGACATGGTGATCTGATAGCAAGCGCTATCTAAAATGAAAAAAAGTTTGGCAAAATAAAGTTGCCAAACTAAAACATTGCTCCCTCAGTTAAACAGGCAGAAAGTCAGCTCAACTCGCAACAGACTTCTTATTCAGCTAAGTTTTGCAATCAGTGGCCAATAAAGAGCTGTAAAAATAACGTGATGCTCTCAGCTTCATGGGACCTTTCAAGGGAGACTGGACAGTAGGACTGGAGGGCTGGGGCAGAGCCAGTCTCATCTCAGGAATCAGTTTAAATCCATGTGCAAACCAGACCACTGAGAGGGAGGTCCCCGCAACATGGGAATACTGACCTGCTAAGATGTGTGCAGGCTGACCTGGGCAACTACATAGTTTGTGTAGTTTTGCAAAATGAGTAAATTGTTTTTAAAAAGTAAAGATGTGTTTTGCATTCTTACTTCTTATTTCCGGGCAGGCAGAAGCCATGGGGATGAGCTTGTTTTCCCTTAAGGTCTCAACTAAGCACATGCATTCTTATTTCCTTGCTTAGGGTTTAGCGGCTACACATTGCTTGCCATAGGTTGGATCCATTATCACACATCTGCTTGCTTCTTACTCGTCAACTTCCTTCCTCTTTGTGTTTGTCCTTCCCCTTGAGCACAGGCGCATTACTTGAAAGCACTCATTTTACCCATTCTCAATATTACTGCAAACCAAATTCCTAACTACAGCTGTGCCTTAATTACACAACGATGTTGTTGGAGAGATGCGTTCAGGGAGTAAAAAAAAATAAGTTTAGTTAAAAAGAGTTAATCCTCAGTCTTTCATGTATGGCGACTGTTAAAGCCCAATTTATAGACTATAGACAGCCAAATAATATTATTAATTAGAATACATTATAGTGATTCTTTAAGACTGGTTGGATTTACTATGAGTAAGTGGTCATTGTAGACTGATGCAGATATGCCATATTGATTTTTTTACTCAGACCTGCTTGAAGAAAATACTTTTTTTCGTAAGCACATGATGCTAGTTCTTATGATTTAGGCCTCACCCCTTATTGGATTGCCCACATCCCTTTAAGAGGTTTGCCACGACCCTTTTAGAGACCCCCTGTTTTTTTTATCCCAATTAAAGCCCTGCATCTGAGGTCAATATAATGAGGAAAGCAATTTCTAAAAACAATAAATTCCTCTTGAAACCGCTCATGATAGGCATAATTCACTGTGCATAGGTCAAAATCCATTTCCACATTAAAATGTAAAAACAAAATAGGGAATATATAATTGAATACCCTCCTGAATGCCACTTCACGTCATTGCAAATATCACGAAAAGTAGAAGTACCTGCAAAAATAATAAGCACTGGCAGTGGCATCAGAGACTTCAGGAGATTCATAGTATAGCCAACACGTTTCTCTTTTAAATGGCAACATTTTCAAGGTGCCTATCAACAGAAGTGACACCCATGTGGCATGTCAATAAAATAGCTTCAGAAAGCTTTCTTTCAGCGACAGTCCCAAAAATATCTAATATGCCTGTGGTGCACAAGTGACATATTCGCGACCTTGGCGGGGTGAACCATGTTGTGGACTTGTGTTGCACTGCAAATGCGTTTGACCGACTCCTTCTAGCATTGTGCAAGTTAAGTTAGCATTTGCGGCGCCATTTTGTCTTCGGCCGCCATTTTGCTGTATGATCGAAAGTAAGCTTTTGTCACATTCAACTGCCTGCCTCAGCAAAAAGCTGCTTCGAGTTGCTTTTGTTTATCGTATTCAAGGTTGAATCCTAATGTACTAATGAACAGCTTATTCTGCCTTTGCATGCCTTTCCTCTACCGTAGTCCTGCTCCCACACTAGAGAGCGTTGAGCTTGAACAAGATGACCCTGAAAATGTGATAACATGTACCCGTTCTGCAGGTGGTAGCTCATCCTTCTGTACCTCCTTTGTTCATCAGTGCTTGAGCTGGAAAATTCCAGTCTGGGCGGGTCTTTAGGGGTGTTGAAATGTATATTATGTTTTACCAAGTTTGGTGAAGTCAGTCCCCTCGGTAGCATCTAAGGAGGCTAGTCTGACAGGACTCCGCTCGAACGCAATATACTAATAAATAACTTGGTTTGCATTCTTTACTGTCTCATCGACTCTTCATTTCTTGGAAGGCTGAGAGGTGGTCGCGAGTGACCCGGGTGGCCCTAATTGGGTCACTTCCTTCAGTTGGCGCCCGAACAGGGACTCCATTGGGTGACCCATCCTTGCCCGCAGACGGGTGAGGAGGACGGGGCCGCATCGGGTCGGATAGGCGGATCGGGGATCCCTGCATGATAGAGCCTAGTACTCGCAGCTGCTCCGTCTGTCTGATCGGGCGGTGCCTCGCCCAGCAGTCATCCCCGCTGGGGTCCTGAAAGGCGACACCCTTGGATCTGACCATTTGGTCCGAAGAGTCGGAGGTGGAGAATAACTTTGTTCGACCTGTGTGCACTAGGTGAGTTTGTCTTGATTCTTGGTGAATATGGCGCCATTCTTGAATAACATTGGGTATGGTCTGGAGACCATTTCTTGGCTTGCTTGAACTTGGTAGGTCTGCGGACCATTTAGATACAGGGTGTCTGCGGACACTCTGCCAGGCAACATAATAAATTTGGCTTACTCTTGAAAATGCCTAGGGCTTTAGCCTGTCTCTTTGGTGCAGTCTGAGGACTGACTCTTGTTTTCCTTTGTTTGATGCAGTCTGAGGACCAACTCTTTTGTTGTTCGTCTGGTACGAATAGTGAAGGTGTCTTCTATTAAAATGCCTTGTTTGAGTAAATTGTGGTGTTCGGGGTGCCGTTGTTGTTCTGCTGAGGCTCGACTGGAGGAAAGACAACCTGCACCTCCGGAAGGCACCCCGAACTTCGATATGTACATTAAGCACGGCATTGGCCCTATTATGTTTAGTACACTATGGCACAAATATACGAGGGACAATGCCGAGCTGCAATGGCCACTTACAGGTACCTTTGATGAACAAAAACTGAATTTCCTGCAGGATAAATTGTTCGCAAAAAGAAGTAGACAGTCGATGTTTGATTCTCTTCAGGTATGGCAAAAGGAAGCGAGGCAAAGACGTATGAAAGCAGAAAAAGAGGCCCAGAGAGAGAAGATGCAGACAGTGACTCGGAAAGCAGTAGCGTATGATAGAGAGAAAATAGAAAAAGGTATAGAGTGTCCTGATAGGAAGTTTCGATTGCAATGTGACAAATCTTATGTCGCCCGAGAGGAAGGCGATACATTCGTGGAGGAGCTGTTAGATGCTCAACCTCCACCTCCCTATGCCCCACAGAGAATATACCCTGTTGTCACGACGCCTCAGTCTTCCGCCCCTCCTGCTTCCACCTCTGGTCCTTCTGCTCTTGACCTGGCTGCTTCGGCTACGGCACCACCTGCTTCTTCTCTAGCTTCACATACTGCAGATGCAATGACTGCAAGTCTCCCTGCTATGCCTATCGTTTCTGCTTATGCTCTCTCTCCATCCCTCACACCCTCAATGCAGCCATTAATAACTCTGGTGCCTGCCCCTTCATCTATTGTGTCGTCCTCAAATGTCTCTTCCCCAGCAGTGCTGAGTATTGGGACGCCGGTGCATGGACCGGACGAAGGGAATTGGGCAGCAGCTCGAGAACGAATGGGGCGGGTGCTGGTTCGATCTGATGTGGGGAATGAGGAGAAAAAGATGGTGGCAGATCAGGCCACGCAGTGGGCCCGGCATCCGATGTATAGCGGGGAGGATGTGTAGAGTGTGGTGAAAGATTATGAGCCGTTTGTGCAACAGCATGCCCTCAAGCATATGTCGGCCACACTAATAGGGTTGTGGGAACAGTGCTTCAATAGTGTCGCACCTCAGATAATTTATGACATCCGGGACCGTGTGTAGGCTGCCGACATAGCTCCTAACAACGTTTTTAGTAATATTGCCACACTGATTGGTTACCGAGGTAGGTTACAACAGAACACACCAACAACAGTGTCCCAGTTTCCGATGAGGGAACATCCTATTTTTCACCCTGAGATACCGGAGCTCCGTAATCAGCAGGATGCCGTTATCAGGCAGCGAGTAGAGGCCCACTTTCAAAGAACAATGGGTTTACAATCCATGGAAGAGGAGTGAGGTTTTAGCTCTCAAGGGTCAGTTGTCAGACCCTAGGAAAAATCCGACTGCATATTACAAAGAATTGACAGAGGCCGCCTCGTCAACAGTGATGAGGTTGGCAGATATTGAGATGTTTTTCGGTTTGTTGGTACCGGTGGATATTTGGAGGCAGGTGCATACACAGGACCACGTCGTGGAGTTGGGTGGCACTTGGGACGAGATCAGGGCATGGAATAAAGAGAGGAAGCCTGGTGAGAAGCCTAAGGCTGAGATACTAGCTTTGCCGAGTCGTATTATTACTTACATGCATTCCCTCATCCAACCTAGACGAGTAGACTGGGACAAGTTAGCAGCATGTCGTCAGACGAAAGATGAAAGTGTATCCGATTTTTTCACTAGGTTTGAAGGGGTGTTTTTGGACTTCAGTGGGCAGGATTTGTCAGTGGAGGGAGGTGTCCTATTGTTTGTTAACATATTTGTTACGAACCTACTTCCCGAGATCGCGACTCGGTTACAGGCTTCGGAGAGCACTTGGACTACATCCTCCCCTTCAGTGATATTGAGTATTATGAGCATAGGGAAAATGAGGAGAAGGAAAAGGTAGAGAAGAAAAATAAAGAGTTGAAGACGAAGGTGTTGATGCAGCAGGCAGCTAGGGGGAACGGTAGAGGGCGTGGCACCGGTCCGGCCCGACAGTTGCCCCGCACCAGCAGAAATAGTGCACCTGTGGGGCCGAACCAGTGTGCGTATAGTAAGGCGGAGGGACGTTGGCGAAGTGAGTGTCCGGAGTTGTTACAGAAAGTTGCGGCCCCCAGAGGACGAGGTCCTCGCGGACGGGGTCGTGGTACAGGTGGTCATGACGGGGTTCAAGCAGATGAGTCGTCACAGGGTAGCTCTGATCAGAACTATTTTGATGACCCTCGAGGGAGACAGTACTACCACGATGATTATGATATGGACGAGGTGACAGGGATGTCTCATAGCTAGGACAGCCAGGGATAGGGTGAGGGACCAGTTCATATACCTGTAGATCAGCGTGGTCCTTATGTCACAGCGGATTTGCACGGCTCAGTTAAAAGGTTTTTGGTGGATACAGGTGCAATAAACAGCTCTGTTTCTCGTTCGCTGGTCCTCGGGCAGCTCTGTCTGGCCAGAATAATGTTTCGGTAGGCTTCTCAGGCGTACCAGTCGTGAGCCCCATTTCCAAACCCCTTGCTCTTACTATTGGCCCTTTTACTGTAGATGCGCCATTCTTATTGACAACAAATTGCGGAGAAAATTTAATGGGATTAGATTTGTTGAAAAGGTTGCATGCAATAATTTTTTGTACTCCGGATGGTGTCCATATGACGATAGGACCAAATGTGACTAGTACCAAGCAGTGTTATTCTAAGGATGCGCCACTCCCTGCTGAATTCAAAGATGTGCCGCCCACGTTGTGGGCTACAGGTGATACGGATGTAGGATTGTTGCAGATACCTCCGGTCTCCATTAGGATCAAAGATAATGCTGTGTTGCCTCGTATTCCTCAGTACAAAATACCGCAGGCAGGGGAGCAAGCTCTATTGCAGATTATATAGGATTTGATTAAGTCGGGAGTTGTTGAGCAGCAAATGTATGTAATATTTCTATTCTTCCCATTCTTAAAAAGGCACCCTTGGATTCCTCTGATGCTCATTCTGATGTCTATCATTTTGTGATCGATTTGCGTGAGGTTAACAAAATAGTGGTCCCTCAGTTCCCAGTGGTACCCGACATTACCGCCTTTCTGATGATGATTCCTTCCACTGCAAAGTTCTGTTCTGTGATTGATTTGAAAAACACTTTCTTTAGCATTCCCATTCATGCAGATAGCAGGCACCTTTTTGGATTTATTCTGGCCGGTAGAAGTTTCCGAATCTGTCGCGCTCCTAGGCTATACTGAAAGTCCTAGCATATATAGCCAAGCTTTAAAAGTCCAATTGGATTCTCTCACACTTCCCCCAGGTAATGTATTACTGCAGTATGTGGACGATCTCCTGATCGCTTCTGACACTGAAGAAGGTTGCAAAGATGCAACGGTTAAATTATTACTACATTTGGCACAACACGGACATAAAGTGTCCCTTTCAAAGTTTCAATATTGTCGACAGGAGGTCACCTATTTAGGTCACCTACTGTTGAAGGAGACTAACACCTGAACGTATTAGTGCTTTTGTTAAAATGCCCATCCCTAAGACTCAAAGGGATGTGCATGCCTTCCTTGGCATTACTTCGTACTGTCGTCACCGGATTGCTAACTATTCTTTACTAACAAAGCCGCTGTTGCAGCTAACCACTAAAGATGTGCATGAACCCTTGCCCTGGACGCCTGAATGTCAACAAGCCTTTGAGCAATTAAAAGTTGCGCTTTGCTCTGCGCCTGTGCTTGGTACGTCTGATTACCAGAAGCCGTTCGTGCTGTATGTACACGAGACAGCTGGCTGCGCGATCTCTGTCTTAACACAGGCCTTTGGAGGTAAGCAGAGGCTGTGTGCTTATTTTTCTGCGCTTCTTGATAACGTCGCGAGAGCCCTCCCGAGCTGTTTAAGAGCAGTTGCTGCCGTCTCTATCTGGCAATCGGCGGGGCTCGTCCTTGATACTGATCTCACAGTCATGGTACCTCATGCTGTGGACACACTTTTGAACAAAACGAAGACACAGCACCTCACCAGTGCACGTCTGACCGGCAATGAATTGACCCCCTTTGCTCCACATGTTACGATTAAAAGATGTGCCACTCTGAACCCAGCCACGTTACTACCCCTCCCTTCTGAAAGTGAGGACAGAGATATACATGATTGTATTTTTAGAACGGAGGAAGAGACGAAGGGACGGGTAGACCTGACTGATGTTCCCTTATCTGACCCACAAGGGGAACTATATGTCGATGGTTCTTGTTTTAAACTACCAGATGGCACCACCACTGCAGCGTACGCTATTACTACGCTGCGTACTGTAGTTGAGACATCAAGTGTCCTTTATCAATCGGCCAAAGCTGCAGAACTAGTTGCTCTCCTTCGAGCTTGCAAGTTAAGTGAGGGACTGGCTGTCAATATTTATACTAACAGCCAGTACGCCTTCGGGGTTGCCCATAATTTTGGACGACTCTGGGCGGAGAGAAGATTCTTGACTTCACATGGGTTAAAAATACAGAATGGCCCACTGATACATAGGCTCTTGTCAGCTCTGACACTTCCAAAAAAGTTAGCAATAGTGAAGTGCAGTGCCCATAAGGCAATTACCGATGATGTGGGGAGGGGAAATGCGTTTGCAGATCAGACAGCTAAGGAGACAGCCCGATCTAAAATTAAAAGAATGTTTGTGGCAGGTCCTGCTAGATGGGTGCCCAACGGTGCGATGTTTGAAGATACATTGGAGAATGTTAAAGAGATTCAAAGCGAGGCAACAATTGAGGAGTTAGCAATATGGCAGGAGAGAACAGGACGTTTAGACGAGGAAGGGTGTTGGACTGATAAGACAGAGAAGCAGAGATGGATGTTACCAGATGCATACGTACTCCCCGTAGTCACAATGCTGCATGGGCCAGCTCACATTAGCGCAAAGGGAATATGTAAGTTGTTAGATCCTGTATGGCAGAATGATAACATCCCTAAGGTAGCTGCTCATTTGGTGAAGTACTGCATGGTCTGCATGATGCATAATCCTGGAAAAGACACCCCTACACCCTCTGGTAACTTTGCACCACCTTCCTTACCTTTCGAGGTTATCCAGATGGATTTCATCTAAATGGAACGAGTCAACAATTTGAAAAATGTGCTAGTGGTTGTTTGTGCGTTCAGTAAATGGATTGAAGCTTACCCCACTAAAGAGAACACAGCCATGGCGGCGGCGAAGGCACTCTTAAAAGAGTTCTTCCCCCGCTTCGGCTTGCCCCGTTTGATTTGAAGTGACAACGGAAGTCACTTCAACTCAAATGTCATCCAGTTAGTGTGCGATGGTTTGCACATCAGGCAGAAATTCCACGCAGCAAATCATCCCCAATCGGCAGGTTTAGTTGAGAAGTACAATGGTACTCTCAAGCTGAAGTTGGTAAAGATCAAAGAGAGCACAGGATTGCAATGGCCAGATACATTACCCCTAGCCCTGTTGTCCACAAGGGCAACAGCCCACTTTAGAACAGGATTGTCGCCATACGAGGTCATTTTTGGCCGCCTGGCAAATGTCTGGGGCGTCCCACGACCCCGTCGCTTCTCAGAGACAGAATACCCTTGCTTATAGACTACCTGTGCGAGTTGACTAAAAATCTGCGTTCTATTCACCAACAGATTCACGAGGCTCTACCGCCAATACCTGAGGGGCCAGGATACGAGATTCGACCCAGGGATTATATCCTGGTCAGAAACTACCAGAGGAAGGGGAGCTTGGAGCTGCGTTGGAAAGGACCTCTCCAGGTCCTCCTTGCCACCTGGACGGCAGTGAAGGTGGACGGCCGGAAGCATTGGATCCATTCATCTCACTGCCGGAGAGTCCCATTACCCCTCCCCTATGACCTTTGGGTCCTGGACGGCGTGGGGGACCACGAGACAGAGAAGGTACCATGTTTTGTCCAATTTTCTGATGCTCGACTGGCAGGGGCGCAAACGGAGGAGGAGAACGACGCTGCCTTGAATAAGGCAGCCCCCCCAGAAGTAAGGGCTGCCCAGGATCCTCCTCCATCTGGCCCACAGGAGCTTGAGTCCTAGTCCCTTGGTCCCTCTGAGTTTAAGCCCCTTTTCTGTGATGACACAGTGCCCGGAGTGGCTAGGTATAATTTGCGCCCCCGACGGAGGGACAGTGCACCAAAGGAAAAGTCAGATTAGTAGGGATGAACTGCATGGATGAAGAATAGGGCGTATGTACTCTGTCCACAGTACCAACGATAGATCAGGGAAAGGGAGATTGGTGCATTGTCCGAGACACTGGACAGGATAAGTTTAGGGTGTCTTCCCAGGAGGGGGTGTGCCCTATCCTGAGTGACGTGAACTTCTTCAGAACGGGCTGCGATCGTACAGCCCCACTGAGAAGTGCTCAGTAGCACCACCGATTGATGAACAATAGGAGTCTACCAGCGAGGCTCAGAAGGACGCTGGATTTTGTGCCTCTCTTCTTTGTTTTATTATCGTTGGCTCCATTGCGTAACCTTTCCTCTGGTAGCCCGACTTTAATATGTACCCATTTGGCCGCCTAATTATGGATGAAGAACAGCCCCTAACAGCCCCACGTTTTGAGAAAAGTGGTCCCACTTGGTCTAACTGGTCCACTAAAAGCAAGGTGGTCCTTGTACTAATTGTTCTGATCTTCTTAATAACTGCATTCGGGATTATGTGGTTTCTTGAGGAGAAATATCCTGTGCATTCTTTGATTGGTACTACCCCTGTACCCCCGAGCATTTATTTGTCACCTTGGCCCCTCATAAGGAGAGGCACAGACAAACGTACGTTGACAATGTTTTCTTACAGATGCTCCATCAGGCGCACCATACCTCTAATGTTACTGATCATTTGGTTTGCGGCTTGCTCCCTTCTGTGATGCATAAAAATGATTTGTTGATGTCCCTACCCTTCTCTTATTTAGGGATAGCATGGTTTCAACTGTTTACCATGGTGTATATCCATTTCCATACTGATGCAATGAACATGACTTATGCTGATTATGAGACTGTGTTGAAATATATCAGTGTACACCAGGGGTTTACTCCAGGAGAACAAGGGGCCCCTGACACTTTGCATCCAAATGCCTGTATGAATGTTTACGAAGTCATTAAGAATGTAACGTGGCTCCAAAATGAAATCATGGATTTTCAAGATTTTAATGTCACTGAATACTTCAGGTCCTTCCAAATGCGTAATATTACTCAGGACAAAGCAATGCCGGTGCCAATAGTTAACACGACAGCTAGTTTCTGTGTCCAAGGTTTTGGGAATGTTGAAGTGGGAAAGAGTATTTGCAATTATACTTATGACTTGAGCACGACCAATAGTCCACCTTTATTACCACCCCATAATGTGTACTTTGTTTGTGGATCCCAGGCTTATGTATGGCTTCCCAGGGGGTGGTCTGGTATATGTTACGTCTCTTTCCTCCTACCCCCAGTATATATAGTACCGTTCAATTACCATAGGGATCATCGATTACAGCGTAGGGAAGTCAGTCTATCACGAGTTAGACGGGTTATCAACACAGAAGATATAGATCAGACAGACACTACTCTGCAGCAGTTTACTGATGCTATCAAGGGTATTCTGCCCTTCTGGGGTCCTATGTCCAATAGCCTTAACATTCACAGACTCACAAGGGTTGTGTAGGGAGTTATCAACACTACGGCAGGAATATTGACCAACATTACAGCTGAGCTCCAGGCTACGAGATTTGTTGCTCTTCAAAACAGGATGGTGTTAGACGTCATCCTTGCTGATCGGGGTGGGGCCTGTCGCGTCATCAGTAGTAGCTGCTGTGTGTACATACCGGACCATGCTCTGAATGTCTATGCAGCAATACAGAAGTTGCATCGACTTGCATCCGATATTCACCAAGAGAATGGCACCTGGTCCCTTTCTGGTTGGTTCTGGGGTTTGATAGCATCCTGGGGTTGGAAAATACTCCTCTTCCTAATAGCCATTGCGGGTATCATATTCACTTGTTGCTTGTGTATTAATTGTCTTCCTGCCTGCTGTACATATTGTGTTAACAAGTTCACACCTGCACCCAAGGCCCCAGGGCATGATACTAAGCCCTCTGCTATGATGATGCAAGATGTCCATGATTTAATGAATATAGATGAGGGTATTTTTGAGTATTAACAGTATGTGTATTGCCCTGCATTAATGATTTTCTTCTTATGCTAGCATAGACAAAATTGTTAGCAAATGCTAAAAGGAGGGTCTGTTGGACTGCAAATGCGTTTGGCCGACTCCTTCTAGCATTGTGCAAGTTAAGTTAGCATTTGCGGCGCCATTTTGTCTTCGGCCGCCATTTTGCTGTATGATCGAAATTAAGCTTTTGTCACATTCAACTGCCTGCCTCAGCGAAAAGCTGCTTCGAGTTGCTTTTGTTTATTGTATTCAAAGTTGAATCCTAATGTACTAATGAATAGCTTATTCTGCCTTCGCATGCCTTTCTTCTATCGTAGTCCTGCTCCCACACTAGAGAGCATTGAGCATGAACAAGATGACCCTGAAAATGTGATAACATGTACCCGTTCTGCAGGTGGTAGCTCATCCTTCTGTACCTCCTTTGTTCATCAGTGCCTAAGCTGGAAAATTCCAGTCTGGGCGGGTCTTTAGGGGTGTTGAAATGTATATTATGTTTTTCCAAGTTTGGTGAAGTCAGTCCCCTCGGTAGCATCTAAGGAGGCTAGTCTGACTGGACTCCGCTCGAGCGCAATATACTAATAAATAACTTGGTTTGCATTCTCTACTGTCTCATCGACTCTTCATTTCTTGGAAGGCTTAGAGGTGGTCGCGAGTGACCCGGGTGGCCCTAATCGGGTCACTTCCTTCACTTGCAGATGTCCACTTGGTGCATCTATTAACGGAAACCTACTGAGAACTGGTGCACTGGGCACCAGTACACCACTAAAATAAAAATCTCATGGCCAGTATAGGCATAGGTTCTCAATCTTAGAGATGGATGTATATTAAATATAAATCAAACACAAGGGAATATGCCAGCAAAACCTTGTATAAATGATTCAGGATTAATTCTAGGGATTCAGGGACACCATTGGACAGGTAACAAATGGAAGCTTGTGATAACCAAGGGAAGGAAAAGCTAAAATTGTGCTACAGCTGGCAAAGACCAACAAGAGAGGGAGCTTAAAAGCAAACGTGAAGGACTTTAATAGAGATTGAGATAGAGAATAATAGAGGCAAGTATGGACAAGGATTGGTATTCAGGAACAGAGGTTAAAGACTGGAGACTGGTGCCAATTGTTAAGTGATTCAGACTGGGTAGGAAAATAAGACTAGGAGTAAGTATGAAAGCTGCCCATGTAAAACAAGTCTTAACTTAGGAGGCAGGAACCAGATTGATCTACCAGCAACACAAACTTAAACGTTGTAGACTTAGGGCCTGATTTACAGTTCACCAGACGGGTTACTCAGTCACAAACATGATGGATATCCTGTCTGTCGTATTACAAGTGCATTATATTGAATGACACTTGTAATACGGCAGATGAGATATCAGTCAAGTTTGTGTCGGAGTAACCCGTCTACTGAACTCTAAATTAAGGCCATTAATTCAGAAACAGAATTGCTGTAAAAGAATAGCCAATATTCAGTACCTGGAGTGCTATCATGCAAAAGCATGTATCTGTCTTAATTCTAAAAATAGGTTGCTGAAAAGACATCACATAGGGCCTGATTACGAGTTTGGCGGTGCGGCGCCGGGTCCGCCCGTCACCGTACGGCCAAACCCGAGCTCTGGCCACCTGCCAGATTACGAGTTTTCTCGTGTCTGGCGAGCTTTTTTTTATGTTCCCTCGGTGGTGCCCTGACTTTGGGCACCGCAATGGGAACGCCAAAAACAGTTCCTGCATGGCATGGACTGAAAAGTCCATGCCATGCAGGAACTGGGGTGCATGCACACAAGTGGGCACATGTTGTGCCTTCCTGCATGCACACCATGGTGCAGAGGCAGAAGGAGGCCCTGTAGGGCGCCTTTGTTTTCTCTCCACCACGGTTTTCATGGAGGAGAACCCGCAATGAAAACAGTAGTGGAGAGGAAACCTGTAATATGCTTGGCGAGACCGCAGTGGTCCCGCCAAGCATATTGCGGCCTCTACACCGCCGAACCACTGCCAGGAAACGGCGGTTCCTTGGTGGCTGTTATTGTTATTGTTATATGCATTTGTAGCGCGCTCGGCTACTCCAGAGAGTGTCCCGGCGCGGAACCTGAGAGGATCATAAATCAGAGCTTAAAACAAGAAGGTTGTGGCGGGTTAATGGGTGTCAGGACCAACTTAATTGTCATAGGGCAGTCGGAAGACCACCATCGTCGTGCCCCCGCAAGTCTGGCGGTCGTGGACCGGCAGACTCGTAATTGTACCCATAGAGAGAAGAAGGTAAAGATCACAAAGTGAGGCAAGTATAACACTAACAGGTCTAACTTCAAACTAAGTTAAAGTATGTAAAGTCAGCATTCTAGCAGAGTGTTGCTAGAGAGCAGCAAAGAAAACCAATCCGGACTGGTACTCCATAAGCTGAGAAATGCAGAAAAGATTTGGTTAAGGGGGCACAGTTTCTCGTAACTCAAATGCATTTATATGAACAGGGCACTGGAAGCTCTACATATTTAGAAACTTGCTCGGCACCCCCATACAGATGTCTGCAGTCAGATAACTGTCTGACATTACACCTCCCTCCCCAACAAACATTACCTTGAAAAGCAAAACTCTGAGGACTGTGGAAGAGTAGTTTTAAATTGAAAAATGGTGCAGACAAGCTGTGCCAAACAAAACTTTCCCTAAGTGTGCTGTCTTTTCTCCAGATTCTGATTCGTACTTTGGATGCTGGGCTATATCCATTGTGGGGACTGATGTTTACCACCCGTCTTGCATGGTTGGGCACTATTGGACTCCTGGTTTGTTGACCAATACTCTCTTTCTAATCCTGACTCTCTAACAGTAGTTTGGTTGAGCAGTCAAGACTTACTCCTGAATGGTCGACATGTAGTCAGAGCTTCATCTTTAGAAAATAAAATGTCTTTATATTCAGCATAAAACAGAAGGCAGTCAAAAGAAGACCCTCCAAAGAATTTCTGATTCTCTATCGCCTCCAATGAATTAGAAGAATCCAAACTTTAATACAGTCCTAAAAAAGCGAGACACATAGTCTGTCTGTGAGTAGAATGTATTGCCAATGCCATCCTATGAGGAGGTATTGAGAAGGCTTCAGGAGACTTATCGTACCCTCTGATCTCTGGTTTCAAAAGTTATTCTCTCGTTGTTGAAGTCTGAATGTCAGACATGGAGGATATCATGTTTAACACAGGACATTGAACAAAACTGCAGTACCCATGCCAAACACTAAAATCCACTAGCTGAAATTGTACTGAACAAGTAATTCCATGTAAAACAGGATGGCAGACAAAAAATGGACAGAGTATCAAAATTAAAATTCAGTCCTCCACACAGTCTCAAAATACACGTTTCTGAATTATACTTTTCCTTCACAAATAATTAAGTCAACTTTAAACTTTGTCTCAATGTTCCTGTTTTCATAACTGTCTTCCAAACCCCTTCACTTTCTATAGATGAACAGCTGGACAGAAGAGCAGGTCACTTAAGACATGCAGGCTGGCAGGCAGAAGAACTATACCACTCTTACCACTCTCTCAGTGCAGTTTGCAGCAGTCCTTATTTCAACTTCATCACCATAGATTGACTCACAGTCCTTATATTCTGTCTCTCTCTCGTTGTCCCTTTGTCAGCCGCCGTCCTTCCTCTCTTTCTGCAACTCCCTGTCCTTATGTTGGTAGTCCTTCTTTCATTTCAATGTTGTACGAGGCACACAGACAGATCAGTCCACATGATCCAAGGTGTGCAACAGAAAACATGGCAAGAGGCCCCCATAAACTTTACAGTAGTTGAGTCCCACCTTCTCGTCGTGTCACAATGATTCCCTTGTGCAACTAGATGGTGCCTTATGCCTCCAACTCATCAGCAGCACTGTGCTTAATGCAGAATCTATGAGTTGACCTCAGGACACCTTACTGGACTCATGGGCAACTCAAGGACATCATGCACCACACACACGCCCAATTTTTAAAGGGCACTTAAATAAATCCACACTGTAACTATTCCTCATAGCTGTCAATAGTAGAAGTGAAGAATAAGAATAACATGCAATGAGATTTTTTCGTTAGGTGCTGCTTCTACCCCAGATTCAAAATTACACGATGAGTGAGGAGCCAGAAGTTCTTTGTTCCATGACAGGCCCTTAGTTACAGTTACAGCTTGTTGTCTTTTCTCTGGGTTCCACCCTCCCTCCAACTGTAATTAGCTGCCTGGTTTCACGCAGCACACTGACCCTAATATTTGATGCTTCATCACATTCTCACAGCATCCACACTCAGCAGCCCCCCTCAACCCTTGCCTACACAGAAACATCACATGCATCAATTATGATAGGCACCAGAAGAGTGTCTGTGACCTGTAGTCTTACTTTACTGTCTCAGCTGACGTCTGAGGCTGTAAGATGAGTCACTCTAGGGATATAGGTAATGTGCACGAGTCTTAACCTTATGGGCAACGGCTCTAGCACAGTTATAAGCTCCAGCACGAGAATCTTTGAGCAACTCATATATATATATATTTGAAATACCCGAGCATGTATTGATACCCGAGCATATCAAGCACTGACATTGTGGTGGGCAGTTACTTGGCACAGAACCAGTGATGAGCAGATGAGGACCAACAATGGCATTGTTTTCCTGGGGAGCACACTGTTCCAAATTGACACTATGTCCCCTGTGGCACAACAATATTGTCCTGTTGTGCATTTAGGGGCTCATTACAAGTACGCCTTCCATTAGTCGCTGTGGTGGTCCGACCACCCCGACACTACGGGCCCGCCCACAGTATTACGAGTGGACCGCTGTGTCCACCGGGGATCCAGGATCCCACGGCAGTCGCGCAGTGGTCAGGGAGCTGAAATATGCTGGTGGTGCTGCAGAGGAACTGCCAAGCATAATATAAGTTACCTGTTCGCCACCCCTTTTATGGCAGTGAGCCTGCCATGAAAAGGGTGACGAAGAGGCAACAAAGGGGACCCTTACAAGTCCCCCTGCCGCTCCAGGGCCTGGGGGTGCATGCAGTGGGACACATGTTGTGCCCCCTGGATTGCACCCCCAGTTCCTGCACGGTGTGGCATGCATGCCACACAGTGCAGGAACGTGCAGTCAGCACTCTCACAGTGGCGGTCTGATAACTGACCACCGCCATCAGACCGCCGCTGCAACCCGGCCCACCATGGTTCACACTCGTAATCCGGCGGGCGCACTACGGCCTTGGAGGTCCCCCAGCAGACGACACAGTGGTAGCGCCACTGGAGTACCGTCAAAGTCGGAATAAGGCCCTTAGTGTACTATATCGGCAACAACATTTTCTTAATGGGACATTATGATTTGATGCTTTGGCAAATATTACTCGGCATACTGTGGCACTGAAGGATTGCAATAATTCGTTAATTCCCCTGCAGAACTGCTTATAAATACTGAAGTATTTTAACCAAATTATTTTGAAAATGTGAATAAGAAATGCATACTTTAGCCACATTTTCCCACCCTTTCACCATGTTTGTGGGATGGAAAACTCTGCAAGTCTCTCTAAAGAAGACCAGGCTAACATATTATTTTTATGTAAATCCTTTATCAAATTGCTCATTTTTATTTCCCCTTTTAAATAAGGATGGATTTGTCTAGACACAGATAGTAGAATTGCAAATAGTTTCTAATGAAATGCATTGTTTGTAAATTGGCTTACTACCTATTTATTGTGGGTATGCTGAAAACTTTACTGAATGTCACAATTCGGTTGCTCAACAAGCGGCCCTTATTTTGTATTATGAAAATTGTGTTGCTTGGCCGACATTTTCAGGACTTTGTTTCATTTTTATATTTTTAAATTCCTTTCTGTGTGCCCTCAACTGAAAGTTCAGTGAAATATTTTAAGAAGCACACACCGTGGAGCAAATTACCGCGTGGCATTAAAAGCTACAACTGCAAGACACTATATTACACATGGGCAAAAAAAATAGTCCAGTTTGGTAAAATTCTCTCTATTCTGCTGCTATTGCTCATGGTTTCCTTTTTTTTTTTTATAACAAAAAACAACCTCTAAGTTTCTCGTGGTGTTGGATAGAAGAAATGCCTCAGCCGCTGTCCAGCAGTTTAACCTACATCTTCAACTTGGCCTTGCTCCCCCTCACGCCTTTAAAAACTGAAGTACAAATCTGTGTTCTAACTTGCTCCCATCGCTGTCAGCATGTTTTCCTGTTGTCACCTGCAATTGACTGGTCATCCTCACTCTTGCACAGCAAATGTAACAGCTCATTGACAGATCAGTGACCCAGCCGGACCTGATAATGGAATCCTATCGATTTTTGTGAACTCAGCACATACGACTTTGGAGAGCAATAAAAATCACCAATTGTCCGGACATCTAAAGGCCTCGCAGAATAGGTTTCTAATGGATTCTTCAGCCAATTTGGGGAATCTCCTTTGGAAATTCTTGAAATAAAGAGAAGGAATTGTTTTCAATTCCAAATACTATCAAATATTTGATTGGTGAATCGTATCCATCGGACTTAATGAAGCACAGGCCTTGCCACTTGTGGCTTCTGAAACACACAAACATTGAACAATGCAAAAATCGTGCTGAAAATTTACATAAAATCATTTTACCCTTGTCCCTCAATAGCGACAATTCAATATACAAACCAACAAAGTATCGCAAATGCATGTTGATTTGTTACTAAAACAAATGTAATAAAATAAAAAAAAAAGAGATTGCCAGTTACCCAAGAAAGTGTGACACCAAGACAATTTTCTTATATATATAGTCACACTGGGTTTTGCCTCGGTCCATGGTGATCTCGGAAGTGCCTTCTGAGACCCCGGCAGTGGTGGTTAGCTTTAAAGTCAGAGCATTCCATCTGGGGTTGTAGGACCCTCTGGGGGGAATACTACCAAAAAAGGACATGTAATGTTGCAGGCAACCTCAGATTCGATAACATAACATTGCATGATGAGATGTGCAGCTGATGAGACTATCCTGCAATCACAGCTGTTCTATGATGATGTCATAAGAAGTTACACGTGTCATTCAGTAGCTTCTCACTTATTGTCTGACATACTTAATGTAAAATTCTCCTAGTTTTAACTCCCCCATTGAGAGGCGGCTTAATTCAGTAGAATTAGGGCATAATATTTGTAATGCCAGTGTAATTTGACATAATTTCGGGCATTTGGCATAATGAAATGTACACGTAATGCTTGAGATTAGGCCATTAGGCCACGCAGCTTAATGAGAAGAGTAAAAATCCTAATGTGAGAGCATGGGAACAATGTGATCGGCACAAACACAACCTGCATTTCCCAAATCCGAGCAGCAGTTCTTTAACAGGGGCACCTGAAAACAACTCAAACGTACATTTTCAAGTCAGATTTTTACCCGACCAGACATTTTGGGTAGTTGTTTAGCTTGCAACACATTTGTTTTTTTTATTTACAGAAGTGCCATGGAGATTGGGAGACTACTGTACATACAGCAGCAACTGCCTCTCTTGAAGGCTCCTCCCTCTGCTTCTTTCAACCCTTAGTCATTTTGGATCTGGATTTTGGATGGAAATTGTCGCTCCTTTTTTGTCTGCAATCTCTGCTTCATCTGCATCCTTGAAATCTTTATGCTTTGTGAAAAATCATATATGTTTAATGAAAGATTTTGCAAAAACTTTGTTGTTTGAGGGAGGGCAGGCACCACTATTTGTGTTCCTTTTTTAAGATTTTTTTTATTTTTGTTAGTTTGTTGATGAATGACCAAGAGTTTGGAGTAGGGACCCTTGTGAGATTAAGCTTTTTAAGGGATAATGGTTGCACATATTTTGGATGGAAGTGGTCAGAGGTTATAAATACCTTTTCTCCATTTCCTTGTACGTTTTGCGAGTTGTGTGCAGATTTTTCATGCAAAATGTAGGTTATGTTTTTTGTCTGCATGTGCCTGTTGGTGGCTAGGGTCTGGGTGGCTCCTGGAGTCCCTGGCTACATAGCCAAACATTTTTCTTTGTTTTCATCTATCTTCTTCCCCATGTACATGAACACAACCTTTTGTGAGTTTGTGTACATGTGAGATCATTGACTACTGTGTTTTTTCTGCAACTTTTAATGTATTTTGGTTAGAAAATTGATGTTGCCCTGGACTGTTTCTGGTTGGGGAATTTGTTATGGCGGAGGAAAGTGCTCCAGGCAGGTAAAAGCAGCCATTTACTTTGTTCTTCATGTTTTCTTCTTTGTTGGCCATGTGAAATGTGGCGAGTAAAAAATGTCTACACTTGCAGATATCCAAAAATCAGATAATTCACAATCACATTGCTACAGAAAACAGGAGTACAGCAGAGAGATTTGGAGTTTTCTCCGCCTCATGCCCGAGGGTTTTGTGAACTTGGTAAAGTGAAATGTTTCTGTAAACCCTAGGCATATGCCAAGGAAAATGTCTTACTTTTTGGTGAATCAGGCCCACCATGCTTTTAATCTTGTAGCAAAAGACCATGGGCTCGATTTACCAACAGTAATAAATCTGCACTCTTAGATGTACTCCCAAAAATGGACGCACATTTACTGCTTTTTGCAATTCATGAACATTTCCAGTAGCATGGCTGGAAATCTGTGCCAGTCGCAGGTTTCCAGGTGTGCTACCAAGATTGTCATGAGACTTGTGTACACAGTGGTATGCTCAAAAGGAGGGCTTGCAAAGCACAGTAAAAGCCTGCATGGGGTAAGTTATCATCTATGTGTGTTTCACATTTCCCTTTCTTTTATTTATTTCTCCGCTGGGAAAACATTTTCCCTGAGGAAAAATCCCTTCTCCTGCACCCCCCACAAAGTAGGTGGTATTTAGTTCCCTTTCTCTCCCTTAAAAGAGATTTACTCCAGAATTCTGCAGGAAGAAATTTCTGTCAATTTCCCTAGTGGTAAAGCGTTGGAGACGAGTTTGTGAATGCGACTAAATCAGAATTTGTGCATGTTCGTAAACTGACAAAACAAACCATGTCCTGATCTGCCCACTCCATATGTCATTGCTTGGAATTTACTCTTGTATAATTGTATTCAAGAAATGCATATTTACCTGTTGGGCATCATTTTGAGGATATGTGGCAGGTGGAAATCTAAAAATGGCTTGGGGAATCAAGGGCTGCATTACAGAAAGTGCCCGGGGGGCACAACGTGTATGTGCACCCGCTTTGTGCTCCCTCGGGGCACTTGGGTATTACAGAAGAGGCCTCAGATGGTTGTGTGGCCATTTCTGTAACACAAATAGCGCTGGTACACATGTGGTGCTGGCGCTATCTCAAGAGGGTGTTCTCTCACTTGAATGGGGCGTGGCCCCATGCAAATGAGGGAATCGCTTTGCCTCCCCACCTGCGCTAAAGAAGCTGTCAGGAGGCACACTGAAAGTGCGCCACATAAAGGTGGTGCACTGTCAATGCACCCCCTGATTGCAGCCCTCTGGAGGGGGGAAAAGGGGGTCCCATGGACCCCCAGCCATCCCCTTGGAAGGTGGCTGCACCGACTGCAAAGGGATCTCTAATCCCTCTTTAAAGTCCAGGTAAGTTGCCATGAATCACAGAATGCATTGAAGCAGCCACTCTGTATGCCACTTAAATGTGCAGCCCCCGGGGAAGCACGAGTTCACGGATGCCCTGAGGGCAGTGCATTCACTGAAATAGGGCGCACTTTCCCTGTTTGCACCCGGCACACCTATTTAAAGGTGCGTTGTGGCGCAAACAGGGAAAGTGTGTTGTATATGTAATATGGTCCCAGATGTCCAATTCGCTTATAAAAAGTATGTTTTTCTTTAAGTGAAAGTTATTCCCTTGAGTGTTATATGACATTGTAGGGGATTAGCTCTTCACGTAGAGGGTTCTCCTAGTTGTTCAGGCTTGGACTTCAAATACTAGCCATCCAGTTTCAATTTCCCTACTATGGGGTCGATTCCGATTCGTTCCGGAAAAAGCACCGACCGACTCGGAGCCGGAAATTATACCGACCGACACGTACCTGTGGCGCCCGACACGCCAAGTACGATGCAAGGCGTGCAAAATCCGACCGACACGTACCGAACCCAAGCCGAACGACCGAGCCGCACGGAAAACAGCAATCCGGCCGGAAAAACACGCGAATCGAACCGACCGACACGCACCCGGAACAAATCTGACCGAAACGTACACGCGAACTCCAAACCGCAAAGTACGATGCAAGGCGCGAAAACCACGACCGAGTCAGACGGAGGACAAGCCGTACGACCGACACGCATACAAAACCGAGCCAAAGCAACACAAAACACCGCGACCGACGCGTACGCAGCATAGAAAACTGGACAAACACAGCGTGAACGAAACGGAGAACACCGTACGAGACAAATGCAGGGTCCGACTCGGTCACAAGAACGTTTCCAACATGCACAGGCAGTACAAAGGAAAAATCACACAAAAAAGGCCAAACAAGCAATTACAAAGCCAATAAATACTGGGGGGGGTGGGGACAGAGAACAAAGACACACCCACAACTCCACCCATATAAAGGAAACAAATCACAACCATGATCCTTTGCAAATGCCATTCCACTGCCAGCACCCAAGAGACAGCAACCACACACCCACAGCTCATCCCTCACACAAGCCACACACCATCAGCACACCAACAAATACCTACCTCACATACACCCAGCAAAACACACACTCACACACCCTCAACTGCACACCAACACACACATCACTCACCATCACCACCCATCACCATGCCCCCCAAGAAGAATCACAAGTTCCTAGATTGTGAATTGGAAGTCATGGTAGATGAGATCCTCAGGGTAGAGCCACAGCTGTTTGGCACACTGGTCCAACAGACCCCCATCTCCCAGAAAACCAAGATGTGGGAGAGGATCATCAACAGGGTGAACGCACAATCACCATGTCTGCGCACAAAGACCGACATCCAGAACAGGTGGTATGACGTGCGCAGGAGGGCACGGGACCTGCTCAAGAAAGACTACATCATCAGCCAATACACCGGCAGTGGCCCTCCTGCCAAGCCAATATACCTCAGGCCCTGGGAGGAGAAGGTGCGGGCCATCCTTCCGCCAGTGAGCGTATATGGACTAGAGAACATCCCAGAGCCTGGTGAGTACACAACAAATGTACACAATATTCTGCCACAAAACACACACACATCACTGTCAAGGGGAGAGTCAAACCATGCACTCATAGCAATTACACAGCAACCAGAACAGAATCATCCCAAAATGTGTATGTCAGTCAGATAAACACAACACATGCCATCAAAAAGTTACATCCAACCGTGCCATCACATGTACAAACACAACTACAACTACAGCTAGGCAGTGGCACAAATAGAACTAACAAACACATCCAGACATGTAGCCACCACAACAACACCAACACACAGTGAAGACCACTCAAAGGAAGGAATTCTGTGTATGCTGGCCAAGTCAGTGTAGCCAATAGCATCATGGGAGTCGCAGTCACACATATTGCCCCCCCACAACTGTCCCATCAACACCACCCTGAACCATGCTCAAATCACAGGGAGTGGAGAAGGACTCACAAGATGGCTGACACTGGCTACTGCTGTGGGGAGCACAAGGCCCTGCTGGCAACTGTGCACCAACAAACAGCAGGACACCACTGACTGACATCCTGAAAGACAACTTCCACTCCCTGCAATGCAAGCACGTTCCATGGTGGGATATCTGGCTGGCTGGGTGGGAAGGAGGACTTGCATCACTGACCATAGTCACAAGCACCTCCCCTCACACCCCCCTCAACACAAACTCCACAGAACCCACCTGGTAGAATGCAATGCCTCCCATCCTAACTCAAGATCCCACAAAGAACCACCACCCTGGGTTATGTTGTGTGAAGCACAGGGACACTCTTGGGACTTTTAGCCAAACAACTGCCAGGACAACAATCCCAGCCATCCTGTCAGCACAGCCAGCCCACCCCACAGGGAAGCAGAGTCAAAAGGAAGGAAGCATGGGCATGCTGGGAAGGGGGTGGAGGCAATAGCATGATGGGAGTCGTAGTCACAGCTCTACATCCCCCACCACATGGCCCAGCAAGCTCACACTCACGCATGCACATCCCACAGAGAGTGGAAAGGTCCATCAAAGATGTCTGACACTGTTGCTGTGTCGTGGGGAGCACAAGGGCATGCTGGGAACTGCACACCAACCAACAGCAGGACACCACTGTCAGCCATCTTGCCATTGCTCACACACCCACACATACTGAACTCCCCACAAAAGCAAGTAAGTATGGGAATGCTGGCAAGTGGGGTGGAGGCAATAGCATGATGGGAGTGGCAGTCACAGATATTGGTCACCCTCACAACTGGCCCATCAACACCACCCTGAACCATGCTCACATCACAGGGAGTGGAGAAGGACTCACAAGATGGCTGACACTGGCTACTGCTGTGGGGAGCACAAGGCCCTGCTTGCAACTGTGCACCAACAAACAGCAGGACACCACTGACTGACATCCTGAGAGACAACTTCCACTCCCTGCAATGCAAGCACGTTCCATGGTGGGACATCTGGCTGGCTAGGTGGGAAGGAGGACTTGCAGCACTGACCATAGTCACAAGCACCTCCCCTCACACCCCCCTCAACACAAACTCCACAGAACCCACCTGGTAGAATGCAATGCCTCCCATCCTAACTCAAGATCCCACAAAGAACCACCACCCTGGGTTATGTTGTGTGAAGCACAGGGACACTCTTGGGACTTTTAGCCAAACAACTGCCAGGACAACACTCCCAGCCATCCTGTCAGCACAGCCAGCCCACCCCACAGGGAAGCAGAGTCAAAGGAAGGAAGCATGGGCATGCTGGGAAGGGGGTGGAGGCAATAGCATGATGGGAGTCATAGTCACAGCTCTACATCCCCCACCACATGGCCCAGCAAGCTCACACTCACGCATGCACATCCCACAGAGAGTGGAAAGGCCCATCAAAGATGTCTGACACTGTTGCTGTGTCGTGGGGAGCACAAGGGCATGCTGGGAACTGCACACCAACCAACAGCAGGACACCATTGTCAGCCATCTTGCCATTGCTCACACACCCACACATACTGAACTCCCCACAAAAGCAAGTAAGTATGGGAATGCTGGCAAGTGGGGTGGAGGCAATAGCATGATGGGAGTGGCAGTCACAGATATTGGTCACCCTCACAACTGGCCCATCAACACCACCCTGAACCATGCTCACATCACAGGGATTGGAGAAGGACTCACAAGATGGCTGACACTGGCTACTGCTGTGGGTAGCACAAGGCCCTGCTGGCAACTGTGCACCAACAAACAGCAGGACACCACTGACTGACATCCTGAGAGACAACTTCCACTCCCTGCAATGCAAGCACGTTCCATGGTGGGATATCTGGCTGGCTGGGTGGAAAGGAGGACTTGCAGCACTGACCATAGTCACAAGCACCTCCCCTCACACCCCCCCTCAACACAAACTCCACAGAACCCACCTGGTAGAATGCAATGCCTCCCATCCTAACTCAAGATCCCACAAAGAACCACCACCCTGGGTTATGTTGTGTGAAGCACAGGGACACTCTTGGGACTTTTAGCCAAACAACTGCCAGGACAACACTCCCAGCCATCCTGTCAGCACAGCCAGCCCACCCCACAGGGAAGAAGAGTTAAAAGAAAGGAAGCATGGGCATGCTGGGAAGGGGGGTGGAGGCAATAGCATGATGGGAGTCGTAGTCACAGCTCTACATCCCCCACCACATGTCCCAGCAAGCTCACACTCACGCATGCACATCCCACAGAGAGTGGAAAGGCCCATCAAAGATGTCTGACACTGTTGCTGTGTCGTGGGGAGCACAAGGGCATGCTGGGAACTGCACACCAGCCAACAGCAGGACACCACTGTCAGCCATCTTGCCATTGCCCTCACACCCATACACACTGAACTCCCCACAAAAGCAAGTAAGTATGGGAATGCTGGCAAGTGGGGTGGAGGCAATAGCATGATGGGAGTGGCAGTCACAGATATTGGTCACCCCCACAACTGTCCCATCAACACCACCCTGAACCATGCTCACATCACAGGGAGTGGAGAAGGACTCACAAGATGGCTGACACTGGCTACTGCTGTGGGGAGCACAAGGCCCTGCTGGCAACTGTGCACCAACAAACAGCAGGACACCACTGACTGACATCCTGAGAGACAACTTCCACTCCCTGCAATGCAAGCACAGTCCATGGTGGGATAACTGACTGGCTGGGTGGGTGGGAAGGAGGGCCGGCTGTCAACCAAACACAACCAATGCAGACCATGTTCACACCCCAACAAATACATAGAAATGCCCAAATAATGCAGGACAATGTGCCACACCAATATCAACCCCTGACTGTGACGACTTAGGACAATGCAATGTACAGGCCCGCACCCAGAGGCACAGTCACAACTGTCAGGTGTGTCAACCATTGATGCCTGCAGAAACATAACATACATTGTGTGTGTCTCCCAAAAACAGGTGATGATGGGGACACAGCAGAAGACGCTGAGGAGTCCCAGTCCCAGGCTCAAGAGGATGCGGAGCTCACTGGTGTCGTACAGCCTCTGCCCTCCTCGGACGAAGAAGACCAACCTGGCACATCCGGTGCAAGTCTACATGCAGCACCAGCAGGACCACCAGCTGCAGCACCAGCAGGACCACCAGCTGCACCCCCTGCACCCACCCCTCCAACGACTGTCAACACAAATACCATCCCTGCCGACATGTACAGAACAAGGAGCAACACCAGCACAGGGACCCTGGACCAACCTGGGGCCATGGACACCACCACCACCACCAACCTCCAAGGTGGACCAGGGTCATCTGTGCGTGCCACTGCACGCACTGCACATGTCAGCAGGGGTGGTGGGAGGGGTGGGAGACAGAGGTCGCTGCTTGCAGAGGTTGCTGGTGTGCATGATGACCCACAACTGGTACGCATAGCTGATGCGTACCAGTCCAGCACCGGAGACCTCAGCCAGGTAGTGGGGCTCCTCAGAGACATGAAACAGCAGCAGGCTGCCCATCATGCCCGCTTGGACTCTCACATGTCCCACGTGGAGTCACACATGTCCCGCGTGGACTCACACATGTCCCGCGTGGAGTCCAAGTGGGATGCACTGCATGAGATGACGGCGGTGCACAGGGACATTTTACAATGCCTCCGCCAGATGTACAGCAACAAGTCCACATCTCCCTGTGTGCCAACAACATCTGGTGCTGCCCAAACTGCAACTGCCACAGGGAGGGAGGATGACTCTGGCGGAGAGTCCCCTGCACCGCAGCAGCCTGTACTTGAGGGGCCCCCCCAAGAAGAGGGGTCGTCCGAAGAGGGGCAAGTGAGAGGCCGATGGCCAAGCGCAACTCCCAGGAAGCCTGAACCTGTTCTGGATGTTCACCTTTGTGCACAGACTGTTCACCCTGTTGACGGCAACATTACTCCCACACATTTGCATGGGGAGTACAAGTTGGACCAATGTCTCAGACAACTGTGGCCCCGATACTGGGGATTCTGTCTACCAGGACTTTCAATTCACCTAGGAACTTCTGATTGCAAGATTTATGTACAGCACTACCCATCCTATGCACTATTCACACAAATGTATCACAATAAACACACTAATACACCATACTTGCCTCTGTTGTGATTCCAACGTGGGTGCTGTTATGGGGATGATGAACTGCAAAATTACACTGTGTATGCGAACTGCAACAGCAAGTACAACACAGGCATGTGAGTAAAGGCAACGTGACACATATGAGGGAGACACACCACCAGGGCTACACAACACATACACACCTAGGCCATCTGACTCATTGCCTACACTGATGTTGCCAGGGAAGACGGTGCAATGCACAGACACCACACCCATTCCCAGTTGTAGTCAAGTAGCCCACAGGTGCAGTAAGCAAATGGCAGTCAAATGTGTGACCACAGACAACGCACATCACAAAGTGAAGCACAGGTTTATTACACAGTTGCAACATGTCGTAACCACTACAGATGCAAGGTAATCCCACCTGGCAGTGGGCACACAGTCAACAACTGTAGACGGAAGGAAGTACATGGGTGTGGCGCACATCACCTGTAGGGACACAACAGCTACCACCCTGGAAGTGCAATCACGTCGTCGGTGGACACAGTTGACCAAACGAATCTGAAAGTACCCTGTGAAGGACAGAAATGACACACAGTCAAAAGCAATGGAGTACAGGACAGAACAGCAAAACTCATGCACAATACATGTTACAAGATACCCACCCAGAACCAAGTTAGCATGTCAACACTGTTGGGGAGTACAGCCCACCTGTAAGCACACATCACAACACACATCCAGTCAAGTAGCCCATGGACACACTCCAACAGCACCAGAGCACCACCTACACATATCATGCCAACTCACATCATTGACATGACACCTCAGGATACTCACATTCAGCTAAAGAAGTTGGTGATGAGCTGTGTGCGGACATCACCCTCATCATCATCATCATCATCGTCACTGGCATCGTGGTCCAGGCCAGGATCCTCCACAGGTGGCGGATGTTGGTCATTGTCATCCTGGATGAGAGGCAACTCCTTCCGCACTGCCAGGTTGTGGAGCATGCAGCAGACGATGATAATCTTGCACACTTTCGCAGGGGCATATGGGAGGGACCCTCCGGTCTTGTCCAGGCAGCGGAAGCGGCTCTTCAGGAGACCAAATGTCCGCTCAATCACTCTCCTGGTCCGACCATGTGCCTCATTGTAGCGCATCTGGGCTGGTGTCACAGGGTTCCTGAGGGGTGTCAGCAACCACGGCATGTTGGGGTATCCCGAGTCACCTACGGACAGACAAGTGCACATTAGCTGACTTGGAAAAGTGGGCGGAATACTACAGATCAGATCACACACAATGGCACAAAGTCAGTACACACCGACAAGCCAGGCACGCTGGTTCTGCATCTGTGCCATCATCCTGGGGATGCGACTACTCCTCATCACAAAGGCATCGTGTGCTGAACCAGGGAAACGGGCACACACGTGTGTGATGGTCATGTCTGCAAGACACACCACCAGTGCATTGACCGAGTGGTAGTGCTTGCGGTTCCTGTAGGCCTGCTCCTGGGCCTGTGGTGGTACCAAAGCCACATGTGTCCCATCAATGGACCCAATGACATGCGGCATCCTCCCCAGGGCATAAAAGTCACTCTTCACGTCAGTGAGTCGTCGCAGTCTAGGGAAATAGATGTACCGGTTCAGGAATAGCAACATTGCCGCCAAAACATCGCGGAGCACACGGCTCAACATGGTCTGTGACATCCCACCAGCAGTCGCCACAGTATGTTGGAAGGTACCGGTGGCAAAGAAGTGTAGGGCTGCCATCACCTTCACCTTGGGGGTCAGCGCTGTAGGATACGGCCGGCCAGGCTGCAAATGTGGGGACAACTGCACTGCCAAATCCTCAATCAGCTGCCTGGTGAAGCGGTACCGTCGGATGCTGTCCCGTTCCACCATCGTTGCCAGGTCTGGGAATGGTCGATGGACAGCAGGAGCCCTGCAGTGCAGAGGAGAAGTAAGCAAGATTGTCAGTCACCCCACATATGCGGCATTGAACACACTCAATATCCCAACATACATCATTATGAGGCACAACTACATGAAGTGTGCAGTTCCGTAAGGACATGTATGGTACCTACATGGCCAACATCTGTCAACACGGTCCAACAAGTGGCATCAATTAGTCCCAGGTTGGCCCATTGGATATCATGAGGCCGTGTCACAGTTCCCATCTCCTGCTGCCGTGTCACAATCACCCCCCACAGTGACATGTGAGGACAGATGTGCCCCAGGCACCACAGCTCAACGACAGGTACATTCCCAGGGACCCTGTATTGCCACATGGACACTGGCATTACATGGAGTATCATGTATACACCACAGCAAAACAACCATGACCCCCACAGGTAGTGGTCCCACATGCCACGGCAGGACAGATATGGACGTATGTGACACACACACGCACAACATCAAAGTCCATGCATACACAACGTGGATGTGGAGACTGTCTCCCATTGTGCACATGAAATCAGAGACATTGTAAACACTACATGCACACAGACTGTGGAGGACCATCACTATTGTGCCACTGGGACACCCTGGCTCAAACATACCGTCCCACATGGGACTCACGGGGTATGTGACATGACATACACATACACCACCATGAAATGTGACCATGGCACATGCACAGATATGAACAGTTGCACATCACAGTGGTCATGTACACGTAACACCCAGGATCCTGTCCCCATGAACACGTGCACAGCCTGGCGGTGGCTGCCCACAGGTGACACCCACAGGACAACATGTACACCAACATACACACAATAGGAAATGCAGCCTTACATGCCTTATGATAAAGTTTGGACAGGCTGTCGTGATGTAGGTGTGCCCCTCACTCCTTGGGAGCTATCTGTGGCTGGCATATGTCCATCTGAGACAGGCATGGTGACATATGCCAGTCACTTGTACAGTGATGCGTTGAACAGCAATGGACCGATCGGTGCCCCCGGCCGGCCCATTGTATTCAATATGTGCGGGTACGCGTTGTACCCCTGTACGCGTTGTACTGCAATGGACCGATCGGTGCCCCCGGCCGGCGCATTGCATTCAATGTGTGCGGGTACGCGTTGTACCCCTGTACGCGTTGTACTGCAATGGACCGATCGGTGCCCCCGGCCGGCCCATTGCATTCAATGTGTGCGGGTACGCGTTGTACCCCTGTACGCGTTGATCAGCAATGGACCGATCGGTGCCCCGGCCGGCCCATTGCATTCAATGTGTGCGGGTACGCGTTGTACCCCTGTACGCGTTGTACTGCAATGGACCGATCGGTGCCCCGGCCGGCCCATTGCATTCAATGTGTGCGGGCACGCGTTGTACCCCTGTGCGTGATGTACTGCAATGGACCGATCGGTGCCCCCAGCCGGCCCATTGCATTCAATGTGTGCGGGTACGCGTTGTACCCCTGTACGCGTTGTACTGCAATGGACCGATCGGTGCCCCCGGCCAGCCCATTGCATTCAATGTGTGCGGGTACGCGTTGTACCCCTGTACGAGTTGATCAGCAATGGACCGATCGGTGCCCCCGGCCGGCCCATTGCATTCAATGTGTGCGGGTACGCGTTGTACCCCTGTACGCGTTGTACTGCAATGGACCGATCGGTGCCCCCGGCCGGCCCATTGCATTCAATGTGTGCGGGTACGCGTTGTACCCCTGTGCGCGTTGTACTGCAATGGACCGATCGGTGCCCCGGCCGGCCCATTGCATTCAATGTGTGCGGGTACGCGTTGTACCCCTGTATGCATTGTACTGCAATGGACCGATCGGTGCCCCGGCCGGCCCATTGCATTCAATGTGTGCGGGTACGCGTTGTACCCCTGTACGCGTTGATCAGCAATGGACCGATCGGTGCGCACCCATTGACAATGGCCTTGCCTGGCAACGGACGCGTTTTCGAATTTCGAACGAGTCGGTTGCTGGAAATTCAGTTGGTCACCCACAACAATGTTGCAAAATCATGTATGTCATGAAGTTGAAGATTTGAAGGATGCTGTGGGCGTGTATTGGTGCTGCTATTCCATGGATTGGCCAGATTCAGAAGATGCAAACGACTTGGACCTATCACTTTGGACACAAGGGACAGTATCTGCCTCTCCAGCACATATATATTGCTGGCTGTTCCCCTGAGAGCTCACTTGCCTGCACTACATGCTCCAGGACGACATCTGCCACTGCACTGCTGCTGTCTCTGCCCCTCTGGAATACCTGCAATGGCACGTACTGTGGAGAGAGCCCCAGCCTTCAGCCTTGAGGAGAACCAGGCCCTGCTGGACAGCCTACTTCCACAGTACAGCAAGCTGTATGGGACACCAGGGGAGGAGGTGAGTGTTCTGTGCACTGCCTTTCTGAATGTGCATATTGTCTGACTAGCAAGGCTGAAAGTCTGCACGCCACTGGCTAGCAGGCTCACTGAGTAGTTGTCACCCCCCATAGTGTGTAGTGACATGCACTGGACAGGTATGGTGCAGTGACAGTGCATTTGAACAAGGTTTTACTTCCCATGCAATGATACCATGTAGTGACGTCTGGCAAACTGTCCATGGGCAGCTTTGCACTGCCTGTGTACATCATGTGCCCCTGTGATTGAGACATGTATATACAACTGTGTCATGCACGGATATGTTGCATGTGTAGTAATGGCCTTTTCACTTTGTCATCCTGACAGGTTAATGCCCATCGGAAGCAGGAGATCTGGAAGGACATCGTCCGGGCTGTCCGGTCCGTGGGGGTCTACAAGCGCCGGATCCGCAACTGCCAGAAGAGGTGGCAGGACCTTCGGGGCTGGACCCGGAGGATTGCACGGGTCCAGCTGAAGCTGTCGCCTCCTCGCAGGAGGGGCGGAACACGGACCCTGACCCCTCACATGCTCCAGATCCTGGCGGTGGTGTTTCCAGACCTGGATGGGCAGCTGAAGGCCAGACAGCAGCAAGGAGGGGGTGAGTCAAAGACTGCACTGTGAACTCTGTATTACATGCTTTGTGCCCTCCTCTGGCCTGGTTCAACTGCCACAGTGCAGCAGTCATGTTGTCCAGGAGCCATGTCCCTCTATTGTGCACTGCCCACTCCTCATCTGATACCCAGGTGTGGCCCTTACATTCAGGGAATTGTGTCACTTGGGACTGTGTCCTTGCAGTTTGCTTCACTAAAGGTGGGGGACAGCATCTGTTTCCCTAACTCTGTTGTGGGCATCATGGGTGGGTCCATTGTTCACACAACGCCTGTGTTCGGACATGTAATCTGCGTGTTGCTTTGATATGCGGTCCACTTGCTGAGCTGAGCCACCACATGTGCCTGGGGTATGTGGCACACGCCCATGCAGCGGGTGGGAACAATGTTTGGGCCCCAGGAGTGTGCAGATTACGTGTGTCACACATACATAGCCAGCTATCCACTGTCCAGGGCTCATCCCTCATTCATGTGGGGCAGGACAGTCATGCCTACTCCAGGCCATGCAATGCACTCTGTACTCCCACTCCCGTGTATCAGCTGACACATTGTGCGCAGTGATTTGACCCCTCAGGTGTCTGCCTCTGTGTCAGTGTGCTGTGGATTAGTTGCAAGGACTGCTGGGGTGTTTCTTGGTAGGGGCTCAGCATGCCACTGGAGATGTGACCATAGGAGACGATACTTGTGTGTCACATAGGTGTTTGATCAGCTGCCCGTGCAGACTGGGGTATGCGAATGTGAAGTTCAGGCAGCTGTTCCCCATTCACAGCAGATTGTGAGGGGCTCAGGTTCAGAGGGTAGTGTCACAGGTCTCCCATATGTCCAATAGGTATGACCTGGACAGATGAGGGTTAAGATGATGTGTTGTGGGGGATGTACATGTGCACTTGTGCAGCTCCAGGACTTGCATTCCCCATGACCTACTATTGTGACACAGTGCAGAGTGTTGTTGTCTGGCTGCCAAGTCATACATCACTGAGACAGTGATGTATGACTTAGCAGTCATGCCTCCGCCATGGCATGTGTCTACTTATTGGTGATCCTGCAGGGGAGTGACATGTGCTACATGCACACCATTGTGGCGATGGCTATCAGGACATGGGTGCATCATGGTGTCTGTCGCTGGTATGCATCACATGCATTTCCTATTTGACTCTGGGCATCCCTTTCATCCGGAAACCTGTACTGACTCAGTGGCAAGAGCTGTGATGTGTGCATGTCCACATGCTACACCGTGTCCTCTGCACTGTCCAACTACTGTGTAGTTGGTGCATGTGTCCACACTGGGGTGTTGCAATCCAACAGACACCAGACAGATGGGTGCAAGGCCATGTGGGATGTGAGTGCCATGGTTGGCATCAGACTGACAATTGGCTGCTCCTGTTCAGTTAGGGCACTTTTAGCAATGTACAACTAATGATGCCAGGGCTTGCTCTGTAATGTGCTGTGCTCACAGTGGTGTGTGCGTTTGGTGCAGGTGACTGATGTCTGTCTGTTTCCCCATTGTTTGCAGATACATCCACGGCCACGGAAGGGGACAGCTCCACGGACCAGGAGGAGCCGGAGAGCCAGACTGGGTCAGCAGCCGAGGAGTGGTCGGAGGGACCCAGTGGCACGGAGGGCGAGGGGAGCCACACCGAGGAGTCCTCAGCACCATCCACCTCAGCTGAGGACCAGAGCAACTCGGAGGATGACTCCCTTATGGAGGCGGGTGTCAGCAGCCACCACACCCCAGCTAGTGTTGCTGTCCCCGCCACCACCAGCACCACCACCGCCCTCCCATCGGCTCCCATTCCCCAGGTCCGTGGAGGCTCCCATGTTCGGGAGCGTGTCTCCTTTGAGCCAGGCACCGCACCCCCTGCCCCTGTGTCCGCTGCTGCCCTGAGTGAGGAGTCTGTGTACCTCCTTCGCCAGCTCCATGTAGGGCAGACAGCCATGCTGAGTGTCCTCCATGCGCACACCGCTCTGTTGACTCAGCTGGTGTCGTTCATGGAGGGCATCTCATCGGGCATGTCTGACCTACAGAGGGGCAATAGGTCCATGGACTCCTCCCTGACGGCAGCAGTGTCCCTCCTCAGACAGTCCCTCACCCCTCCTGCCTCTGCTCCATCCACACTCCCCAGCACCTTACCCGTCCCAAGCACACACACACCAGCACAGGCACACACCAGCACACACACATCCAGCACACAGACACACACGCCACAAACAAAACGCACACGCACGCACAGTCAGGGGACTGAAACCAGACTCACAGGGGATGGGGCCCTGGTACACACACACGCATCCACGAGCACTGCGCAGTCCTCAGTTGCCTCTCCCTCCAAAACACCCTCCCTTGCCTCACCTGCAACCCCAAAGACCCAGCGCCTCTTCCTCAGTGACCTCGGCCTCTTCCCCTCCGATCCAGCTGCTCCAGCATCCAGGGGGAAGAGGAAGCCCACCCACACGGAGCAGAGTGCCCCTCGCCCCCGGACACCCTCCCCCAGGTGCAGACAGACTGAGGCCCCCACCCGCAAGTCCCCCGGAGTCGTAAGAGCAAGACCCCGCCGCCGCCCTGCAGCTCAGGCACCAGGTCTCCTTCCTCCATCCCTCAGGCCCCCACTCCACAGGTGCCCCCACCACACCCTGCCCCAGGTTCCCCCACCCACAGATATACCATCCCCAAGAGGATCCGGCCTTCTCCCCTGGCACTTGCTCTCCCGGCACCACACCGCCCGCTGCGCTTGTCTGTGCCACTGATGTGGTGAGGGTGTCCTCCCCCTCTGTCCAGCCCACCTTGCCTGTTCCCCATTCTCCTCCCCTGGTGGTAGGCACTGCAGTGGAGTCCACTACCACCCTGTCTGACTTGGGCACTGCAGTGGCGGACCTGTCCACTCCATCTGCAGGGTCCACTGCAGTCGTGCCGGCACCCACAACATCTGAGTCATGCCCCCAGTTGTGCCGGCACACACCATGTCAGACACCTCCACTGCAGTTGTCAGTGGCTCTCCAGCACCCACCACCCCTTCCCTGCTTCCTCCTGGTGAGCCCTGATCCTGTCCCTGCGGTGCCTGGCCTGCCCCCCGGTTGCCCCTCCTAGTGGATTGTCCCTGGTTTTGTGCAGGCATGCGTAGGGTGACATCTGCCACTGTCACCAAGTTTGGACTTTGACAATGGACTGGCCATTGGCCTTTGTGTTTTTTCTGGACTTTGTTTTCATTCCACACATATGCTGAATAAAGCAACTTTCTGTTCTCTAGTGCTTATGCTTCTGATGTACATGTTGTTGATGATGCTAACCATGCCCTTGCTGCAGTGATGGTGATATTTGGTCTCACGATAATGAAGTGTTACTGTGCAGGAACCCATGTGGTCCAGGGGGAATGTGTCCTATCCTGTGGTGTATCCATGTCATCCATAGCAGCATCTGAGGGTGTCATGTGTTCAGTATTTGGCAATGGGATTTCCTACTTAGATTAGCTATTTCACATCTGTGGCTTCCACCCCTGCACATCTGTTGTGCCTGCCATTGTTCAATTCGTCTACTTCCCTGACCGTGTGGCCATCTCCACTGGACATGCAGGTTTGGGCATCAATGGGGAAGGACTCATCCGTGTAGTCAGTGCAACATTGCTATACAAGTGTGTTGGATCTGTGCTGATGATTCCGTTGGCACTTCCATGACCAGGCTGATGTGACGGGAGCCCTCATTTGGTGCTAAATGTTGATTGTGTGACCAAGTGCTCAGCTGACATGATGGGGCCCTACTGAGGCAACACATGGCACAGCTTTCCTCACACAGGAGTGGAGTCCCCTCATGGCAGTGTGTACACCTGTGACATTGCCTGCGCCCAAGGTGTGTGTTGTATGTGCATGTCTGTGTGTTCACTTCCGTTTAGCTGTGCATGCTGTGATCCCTAGTGTTGTACCTGTTTGTGATGCTTGCTGAGTTGACCTATGTTCCCCAAAGTCTTCTCCCTGGGTTCTCTGTGATGTGGGTGCATGGCACATTACTGGTCATCAGGGTGTCACCCATAGGTGTGTTTGCTGTCAGGGCTGAGTTTGGGTGCAGACGCAGATGGGTCACAGTCAGGTTTCCCCTTGGCACTTGTTGTTTGCCCCTGTCATGTGATTTCCAGTTTGTGTTATCTTTCAGTGATTGTGACACGTTGTGTGAGTGACTGCTGGCACTCCTCAGGGTCCGGGCTGCAATGTTGGTTGTTGTCTATGTGTGTTCTTTGTGGGTGACCTTGGCTTCTTCATTGGTGTGTGACTGTGGCTGGGATCCCATTGGTTGGTGTGGTATTGCCGTCATGTCCATGTACAGCGTAGTGTGCAGTGTGTCAGACATTCAGGAGTCTTGTTGAGTGGCCATGTGTCATGTGTTTCTGCACCTTGGTTCCCACCCACCACCCTGGAATAGTCATGGGTGCATGTGCAATGTCACCAGTGCATGTGTACTTCACTGCTGCACATTGTTGGAGGTCGAGGGGTGTGGTGTTGAGTGTGTGCAGATGAGAGTTGTTGCCCGGCTAGGCCCCTGCCTCCATGTTGGCCTTGGCTTACTGGCCATGCTGATTGATTTGTGCTTGTGTAGGTGTGATGGTAGTTTGTTGCTCAGGACACATGACTGTGATTCACAGTGTGAACCACATTTGGCTTTGTCATCACAGTGGGATTGTAATGCAGCCCATGGTCACCACATTGTGGGGGCCCTGGGGGTGGTGCTGTGGTGTGTCTGTGTCTTGCTGTGTCAGTTGCTGTTCCTACGTGCCTGTGTGACATGTGTGATTTGTGCTCCCTCTCATCTGACAATGCCTGCTTGCCCACATAGGGGATTTGGATCCATGAGTTACCTTTGTGTGGCACTGTATGCACATCTGTATGATTGGTATTCAGGTCTCCTCATGTGTTGTGTGGTTGCCTGGGACACTGGCACCCCCCCCCCCTTCACCTGTTGTGGATGATGTGCAGTGTGGGTCTGCCTGTTTGTGTTTGTGCATCTGCACCACTGCATTGGCATATCTTGGGTGTGCCATTGGCTGTATGTAGTTTGGTGGGTTTCCCCTGCTGTCCCTGGGACTCCTAGGTCATCGGTCAGCACAATGATCATGGTTTGTGTGTCCTATTGCTGCCATGGTCTGGTATCTGTTCACCTCACATCTGCAGTCTCCACAGGGTATCTGCATTTGTGTGCCCATTGGTGCAAATATGTGGGTCTGCATTCTGATGGTCACTTCTGTCATTGTGTCATTGATGAATGTTGACAGTGTCAGCCCCCATGGGTGTTGTTTGTCTGCACATGGCCAAAGGTATGTCTTATTTGCACTGCAGTATTTTGCTCACCCAATTTATGTTGCAATGGGACACATACACTACTTTGCCACTGATGTGTTTTTTGTTCTATGACCAGGAATCATCCATGCAGTTTGGCAGTTGCAGCTCTTTCTTTGTCAACACTTACCTTTTGGTCACTGTGATGATGGGGGTTTAGACCCCATTGCCACAATGTTCAAAATGTGCTTCAGCTATGGACCCCACACTTACATTTTGCTCACTGTGATGATGGGGGTTTAGACCCCATTGCCACAATGTTCAAAATGTGCTTCAGCTATGGACCCCACACTTACATTTTGGTCACTGTGATGATGGGGGTTTAGACCCCATTGCCACAATGTTCAAAATGTGCTTCAGCTATGGACCCCACACTTACATTTTGGTCACTGTGATGATGGGGGTTTAGACCCCATTGCCACAATGTTCAAAATGTGCTTCAGCTATGGACCCCACACTTACATTTTGCTCACTGTGATGATGGGGGTTTGGACCCCATTGCCACAATGGTCATGGCCTGCTTGCATTGTGGGTGCCACACACATATATGTGTGGCACATGTGCTAGGGGGTCACATTGTATGTTCAAAGTCATGTTCGGTGTTGTAGGCATTTGACACAGTCTACACACGCTTGTCATGGTGTTGGGGGATGTCTTTTTCTTGCATTCCCTAGGTTGTGGTGTGCTGGTTGTGTCATGCATTGTCCATCCTATGAGTGGGGGTGGTAGTAGTGGTAGGCATCCAGCCCCCCTGGCTCAGGGTGGTAGTAGTGGTAGGCATCCAGCCCCCTGGCTAAGGGTGGTGGTGGGCATCCAGCCCCCCTGGCTAAGGGTGGTAGTAGTGGTAGGCATCCAGCCCCCTGGCTCAGGGTGGTAGTAGTGGTAGGCATCCAGCCCCCCCTGGCTAAGGGTGGTAGTAGTGGTAGGCATCCAGCCCCCCCTGGCTAAGGGTGGTGGTGGGCATCCAGCCCCCCCTGGCTAAGGGTTGTGGTAGTGGTAGGCATCCAGCCCCCCCTGGCTCAGGGTGGTAGTCGTGGTAGGCATCCAGCCCCCCCTGGCTAAGGGTGGTGGTAGTGGTAGGCATCCAGCCCCCTGGCTCAGGGTGGTAGTAGTGGTAGGCATCCAGCCCCCTGGCTCAGGGTGGTAGTAGTGGTAGGCATCCAGCCCCCTGGCTAAGGGTGGTGGTGGGCATCCAGCCCCCTGGCTCAGGGTGGTAGTAGTGGTAGGCATCCAGCCCCCTGGCTAAGGGTGGTAGTAGTGGTAGGCATCCAGCCCCCTGGGTGAGGGTGGTAGTAGTGGTACGCATCCAGCCCCCCCTGGCTCAGGGTGGTAGTAGTGGTAGGCATCCAGCCCCCCCTGGCTCAGGGTGGTAGTAGTGGTAGGCATCCAGCCCCCCCTGGCTAAGGGTGGTGGTGGGCATCCAGCCCCCCCTGGCTAAGGGTGGTAGTAGTGGTAGGCATCCAGCCCCCCCTGGCTCAGGGTGGTAGTAGTGGTAGGCATCCAGCCCCCCCTGGCTAAGGGTGGTGGTGGGCATCCAGCCCCCCCGGCTAAGGGTGGTGGTAGTGGTAGGCATCCAGCGCCCCCTGGCTCAGGGTGGTAGTAGTGGTAGGCATCCAGCCCCCCCTGGCTAAGGGTGGTAGTAGTGGTAGGCATCCAGCCCCCCCTGGCTCAGGGTGGTAGTAGTGGTAGGCATCCAGCCCCCCGTGGCTCAGGGTGGTAGTAGTGGTAGGCATCCAGCCCCCCCTGGCTAAGGGTGGTGGTGGGCATCCAGCCCCCCCTGGCTAAGGGTGGTAGTAGTGGTAGGCATCCAGCCCCCCCTGGCTCAGGGTGGTAGTAGTGGTAGGCATCCAGCCCCCCCTGGCTAAGGGTGGTGGTGGGCATCCAGCCCCCCCTGGCTAAGGGTGGTGGTAGTGGTAGGCATCCAGCCCCCCCTGGCTCAGGGTGGTAGTCGTGGTAGGCATCCAGCCCCCCCTGGCTAAGGGTGGTGGTAGTGGTAGGCATCCAGCCCCCCCTGGCTCAGGGTGGTAGTAGTGGTAGGCATCCAGCCCCCCCTGGCTCAGGGTGGTAGTAGTGGTAGGCATCCAGCCCCCCCGGCTAAGGGTGGCGGTGGGCATCCAGCCCCCTGGCTCAGGGTGGTAGTAGTGGTAGGCATCCAGCCCCCCTGGCTAAGGGTGGTAGTAGTGGTAGGCATCCAGCCCCCCTGGGTGAGGGTGGTAGTAGTGGTAGGCATCCATCCCCCTGGCTCAGGGTGGTAGTAGTGGTAGGCATCCAGCCCCCCTGGCTCAGGGTGGTAGTAGTGGTAGGCATCCAGCCCCCCTGGCTAAGGGTGGTGGTGGGCATCCAGCCCCCTGGCTAAGGGTGGTAGTAGTGGTAGGCATCCAGCCCCCTGGCTCAGGGTGGTAGTAGTGGTAGGCATCCAGCCCCCCTGGCTAAGGGTGGTGGTGGGCATCCAGCCCCCCCTGGCTAAGGGTGGTGGTAGTGGTAGGCATCCAGCCCCCCCTGGCTCAGGGTGGTAGTAGTGGTAGGCATCCAGCCCCCTGGCTAAGGGTGGTAGTAGTGGTAGGCATCCAGCCCCCTGGCTCAGGGTGGTAGTAGTGGTAGGCATCCAGCCCCCTGGCTAAGGGTGGTGGTGGGCATCCAGCCCCCTGGCTAAGGGTGGTAGTAGTGGTAGGCATCCAGCCCCCCTGGCTAAGGGTGGTAGTAGTGGTAGGCATCCAGCCCCCTGGCTAAGGGTGGTGGTGGGCATCCAGCCCCCTGGCTAAGGGTGGTAGTAGTGGTAGGCATCCAGCCCCCCTGGCTCAGGGTGGTAGTGGTGGTAGGCATCCAGCCCCCTGGGTGAGGGTGGTAGTAGTGGTAGGCATCCAGCCCCCTGGCTCAGGGTGGTAGTAGTGGTAGGCATCCAGCCCCCCTGGCTAAGGGTGGTGGTGGGCATCCAGCCCCCCTGGCTAAGGGTGGTAGTAGTGGTAGGCATCCAGCCCCCCTGGCTCAGGGTGGTAGTGGTGGTAGGCATCCAGCCCCCCTGGGTGAGGGTGGTAGTGGTGGTAGGCATCCAGCCCCCCCTGGGTGAGGGTGGTAGTAGTGGTAGGCATCCTGCCCCCCCTGGGTAGGGGTGGTGGTGCGCATTCAGGCCCCTGTGTGCATATGTGGCATTGGTGATGGGCATCCCGCCCCTATGGTGCTGCTGTTGCTGGTGTAAGTATATTCTGCATCCCTCTCTGTGTGTGTGATGTGTTGTGTACGTGTTGTATGTGTTTTGTGGTTGGTGTCTGACTTACCTTCTGCGCCGTACGCGTCCGTGCCTGTTCCGGTAGTAAATGTAGTATATTGGTATGATCGGGACGAAGGGATTCATGGTTGGTTCGTGTCGTTCGTCCTTCTCGTTGCTTCGCGTCGTCCTCGTCGCTTCGCGTCGTCCTCGTCGCTGGCGTGTTCGTCTCGTAGCCGTGGATCGTGTTGTGGCGCGAATCGGAGCTTATGTGCGCCTCTCCCGGATGCTTTGACGTGCCGTGCGTAGCGACGGGTTCGGCGCGTACGGGAAGCGCATCGTACTTGGTCGGCCGGACGGAGCTGCATTTTCCCTTCCGTGCGACTCGATTCAGCGTTTCCGGATTCGCCTCGGTCGGAGAACAGGACCTGGTTTGGGTGAGTACGGCTCGGCCGGATTCTGTGCTGTTGTGCACATCGTACTTACTCGTTCGGTGTGCTGTACGGATCGGTCGGGAAACAGGCTTTCGCATGGCTTTTTTCCCGACCGAATGGTATTGGGTGCGCCTCCGACCGAGATCGGAATCGGCCCCTATGTGCCTACTTAATTTGTAGCAAAAACAACAGAACGGTAGTAGTGGACAATGTTTAGCACCTCCTATTAGTACACAGTCTTAGTGGCTTGGTGAATATCATTCAAAAGTACAACTGCAACAACTATTCATTATGCTTGAAGTTGACAAGACAGCACGTTGCATTGCATGTACAAACTCTACAATGCACTTTTAATAATCATTTATAGAGTTTGTAATATGCTAATAAAAAGAATTTGCACCCAAAAATTTTTATTCAAAAGTACGAACAGTGACTTGCCTAATACAGAAAAGCACTGACATGGTATACATTTATAAAATACTAAAACACATGGTTAGCACGGACATATATTTTCCTACAGCGAACATCAGTTCCACTGATTTAGTAGGGTATGAACGGTATAGTACATAGTTTTGAAAAATCCACAGTACTTATTATTAACAGTACTTAAATATTTATGACAACATACATGAGTGTGAGCACAGTGTGGTATCAAGATTTATTTTGATTGCAAATCTCATTGAACAAATATAGCTTAAAAAGAGCATAATCTTGCGTTGTGGTTCCTGTCTTTGAATTGTGCACCCGCAATGTAGAGGTGGTGTACACGTCAGAATTCCATTCTATTTATTTATGTTTGCGAGCAAGCATTAAAAAACCTTGCATTTATATGTGTCAATGTATTCAAACCGAAATTTTCAGCATGAGTGTGAGAGGTTTTATCAGCCAATCACCAAAAGTTGGTGTTACTTTGAGGGGATGTTATTGGTCCCTCAACCCTATTTGTCACGGAGTGGAACCAATGGTTGTGGCCCGGAAGAAGTCCCCTCCCCATGCTCATGGGGAGGCGATAAGACTTTTGGGCCTCCTGTAGCAGCTGCGTTTACAGTTAAAGGGGAGTGTAGTTTGCTGGCATTCCAACTCCGAACCGACTGATTTATTTAAACTAATCGATTAATGAAGTGGCTATCTAAGGTAACTGAAGCAATGTACGAAACGGATTGAAATGCTTACAGTATATTCAGTTGACTTGTACTCTTTGGTGGGATGAGTTGCACGGATCAGTCACAGCTCTCGTCATCCTCACAGGAAGCACGTGCACTTTATTATTTTATTTAGAGGGGAGAGACCTGTTTACTGCTGGCAGCCAGCTTTTATATTTTAATTCACCCTATTGACAAGAGACAAATAAGTCGATTTTTACGTGCCAGACCTCAAAAAGGTTTTCGTTTGATAATAAAATCACAGCGATCAGCACAAAAATGACTACGGGGCAGCATTTGGGAATGTAATTCGTTGACCGTGCATTCGCAGATGATGCCAGAATTGTGGGAAATAACCGCTGTAGTGACTTTTCTGTTTTATTGTATTTTCAATTGCAACATTTTGTTGTCAGTACTGTCTGATTTGCACTAATGTTTCTATGTATTGTTGCACTAAAGTGATGTTTTCAACAGGTTTTTATTTTAGACAGCAATTAGTTTTTTTTATGTCACATGTTGCACCATCAGTGACAAAGGGACATGATTTCAAGCTAGAAATATAGTTGTTTGCACCCACACCTAGCTTGAAGGTTGGACATAAATCTAATCTAGCCTCTAAATATTTCATGAACATTGATATTTGATGGATCGTGTCAGCTGCGTCATGGAGGGATCTCAAAAATATACTTGAAAAGTTAAGTTGATTTGGTTGCTGTACCTACTGCTGACCATCTAGTTCAACGACATTGCAACATGGTATATTTTCTCAGCTCAGCAGTTGAGAGGAACGAGTGACACTGAAAAGCCACAAAGAGGAGGACTGTGGATGCTATCTGTTGGAATCTGCTGATACATTGAGTATCACATTCAGAGTGGGAAGATTGAAAGCCCAAGATCTCTGCAGTAGCCTGACTAGTATTCTTAGCTGACTGACTGGACCTGTTGCTTTTCTGTGGTGGATGAAAAATAATTTGAACAGCCTCAAACTTCCACCAGACTCCAACCACCTGAAATAGATGTGGACGATAGGATTATATCATGGCGTTCACCTGTGGACATCTGTTTTTGTTTTTATCAATAGTACTTTTAGAGTGCAGATATAACAACTCTTATTGAATATTTACAGCTCAACTGAGAGGAATGACTTTTCCAAACTTTGTGAATACTTAGAGGAAGTGGTCATGCGTGCCGCACTTGTTGGTGTTTATTAGAATCCATGAGCATGCATCAGTTAATGTGTGCTTTCTGTGAACTCACGTACTGAACTAGAGTGAAATTTCAGCGATCCTGTAATAAAAACTTTTCTCGGTGAAAAAAAATAAAATAAAGTACGAACAGTGCTGCTATACCAAGATATCTAGACACTGTACTACCACATGGTGTCAAAATGGAGTGGATCCAGAACCACTGCAAATACAATGCATACAAAAAGACATCACAGCAATCCGTATGTAATCAAACCCATGGTATAGAAAAGTAAAGTCTAAAATCGCAGTCAGTTGTTCCAATAAATAAGAAATCCAATATGTTGAATCCAAGTCTCTTTATTTCGCAAGTCGAAATCCTCAACAATATGTAGTAGGTGACATCATAAAGCACAGCCAACACCTGTTTTGTCACCCAAGCGACTTCTTCAAGGCTCTTGCTTTAATAAAGATGGCAAGAAAGGTCCATCAGGAACCAGTGAATCAGTCTTGAACTCCCAATAAGAATCCAATTAGAGAGTACTTTCTGTCATGAAGGGAAACAGTTGATAACAGTGAACAAATCAACTTATACAGACTCCCCAATTTCTAGCTTTTTGAAGCTAAGCCAATCGTTAAATAAGATTGCGTATTCTCCCGATCATAGTCAATATAGTCCCAAGATATGGTCTGCCCAAACCAAGTAATATAAGAGAATCGCACACTTCTGTAAGTCATTCATTACTTCCCGGGAGACTTGACCTCCCTGGCATTGGAGATATGGTAAACTCCTGTGTCTGAAGGGGAGTCATCTGCAAGCAACATCTATATTTGAAAGCTTTCTTGGGACTATATTGAGGATGGACGGGAGAAAACATGATCTTATTTAGCAATTGACTTAACTTCGGAACGTTGGAAATTGGGGAGTCTGTATATGTTGACTCACTCACTGATATCGACTGTTTCACTTCATGACAGAAATTACTCTCCATTTGGATTCTTATTTGGAGTTCAAGACCGGTTCACTGGTTCCAGACTGGCCTTTTTTGAGATCTTTACTATATAGCAAGAGCCTTGAAGAAGTCACTTGGGTGAAGAAACACGTGTTGCCTGTGCTTTATGATGTCACCTACTACATATTGTCGAGGATTTCAACTTGCGTAATAAAGAGACTTGGATTCAACATATTGGATTTCTTACTTATAGGAACAACTGACTGCGGTTTTGGACTTTTCTTTTTTGTGCCGTTAGTTTGAATACATACGGAATGCTGTGATATCTTTCTGCATTAATTTGTAGCAAAATAAGGTGTTTTGCATGTGCTATGTTTTTCATAGTGGTATGTTGATTATACAATAATGGACACAATTAACAGGAACAGATCTTGGTAGGGTAGGCAGCCTAAATTGCGAAGACATCTGAATATTAACCATTTTTTGCATTTGTATATTTGAATACACTATATTTATACACACCAGGTTGCTATTTGCATGTTCATGCTAGAATAATTTAATACATGTACAGATGTTATGAAGGAAAGGCTTCCAATCGATGAGCGAACTTTGGCTTTCTCGATCCTGTATTTTAGCCAAAACTTAATAAATAAAGTTGTTAAAATAAGAGAAGTTTTCAACTTTAGTTTGCGCAAATCCATTCTGAACAAGTGTTTTCCTTTACACGTTTCTCCATCTGCTCTTGTGCAAATTATATTTCTGTAAATCTCGCTCTTATTTTAGAATCAGCTGCTATATATGCAAGAAATGAACATGCCCTTGTGCGTATTTCTTTCTTTACATCTAAAATGTATAACACAAACAATTGTCTTTCCTCCCTTGTTGAGGAAGTAGAAGGAGCGAAACACAGGCTTCCTCTGTTTTTGCCTGGCGGACATTTTAAATAGAACACACCCCAGTCCTATTTGGGTTAATCTTGCATTCTGCATTCTACTTAAGTGGATAATGAATATTGTTCTGTGATTAATTAGGAAGTATTCTGAAAACCACCTTCGAATTCCACGTGGTCACACATCATCTACTCAGCTCTGCTGCGGGAGTTGCCAGTAGGTGCCTCATATCTGAAGACCCTCAAAACTGTGCAGATGTCGTTATGAACAATTTGCATTTCCTTCTTATTTTATTTATCTCAGAAGGCTGCACAAGTGAACCAAGTATGCTGGGATTTGAACACAGCAGCCTCAGGTGATGCAGATGTTGGAAGTGGATGCCCTAGACAGCAAAGCTACCCTGCTGGAACTAACACATGCGTAGAAACTAACAAAGAACATTTATTTTTTTTAAATATGTGTAACAAATGTCTGATTTACTTATGCTTATATTTCTCACTCATGAGCAGAAAATGCAATATTCTTGCTTCTTAAATGTATAAACTTCGTGATTCTGGGAGCATTTTCAGCTTCATTTAAAGTGTTCAGTCATAAGAGCCAGAGACAGAGTGGAAATCAACTTCAAATCTTAATGCTGCTTAATATTGGGCCCTCATTACCAGCAACCCAGTTAAGTGGGATAATTGCTGTTACCACACATATCAGATTGAATAGTTGTGGGATAAATATCAGCAGGTCAAACCTGCCAATAAATATTGGGGAAAAATGCCCAGTATTTAACAGAAAATGTTGGTGCAGAACGCATATTTTGTCATATGGCAATGCCACTTAGGGGTGTAGAAGCTTTTTCACACAACTTTTTATTTTTCTCACAAAAATGCTTAGAATCCATACATATGCATACATTCATAGAGGGGCTTTGAGTCTTCATCCATTAGTCTGTTGTGATGTCATTCATATTTTGCTTCAGCCCACCTCAGTATACAGCAAAGGGCAATGGGTGAGCCAGCTTCAGATATTGACTCCCCTACAGGGCCGGACTGGCTACCGGGCGTTTTGGTGTGCTGCCGAGCTGGGGGCTGACTTCACTGCGGTGGGGGCTGATTTCGTTGATGGGGACCTGCGTGTGCTCCTGAATAAACAAAGCAAAACGAATGGTTTTAAGCACACGCAGGTCCCCGTCAACGAAATCAGCCGCCAGCTTGGCAGCACACCAAAACGCCCGGTAGCCAGTCCGGCCCTGCTCCCCTATATGTGGGGGATGGCATTTTGCCTGTTCAAAATGAGATAATCCCCACAGTAAGTAGTGCATATCTTTGGCAAGGCTTGTTGGACAATTGTTTTTTATCTCATGTTTTTTACGAGGGCACAGCATCTCTGCACTGACTGCTATCAGCTACTAGTACATCTTAATGTGCACCCATCCCTCTCATACTTTTTATTTATTTTACCATTCCAGCATGGTTATTATTTTTTTACCATTCCAAGATGGCTAAAGGTGATAAAAATTAAGGGGCATATTCTCAAGGACTTATCGACGATTTATCGGCCCTTTAGCGCCGCAAAAGTGGCTTTAGATTCATCGCCCTATTCCCAAGCTGGTGCAAACTGCCGATATCGCCTGTTTTCCAGTGATAGCTGCCGCAAAAAACATCGCCACGGATGAGAGTGACAACTAACGCTAATGATATGCAGAGTAGGCGTACCCGTGCAAAAACACACGAAAACACCACTTCGCGATATTCTCAACGGCCAGCCCGATCCGCGATGCGACCCAAAAACAGGCGATAAGGCGCGTTAGCAGCAGGGATTTAACACCTGCCTTTTACTGGTGTAAAGCCGGACGACAACCTGCAGCATGAAGGGAGGCCAGCCCAGAGCCACATCTGAAGACCAACACATGTCATGGAGCTACTGACCATGCAGCTCGGAGACCCAAGAGGGCCACAACACCCACCGCCACCACCCCCAGCTCCCCCCCGGACTGCCACCGAGGCAGCGCAGAACAAGACAGCTGACCTTCCCAAGACGGCATGGCCCCTCAGCCACACAATTGCAGAATGTGGGGAGAGGTGGGAACCAAGTATGTGTGAAGGAGGCAAGTCACCCATGAATAAGAATGTACACAATGCCAAGTGTGGCAGTGATGTGCTGGACAGACTACAGTATGCAGAGCACAGACATGTCCATGTGGACATATACTGCTGGTGTTTGTAGTGTTGTGGAAAGTGGACGCAACCATGTTACCTCAGGCAGTGGGGAAGACCCCGGTCATGTATCCGTGTCGTCCCCCCCTGTAAGCGTAAGCGGAGTGGGCTGGGCCGGCGTACACCAGGCCAGCGTAGGAGTGTGAATAAATAGGCCGGGGGTCTGGGCGTGGTTCACTTCCTGGATGGCCAACGCGTCTGCCAGGGAGGCGCCCCTCACCCTGCCATGAGTCTGCCGCCATTACTGCCAGCCTCCTCAGCTGATCGCTGGTGTACGCGACACAGGCCCCCAGCGCACCCAGCGGCACAGCACCGCGGAGTTGTGTGTGCTGACTACTGTCTGCGGCCTACACTGCGGTCAGCAGGGTCCTCAAATCAAATCCAACCCTGACCTGCGAGGACACGCCATCCTCTCTGGTTGCACACTCGCTGAGCGCTCCAGGTGCCACCAACTCAGTGCACCACAAGTCATCATCACGTGGCTGTGGGCTCTTTCTGACTGCTGCCTCCGGCCTACACTGCGGTCAGCAGGGCTCACAAATCAAATCCAATCCTGACCTGCGAGGACACGCCATCCTCTCTGGCTGCACACCCACTGAGCGCTCCAGGTGCCACCAACTCAGTGCACCACAAGTCATCATCACATGGCTGTGGGCCCTTTCTGACCGCTGCCTCCGGCCTACACTGCGGTCAGCAGGGCTCGCAAATCAAATCCAATCCTGAACTGCGAGGACATGCCATCATCTCTGGCTGCACACCCGCTGAGCGCTCCAGGTGCCACCAACTCAGTGCACCACAAGTCATCATCACGTGGCAGTGGACCCTCTCTGACCGCTGCCTCCGGCCTACCCTGTGGTCAGCAGGGCTCACAATACAAATTCAGTCTTGATTTATTTATGGCGCAGTCCAGTAGGCAACAGACATTGCTTCCAGTGCGGCCTGCCCGGACGACGCATCATCGCAGGCCGCGCACCCGCCGAGCGCTTCCAGTGCCACGAACTCAGTGCAGCTCAAGTCATGGACCCTTTATGATTGAATCTGTGTGTGTGATCCGATGATCACTGTTCTAGTTGTTGCCAGCACCAACCACACCCTGAGGGCTGGCTTACACTCACCCCACACCCATCCAGCACAGGCGTCACTGGACATGTGACCCTGGTAATAAAAAGGGGCCGGGCGCACGTGCCCTTAGCCAGTTCCACCATACATCTAAGTGTGTCCGTGGTCATTATGAATGCGTGATGGCCCCTGGCCCTACCACATCACATCGTGCTGTGGACAGCGGACGCAAGCATGTCACCTCAGGCAGTGGGTAAGACCTTGGACATGTAGCTCTGTCGCCCCCCCCTGTAAGTGTAAGCGGAGTGGGCTGGGCCGGCATACGTCAGTCCAGTGCAGGGGTGTGTAGAATTAGCCTGGGGCTCAGGGCGTGGTCCAGTTCTGGCCTGGACAAGGAAGTAACCAATGCGTTTGTCTCTGTTATAGTGTCGTCGCCACCCGGCCCGCAATTGACAATGTTGCAAATGTAGCATGCACCTGAAGGGCGGGCTCGCACGAACGGTGAAATGAAGGAGCGCAAGACTGCTCGGGGTCTTGGCTCATACATGCCAAGTGTTGTGTGTATCTGCATTGCCGCAGCATGAGCCAAATGCCTAGCCTTAATCGCAGCGCGAGTTCAGCCAGGCATGAACTCTACATCTGTGTCCGCACTATCCTTACCATAGGCCTGCACTCACGTGGCCGCCCACCTTCAACGGCCAACATCACAGTGTCGTTGTCAGGCTTGTGGACATGCGCAGACAGGCATGACAATGGTGTGCCGTTGGAGTGCAAGTGATGCTACCGCGCAGCGTACACAAGTGAATAGGCCTGGGGGGAGGGAGGAGCAGCTGTGAGGCAACGTAACACACAGTGATGCCGCTCATTTGCCACATGCAAGTCATGTCAAACATGAATCCCAAAGTCGCACACATCCCACCTCACACCCAACAAGCCACATCACAATTCCTGAATGCAAGCAGATGACAAACTGACATTAGGGATGAAAGCTCCTTTGTCTGAACTATCAGGCGGAAGCACATCTGCACATCCGACCTCGGAATTGCATGTGCCCGGCACCCCCTGACAGATACGATAGCAGTTGAGGACGACTCCCATACTACGCACAGCCCGATGACAGACCAACGTATACACACCCCACACACAGAAGTCCTTGCTCAGAGTTATCTTGCATGGAATGGCCTTCACACTTACTCCCACACCATCCCAGGCATACAACCGTTGCACACTTAAACAACTCATTGATCCTAGCTGTGGCATTTCATCCACAGAACTGGCGCAGGTCAGAACAGTGCCGCTTCAACCAGGGCCAGTAACGCAATGGCAGAACATCCCGGACACATGCACAACCCCTGTCACGTGGAACTGTACCGTGCACGTATGCTGCATTTACTGGGGGCACTGCCATTGGTAGTGCTGCGGGTCAGTTACTGGCTAAGCTTCCGCTTTGCCAACGTCACCTGCGTTCTGCCTGTGTTGCATTATTGATCGTGCATATTCGAGTGGTCCATGGATGTCTGCCTATCCAACAGGACGGTAGGCGAACTGGATTATGACATGTGTGTGCGCCCCCTGTTGGCCCACGACCAGGAGTGTCACCGTGATACCCTCTATGGGATGCCTGGATACTTGGCATACATGCTGGCAGCTGGACATGGGATATTGCAGAACTCCTCGTGTGCAGTGACCACATTGAGCCGCTCCCCTATTGGGCTGTGGTGCTAATTGGTGACAGGGGGTGGACGCAGCACATCTGTCCGGACATGCTAATGGATAGCCTCGCCGTCCTGTTCGATGGAGTCGACAACGACCTCATGTTGGAGATGATTGCCTACGAAGCTGCAATCGCTTTCATGGACGTGTAACTACGTACCTGCAGCCACAACAGTTTGGGATCCATTGCACATGTCCCGACGCCTCATTGCATCTTGGGGTTCTGGTCACATATCCCACAACAACAGTGGACATGGCTGCATTCGCCTGGACCCCGAATACGTGGGCGGACAACCACGCGGGGTAACACACACCTGTGAAAGGTGAGGCACTCCCCCGGAGTGGATAGCGGCGCTTGGCAACGTTCCTCATTCTGACATGCTGCTGCATTGGTCCGCATGTTGTGGCACTTCTCCTGCCCGTACTGACACGAATATGCTAATAAAGTCTATGCACATTCACTTGTATTCAACTGTGATGTGAGTTGTTTTGAATGACGATGTGTGTCTCACTGCCTATCTGGGTCACGGCCATACATGCGCATTGATAGCATTACCCAGGGAGTACCATTTATGTGGAATCACTGTCCCTACATTCATCAATACTTTCATGCATAATTGATCAGGGCCATGACACATCAGTGTGAATTTGAGTGTTTTATTCGCATTCAGTGGGGTGTTTCAGCTGGACCAGTACAGGGCCATGCAAACCCCACTTTACATTGTCGCCCCGTGGAGGGCCAGCCAGAGTCCTTTAGGGATTGACAGGTTCATCGGAAGAGGAAGACTTCAGTCCGCAGTGTGATTGCCGTGTCATTGGTAACCATTCCAAATATGGCAGTCCATGTCGTGGTCCAAGGTGGGTGTCGCTGAGTGTAACGGGGGACAGTGGAAGATGTTATTCCAGGGCATGATGCAGAGGGCAGAAACAAGCTGAAACAGGCCATGTGGCGGTGATGTATGCTACCACTTCAATCTCACCACCAAGCCAGATTCATCATCATCTTCGTCCTCTGATGTGTCAGGTGCCTCACATGTGGGTGGTGGTGTTTGGTCTGCCACACTGTGTGGCACTGACACCTCAGGGGGCGGAGATGTGGATGGAGTAGTAGCAGCAGCATTCATCCGCGCCAGGCCGTGTGGCGGCAATGCCATGAAGAGGATCTGCAGGGCATGGAAGATCCCAGCTACATCTCGCTGGTGTGCAGCCGTGGCAGCCAATCGTTCCGCATGCATCCGCTCCATGTTCTCCATGATCCTCCGCATGTGCCCCAACTCCCGGCTGACATCGCTGGAGCCACTCTGACTAGACAGGTGTTCTTGTCTCCGAGTCATGGCTCCAGCGATGTCAGCCATGGATTGTTGGAGAGCATGGAGCGGACAGTGGGTGTCCGTTAGGGACTGTAAGTGGACCCTGATGGGACTTAGAAACCCACGTATGGCATCTAGTTTGGCTGCCATGAGGTCGAACCCCACCCGCAGCTGTTCAGCCATCTTTTCCTGGCACCCTGACACACGGCGTTGGAATGCCATGTGTTGGTCGTGGGGGTCCTGGGAGACAGCCGTGGTGGTGGGTGCTTCCTGCTGTGTGGTCTGTGCAGGGGGTGGGGTCTCCTCGATGCAGCTGGGCTGCCCTGCTCCTGGAGGTGGGGTGTCGAAGCTGTCCATGAGCTGCTGGAGGGCATCGGTGTCGATGTTGGGGAGGTCCTCTTCATCATCAGTGCTGAGTTGTTGTATCTGCTCTGCAGGAGGTGTTGATTCTCCCTCTGCAATGTGAAGGGGAGATGCAGATTGACACTGTGTTTACATGTATGTCCACGCATTGTACAGGTTTACTGATGGACTGCATGTCAATGTACATTGTGACTGTTTGTGAGGAGATGCCTATTTGATGCGGGACAGTTGACATTTCTATACCATCAGGGATGTGAGGTTGTACTTGTCCATTGTCATCTCACAGTTTCCTGCTATGCCAAATGCGAATGGCCATTTTCTACACGCAAGCGGCAGCAGTTGTGTCCTCTGTTCTGTTGTGAGGGTGTTGCAGTTTGTACCACATTGTTGTCAATGTTGAGGTGCTCTGATTCTTATGTGTGTGTGCTGCATTGTGGGTGTGTTGCCCCTTCAGCTCTGATTTGGCTGGCCCTTCTCCCTTTCGGGCAGTGTGCCTTTCACTTCTGTGCTTATACAGTGCTGAGATATTGCAGATTTGGGCAAATTGGGCTCTTGGTCGGAGTTGTGACTCTTGGGCATGGTTTGTCTGCAGATGTGCTCTACTTAATTGTGCATGTGTGCCATTGTGCCCATCTCCCCCCGTCCCCCCAGTGCCTGGTCGTTACTCACCCTGTTGCTGTTGGCTCGGGTCATGTTGTGCAGTGTCCGGTCCACCAACTCCTGCCACCGTCTCCCCAATGATGACTCGGCTCACCATTTCCTCCATCTCATCCAGCTCCTGGTGTGTCGCTGGGCTCCCACCTCCAGTCTGCATTGCAGCTCTCAGGTTAGCAGCGATTTTCAGCTTGGTTTTGCGCTTCACATCAGTCTAGCACTTCTTGCAGTCGTCCACTTCCCTTCTCTTCACTCCGACTGCATTCACCTTGGCCCAAGATGGACTGCCATATTGTATTTTTAGTTGCCAATGTCACAGTGGAGGTGATGGACAGTTGGTGGTGGTGTTCTGTCACCTCCGTAATGAGGATCTGGTTTTCCTGCGTACTGAAACGCGTGTTCCTCTTATTCTTCTCCTTGCCCTTCCCTGTCCCCGAGGTCCCAGGCTGGTCCTCCGTGTTGCCGCTTTTATAGTGATTGTTCCCGCCTTACTTGTGGGACTTGCGGGCCTGGCACTGCTTTTTGCTGGATTTTTATCGCAGTTGGGCCCATCGCAACTTTTTTCACGTTCGGGATTCCTTTTTTATCGCCGTCGCGGTAGTTGTATCGCGGACATTTGAGGCATTCTTGGGAGACTATCGCATGTTACCGCCGTGTTGGGAATACGACGTTGACACAGAGTTATTTTCCCGCGATAGACGGCGATATGGAAAATTGCGTTGGCCTATTTTGGCGATGTTTATCGCACGTTCTTGTGAATATCCCCCTAAGTATGCCAAAACCATTCCAAGAAGTCTGCCTGTCCATGTGCATGCAACTGCATGCATGCACAGGTGACCATCTTGGAATGATTTAATAAAGTATTTAAAAAAATTGAAGCTGCTAGCCCTTGCAAGCATGTGTGTCCATACATGGGAGGTGATCTTATTTAGGTCTGGCTGGAGAACACAATTCTTTACAATATGCATAGGTTTGGCTTTGTGTCCACCCAGAAGAGAATTCCTCTCGCATCTCATTCTTTTAGCTGCTTGGCGTATCATTCTGCCTCCTATGTAGGGCTTGCATTACAACGCATGAGGGATTATTTTACATTTTAAACCTGCACGGAATCATCACACATTAAACTCTTTATCTCATAGATGCATTCTATGTTGAAAGCAATTCTTTTTTTTCAATGCACCAGGCTTTTAATATTTTACTCTGAACTCAAAATGCAAAGCAAACCTTTGGCTTTGCTAATGCTGGTTTTAGTTCTATCACCCACATATAATTCTGTTATAAACCTTTTTCCTCCCTATCTCATTTCTGCCTGTGATTTCAGAATGAAAGAACATTTTATTGGTTCATCCTGCTCATAAAGAAATGTTGTCCATTCATTGGCTCATTTAAGTATTCTTTTGAAATCTCAAATCCGGTGCAAATTTCACTTTAGCACATTGTGTCACAAGGCTTCTTAGTCAAGAGCATGTCTCTGTAACAGTCATTTTTTGGGCAATCCCTTTGGCTTGTTCTTGTTTTGTTAATGGCGCAGTAGCTATACATTGAGCACACTGGTGAGTTTGACTGTAAAAAATATGTGTTTGACCTGTTTTTGTGGAATTAGGATGGCACTAAAAATAACTAGGTGATCACCAAATGTCTGGTAAGAGTATAGTGTGCTATAAGTGGCAGCAAGAATAAAATTGATTCTTAATGCCTTGAATTTCATTTATCCATGAACTGACCGTACTAGTAATAGTTATGGCAGTGCAGCCTGGCATACCAGAGTAGGATGGGTATAGAGGTTCCCCCACAAGAATGAATGCCATACTTGCAATTTAGTCATCAGAATGCTCAAGAGCCCAAAAGACATGAGACACAGTGTATAGTCATCCAGGATTTCAATTTCAGCAGCACAAGATCCAGTCTGCTTATCTCACTACTTTAGAAAAAGGGCTCCATGTTCACACTTAGGGGCCAATTACAATCTCGTTAGGAAACCCTTCCGACCAAATGCGTTTCGGAATCGTTCCCAAACAAATCAGGTTCTGCGAGTCCGACCAACCGATTATGATGCTTCCCAACATCGTTCGGTCGGATTCCCATCGACAAAAGGGGTTGTTGGAAAAAACCTTGCACCCTGTGGTGGGCACCCCATGTTGCCTGCCACACTGTGCATGCATGGGAATGGAGGACCAATGGGTACCCTCATGGGTCTGATTCGGAGGGCCCCGGGTGAAGGGGGGCCTGCTACGGGCCCCCAAAGTCAGATTCCGACAGCCGATCCATCTCGGAACAACCGATTCGGAAAGGCTGTCCGAATCTGACATCTTGATCGCTCAGCTGGAAACGCGGTCCATAAACCGCTACGATTTGGCTCCAACCGACCTGGTTCCTCCCAATGCCTTTCAGAACCGAGTCGGACAGTCCGAACGCTTTTCAGCCATCATAATCGCTCGTTGGGAAAAGTGTCTGAGTCGGTCGGAAAGGCGGGTTCCGAATCGGATTCGGACTAATCGAATGCCATTCAGAGCCTTTTCGGATGGCATCGTAATCGACCCCTGTGAGCCGGATCAATGACACAATATCATTGACAAAAATATTGCGTCAAAAATATCATTTACCACAATATTGTGTTCCTATACTTATAATGCAAATTACAAAAATATCATAAAAAAATATCATGGAAAGTAATAGCATCCAAAACCATACAAAAATATAGGTTTTCTAATATATAAACAGTATAAAGTAGTAAATGTTGAGTATTGTAATAAAAAAAAAATATAAAATAGAGTAAATAAATTCCACAAAATATTTAATATTTTATGTAAATATATATATAAATACATATATATTCGAATCAGAAATTATCAGATGTGAATTCATGTTGACTATACTCATCTATTCAACTAAGGACAATATATGGTTTGACAATATAGGCAAGTCTATGCGATAAGACAATAACATATAAGGTGTTTTAAGTAACTTATTATTTTAATAGTTAGCAATTCTTTCGCAACTGGCAGTCTTTACTATTAATAACAATTTTATTAATAATAACTTTACCATGCACATTGTGCAAGTTGAGCCCAATAATTAATGTGTTCATCATAAACTTTTCTATGTCTATGGTTGCTATTTGCACGTGGTACGCCACACTCTGCACTTGTCACTTTAAAAACAAAGTTGAAACCACAATGCCATGTCATGTGATCAAGGCTCGTCCGACCCGAAACGCGTAATGGCAACTATGCAATAAACTGAATTCAACGCACCTATAAAGTGGTCCGTGTCCGTATGTGGAGGCATCCTGGAGGCAACGGAATTGCGTGATATATATATATATATATATATATATATATATATATATATATATATATATATGGATTGAAAATAACTCAAAGATCTTGGAGAAAGTCATCCTATGGGTGCGATTCAAAGACAATTTATTCCTGATATGGAAAGGTGATGAGAAAGATCTGGAAGGTTTTATTAAATCACTGAAAAATAATCCTCAAAAACTAAAATTCACCTATGAGATCTGCGCCACTGAAATAAATTATCTAGACATAGGTATGTACATTCAGGATGGCAAGATATCCGCTTGTATACATAGGAAGCCCGCAAGCTGTAACAGCCTGCTTCATGCTAACAGTGGACATCCACAGGCCCTCAAATGGAGCATACCATTTGGGGAACTCCTCTGAGCAAGGCAAAACTGCTCTGAGCCCAGTGAATGTGCCGTACAGTCTGAAGACGTGTGAAAGGTTTATCACCAGAGGCTACCCACAGTCACTATTGGAGGATGCACTGAAAAGAGCTTGGAAAACAAAAAGAGAAGAACCACTGATTCCTAAAATAGTAATTCCAAGAAATGAGTAACAGGGAACTGATATTAGATATATTATGGACTTCAATGCTTCAAGCCAACAAGTTAAAGAATTGCTGTAAGAAAAGTGGAATCTACTAAAAATGGATGAGATATTAATTAAGATGCTGCCAGATTACCCCATGGTCACTTATAAGAAAACTGTGACTTTGAGGAATCATCTCACCAATAGTTTCATGACAAGCAGCAATATTGACAATTCCAATTGGCTTTCAAATTGCCAAAAAGGGTTCCGGCATTGCCAAAAATGCAAAGCTTGTTCATTTGGCCAGAACAAAACTACATTTCAACTTCATAATGGAAAATCATGCGCAATCAAGCAGTGGATGAATTGTGAGACAACATACGTGGTATATGTCCTGGAGTGCAGCTGTGGGAAAAAATATGTTGGCAGCACTGTTAATAAATTGAAGTTGCACATCTTACAACATCTTCAGGCCGATTCAAACCAGGATTTCACATATGCTATGGCCAAACATATTTGGGAAAATCATGATGGCAAAAAGTCTGACCTGCAATAATATGACATCTATCATGTTACCAAAGGGCCAAGAGGAGGTGATCGTGAACTTGCCCTCAGAAGGTCTGAATCCAAATGGATTATCCTCATGGGGACAGAGGTACCATGGGGATTAAATGTGGATGCTGAATTACATGTACATCTGTAACAGCTTTTTTATACATCTTGTGCTTTTTTATGTATCTAGTATCTTGACTGAAAGCTTCCCTGATGATGGATCTCAGAGCAAGTTTAGAAATGTCTCATGTAGATGGAGATTGATTGTTTGTGTTATTTTAGATTTAGCTAAGTTGTACCCTCTCTTTTTAGATTTAAATTTTGGGTTCTTTACACAAAAGCTTATCAGAGATGTGTATGATAAAATTAACAATGTCAGGGCAATTGTACAAAACACCATGGGCCCGATTACTATGTGGTAAAAATGGCTCCGACCGTCGGTCGTAGCCATTCTTACTGCATCGTAATCTCCTGTTTGGAATAATTTCCGACCGACCCATTTTGATGGAGTCAGTCGGAAATTATTAGTGGTTCCGAATGGTTTACGACAGGCTCGGAGAGCTGTCCGCCATTCAGAAGGCCTTCAGCAATTCCTCGGCCGTCTCTTTCCGGCCGAGGGATTACGATGGCAGTTTCCCACTGCCTTTCTGTGCCAGTCTTTACGACACAGAATGCATTTGGGAAACTGTCTTTTGGGGCCCCCAGCAGGGCCCCCATGGGAGCAAGGCCACCGAATGGCAGCATGGAGGGCACCTATGGTGCCCACCTGCCCTGTTGATCCCTGCACCCGGTGGCAGGCTACTTGAGGTGCTTGCCACGGGGTGCAGGGATGAACTGCACCTCTGCTCTTTGCTATGAGAGCATACATTCCGTTTGGAATGCATGCTCCCATAGCAAAGTGTAGGATTGCAACTGAACAGGGTTTGGTTGCATCCTAATAGCTGGGCTGGAACCGACAACAGGAGGTCGTTCGGTTCCATTTCCAGAGCGATGTCGGACGGACTCCGGTCCGTCCAACATCGCAATCGGGCCCCATGTTGGAAAGAAGATGCAAATTGAGCATCACTTTGTATTTGAAGTTAGTACTTTACCTTTCAAGCATGGTATCTTCACACAATTACGGGTAGAAAAAAGAAGTGTCTCGATAAACATTATGGAATGCACAGGTCATTTTATCTTATTGTTGCGGTAGTTAATGTCTGATCAAAAATGTATGCAGTGCTTGTCTTTGAAGCAGAACTTAATGGATTTTATCGAGTACCAAGACATTGGGTACTTTACAGAAAATGTTTTGAAACAGTCAGTAACATGTTCTGTGTATTGTGCACATGCCACTTTATACTGTTATCTGCACGTCTCTTTACCATATAGGGTATTTCATTTGGTAATTTGGAATATTATGAATATATATTCAGCTGTGACTGAACTGGGGTGGCGAAGTGAGCTAAAGAACGTTGATGGATTCAACCCAGATCTGTGACTGGGGGTGAGTGTCTGAAAAGTTTCAGCGCTCCGTCCATCATCTCCTTGTGTTTGCTTTGTTCGCCCTACGTTGGCAGGGTATGCCCAGACATGGTTCCCTTGCTCATTTTGCCACTGGATTCAAGCTAGCCTAGCTGATGAGGGTTGTTAGCCCGAAACCGGTCCCAGGATGCTTGTTTCCGGTCCAGGGAAGACATGGCTTGGCAGTTCGGGCTGGACTGTTCCCATGAGGCACAGGGTCAAGACTGATTTGCATATAGCTGTCTCTGAACTCGGATGGCGAAGTGAGCTAAAGAAGGTTGATGGATTCAACCCAGATCTGCGACTGGGGGTGAGTGTCTGAAAAGTTTCAGCGCTCCGTCCATCATCTCCTTCTGTTTGCTTAATTATTTTTATGACATTATTGAATTGGTACTTTACCATTATTTTTGTAGACTGTTGAAATTGAGAGGGATCAAATATCGTTGAAATGGTACTTTACCAAAATGTTTGTATAATGTTAAAATTGGGAGTGATACACTGAATGGTGTGGAATACGAAAGTATAAGTATTCTTGCCGTGAGCAGTCTAGTGGCTCTTTCTAACTTTGAGATGGGGGATGGGCTTTGTGCTCTTTAAAATACACTCTACACTCAATGTACTCTATGGCCAGTCTAAGGCTCCGGCAGAAACTTGTCGCCATATTTTTGTTTCACACCACTTGCATTTGCACTTTGCACTTTATATAAAGGAAATAATGCAACACAGATTTTGGAAATCTGACTTGGCTATGCTGCTGTTTTTTCCTCGAACCGCCTAATGTATGGATCATGCGTTTGGAGTGACGGTGTGGAGGAGAAAGCCTTGCTTCATATATTTATGTGTGTAATTATATATGTATGTAAACAGACATAGAGAAATAACATAATTAATAAAAAATATGTGGTGTACATTATAATAAATGTATTTTTTTTATATATTAAATTTACTACTATAGAAAATATGTATATATATAAATATATATATATATTTGTATACATATATATATATACAAACTAGATAAACAAATAAAAAAACAACATTAAAATAGGAACAATTAATTAATCAAATATATTAATTAACTTACCCAATATTTAAATATTAAAAGAATAAAACCGCAAAAACACATTTATTAAAACCATTATAAAAAGTTTTAAACATTAAATAACGTAAAAACACACAAATATTAAAATAAATGTCACCAATATTGGGAAAAGTGTTAGACTCAGAAAATATTAGATTTACTGTTCCCAATTCAGTTTATGCAACAATAGGCAAAGTGTTACACTTCGGAAGGGTTACTTTCTTATTCCCACTCCGATCTAAACAACAGTAGGGAAAGTAATGGACTTTGGAGGGGTTAGATTTACCATTCCAACGCCACTCTAGGCAATAGTAGGGAAAGTGTTGAACTTTGAAGGGGTAAAAAATAATATTCCCACTCCAGTCTAAGCAACAGTAGGGAAAGCGTGGGACTTTGGAGGAGTTAGATTTACTCTTCCCACTCCAGTCTAAACACAGTAGGGAAAGTGTTTGACTTCAGAGGATTTAGATTTACTATTCCTATTCCAGTTTATGAAACAGTAGGGAAAGTGCTGGATTTCAAAGTGATTACATACTATTCCCACTACAGTCTAAGCAACAGCAGGGAAAAAGGTTTGCCTTAAAAAGGATTACATACATGAATACAAATTATATTAATTTAGTATAAATTAACGCTTAATGCAAAACAATATTAAATTACAGTATTCAGAAATAAATAAATATACTTATGAACAAAAGTTGAAAATGTTAACCTATAAGTTAAAAAAGAAATAAAGAAAAATAAAATTACATATAACATCACTTTCAATAAAAACACAATTATGAAATAATTATTCTTTATTTATTTCAATTAATAAATAAGAACAAAATAAATGTAAACAATAAATATTATCGCAGAATCAACATTTCAAAAACATTTACCATTAAAGTATTTTTATTTAAACAAAATAATTAATCTAAACATTTGTTACATAATTAATTACCAATAATAAATTACATATAAATATCAACTAATATAAAAAATATTATATATTTATTTTCTTCACAACCTGTGACCTAAAAAAATTACACAGCAATGAAAATAAATGTTTAATAAACATATCAAAAGTAAAATAAATATTCAAATAAATAAAACATTACAATTAAACAATAATTATTAAATTAAGCAATTTACATAATTAATAAATAAATAATATTTAATTTTAAACAATAGCATTATATTTAAAAAACATTTAATTTAATTCAATTTCCCACCCTCTTATTCCCCTACAAACCCAGCAACCCGCAACTAAAATATAAATGAAATTAATCAGTAAGAAAATATTTACATAATTAACAATCAATTAAAAAATGAACAATTATAAACTAATTAACAATTATTTAATATTTTTTATAACTGAACTTCCCACCTTAAATCCCCTACAAATCCAACAACACGTAACTAAAATATAACCTACTGGTATAAATAATAAAACTATATTAAAAAAAATATATATCAATTTTAAATTCAAAATATGACACTTAAAATTGTTTGCATAATTAATAATCAATAAAAAAATGAATTAACAATAAAAACAATACATTACAAATATTTCTTATTTAAGTAACTTCCCACCCTATGCCCTTACATATGCAACAACCCGCTATAGCACTTTAAATTACTAATAGAATAAAAAAATTAAATCACTAAAAATGTCTAACTACATTTCGTAAAATTAATAACAATTATTCCAACAATACTAACACCTAAAATTAATATAACTAAAACACAAACAAATTATTAAAAAAACATTTTTTTGGCAACTATTTTATTGAAAACAATAATATAAACAAGATATTCTTAAAAACGATATTACTTACCAAAAAACGGATATTCTTCACAACGATATTCTAGACCACATTATCTTTGCATCACAATATTGTTTTTCTCAATATTAATGTATTTTGATATTTTTAACTCAATATTTTGTCCAAATACCCTTACAACCTGGGTAAGAAATTGTCAAATCCTTATTCCTTGTTCTCTTCTTCTAAGCAAAATGTGATGCTTGCTGAGAAAAACTGGGGATCTGATGTATCCAAGGGTTTTACCCATTCTCAGTCTTTGCAGAATTGTGTTGATACATAAAGGCCTAGAAAATACCCTTGACGCTTCTAAGTCATTCAGCAATCCAACTTGTACTGTGTCAGTGGTGGAGAACAATACACATTTGCAAGGGACTCTGCATAGCATCCCTGTTCCCTGGGTACAGATCTTCAAATCAGCATGTCCCACAACTTTTGAAAGATAGCATGCCCTTTCTTCCAGCACACTGAACCATATAGCATGACAGTCACAGAGCGTTTGCCTGGTTGACAAATAAGGTGCTGGTACTTATAGTCAGATGTCAGTAGTCCCAGAGAAGCCACTGGGATGGCTTGAAGAGTGTCTCCTCATTCTGCATTATACCAACAAATGTTAATTGGCAAATCTTATCATAGCAAACAGAAGGAAATACTGATGCAGTATTAGGTAAATAAGTGAATGCACTTGACTGATAAGCACTTTGGTTGAATACATTTGGTGTCCTACGTGTGGTTGAACACGGAACGCTATGTAAAGGGCACTTTAGTCAAAACATATTTGTAATAAAAGCTTCATGCCCGAAAATCAAAATCTACTGTGTTTGGGAAAACATATTTTCCCTTTTCCATTGCAGGTAGGGGAGCCCATTCTTCCATCTTTTACACTATTTTCTGCTGGCAACTTTTAAATGCCTGTTTTTAAAAGAAGATTATCTGCTGGCTTTAATCTTCCTTTTTTTTCATGGGAACTCCAACTTCATCCACGTGCATGGTTTCTATCCTTATTTCCATTTTGGAACCTGGCCATCACCAGACTAAGAGGCTTATTACGAGTTTGGCGGTCCTCCTGTGAGACGCCAGTGCTGCGCTCACAGAAGGACCGTTAAGCCTGTGGTGCACCCGCCCACCAGATTCTGAGTTGAATCCAGGGCGGGCAGGCAGTGTGGCGGCTTTGTCACATAGGAGAGCCTAACATGCAGACCGCCGCCCTGACTGCGCCTACAGCACGTTCCTGCACAGTGTGGCATGCCACACAGTGCAGAAAAATGGCTGTAAGTATAGGGGGGCATAACATGTGTCCCTCTGAACGCACACCCATGGGCAAATTCACCCAAGGGCCCCCTTACTTGCATGTCCACCACCCTTTTCTTGGTCGGCTAACTGCCATGAAATGGGCGGGGGAAATGCAACTCAGAATATGCAGCAACACCAGCATATTCCTACCCCTTCACACACCGCCACTACCGTGGGATCCTGGATCTTGGCAGAAGCATCTGTCCTGTGGTTATTCGACCACCACACTCTGAATACGGTGGGCGGACCCGCAGGGATGGCTGTGGTCAGACCGCCACCGCGAGTACAACCGTGCTAGGACCGCCGTCCTCGTAATAAGCCCCTAACTGTTGCTCTGAACCAGCCAATTCACAACTGTAGTTCAAGCTGCAACCAGTTCAGTAGTTAGTGAAGGACCATGGGATGGCAAGTTTAGACGATTGTCATGTTGAAATAGTAGTCAAAGAAACAGATGTGTTTCAAAAGGAGTGAAGCAAAATCCATATTTCAATCAAAATCTTTTTCCTTAAAGACCTTTGAAAAAAGTATATTTAAATCATTTGAATTTACCAAAAATCCCATTCTAGCCTGGCATTTGACTTGACATTTTTATAGTTGAAAATCATATAAACGCATTGTAAATAATGCACAAACTTCCCCTGATTGTTTTGACACCAAATAACAAAATAGGTACTAGCCTAGCAACATCATGGGCCCGATTTCGATGTCGGACGGAAAGCTATCCGACAGCTTGTTGGAGGCTTTCCGCCCGATATCGATGGTTTCCCTCCGACCGCCGTATTACAATGCCAGCTCTCGGAGGGAAAATTGATTATTTTCTATTGAGGCTGGTGCTGCACCCCACAGCACAAGCCTCACCGACCGACATCGTAATTAGGCCCTAAATGTTAGCCATAACATCTATAAATAACACTTGAAATAAAGAAAACAATACCTATCTAACCTAGTGAGTTTGAATAAATATTGAAATTAACTTTTCGTACATGATTCAAGGAAATGGGAATTCGCGTCCACATTTCCATTGGGCAATGACAAAGATTATACAATGTAGCTAAACCAAAAAATAAAATGGTGGAAAATGAAAATGAAAAAGATACTGAAAAATACACTGAAGTCAATGGAAAATGTACATAATATACATTTAATGCACTGTAAAATACATGTGATTTTTTTCAAAATAAAAAAATTAGATTACTTTACACACCAAAATAAGTTTATGTTATGTTACATGTTTTTTAATACAGAAAAGCGTACAATCATTTTTCAATATTTTATTTGGAAATGCTGTGTGAAAACAACTTTCATTATTTTAATACATATATATATAGACAAACTCCCTCAAGTAAATAAAGAGACGCGCACTCTGGAGTTAGATTAGAAGTATAATCAATTTATTGTATTATGGTGAGCAAACAACCTTGCTCATGGGTAGCGGTTTAGAAACAGATTCACATTTAGGGGCCGATTCCGATTCGGGCCGGAAAACGTACCGACCGACTTGGTATGGGAATTTAGTCCGACCGACACATACCGGCGCTGCCCGATCCGCGTAGTATGATGCAATGCATGTGAATTACGGCCGACTCGTACGGAACACAAGCCGAACGACCGAACCGCACGGAAACCAGCTATCCGGCCGGGAAACCACGCGAATCGAACCGACCGACACGCACCAGGAAAGAACCCGACAGAAACGTACCCGCGAACTCTGACCCGCGCAGTACGATGCAATGCGTGGAAAACCAGACCGAGTCGCACGGAGCTCAAGCCGTACGACCGACACGCATACAAAACGGAGCCGAAGCAACCCAATACTCCGCGACCGACGCGTACGCCGCACATGAAATCCATCAGAAACACAGCGTGAAAGACTCGGAGAAGCTCGCACGAGCCAACTGCAGTGTCCGACTCCGTCAGAAGAACGTCTCCTACATGCCCAGAAACTACAAAGGAAAAAATACAAAAAAAGGGCCAAACAAGCAATGACAAAGTCAATAAATACTGGGGGGGAATGGAACAAAGACACACCCACAACTCCACCCATATAAAGGCCACAAATCCCTACCATGATCCTTTGCAAATTCAACTGACCTGCCAGCACAGAACACCATCAGACAGCAACCACAGACACACCCACAACTCATCCATCACACAAGCCACACACCATTAGCACCTCCCTAATAGCACCCTCACATACACCCAGCAAAACTGACACTCACCTACCCTCACTTGCACACTCACACACACATCAATCCCCACCACCACCCATCACCATGGCCCCAAAGAAGAATCCAAAGTTCCTAGACAGTGAATTGGAAGTGCTGGTAGATGAAATCCTCAGGGTAGAGCCACACTTGTTTGGTACACTGGTCCAACAGACCCCCATGTCGCAGAAAACCAAGATGTGGGAGAGGATCGTCGAAGGGTGAACGCACAATCACCATGTTTGTGCACAAAGGAAGACATCCAGAACAGGTGGTATGATGTGCGCAGGAGGGTCAAGGCCCTACTCAAGAAGGATACCACCTTGAGCCATCGCACCGGCAGTGGCCCTCCTGCCAAACCAGTATACCTCAGGCCCTGGGAGGAGAAGGTGCGGGCCATCCTACCACCAGAGAGCGTACATGGACTATCAAACATCCCAGAGCCTGGTGAGTACACAACCAATATACCCAATATCGTGTGACAATACACACACATCACTGTCAAGGGGATAGTGAAACCATGCACCGTCAGCAAAGCCACAGTAACCAAAACATAATCATCCCAAGATGTGTATGTTAGTTAGACAAACACAATACCTGCCATCCCATAGTGAAATGTAACTGTGTTATGACATGTACAAACCCAACAACAAATAGAGCAAGGCAGCAGCACAAATCTAACCAACAAACACTGTCAGACATTTTGCCACCACTAGAACACCACCTCACAGGGAAGCTCACTGAAAGGAAGGAATTCTGTGTATGCTGGTGAAGTCAGTGTAGCCAATAGCATGATGGGAGTTGTAGTCACAGATATTGGTCACCCTCACAATTGGCCCATCAACACCACTCTGAACCATGCTCACATCACAGGGAGTGGAAAAGAACTGACAAGATGGCTGACACTGGGTACTGCTGTGGGGAGCACAAGGCCCTGCTGGGAACTGTGCACCAACCAACAGCAGGACACCACTGACTGACATCCTGAAAGCAAACTTGCACTCCCTGCAATGGAAGCACGTTCCATGGTGGGATATCTGGCTGGGTGGGAAGGAGGACTGACAGCACTGACCATAGTTACCAGCAGCTGTTCTCACACACACCCTTAACACAAACTCCACACAACTCACCTGGGAGAATGCATTGCCTCACACTCTAATTAAATATCCCACAAAGAACCACCACCCTGGGTTATGCTGTGTGAAGCACAGGGACACTTTTGGGACTTGTAGCCAAACTAACGCCAGGACAACACTGTCAGCCATCCTGTCAGCACAGGCACACTACCCCACAGGGAAGCAGAGTCAAAAGGAAGGAAGTATGGGCATGCTGGGAAGGGGGTATAGGCAATAGCATGATGGGAGTGGTAGTCACAGCTCAACATCCCCCACCCGCATGGCCCAGCAAGCTCACACTGAAGCATGCACACCTCACAGGGAGTGAAAAGCCACGTCAAAGATGTCTGACACTGGTGCTCTGTTGTGGGGAGCACAAGGCCCTGCTGGGAACTGGGCACCAACAAACAACAGGACACCACTGTCAGCCATCTTGCCATTGCTGTCACACTCACACACAGTGAAGTCCACTCAAAAGGAAGGAAGTATGGGCATGCTGGGAAGGGGGTGTAGGCAATAGCATGATGGGAGTGGTAGTCACAGCTCAACATCCCCCACCCGCATGGCCCAGCAAGCTCACACTGAAGCATGCACACCTTACAGGGAGTGAAAAGCCACTTCAAAGATGTCTGACAATGGTGCTCTGTTGTGGGGAGCACAAGGCCCTGCTGGGAACTGTGCACCAACAAACAACAGGACCACACTGTCAGCCATCTTGCCATTGATGTCACACTCACACCCAGTGAATTCGACTCAAAAGGAAGGAAGGAAGTATGGGCATGCTGGGAAGGGGGGTGTAGGCAATAGCATGATGGGAGTGGTAGTCACAGCTCAACATCCCCCACCCACATGGCCCAGCAAGCTCACACTGAAGCATGCACACCTCACAGGGAGTGAAAAGCCACTTCAAAGATGTCTGACAATGGTGCTCTGTTGTGGGGAGCACAAGGCCCTGCTGGGAACTGTGCACTAACCAACAGCAGGACACCACTGACTGACATCCTGAAAGCCAACTTGCACTCCCTGCAATGGAAGCACGTTCCATGGTGGGATGTCTGGCTGGGTGGGAAGGAGGACTGACAGCTCTGACCATAGTTACCAGCAGCTTTACTCACACACCCCCTTAACACAAACTCCACACAACTCACCTGGGAGAATGCATTGCCTCACACTCCAATTAAATATTCCACAAAGAACTACCACACTGGGTTATGCTGTGTGAAGCACAGGGACACTTTTGGGACTTGTAGCCAAACAAACGCCAGGACAACACTGTCAGCCATCCTGTCAGCACAGGCACACTACCCCACAGGGAAGCAGAGTCAAAAGGAAGGAAGTATGGGCATGCTGGGAAGGGGGTGTAGGCAATAGCATGATGGGAGTAGTAGTCACAGCTCAACATCCCACACCCACATGGCCCAGCAAGCTCACACTGAAGCATGCACACCTCACAGGGAGTGAAAAGCCACTTCAAAGATGTCTGACAATTGTGCTCTGTTTTGGGGAGCACAAGGCCCTGCTGGGAACTGGGCACCAACCAACAGCAGGACACCACTGACTGACATCCTGAGAGTCAACCTGCACCCACTGCAAGGGTGGCATGCTTCATGGTGGGATAACTGGGCTGGGGGAGAAGGAGGGCCGGATGTCAACCAAATACCACCAATGCTGGCCATGCACACACCTCAACATTCACATTGAAATGCTTCAGGTTGGCAGGACAATGTGCTACACCAATATCAACCTCTGACTGTGACAACTTAGGACAATGCAATGTACAGGCCCGCATCCAGAGGTACAGTCACAACTGTCAGGTGTTTGAACCATTGATGCCTGTAGAAACATAACATACATTGTGTGTCTCTGACAAAAACAGGTGATGATGGGGACACAGCAGCAGACGATGAGGAGTCCCTGTCCCAGGCTCCGGGGGCCCCTGAGCTCTCTGGTGTGGAACAGCCTTTGCCCTCCTCGGATGGCGAAGACCTACCTGGCCCCTCCGGTGTGAGTCATCATGCAGCACCAGCAGGACCACCATCTGCACCCCCTGCACCCACTCCTCCAACATCTGCCAACACACAGACCACCCCCGCCGACACGGACAGACCAAGGACCACCAATGACAACAGCACAGGGACCCCGGCCCACCGTGAAGCAACAGACAACAACCCCAGTACCAACCCCCAAGGTGGCCTAGGCTCACCTGTGCGTGCCACCGCAGGTCCCGCACGTGTGACCAGGGGTGGTGGGAGGGGTGGTAGGCAGAGGTCGCTGTTTGCAGAGGGGTCTGGACTGCATGATGACCCACAACTGGTACGCATTGCTGATGCGTACCAGAATAGCACCGGAGAGGTCAGCCAGGTAGTGGGGATCCTCAAGGACATTCAACAGCAGCAGGCTGCCCATCATGCCCGCTTGGACTCCCACATGTCCCGTGTGGAGACACACATGGCTGGCATGGAGTCCTAGTGGGACACATTGCAAGAACTGACAGCGGTGCATAGGGACATATTGACATGCCTCCGCCAGATTAGCACCAACATGGCCACACCTCCCTGTGTGCCCACAACATCTGGTGCCGCAACAACTGAAACTGCCACAGGGAGGGAGGATGACTCTGGCGGAGAGTCCTCTGCACCGCAGCAGCCTGCACCTGAGGGTCCCCCCCGAAAGAAGAGGGGTCGTCCAAGGAAGGAGAACTGAGAGGCCGATGGCCATGTACATCCCCCAGGAACCCAACACCTGTTCTGGAAATCCACCTTTGTGTGCAAACTGTTCACCCTGTTGAATGCAACCCAACTCTCTCACATGACATGGGGAGTTTAAGTTGGACCAATGTATCAGATGACTGTGGACTTTACTCAGGACATTTCTGCTACCAACACTTCCAACTCATCTGGGAACTTTGGATTCCAATCCCAATGTACAGCACCCACCATCCTGTGCACTATCCTCACACATGTATGTAAATAAACTCACTAATACACCATACTTGCCTCTGTTGTTATTCCAACGTTGTTTTTGTCATGGAGTTGATGATCTGCTAAATGACACTGTGCATGCTAACTTCTACAGCAAGTTCAACACCGTCATGTGAGTCATGGCGACGTGACACATATGAGGGAGACACACCACTAGGGCTACACAACACATACACACCATTGCCATCTGACTCATTGCCTACACTGATGTTGCCAGGAAATACAGTGGAATGCACAGACACCACACCTATTCAGAGTCTATGTTAACTAGCCCACAGGTGAAGTAAGCTAATGTCAGTCAGATGTGTGACCACAGACAACGCACATCCCAAAGTGAAGCACAGGTTTATTACACATTTGCAACATGTTGTTTCCACTACAGATGCAAGGTAATCCCACGTGGCAGTGGCCACACAGTCACCAAGTGTAGAGGAAACAAAGTCCAGGGGTGTGTGGCACATCACCTGCAGGGAAACGACTGCTCCCACCCTGGAAGTTGAATCATGGTGTCGGGGATCACAGTTGACCAAACAACTCTGAAAGTACCCTGTGAAGGACAGACATGACACACAGTCAAAAGCACTGAAGAACAGGACAGAACTGCAATACTTATGCCCAATACATGTCACAAGATACCTACACAAAACCAAGTTAGCATGTCAACACTGTTGGGGAGTACAGACTACCTGTAAGGACACATCGCTGCACGCATACAGTCAAGTAGCACATGGCCACACTCAAACAGCAACAGAGCACCACCAACACATATCATGCAAACTCAAATCATTGACATACCAACTCTGTATACTCACATTCAGCTGAAGAAGTTGGTGATGAGCTGTGTGCGGACATCCCCCTCATCATCATCATCATCACTGGCATCGTGGCCCAGGCCAGGATCCTCCACAGGTGGCGGATGTTGGTCATCGTCATCCAGGATGAGAGGCAACTCCTTCCGCACTGCCAGGTTGTGTAGCATGCAGCAGACGATGACAATCTTGCACACCTTTGCAGGGGCATATGGGAGGGCCCCTCCTGTCTTGTCCAGGCAGCGAAAGCGGCTCTTCAGGAGACCAAATGTCCGCTCGATCACTCTCCTGGTCCGACCATGTGCCTCATTGTAGAGCATCTGGGCTGGTGTCACAGGGTTCCTGAGGGGTGTCAGCAACCACGGCATGTTGGGGTATCCGGAGTCACCTACATACAGACAATTGCACATTAGTTGACTTGGAAAAGAGGGTGGAATACAACATTGCAGAACACACACAATGGTACAAAGTCAGTACACACCAACAAGCCAGGCACGCTGGTTCTGCATCTGTGACATCATCCTCGGGATGCGACTACTCCTCATCACGTAGGCATCATGTGCAGAACCGGGGAAACGTGCACACACATGTGAGATACTCATATCTGCAAGACATACCACCAGGGCATTGATAGAATGGTAATGTTTCCTGTTCCTGTATGCCTGCTCATGTGCCTGTGGTGGTACCAAAGCCACATGTGTCCCATCAATGGAGCCGATGACATGTGGCATCCTCCCCAGGGCATAGAAGTCACTCTTGACGTCAGTGAGTTGTTGACGTTTAGGGAAATAGATGTACTGGTTCAAGTATCTCAACATCGCCTCCAAAACATCGCGTAGCACACGGCTGAACATGGTCTGTGACATCCCACCAGCAGACGCCACAGTGTGTTGAAAGGTACCGGTGGCAAAGAAGTGTAGGGCTGCCATCACCTTCACCTTGGGGGTCAGCGCTGCAGGGTATGGCCGGCCAGGTTGCAAATGTGGGGCCAACTGCACCGCCAATTCCTCAATAAGCGGCCTGTTGAAGCGGTACCGTCGGATGCAGTCACGTTCAACCATGGTTGCAAGGTCAGGGAATGGTCTATGGACAGCTGGTGCCCTGCAGTGCATAGGTGAACAAAGAAAGATTGTCAGTCACCCCACATATGTGGCATTGACCATACTTAATATCACATGATACATCATTACGAGACACAAGTACTTGATGTGTGTGCCGTTCTGTATGGACATATATGGCACCTACATGGCCAACATCTAACATCTCAGTTCAACATGTGTTGACAACAAGTTCCAGGTTGTGCTATGGGAAATCATTCGGATGTGTCACAGGACCCATGTACTGCTGTCACGTTCCAAACACACACCACAGTGACAAGTGAGGACAGATGTGCCCCAGGCATCACAGCTCTTTGACAGGTAGATTCCCAGGGACCCTGTATTGCCACATGGACACTGGCATGACATGGCGTATCATGTACACGCCAGCAAAACAACCATGACTCCCACAGGTAGTGGCCCCTGTTGCCTCTGCAGGACAGACATGGACGTCTGTGACACACACACGCACAACATCAAAGTCGATGCACAAACAACGTGGATGTGGAGACTGTCTCCCATTGTGCACATGGAATCCGAGACATCTGACACACAACATGCACACAGACTGTGGAGGGCCATCACTATTGTGGCAATGGGTCACCCTGTGACGTACATACCTTCCCACATGGGACTCAGGGTGTATGTGACATGACATACACATACACAACCTGGAAAAGTGACCATGCCACATGCCCTGAACTGAACAGTTGCACATCACAGTGGTCATGTGCACAACACAAAAAGGATTCTGTCCCCATGAACACGTGCACAGCCTGGGAGTGGCTGCCCCCAAGTGCTACCGAAAAACCACATGTTGACCCCCATACACACACAGGTAATGCAGCCTTACATGCCTTAGGATACAGTGTGGACAGGCTGTGGTGTCGTAGGTGTGCCCCTGAGTCCCTGGCACGTAATTGTGGCTGGCATACGTTCACCAGTGACTACCATGGTGACATATGCGAGTGACTTGTACAGGGATGCGTTGTACAGCAATGGACCGATCGGTGCGCACGCATTGGCCATTGCATATGATGTGGACGGATGCGTGTTGTCATCCGAAATACGCGTTGTACAGCAATGGACCGATCAGTGCGCACGCATTGGCCATTGCATTTGATGTGGATGGATGCGTGTTGTCATCCGAAATACGCGTTGTACAGCAATGGACCGATCGGTGCGCACGCATTGGCCATTGCATTTGATGTGGACGGATGCGTGTTGTCATCCGAAATACGCGTTGTACAGCAATGGACCGATCGGTGCGCACGCATTGGCCATTGCATTTGATGTGGACGGATGCGTGTTGTCATCCGAAATACGCGTTGTACAGCAATGGACCGATCGGTGCGCACGCATTGGCCATTGCATATGATGTGGACGGATGCGTGTTGTCATCCGAAATACGCGTTGTACAGCAATGGACCGATCGGTGCGCACGCATTGGCCATTGCATATGATGTGGACGGATGCGTGTTGTCATCCGAAATACGCGTTGTACAGCAATGGACCGATCGGTGCGCACGCATTGGCCATTGCATTTGATGTGGACGGATGCGTGTTGTTTTCGAAATACGCGTCGTACAGCAATGGTCCGGTCGGTGCGCACGCATTGGCCATTGCATTTGATGTGGACGGATGCGTGTTGTTTTTGGAAATACGCGTCGTACAGCAATGGTCCGATCGGTGCGCACGCATTGGCCATTGCATTTGATGTGGACGGATGCGTGTTGTTTTTCAAAATACGCGTCGTACAGCAATGGTCCGATCGGTGCGCACGCATTGGCTATGGCCTGACATGGCAACGGACGCGTTTTCGAAGCTTTAACGAGTCTGATGCAGTGAATTCAGTTGGCCACCCACAACAATGTTGCAAATTCATGGTTGTCATGAAGTTGAACTTTTGAAGGATGCTGTGGGCGTGTATAGGTGGTGCAATTCCATGGGTTGTTTTTGCATTCAGGGGAACTGTTTAATATTTTGTGTATGGTATAGGGTGTTGTAACTTTATTGTTTATATGTCCATTTTAAGATAATTTTCATAACAAAAAAAACAAAAAAGTTCTACATAAAAAGTATATAAAATACATTCATAAAAAGAAAAAGAGTTTTTGATATTGGAATATAATAAATGTAACTAAATGATGTCCAAACAGGCTTTCCTTGCTTTTGTTTGTCATGTTTAGCAATTGATGTACAAGCCATTCCATTTCATGACTTATGCATATGTAATAGTAAGTATATAGGTCACGAGGGAGCATTTTTCACATTGTACTGTTGTTTTTTTCCCCTCTTCTCCCAGACCTGTAATCAATCCTTTAGAGGGGGTCCCCCATTTCAGCTTTGGCAATTCCATGGGTTGGCCAGATTCAGAAGATGCAAACGACTTGGACCTATCACTTTGGACACATGGGACAGTATCTGCCTCTGCAGCACACATATAATGCTGGCTGTTCCCCTGAGAGCTCACTTGCCTGCACTACATGCTCCAGGACGACATCTGCCACCACCACTGCTGCTGTATCTGCATCCTCTGGCTACTGCAATGGCATGTACTGTGGAGAGAGCCCCAGCCTTCAGCACTGAGGAGAACCAGGCCCTGCTGGACAGCCTCCTTCCACAGTACACCAAGCTGTATGGGAAACCAGGGGAGCAGGTGAGTGTGCTGTCCACTGCCTTACTAAATGTGCATGTTGTCTGACTAGCAAGACTTACTGTGTGCACACCACTGGCTAGCATGCTCACTGAGTAGTTGTCACCCCCCAAAGTGTGTAGTTGCATGCACTGAACAGGTATAGTGCAGTAACAGTGCATTCCAACAAGGTTTTACTTCCCAGGCAATGATACCATTTGGTAACTGCTGGCAAACTGTTCATAGCCATAGTTGCACTGCCTGTGTACATCATATGCCCCTGTGATTGAGACATGTATATCCAACTGTGTGATGCACGGAAATGTTGCATGTGTAGTAATGGCCTTTTCACTTTGTCATCCTCACAGGTTGATGCCCACCAGAAGCAGGAAATCTGGCTGACCATCGCCCGGGCAGTAAGATCCGTGGGGGTCTACAAGCGCCGGATCCGCAACTGCCAGAAGAGGTGGCAGGACCTTCGGGGCTGGACCCGGAGGATCGCATGGGTCCAGCTGAAGCTGTCGCCTCCTCGCAGGAGGGGCGGACACCGGACCCTGACCCCCCACATGCTCAGGATTCTGGCGGTGGTCTTCCCGGACCTGGATGGGCAGCTGAAGACCTGACAGCAGCAAGGAGGGGGTGAGTCCATGACTGCACTGTGAACTTTGTCTGACATGCTATGTGCCCTCCTCTGGCCTGGTTAAATTCCACAGTACATCAGTCTTGTGGTCCAGGACCCATGTCCCTCAATTGTGACATGCCCACTCCTCAGCTGATACCCAGGTGTGGCCCTTACAGTCAGGAAATTGTGTCACTTGGGTACTGTGTCCTTGCATTTTGCTTAGCTCAAGGTGGGGGACATCATTTGTTCCCGTAACTTTGTGGTGGGCTTCATGGGTGGGTCAATTGCTTACACAATGCCTGAGTTCTGACATGTAATCTGCGTGTAACTTTGATATGTGGTCCAATTGCTGATCTGACTCACCACATGTGCCTGGGGCATTTGGCACACACCCATGCTGCGGGTGGGAACAATGTTTGGGCCTCAGGAGTATGTATATCAAGTGTGTCACACATGCTTAGCCACCTGCCTACTGTCCAGGGCTCATCCCTCTTTCACGTGGAGCAGGACAGTCATGCCTACTCCAGGGCATACAATACACTCTGTACTCCCACTCCCGTGTATCAGCTGACACGTTGTGTTCAGTGAAATGTTCCCTCAGGTGTCTGCCTCTGTGTCATTGTGCTGTGGCTTCGTTGTCAGGACTACTGGGGTGTTTATCGGTTAGGGCTCAGCATGCCATCTGAGATGTGACCATAGGAGAAGATACTTGTGTGACATATAGGTGTTTGATCACTTGACTGTGCAGACTGGTGTATGCGACTGTGAAGTTCAGGCAGCTGTTTTTCATTCACAGCAGACTGTGAGGTGCTCAGGTTCAGAGAGTTGTGTTTCATGTCTCCCATATGTCCAATTGGTATGACGTGGACAAATAAGAGTTCAGATGATGTGGTTTGTGGGGATGGACATGTGCACTTGTCAGCTACAGAACTTGCATTCCCCATGACCTAGGATTGTGACACAGTGCAGACTGTTGTTGGCTGGCTGCCCTGCCCATGTGACTGGAGACAGTGATGTATGACTTTGCAGGCATGCCTGTGCCATGGCATTAAACTTCCTAAGAGTGATCCTGCAGGGGAGTGACATGTGCTACATGCACCCCATTGTGGCATTGACTATCAGGACATGGGTGCATCATGGTGTCTGGTGCTGGTATGCATCACATGCATTTCAAATTAGACTCTGGCCATCCCTTTATCCAGACACCTGTACTGACTCAGTGGCAAGAGATGTGATGTGTGCATGTTCACATACTTCACCGTGTTCTCTGAAATGTCCAACAACTGTGTAGGTGGTGCATGTGTCCACACTGGGGTATTACCATCCGACAGGCACCAGACAGATGGGTGCAAGGCCAGGAGGGATGTGAGTGCCATGGTTGACCATCAGACTGACAATTGGCTTCTCCTAATCTGTGTGAGCACTTTTGGCAATGTTCAACTAAGGATGCCAGGGCTTGCTCTGTAATGTGCTGTACTTACTGTGGTGTGTGCGGTCAGTGCAGGTGACTGATGTTTGTCTGTTTCCCTAATTGTTTGCAGATACATCCACGGCCACAGGAGGGGACAGCTCCACGGACCAGGAGGAGCTGCAGAGCCAGACTGGGTCAGCAGCCGATGAGTGGTCGGAGGGACCCAGTGGCACGGAGGGCGAGGGGAGCCACACCGAGGAGTCCTCAGCACCAGCCACCTCAGCTGAGGACCACAGCAGCTCAGAGGATGACTCCCTTGTGGAGGCGGGTGTCAGCAGCCACCACACCCCACCACCACCACCGCCCTCCCATCGGCTCCCATTCCAGAGGTCCATGGAGGCTCCTGTGTTCGGGAGCATGTCTCCTTCGTGCCAGGCACCACACCCCCTGCCCCTGTGTCCCCTGCTGCCCTGAGTGAGGAGTCTGTGTACTTACTTCGCCAGCGCCATGTAGGGCAGACATCAATGCTGAGTGTCCTCCATGCACACACCACTCTGTTGACACAGCTGGTGTCGTTCATGGAGGGCATCTCATCGGGCATGTCTGCCCTACAGAGGAGCAATCAGTCCATGGCTTCCTCCCTGACGACAGCAGTGTCCCTCCTCCAACAGTCCCTCACCCCTCCTACCTGTGCCCCATCCACACTTCCTAGCACCCTACCTGTCCCAAGCACATGCACACCTGCACAATCACGCAAACACACAGACACAAGCAGCACAGAAACACCCAAAACAAAGTCAAAACGTGCACGCAAGCATCCTCAGGGGACTGATACCACACCCACAGGGGATGGGGAACAGACATACACACAGGCATCCACAGTCACTCCGCAGTCCTCCGATACCTCTCCCTCCAAGACCCCTTCCCTTGCCTCACCTGCAACCCCACCTACAAAGCAGCTCTTCCTCTGTGACCTCGGCCTCTTCCCCTCTGATCCAGCTGATCCAACATACAGGGGGAAGAGGAAGTCCACCCACACAGAGGGGAGTGCTCCTCACCCCCGGACACCCTCCCCCAGGCACAGACAAACTGAGGCTCCCACCCGCAAGTCCCCCCAGACCCGGAAGAGCAAGACCCCGCCACCGCCCTGCAGCTCAACCACACAGTCTCCTTCCTCCATCCCTCAGGCCCCCACTACACAGGTTCCCCCACCACACCCTGCCCCAGGTTCCCCACCACACCCTGCCCCAGATACACCATCCCCAAAATGATCCGGCCTTCTCCCACTACCACTTGCTCTTCCAGCCCCACACCCCCGCTGCGCATGTTTGTGCCACTGGTGTGGAGACCGTGTCCTCCCCTCTGTCCTGCCCACCTTACCTGAACCCCATTCTACTCCCCTGGAGATAGGCACTGCAGTGGAGTCCACTACCACCCCGTCTGACTTGGGCACTGCAGTGGGGAACCTGTCCACTCCATCTGCCCAGCCCACTGCAGTCGTGCCGGCACCCACACCATCTGACTCATGCCCCCAGTTGTGCCGGCACACACCATGTCAGACACCTCCACTGCAGTTGTCAGTGACTCTCCAGCACCCACCACCCCTTCCCTGCCTCCTTCTGGTGAGCCCTGATCCTGTCCCTGCGGTGCCTGGCCTGCCCCCCGTATGCCCCTCCGAGGGGAATGTCCCTGGTCTGTAGCAGTGCAGGCAAGCAAAGGGTGACATCTGCCACTGTCACCCTGTTCGGACTTTACTAATGGACTGGCCATTGGCCTTTGTGTTTTTTCAGGACTTTCAATTTTACACCCACATATGCTGAATAAAGCTACTTTCTGTTCTCTAGTGGTTTTGCTTCAGATGTACATGATGTTGATGATGCTAACCATGCCCTTGCTGCAGTGATGGTGATTTTTGATATCAGGAAAATGAAGTGTTACTGTGCAGGACCCCATGTGGTCCAGGGGGAATGTGTCCTATCCTGGTGTGTATCCATGTCATCCTTTGCAGCAATATGAGGGTGTCATGTTTTCAATATTTGGCAATGGGATTTCCTACTTTTATTTGCAATATCACATCTGTGGCTTACACCCCTGCACATCTGTTGTGCTTGCCATTGTTCAATTTGTCTATTTCCCTGACCGTGTGACCATCTCCACTGGACATGCAAGTTTGGGCATCAATGGGGAAGGACTCATCTGTGTTATCAGTGCAACTTGCCATACATGTGTGTTGGATCTGTGCAGATGATTTCGGTGACACTCCCATGACCAGGCTGATGTGACGAGAGCCTTCATTTTGTGCTAATTGTTGACTGAGTGACCAAGTGTTCTGCTGACATGATAGAGCCCTGCAGAGACAACGTATGGCACAGCTTTCCTTACACAGGAGTGGAGTCCCCTCATGGCAGTGTGTAATTCGACATTGCCTGTGCCCAAGGTGTGTGTTGTGTGAGCATGTCTGTGTGTGTTCACTTCCATTTTGCTACACAGGCTGGGATCCCTAGTGATGTTCCTGTTTGTGATGCTTGCTGAGTTGACCTATGTTCCCCCAAAATCTTCGCCCTGGGTTCTCTGGGATGTGGGTGCATGGCACATTACTGGTCATCAGGGTGTCATCCATAGGTGTGTTTGCTGTCAGGGCTGAGTTTGTGGGCAAACGCAGATGAGACACAGTCAGGATTCCCCTTGGCACTTGTTGGTTACACAAGTCATGTAATTTACAGTTTGTGGTAGCTTTCAGTGATTGTGACACGTTGTGTGTGTGACTGCTGCCACTCCTCAGGGTCAGAGTTGCAATGTTGGAAGTTGTCTATGTGTGTTCTTTGTGGGTGACCTTGGCTTCTTCATTGGTGTGTGACTGTGGCCGGGATCCCATTGATTGGGGTGGATTTGACGTCATGCCCATGTACGGCGTACTGTGCAGTGTGTCAGACATTCATGAGTCTTGTTGACTGGCCATGTGTGATGGGTTTCTGCACCTTAGTTCCCACCACCACCCCTGGGATTGTCATGGGTGCATGTGCAATGTCACCAGTGCATGTGAGCCTCACTGCTGCACATTGGTGGAGATCAAGGTGTGTGGTGTTGAGTGTGTGCAAATGAGAGTTGTTGCACGGCTAGACCCCTACCTCCATATTGGCCTTGGCTGACAGGCCGTGCTGATTGATTTGTGCTTGTGTAGGTGTGATGGTAGTTTGTTGCTCAGGACACATGACTGTGGTTCACAGTGTGAACGACATCTAGCTTTGTCATCACAGTGGTATTATCATGGAGGCCAGTGTCACCACAATGTGGGGTCCCTGGGGGTAGTGCTGTGGTGGGTCTGTCTCTTGCTGTGTTAGTTGCTGTTCCTACAAGCTTGTGTGACATGTGTAATTTGGGCTCCCTCTCATCTAACAATGCCTGATTGCCCACATAGGGGAATCCGATCCATGAGTTACTTTTGTGTGGCACTGTATACACATCTGTGTAATTGGGATTCAGGCCTCCTCATGTGTTGTGTGGTTGCCTGGGGACACTGGCACACCCCCATCACCTGTTGTGTTTGATATGCAGTGTGAGGCTGCCTGTTTGTGTTTGTGCATCTGCACCACTGCATTGGCATATCTTTAGTGTGCCATTGGCTGTATGTTGTTTGGTGGGTTTCCCCTGCTGTCCCTGGGACTCCTAGGTGATCAGTCAGCACAATGATCATGGTTTGTATGTCCCATTGCTGCCATGGTATGGTATTTGTTCACCTCACATCTACAGTCTCCACAGGATATCTACATTTGTGTGTCCATTGGTGCAGATATGTGGGTCTGCATTATGATGGTCACTTCTGTCATTGTGTAATTGATGAATGTTGACAATGTCAGCCCCCATGGGTGATGTTTGTCTGCACATGGCCAAAGGTATGTCTTATTTGCACTGCACTGTTTGCCTCACCCAATCTATGTTGCTATGGGATACAAGCACTACTTTGCCACTGATGTGTTTGTTGTTCTGTGACCAGGAATCATCCATGCTGTTTGGCATTTGCAGCTTTTTCCATGACAATACTTACATTTTGGTCACTGTGATGATGGGGGTTTAGACCCCATTGCCACATTGTTCAAAATGTGCTTCAGCTATGGACCCCACACTTACCTTTTGGTCACTGTGATGATGGGGGTTTAGACCCCATTGCCACATTGTTCAAAATGTGCTTCAGCTATGGACCCCACACTTACCTTTTGGTCACTGTGATGATGGGGGTTTAGACCCCATTGCCACAATGTTCAAAATGTGCTTCAGCTATGGACCCCACACTAACCTTTTGGTCACTGTGATGATGGGGGGTTAGACCCCATTGCCACAGTGGTCATGGTCTGCTTGCATTGTGGAGGCCACACACATTTATGTGTGACACATGTGATAGGGGTCACATTGTATGTTCAATGTCATGTTCAGTGTTGTAGGCATTTGACACAGACTACACACGCTTGTCATGGTGTTGGGGGGGATGTCTTTTTCTGACATTCCTTATGTTGGAGTATGCTGGTTGTGTCATGCATTACCCGTCCTATGAGTAGGGGTGGTGTTGGTGGTAGGCATCCATCCCCCTATGAGTGGGGATGGTAGTAGTGACAGGCATCCAGCCCCCCCTGAGTAGGGGTGGTGGTAGTGGTAGGCATCAATTACCCTATGTGTGGGGATGGTAGTAGTGACAGGCATCCAGCACCCCATGATTAGGGGTGGTGGTAGTGGTAGGCATCCAGTCCCCCCTGAGTAGGGGTGGTGGTAGTGGTAGGCATCCAGCCCCCCCTGAGTATGGGTGCTGGTAGTGATAGGCATCCAGCCCCCCCCTGAGTAGGGGTGGTGGTAGTGACAGGCATCCAGCCCCCCCTGAGTAGGGGTGGTGTAGTGGTAGGCATCAATTCCCCTATGGGTGGGGATGGTAGTATTGGTATCCATCCAGGCCCCCATGAGTAGGGGTGGTGGGAGTGGTAGGCATCAATTCCCCTATGGGTGGGGATGGTAGTAGTGGTAGGCATCCAGGCCCCCATGAGTAGGGGTGGTGTTGGTGGTAGGCATCCAGCACCCATGAGTAGGGGTGGTGATAGTGGTAGGCATCCAGCACCCATGAGTAGGGGTGGTGGTAGTGGTAGGCATCCAGCCCCCCCTGAGTAGGGGTGGTGGTAGTGGTAGGCATCCAGCCCCCATGAGTAGGGGTGGTGGTAGTGGTAGGCATCCAGCCCCCCATGAGTAGGGGTGGGGTTGGTGGTAGGCATCCAGCACCCATGAGTAGGGGTGGTGGTAGTGGTAGGCATCCAGCCCCCCATGAGTAGGGGTAGTGGTAGGCATCCAGCCCCCCATGAGTAGGGGTGGTGTTGGTGGTAGGCATCCAGCACCCATGAGTAGGGGTGGTGGTAGTGGTAGGCATCCAGCCCCCCCTGAGTAGGGGTGGTGGTAGTGGTAGGCATCAATTCCCCTATGTGTGGGGATGGTAGTAGTGACAGGCATCCAGCACCCCATGAGTAGGGGTGGTGGTAGTGGTAGGCATCCAGCCCCCCCTGAGTAGGGGTGGTGGTAGTGGTAGGCATCCAGCCCCCCCTGAGTAGGGGTGCTGGTAGTGATAGGCATCCAGCCCCCCCTGAGTAGGGGTGGTGGTAGTGACAGGCATCCAGCCCCCCCTGAGTAGGGGTGGTGGTAGTGGTAGGCATCCAGCCCCCCCTGAGTAGGGGTGCTGGTAGTGACAGGCATCCAGCACCCCCTGAGTAGGGGTGGTGGTAGTGGTAGGCATCCAGCCCCCCCTGAGTAGGGGTGGTGTTAGTGGTAGGCATCCAGGCCCCTATGGGTGTGTATGGCATTGGTGATAGCCATCCCGCCCCTATGGTTCTGCTGTTGCTAGTGTACGTCATTTCTGCATCCCTATGTGTGTGTGACATATGTCGGGTATGTGTCGTTTGTTTGTGTAGTGGGTGTTTGACTTACCGTCTGCGCCGTACGCGTCCGTACCTGTTCCGGTAATAGATGTAGAGTATTGGTAGGACCTGCGCGATGGGATTCATGGTTGGTTCGTCTCGTTCGGGTTTCTCGTTGCTTCGACTCGTACTCATCGCTGGCTTGTTCGTCTCGTAGCCGTGGATCGTCTTGTGGCGCGAATCGGAGCTTATGTGCGGCTCTCCCGGATGCTCTGACGTGCCGGACGTAGCGACAGGTTCGGCGCGTACGGAGTGCGCATCGTACTAGTCCGGCCGGAAGGTGCTGTATATTTGCTTCCGTGCGACTCGATTCAGCGTTTACGGATCCGGCTCGGGCGGGAAACAGGAGCTGGAATGGGTACGTATGGCTGGGTCGGGATCTGGGCAGTTATGCGCATCGTACTTGCTCGTTCGAACGAATGTTCGAATCGGTCGGGAAACACACGTTCGGCTTGGTTTTTTTCCGGATGAATAGTGTTAGGTGCGCTTCCGGCCGAGATCGGAATCGACCCCTAAGTAGACAAAGGAAAGTAACATAGAAGACAGTTAACAGGACCTTCCCTTCCTTATTGCCAAACTAGTGCCATATTGGAGTAAGTCGTGAACACAGAAATACTTTGTGTGGAGTTTGGTATCACAACAAATTATACATTTTCTTTTGTGATGAATAAGCAATAATCACAAATGATTACTTGATTACCCCATTACTCCATAATCGATGTTTCTTGTATAGCAGACCAAATAAGACAGATGATAATACTATATACATTTTCAATTATCCATTAATGTACGTTACCACTCTGTACTGAGTCCACATTTACATGCTCCTAGTGGCACCATATTCAGAGTTTTCATAACAGGACATACAATATTGAAAGGTGGAAGGGTGCTGTAATGTTGTACTCAATAAAATCAACATGTGCTATATCCCTAATGGAATCAACACAAGTCTTGTCCATAAGCCCAGATTCTTTCCCAGGGTCTTATTCAATACCTGTATCTGGAGGCATAATCAAGCAGGACACATCAAGTCATAACATCAAGCCCTAGTGGGCAAAGTAAAAGTGTCTGGTCCTCCTTCGTAACCTCACGACACACTGAGATGTGATATGCAATCATGAGAGAGAGCAGTAGTTCCATCCAAATTCCCCCAAATGCCCCCAGTGGGCAAAATAATTCCTATAATCCTCCCTCGTACCAACATGAAGTGCTCAATTTTTATACATAAAGTCATAAATTAGAGCAATAATTCCAATACAACAGTAATACTCAAAGTACGGTCCGGGGGTGCATGTGGCCCTCCAAATCTTTACTTGCAGCCCTTGGTCAACAGCAGCATTTCACTATTGTTTACTCGACTCAGCACTAACATTAAAAAGATGTCAAATAAACTGGCAAGCATTTATTTAAAAGTTAACTGCAATTACAGAAAGGAAATAACTAGGGTGTCCCGCACCACTTAACTTTAAGAAAACCTTTATTTTCAGAGAAATCTTGCAGCAAACGTGTAAACATATGATAAAGTCTCTTAAAAATTCAAAAAGTATATTTCATTAACTTGAAGAACCATTTCACCTTAATACCTTAGATTATATCAGTGCATTGAGAAGTATTATTTTTAAAAAGTGATAGTTTCAAACATGAATTTAGAAACATTCATGCTCTCCCCCACCATGACAACAATGCTTATAGTGAACTAAGAGGCAAGTCAGTTGTTATTTGCACCCTTGGGGGGCTGGAGTTGCTATTATACATGCACAATATTATAGTTTATTAAATCAAACACAGGAGAGGAGAAGGTTTTGTACAGTGTACATCTTGAAGTCACGTATTTCAAGGTCCTCTTTTATGTGATAATGAAGAAAATGGAGGGAAAGTGAAATAGAACAATTGCCTGGGATAACACAATTTGGTCAAGTGGGGAAGCCAGGATTGATCCCAGGTTTTCTGGTTCCACATTGTGCCATTCAGTCACTAGATGTACATGCTTTGCTTCTCCTACATCTATCTCCCCCCTCCCGTGCTGGCTTCAGTGCGGCCCTCAGTCACACCATGGACCAAATTGTTTGGCCCCTGGAAAATGTTTGCGAGTACCCATACAATACAATCATCAGTTTTCATTTACCACAATCGCATCATCCATAATCAAAATTAGACAGTCACTGATCCAACTAATAAATATAAAAAAAATATCTTAGTGAGTTGGTGGGCTCAGGCTCTGGCCACGACAACCTGTATAACTAAAACAAATCTGTTAAAATCCGTACATAAAAGAAAGGTAATAACAATTAGAGATGAACAAACAGGCACATTATTCATATCATCAATTTACTTGTTCCTTCAGCCTGGGCCCAGATGAACATTAGGTTCCTCCTCAGTGTTCAGCCCACTGGGCATCTTGGAGTCAAATTTTGTATGATGTTTTATTATGAATTTTAGGTAGTTGTTAATGTTTAATGGTTTTTATAACATATGTTTTTAATGCTGCTTTTATGGCTTTAATTAGCCAAATAAAGTGTTTGTTGACTTGACTTCAGCACTCATTTTGTTATAAGGCCCTTTGTTTTTTTGAAAATTGATTGATACACCAAGCCTCTAGCAATCCTAGGGTTTCCCATGTTATCAATAGCATCATAAGTCATATAGGTGGTTTGTAGCTTAAATCCACTTGGATAGCTCTGATCAACCTCAAAGCCCGTACCAACCTAATTCAGACAGGGGTCACTATGCACATCATTCTCTGTATTAAGTTCATCTAGAGTGTGAAGACGAGTCACATCACCAATGCTCACAGTACTGACTTGGAGGGTTTGATCCCAAGCAGTCTCCATCTTACTAGGTTTAAAAGTGTACATTTTCCTCAATTTGAGCTTGCAAATACATTTGTAAATATCAATACAACTCCTAGTATAGTCATACAAATTGGTACATATACACCTCATTGGATAAGATATATATGTGATTTCCAATTATGAAGGAATTGGGTCATTTGTGATTATTGATTATTCATTACGAAACAAAATGTGCAATTTGAAGTGATGCCCCATTTTAGTATTGATGTGATCATGACATACTCCAATTTGCAGCCAGTGTGTCAATGGGGAAATGAAGGTCACTTTGACCATCTTCTATCTTTGTGTCCTTCGTCTACTTAATGTGTAATCTGTTTGCAAACCACTACCCATGAGCAAGGCTTTATGGCCAACACGCGTAGGGTTTTACTTGCCAAAACACAATAAATTAAGTGCACTTCTAATCACAACTCCAGGTAGTTTGTCTATATACTACTACAGGGCACCTCACACCCTGCAACACACACCCACCATAATGGCCTATGCAGAAGATTATATGTATATATACATATATATAGCCAGGAAGTCAACCTTGTAAATCAACAAGATAAACAGCCCGCACACACCATGTCAGTTTCAATGGATTTAAAATGATTTCTTTTGCCAATATCTTTGGCGCCGTTTGACGAATCTTTGCAAAATTTTCAAAACTAATGGGGCGCTCAGGTCAGCTGCTGTCTTGAAAGTTTCGGGGTGATTCGTCAAGCGGGTGCTGAGAAAAAAGGGGGGCCCCAAAACGCGTTTTCTCCATGTTTATTTCCATAGGAAACTGTTGACGCAGCTACAGCCCGAACTGTTGAACGGAATTACACCAAATTTGGCAGAAAGGTAGCTCTAGGTCCAGAATGCACTCTTTTTGTTGAATGGTGTAAATCCGTTCAGTACTTTTTGAGAAAATTAAATATTTACAGATATATAACTGGTGAAGAAGAGGATCCGCGAACCCTCCCGATCTCGTGCCTGCAATCTGATTGGCTGCCAACATGTCTGCACGTCTCTTATTTCTGCACCTCTCTTACCTCTTTCTGCACCTCTCTTGCCTCTTTCTGCACCTCTCATGCCTGTTTCTGCACCTCTTTTGCCTCTTTCTGCATATCTCTTGCCTCATTCTACACATCTCTTGCCTCTTTCTGCACCTCACTTTCCTTTTTCTTTCTTTTTCTGCACCTCTCTTGCCTCCTTCTGCACCTCTCTTGCCTCTTTCTGAACCTCTCTTGCCTCTTTCTGTACCTTTCTTGCCCCTTTCTGCACCTCTCTTGCTTCTTTCTGCACCTCTCTTGCTTCTTTCTGCGCTTCTCTTGCTTCTTTCTGCACTTTTCTTGCTTCTTTCTGCGCCTGTCTTACTCTTTCTGCACCTTTCTTCCTCTTTCCGCATCTCTTTTACCTCTTTCTGCACCTCTCTTGCCTCTTTCTGCACCTCTCTTGCCTCTTTCTGTGCCTTTCTTCCTCTTTCTGTACCTCTCTTGCCTCTTTCTGTACCTTTCTTCCTCCTTCTGCACCTCTCTTGCCTCTTTCTGCACCTCTCATGCCACTTTCTGCACCTCACTTGCCTCTTTCTGCGCCATTCTTCCTCTTTCTGCACCTCTCATGCCTCTTTCTGCACTTCTCTTGCCTCTTCCTGCACCTCTCTTGCCTCTTTCTACACTTTTCTTGCTTCTTTCTGCACCTTTCTTTCTCTTTCTGCACATCTCTTGCCTCTTTCTGCACCTTTCGTCCTCTTTCTGCACCTCTCATGCCTATTTCTGTGCCTTTTTTTCTCTTTCTGCACCTCTCTTGCATCTTTCTGTGCTTCTTACCTCTTTCTGTACCTCTCTTGCCTCTTTCTGCACGTCTCTTGCCTCTTTCTGCACCTCACTCTCTTCTTTCTGTACCTATCTTGCTTCTTTCTGCACCTCTCTTGCTTCTTTCTGCACTTCTCTTGCTTCTTTCTGTGCCTTTCTCCCTCTTTCTGCACCTTTTTTCCTCTTTCTGCAGTTCTCTTGCTTCTTTCTGCAGTTCTCTTGCCTCTTTCTGCACCTCTCTTGCTTCTTTCTGCACTTCTCTTGCCTTTTTCTGCACCTCAGATGCTTCTTTCTGCAATTCTCTTGCCTCTTTCTGCACCTCTCCTGCTTCTTTTTTCACTTCTCTTGACTCTTTCAGCACCTTTCTTGCTTCTTTCTGCACCTCTCTTGCCTCTTATTGCACTTCTTTTACATCTTTCTCCACCACTCCTGCCTCTTTCTGCACCTTTCTTGCCTCTATCTGCACCTCTCTTGCTTCTTTCTGTACCTCTCTTGCCTCTTTCTGCACCTCTCGCTTCTTTCTGTACTTCTCTTGCCTCTTTCTGCACCTCACTTGCCTCTTTCTGCACCTCACTCTCTTCTTTCTGCACCTTTCTTGCTTTTTTCTATACCTCTCTTGTTTCTTTCTGCACCTGTTCGTCCTCTTTCTGTGCCTTTCTTCCTCTTTCTGCACTTCTGTTGCTTCTTTCTGCCTCTCTCTTACTTCTTTCTGCACCCCTCTTGCCTCTTTCTGCACCTCTCCTGCCTCTTTCTGCACCTCTCTTGCTTCTTTTTACACTTCTCTTGCCTCTTTCTGCACTTCTGTTCTTCTTTCTCCACTTCTCTTGCCTCTTTCTGCACCCCTCTTGCTTCCTTGTGCACCTCTCTTGCCTCTTTCTGCACCTCTTTTGCCTCTTTCTGCACCTCTGTTGCTTCTTTCTGCACTTCTCGTGCCTCTTTCTGCACTCGTCTTGCCTCTTTCTGCACCCCTCTTCCCTCTTTCTGTAGCTATCTTGCCTCTTTCTATACCTCTGTTGCTTCTTTATGCACTTCTCTTGCTTTTTTCGGCACCTCTCTTGCTTCTTTCTGCACCCCTCATGCTTCTTTCTGCACCCCTCTTCCCTGTTTCTGCACCTCTCCTGCCTCTTTCTGCACCTCTCTTGCCTCTTTATGTACCTCTCTTGCCTCTTTCTGTACCTCTCTTGCATCTTTCTGCCCCTTTCTTCCTCTTTCTGCACCTCTCTTGCCTCTTTCTGCACCTCCTTGCTTCTTTCTGCACTTCTCTTGCTTCTTTTTGCACTTCTCTTGCTTCTTTCTGCACCTCTCTTGCTTCTTTCTGCACTTCTCTTGCTTCTTTCTGTGCCTTTCTCCCTCTTTCTGCACCTTTTTTCCTCTTTCTGCAGTTCTCTTGCTTCTTTCTGCAGTTCTCTTGCCTCTTTCTGCACCTCTCTTGCTTCTTTCTGCACTTCTCTTGCCTTTTTCTGCACCTCAGATGCTTCTTTCTGCAATTCTCTTGCCTCTTTCTGCACCTCTCCTGCTTCTTTTTTCACTTCTCTTGACTCTTTCAGCACCTTTCTTGCTTCTTTCTGCACCTCTCTTGCCTCTTATTGCACTTCTTTTACATCTTTCTCCACCACTCCTGCCTCTTTCTGCACCTTTCTTGCCTCTATCTGCACCTCTCTTGCTTCTTTCTGTACCTCTCTTGCCTCTTTCTGCACCTCTCGCTTCTTTCTGTACTTCTCTTGCCTCTTTCTGCACCTCACTTGCCTCTTTCTGCACCTCACTCTCTTCTTTCTGCACCTTTCTTGCTTTTTTCTATACCTCTCTTGTTTCTTTCTGCACCTGTTCGTCCTCTTTCTGTGCCTTTCTTCCTCTTTCTGCACTTCTGTTGCTTCTTTCTGCCTCTCTCTTACTTCTTTCTGCACCCCTCTTGCCTCTTTCTGCACCTCTCCTGCCTCTTTCTGCACCTCTCTTGCTTCTTTTTACACTTCTCTTGCCTCTTTCTGCACTTCTGTTCTTCTTTCTCCACTTCTCTTGCCTCTTTCTGCACCCCTCTTGCTTCCTTGTGCACCTCTCTTGCCTCTTTCTGCACCTCTTTTGCCTCTTTCTGCACCTCTGTTGCTTCTTTCTGCACTTCTCGTGCCTCTTTCTGCACTCGTCTTGCCTCTTTCTGCACCCCTCTTCCCTCTTTCTGTAGCTATCTTGCCTCTTTCTATACCTCTGTTGCTTCTTTATGCACTTCTCTTGCTTTTTTCGGCACCTCTCTTGCTTCTTTCTGCACCCCTCATGCTTCTTTCTGCACCCCTCTTCCCTGTTTCTGCACCTCTCCTGCCTCTTTCTGCACCTCTCTTGCCTCTTTATGTACCTCTCTTGCCTCTTTCTGTACCTCTCTTGCATCTTTCTGCCCCTTTCTTCCTCTTTCTGCACCTCTCTTGCCTCTTTCTGCACCTCCTTGCTTCTTTCTGCACTTCTCTTGCTTCTTTTTGCACTTCTCTTGCTTCTTTCTGCATCTCTCTTGCTTCTTTCTGCACCCCTCCTGCCTCTTTCTGCACCCCTCTTTCTGCACCTCTGTTGTCTGTTTCTGCACCATTCTTGCCTCTTTCTGCACCTCTCTTGCCTCTTTCTGTACTTTTCTCGCCTCTTCTGTACTCAAATGGGAAATGCAAGCTGTCAAGTTTAAAGGTCTGTGTGCTCTCATGACTGAGGTATATGTCTACTTGTACATGTATTCTCACATGAGTTATGCATCCGAAGATGGTAGCTTAAAAAGTGGGTACCTTCTCCTATAGGTGGTCAAATCTTCTCAGTTCTGCTCTGTCATTCAGTTGCACAGGCAGACATGTCTTACGTATGTAGGTTTTATAGAGCCCCTCAAATATATTATTGAATACCCATGTGCCCTGTATTATGAACAGAAAGAAATACAGACACCTTCTTGTACACAAATTTACAGAGTATGCTGTTTGAAACATAGGTATTCAAGTATTTGTATGTTTATTTTTATGTAACATGTCACTAGGTAAAAGCACAGACACACGCATGCATACCTTCACAAACTTGGTGAGACTTACAACAGTGATATTGTTAGGATTGCTGTTTTACATTTGGTAGGCCTAACATTCTGAGCAGTCGATGAATAGTGAACCTTCAAGAGAAAAGTGAGGTTTAAGACATCTTGGGAGAAGAATTAGTGATTGGGCTACTTTGTATGAGTCTGTGGAAAGGTGCAGTTGAGGTAGGCCTCTTTCTGCACCTCTGTTGCTTCTTTCTGTACTTCTCTTGCTTTTTTTCGGCACCTCTCTTGCTTCTTTCTGCACCCCTCATGCCTCTTTCTGCCCTTCTCTTGCTTCTTTCTGCATTTCTCTTACTTCTTTCTGCACCTTTCTTCTTCTTTCTGCACTTCTCTTGCCTCTTTCTGCACTTCTCTTACTTCTTTCTGAGCCTTTCTTCCTCTTTCTGCACATGTTTTACCTATGTCGGCATAGTTAGAAATTAGCATTTAAAAAACCTTAGAAATTCACTGAAAAAACACAGGTTTCAGGGACATTATAGTTAGAAATTAGTATTTTAAAAAACTTAGAAATACACTGAAAAAAACAGAGGTTTCAGGGACATTATAGTTAGTAATTACCATTTAAAAAACCTTAGACATTCACTGAAAAAAACAGAGGTTTCAGGGACGCTATAGTTAGGAATTTGCATTTTAAAAAACCTTAGAAATTTATAGAAAAAATCAAAGGTCACAGGGACGTTATAGTTAGGGTGATATTTCACTCGCACAAAACCAGAGAAATTCAGCTGTTATAGTTAGCTGAGCTAACTATAACTCACGCCCCGCAATGCACTGCTGGTGACGTCACATATTACATCACTCATGACATGGTCAGTACATACCCACTCACTGATTGATAGGTCTACATACACATCCACATATACATCCACTCACTCACCCATACAGGCACTCATACAGCCAGTCACTCACCAATACAGCCACTGAGATATCCACTCATACACCCATACAGCCACTCATACACTGTCAGTCACCCATAGAGCTACTCACACACCTACTCACTCACCCAAACACTCAATCACACAGCCACTTACTCACTCATACAGAAACACACACACTCTCACTACTCATACAGATACTAACAAATACTTACTCTCCATAGAGTCACTGACACAAGCACGCACTCACCCATACAGCCACTCTCACAATCACTCACTCACACATACAGTCACTTATATACTCCAACACTCACATATTCTGCCTTTCACATATGCAGTTACTACCCATATACCACTGAGACATCCATTCACTCACCGACACAGCCATACGCACACTCACTCGCCCATACAGCCCCTCACAGGCGCACTCATGAACCCATACACCCAGGGATTCACCCACTCATACATCCATACAGGGAGTCACACATACCCTCAACCACCTACACAGACACTCAGGCACCCATACAGGTACTCGGACAACTAATCAATAACCCATATAGACACTAATGTATCTACTCACCAACCCATGCAGCCACTTACACAGCAACTGACAGACTGATACAGACATTCACAGAGATTAGTCACTCACCCATACATTCACTAAGACACGTTTAATCACTCACTTATACAGTCATGTACGCACTACAATCATCCATACAGACACTCATACACCCAATCATTCTTCAAGACACCTTGACGTATATATATATAACATTCTTAAACTTTTAAGAAACACTCACTCACTGGATGATGTCATCAGTGATGTATATATATAACATTCTTAAACTTTTAAGAAACACTCACTCACTGGATGAAGTCATCAGTGATGTCATTCGAGATGTCATCACTGATGTCATCAGTGATGTCACTGACCATGTCATGAGTGATGTAATATGTGATGTCATCAGCAGTGCATTGCGGGGGCGCGAGTTATAGTTAGCTCAGCAGCTGAATTTCTCTGGTTTTGTGCAAGTGAAATGTCACCCTAACGATAACGTCCCTGTAACCTTTGGTTTTTTCTATAAATATATATATATATATATATATATATATATGTATATACATATATATATGTATATATATATATATATATATGTATTATCTACTGGCGGTCGCCAGTAGATAGTTATAGTTAGGACCTATTATCCATAGGAAATCCGCGACATTCTATTTGAAATAACGTTGGCGCCGGTTGACGAATCTTCGCGAAAGTTTCCAACTTGTTGGGGCGCTCCGCTCCGCTCCTACCCTGAAAGTCTCGGGTTGATTCGTCAAGCGGGGGCCGAGAAAAAGGGGTCCCAAAACGCGTTTTCCCCATTCATTTTTCCATAGGAACCTTTAGTCGCAGCTACAGCCCGAACTGCTGAACGGAATTACACCAAATTTGGCAAAGAGGTAGCCCTTGGTTCAGACTGGTGCCTTTTGCTTAAATGGTGTAAATCCGTTCAGTAGTTCCTGAGAAATTCACAAGTAAAGTCACATATATATCTATGGCCGAGTAGGGTCCGCGTACCCTCCCGATCACAAGCTGCATGCTAATTGGCTGTCAGCTGGCTGTCAACATTCCGATTCAGGAAGTGTTGGCAGCCATTTTGTCCCTCGGTAGAACCGAGGGACAGAAACAAGTGCGCAAAGCGCACAAAGGGGGCAGGGTAGAAACACCCTAACCCCCTAGGCCTGCTCAGGGGGTCCCACAAGGACCCCCTGGGCAAAAAAAAGCAATTTTTTTTAAAAAAATCGGCAGGATGCGCTCAGGGTGCGCGGATCCTGGCAAAAAAAAAAAATCGAAGCGCGGTCTCCCGCGCTTCGATGTTAATTTGCCCCCGGGTGGGCCAAGTCCCGGGGGCATGGTGGGGGGGTTAAATTTATGTATGGGGGCCTCTAAGGGCCCCCAAGCCCCGGGGACTGCCACCCCCCGGGGCTTTAACAAAAAATGGTGCGGGAGGGCTCTTTGCCCTCCCGCTGCCCCGGGGACCGCCACCTCCCCGGGGCTTCTGTTTTATTTATTTTTTACCTGTGTGGGGGGGCTCCAGCCCCCCCACACGCCCCAGGGAACGCCACCGCCACCTCCACGGGGCACTAAAAAATTAAAAATGGGGGTCCGTTTTGGACCCCCGAAACCCCGGGGACCACCACCTCCCCGGGGCTTTGAAAATGTGGGGAGGGGGGCCCCCCTCCTGGAGCCAGTGATGGCCCTGGGGACCACCACCCCCCAGGGCCGGCTCCTGCAGTGTCCCGGGACACTGCTGTTTGCAATGACAGGACGGGAGCCTCGCGGCTCCCGTCCTGTCATTGCAAACTTTCTTTGGATATTGGAGAGAGAGCAGGAAACCTGCTCTCGCTTTCAATATCCAAAGCTGATTACTTTCCACATGGGGAGCAGCATGTTAGCTGCTCCCCATGTGGAAAGCAATGCCGGCTCGCGCAGGAGGCGGGGAGCCGGCTGGGACTGTGGGGGGATTGGGGACCCCCACAGCCCCCAACCAGAGGCCAGGCCCCGGGGCCATAAGTGGCCAGGGAGGGGGCCACGCAGCCCCCTCCCCAAATTTTAAAAAAAAGAAAAAAAAGTGCAAGGCCGGCCCCGGGGATGGGGTCCCCGGGGCCTTAAATGGCCTGAGGAGGGGGCCACGCAGCCCCCTCCAAATAAAAAAATCGAGACCATGCCCCGGGGGATGGGGTCCCTGGGGCCAATACAGGCCCAGGAAAGGGGGCCACGCGGCCCCCTTCCCGTTTTTTTTTTTTTAATTTAAAAAAAAAAAAAATGCTCAGGCCCCGGGGGATGGGGTCCCCGGGGCCAAAAGTGGGCAAGGGAAGGGGGGCCACGCAGCCCCCCTCCCATTAAAAAAAAAACTAGAAAAAAAAAAAACGACCGGCATCGTGCCGGAGGCCCCGCCCCCTCCCTGCAGTACTCTGCAAACGCGCCCCTGGCGCGTTTGCAGAGGGGAATGAATTCCCCTTGAATACTGGGGGTCCCTGGGAGCCAACTAGCCCACCAGGAACCTCCAGTATGCGCCAGGGGCTGCGTTGCAGAGACGTGTACAGAGGCCACGCCCCTTTTACACCTCTCTGCAACGCAGCTCTGTGGCGCTTTTGGAGGTATATGGTGGGCTAGTTGGACTCCAGGGACCCTCAGGATTCAAGGGGACTTAATCCCCCAACTTAAAATGCACCACGGGGCGCGTTTGCACAGTGGTGAAGGGAGGGGCGGGGCTTCAGGTGACATGTGTGCAAACAGGCCCCGTGGCGCGTTTTAAGATGGGGAATAAATTCCTTTTCAATCCCGAGGGTCCCTAGGGGCCAACTAGCCCACCAGGTACCTCCAGTAAGCGCCACGGAGCTGCGTTGCAGAGTGTTGTAAAAGGGGCATGGCCTCTGAACACCTCTCTGCAACGCAGCCCCTAGCGCATACTGGAGGTACCTGGTGGGCTAGTTGGCCCCTAGGGACTCTCGGGATTGAGGAGGAATTAATTGTCCAACTTAAAACGCGCCACAGGGCGTGTTTGCAGACATGTCACCTTAGGCCCCACCCCCTTCCTTCACCATTGTGCAAATATTCCTCTAAAATCAGCCGAACTACGAATTCCGATTTACTCACCTGTTATCAGGAGAGACCTCAGTGCTGCATCTTTCAGCCCAGTACTGATCCTGAAAAGTAATTTTAACCATACTTACTAGTAACTTGAATTTCCTTCCATAGGATATCATTGCCTGCTTTTTGCTGAAAAAGTTTCTAAGTGTCGATTTTTGAAACATACAAATATTCCTCTAAAATCAGACGAAATACGAATTCCGATTTACTCACCTGTTATCAGGAGAGAACCCAGTGCTGCATCTTTTAGCCCAGCACTGACCCTGAAAAGTAATTCTAACCGTACTTAACAGTAACTTGAATTTCCTTCCATAGGCTAACATTGACTGGTTTCACTTGGAAATTCTTCCAAGTGTGGAGTTTTGGAACTTTATAATATTTCTCTAAAATCAGCCGAACTATGAATTCCGATTTACTCACCTGTTATCAGGAGAGAACCCAGTGCTGCATCTTTTAGCCCAGCACTGACCCTGAAAAGTAATTCTAACCGTACTTACCAGTAACTTGAATTTCCTTCCATAGGAATCCATTGTCTGGTTTTCAGCAGAAAAGTTTCAGTGTCGATTTTCACAAACTACAAATATTCCTTAAAAATCGCATGTGTGACTTAAACGCATTCTTTCAACTGTTTACAGGAGATGCACCAGTGCTGGTTCCAGGATCCACCACTGAGTAAGAAAAAGTAACGATAACACTACTTACCTGCTAAGTGAATTTCCTCCCATAGGATAACATTGGTGATTCTATATGAAAAAGTTTCTAAGTGTCAACTTTTAAAATACAATAATATTCCTTAAAAATCACTACTGTAACCAAAACGCTTTTACTCAACTGTTTACAGGAGATGTCCCAGGACTGAATCTAGGATCCAGTCCTGTGGTTAGAAAAGTAATCCATAAAGTAACTAATTGCATTTAACTAGAAATTCACATTGAGCTCAATGTTGCTTTGTTTTTGAAATTGTGTTGCCCATTGCAACAACTGTAACTACTGTACTTAAAAGTCTATTGCCTATTTGCAAAGTATTTAAACAAAAGTAATTCATTCTGAGAAAGTATATTTTGTAATGTAATGTATAATGTAATTACAATGTAATTTAAAAAATAAAATATCTAAAAATAAATAGTTTAAAAAAATGTTGTAAATCAGTATCAAAAAAATAAATATAACAATTAATACATTTAAAAATTGTCATTTACAAAACCTTTGAAATTCACTGAAAAAACCATAGGTTTCAGACACGTTATAGTTAGGAATTAGCATTTAAAAAACCTTTGAAATTCACTGAAAAAACCATAGGTTTCAGGCACGTTATAGTTAGGAATTAGCATTTAAAAAACCTTAGAAATTCACTGAAAAAACCATAAGGTTTTAGGGACAGTTATAGTTAGTTGGACATTGCACTCGTACAAAACCCGTGAAATTCCCCCGTTATAGTTAGTTCAGGTAACTATAACTCGCGCCCGCATAATGCACTGCTGATGACGTCACATATTACATCACTCATGACATGGTCAGTGACATCACTGATGACATCTCAAATATATATATATATTGTTCAACAAAGTGCCCTGAAGCTTTAGGAGCGCACAGTGACTTCAAGTGCGCTCCTAAAGCTTCAGGGCACTTTGTTGAACAATCTTTCTACACGGCGGTCCGGCCGTGGGGAGCTGCACCATCGCCAACTGGGAGAGAATCTGCAACCAGCTGGACGAGGCTGCCATCTTGAACTGCTCAAAATCGGATCAGCATGTCACTCTATATGCTAATCAAGCCTGCCTGCCTGTGACACAACCTACTATAGGTAATAATGAACGTAATAATACAAACTGTGCATTTGAACTCATCAAAGGAACACTGTGTCCCATCATGCATCGTAATAATCATTGCTTTATGCATACGCCCACTGCGGGCTGATATGCAAATGAATAAAAACCGGAAATGCAGGCATGAGAGGTTTAAATGCTGCTGTTTGTTTAGCCCATGAGGAAGGGGTCATGGAACCCTGAAACGCGTTGGCATCCCAATTGAAAAGTGGAACATAAAGGCAGGCTGCATTTCTGAAAGCCGGATGGCAGAGTGACTTCGAGTGCGCTCCTAAAGCTTCAGGGCACTTTGTTGAACAATATATATATATATATATATTCACTGAAAAAAACATAGGTTTTAGGGACAGTTATAGTTAGTTGGACATTTCACTCGTACAAAACCATAGAAATTCCCCCGTTATAGTTAGTTCAGCTAACTATAACTCGCGGCCCCGCAATGCACTGCTGATGACGTCACATATTACATCACTCATGACATGGTTAGTGACATCACTGATGACATCACTGATGACATCTCAAATGACATCACTGATGACATCATCCAGTGACTGTGTGTTTCTGTAAAGTTTAAATATGTTTAATATATATAGGGAAAGGCGTATTGAAGAATGAGTGGGTGTATAAGTGTCTGAATGGATGATTTAGTACGTGAGTGACTGACTCTACAAGTGAGTGATTAAATGTATCTTACTGAATGCATGGGTTAGTGACTAAACTGTGTGAATGTCTGTATCCGTCTGTCTGTTGGTTTGTAAGCGGCTGCATGGCTTTCTGAATAGCTACATGAGTGTCTACATGGGTTATTGATTGATTGTCTGAGTATCTGTATGGGTGCCTGAGTGTTTGTGTGGGTGGGGTGTGTGTGACTCTGTGCATAGATGTGTGAGTTGGTGATTCACTGGGTGCATGGTTTCAAGAGTGCATCTGTGATGGACTGTATGGGTGGGTGGGTGAGTGTGTGTATGGGTGTGTTAGTGATTGAATGTATATTCAGTGGTACATGTGTGAGTAACTACATATGTGAAAGGCAGTATATATGTGTGTTGGAGTATATAAATGGCTATAAGTGAGAGTGTGTGATTGTGAGAGTGGCTGTATGGATGAGTGTGTACTTGTATCAGTGATTGTATAAGAGTGTAAGAATGTGCTAGTATTTGTATGAGTAAGTGAGCTGGTGTGTGTATAACTGTATAGGTGAGTAAATGGGTGTGTGATTAAGTTTTTTGCATGACTGACTAGGTGTGTGAGTACCTCTATGGATGAGTGGCGGTGTGTGAGTGTTTATATAGGTGTATGAGTGCATATGATAGTCCTGTACTGAGTGACTAAGTATGAGTGACTGTACGGGTGAGTGAGTGGATGTGTGTGTAGACCTAAGAATCAGTGAGTGGGTATGTAGTTTTTGGTGTTGGAGTGTCTATGGTTTTGAGAATGGCAGTCTGTAATTTAGAGTGGGTGTATCAAAAGTTATATTAGGGTGTGAGAAGATGCATGAAATTATCACATGGATGATGTCATCAGTGATGTCATTTGAGATGTCATCAGTGATGTCATCAGTGATGTCACTGACCATGTCATGAGTGATGTAATATGTGACGTCATCAGCAGTGCATTGCGGGGCGCGAGTTATAGTTAGCTGAACTAACTATAACGGGGGAATTTCTATGGTTTTGTACGAGTGAAATGTCCAACTAACTATAACTGTCCCTAAAACCTATGGTTTTTTCAGTGAATTTCAAAGGTTTTTTAAATGCTAATTTCTAACTATAACGTGTCTGAAACCTATGGTTTTTTCAGTGAATTTCAAAGGTTTTTAAATGCTAATTTCTAACTATAACGTGCCTGAAACCTATGATTTTTTAAGTGAATTTCAAAGGTTTTTTTAAATGCTAGTTTCTAACTATGCCTACAGAGGTAGGACTTGTGAAGAAAGAAGAAAAAACGCACAGAAAGAAGCAAAAGATGTGCAGAAAGAACCAACAGAGGAGCAGAAAGAGGCCTTGTTGCAAAATCATCCTGTGCCCACAACTTTTTCAGATGGGCACTGGTGGTAACTGACTCTGACTAACCAGAGCCAGTGCTATGCTAAAAGACACTTAGAATACAGTGAAAACACCTACATACACTAGGGAAAACTATGCGTTGGGGTACCCCTGTGATTAGCATGACCTCCTTTGCAAGTCCCTAGTACATAATAGGGCAGGGGATTAAAACTACCTCTTAAAACGCGCTACAGGGCGCGTTTGCACAGTGGTGAAGGGAGGGGGGCCTGAGGTGACATGTGTGCAAACGCACCCCGTGGCGCGTTTTAAGTTGCGGGATTAAGTCCCCTTGAATTCTGAGGGTCCCTGGGGCCCAACTAGCCCCCAGGTACCTACAGTTAGGACCACAGAGCTGAGTTGCAGAGAGGCGTTCCGAGGCCACGCACCTTTTTCACCTCTCTGCAACGCAACTCTGTTGTGCTTACTGAAGGTACCTGGTGAGCTAGTTGGCCCCCAGGGTCCCTCAGGATTCAAAGGGAATTAATTCCCCAACTTAAAACGCACCACAGGGCGTGTTTGCGCACATGTCACCTGAGGCCCCGCCCCCTCCCTTCACCACTGTGCAAACGCGCCCCGTGGTGCGTTTTAAGTTGGGGGATTAGGTCACCTTGAATCCTGAGGGTCCCTGGGGCCCAACTAGCCCACTAGGTACTTCCAGTAAGCACCACAGGCCTGCGTTGCAACGCCTGTAACAAATTGTGCAGGTGTGTTTAGGTAGTGAAGAGGGTCGTGCTGGGGGTAGTGTTTTAGGGTTTAGGGTAGTGCAGTGGTGTTTGTGTAGTGTAGGGGGTCATGCTGGGGGTAGATTTAGGGTTTAGGGTAGTGCAGTGGTGTTTGGGTAGTGTAGGGAGTCATGCTGGGGAGTGTTTTAGGGTTTAGGGTAGTGCAGTGGTGTTTGGGTAGTGTAGGGGGTCGTGCTGGGGATAGTGTTTTAGGGTTTAGGGTAGTGCAGTGGTGTTTGGGTAGTGTAGGGGGTCATGCTGGGGGTAGTGATTTAGGGTAGTGCAGTGGTGTTTGGGTAGTGTAGGGGTACTGCTGGGGGTAGTGTTTTAGGGTTTAGGTTAGTGCCGTGGTGTTTGGGTAGTGTAGGGGTACTGCTGGGGGTAGTGTTTTAGGGTTTAGGGTAGTGCAGTGGTGTTTGTGTAGTGTAGGGGGTAGTGTTTTAGGGTTTAGGGTAGTGCAGTGGTGTTTGTGTAGTGTAGGAGGTCGTGTTTTAGGGTTTAGGGTAGTGCAGTGGTCTTTGGGTAGTGTAGGGAGTCATGCGGGGGTAGTGTTTTAGGGTTTAGGGTAGTGTAGGGGGTCATGCGGGGGTAGTGTTTTAGGGATTAGGGTAGTGCATTGGTGTTTGGGTAGTGTAGGGGTCATGCGGCGGGTAGTGTTTTAGGGTTTAGGGCAGTGCAGTGGTGTTTGGGTAGTGTAGGGGGTCGTGCTGGGGGAGTGTTTTAGGGTTTAGGGCAGTGCAGTGGTGTTCGGGTAGTGTAGGGGTCATGCTGGGGGAGTGTTTTAGGGTTTAGGGCAGTGCAGTGGTGTTCGGGTAGTGTAGGGGGTCATGCTGGGGGGAGTGTTTGAGGGTTTAGGGCAGTGTAGTCGTGTTCGGGTAGTGTAGGGGGTTGTGCTGAGGGTAGTATTTTAGGGTTTAGGGTAGTGCAGTGGTGTTCGGGTAGTGTAGGGGGTCGTGCTGGGGGTAGTGTTCTAGGGTTTAGGGCAGTACAGTGGTGTTTGGGCAGTGTAGGGGGTAATGCTGGGGGTGGTGTTTTAGGGTTTAGGGCAGTGCAGTGGTGTTCGGGCAGTGTAGGGGGTCGTGCTGGGGGTGGTGTTTCAGGGTTTAGGGCAGTGCAGTGGTGTTCGGGCAGTGTAGGGGGTGGTGTTTCAGGGTTTAGGGCAGTGCAGTGGTGTTCGGGCAGTGTAGGGGGTCGTGCAGGGGGTGGTGTTTCAGGGTTTAGGGCAGTGGTGTTCGGGCAGTGTAGGGGGTCGTGCTGGGGGTGGTGTTTCAGGGTTTGGGGCAGTGCAGTGGTGTTCGAGCAGTAAAGGGGGTCGTGCTGGGGGTGGTGTTTCAGGGTTTAGGGCAGTGCAGTGGTGTTCGGGCAGTGTAGGGGGCGGTGCAGGGGGTGGTGTTTCAGGGTTTAGGGCAGTGCAGTGGTGTTCGGGCAGTGTAGGGGGTGCTGCAGGGGGTGGTGTTTCAGGGTTTAGGGCAGTGCAGTGGTGTTCAGGCAGTGTAGGGGGTCATGCAGGGGGTGGTGTTTCAGGGTTTAGGGCAGTGCAGTGGTGTTTGGGCAGTGTAGGGGGTCGTGCTGGGGCTGGTGTTACAGGGTTTAGGACAGTACAGTGGTGTTCGGGCAGTGTAGGGGGTCGTGCTGGGGCTGGTGTTTCAGGGTTTAGGGCAGTGCAGTGGTGTTCGGGCAGTGTAGGGGTTGTGCTGTGGCTGGTGTTTCAGGGTTTAGGGCAGTGCAGGGGTGTTCGGGCAGTGTAGGTGGTCATGCTGGGGCTGGTGTTTCAGGGTTTAGGGCAGTGCAGTGGTGTTCGGGCAGTGTAGGGGGTCATGCTGGGGCTGGTGTTTCAGGGTTTAGGGCAGTGCAGTGCTGTTCGGGCAGTGTAGGGGGTCTTGCTGGGGCTGGTGTTTCAGAGTCTAGGGCAGTGCAGTGGTGTTCGGGCAGTGTAGGGGGTCTTGCTGGGGCTGGTGTTTCAGGGTTTAGGGCAGTGCAGTGGTGTTCGGGCAGTGTAGGGGTTGTGCTGGGGGTGGTGTTTCAGGGTTTAGGGCAGTGCAGTGGTGTTTGGGCAGTGTAGGGGTCATGCTGGGGCTAGTGTTTCAGGATTTAGGGCAGAGCAATGGTGTTTAGGCAGTGTAGGGGGTTTTGCTGGAGGTGGTGTTTCAGGGTTTAGGGCAGTGCAGTGGTGTTCGTGCAGTGTAGGGGGTGGTGTTTCAGGGTTTAGGGCAGTGGTGTTCAGGCAGTGTAGGGGGTCTTGCTGGGGTTGATGTTTCAGGGTTTAGGGCAGTGCAGTGGTGTTCGGGCAGTGTAGGGGGTCGTGCTGGGGGTGGTGTTTCAGGGTTTAGGGCAGTGCAGTGGTGTTCCGGCAGTGTAGGAGGTCGTGCAGGGGGTGGTGTTTCAGGGTTTAGGGCAGTGCAGTGGTGTTCGGGCAGTGTTGGGGGTCGTGCTGGGGGTGGTGTTTCAGGGTTTAGGGCAGTGCAGTGGTGTTCGGGCAGTGTAGGGTGTCGTGCTGAGGGGTGGTGTTTCAGGGTTTAGGGCAGTGCAGTGGTGTTCGGGCAGTGTAGGGGGTCATGCAGGGGGTGGTGTTTCAGGGTTTAGGGCAGTGCAGTGGTGTTTGGGCAGTGTAGGGGGTCGTGCAGGGGGTAGTGTTTCAGGGTTTAGGGCAGTGCAGTGGTGTTCGGCCAGAGTAGGTGGTCTTGCTGGGGGTGGTGTTTCAGGCTTTAGTGCAGTGGTGTTCGGGCAGTGTAGGGGGTCTTGCTGGGGGTGGTGTTTCAGGGTTTAGGGCAGTGCAGTGGTGTTCGGGCAGTGTAGGGGGTCTTGCTGGGGCTGGTGTTTCAGGGTTTAGGGCAGTGCAGTGGTTTTCGGGCAGTGTAGGCGGTCGTGCTGGGGCTGGTGTTTCAGGATTTAGTGCAGTGGTGTTCGGGCAGTGTACGGGGTTGTGCTGGGGCTGGTGTTTCAGGGTTTAGGGCAGTGCAGTGGTGTTCGGGCAGTGTAGGGGGTCGTGCTGGGGGTGGTGTTTCAGGGTTTAGGGCAATGCAGTGGTATTCGGGCAGTGTAGGGGGTCGTGCTGGGGCTGGTGTTTCATGGTTTAGGGCAGTGCAGTGGTGTTCGGGCAGTGTAGGGGGTCGTGCTGGGGGTGGTGTTTCAGGGTTTAGGGCAGTGCAGTGGTGTTCGGGCAGTGTAGGGGGTCATGCTGGGGGTGGTGTTTCAGGGTTTAGGGCAGTGCAGTGGTGTACGGGCAGTGTAGGGGGTCTTGCTGGGGGTGGTATTTCAGGGTTTAGGGCAGTGGTGTTCGGGCAGTGTAGGGGGTCTTGCTGGGGGTAGTGTTTCGGGGTTTAGGGCAGTGCAGTGGTGTTCGTGCAGTGTAGGGGGTCGTGCTGGGGGTGGTGTTTCAGGGTTTAGGGCAGTGCAGTAGTGTTCGGGCAGTGTAGGGGATCGTGCAGGGGGTGGTGTTTCAGGGTTTAGGGCAGTGCAGTGGTGTTCGGGCAGTGTAGGGGGTCGTGCTGGGGGTGGTGTTTCAGGGTTTAGGGCAGTGCAGTGGTGTTCGGGCAGTGTAGGGGGTCGTGCAGGGGGTGGTGTTTCAGGGTTTAGGGCAGTGCAGTGGTGTTCGGGCAGTGTAGGGGTCGTGCTGGGGTTGGTGTTTCAGGGTTTAGGGCAGTGCAGTGGTGTTCGGGCAGTGTAGGGGGTCTTGCTGGGGGTGGTGTTTCAGGGTTTAGGGCAGTGGTGTTCGGGCAGTGTAGGGGGTCTTGCTGGGGGTGGTGTTTCAGGGTTTAGGGCAGTGCAGTGGTTTTCAGGCAGTGTAGGGGGTCTTGCTGGGGGTAGTGTTTCAGGGTTTAGGGCAGTGCAGTGGTGTTCGTGCAGTGTAGGGGGTCGTGCTGGGGATGGTGTTTCATGGTTTAGGGCAGTGCAGTAGTGTTCGGGCAGTGTAGGGGGTCGTGCAGGGGGTGGTGTTTCAGGGTTTAGGGCAGTGCAGTGGTGTTCGGGCAGTGTAGGGGGTCGTGCTGGGGGTGGTGTTTCAGGGTTTAGGGCAGTGCAGTGGTGTTCGGGCAGTGTAGGGGGTCGTGCTGGGGGTGGTGTTTCAGGGTTTAGGGCAGTGGTGTTCGGGCAGTGTAGGGGGTCTTGCTGGGGGTGATGTTTCAGGGTTTAGGGCAGTGCAGTGGTGTTCGGGCAGTGTAGGAGTTCTTGCTGGGGGTAGTGTTTCAGGGTTTAGGGCAGTGCAGTGGTGTTCGGGCAGTGTAGGGGTCATGCTGGGGGTGGTGTTTCAGGGTTTAGGGCAGTGCAGTGGTGTTCGGGCAGTGTAGGGTGTCGTGAAGGGGGTGGTGTTTCAGGGTTTAGGGCAGTGCAGTGGTGTTCGGGCAGTGTTGGGGGTCGTGCTAGGGTATGTGTTTCAGGGTTTAGGGCAGTGCAGTGGTGTTCGGGCAGTGTAGGGGGTCGTGCTGGGGGTAGTGTTTTAGGGTTTAAGGTAGTGCAGTGGTGTTTGTGTAGTGTAGGGGGTCGTGCTGGGGGCAGTGTTTTAGGGTTTAGGGTAGTGCAGTGGTGCTTGTGTAGTGTAGGGGGTCGTGCTGGGGTAGTGTTTTAGGGTTTAGGGTAGTGCAGTGGTGTTTGTGTAGTATAGCGGGTCATGTTTTAGGGTAGTGCAGTGGTGTTTGGGTAGTGTAGGGGGTCGTGCTGGGGGTAGTGTTTTAGGATTTAGGTTAGTGCAGTGGTGTTGGGGTAGTGTTTTAGGGTTTAGGGTAGTGCAGTGGTGTTTGTGTAGTGTAGGGGGTCATGCTGGGGGTAGTGTTTTAGGGTTTAGGATAGTGCAGTGGTGCTTGTGTAGTGTAGGGGGTCGTGCTGGGGTAGTGTTTTAGGGTTTAGGGTAGTGCAGTGGTGTTTTTGTAGTGTAGGGGGTCATGTTTTAAGATGCAACGCTCCAATACCTGACCAGTCTGCACTACATAAAACTGCAAAAAAACTAAAAATAAAAAGTGTTTTGCACACTTTTGTCATTGGGCTATATGTGGGCTACATCTGGGTAATATTTGTGCTACATTTGGGCTCTTTTTTCACTGGTGGCCATCTTGGAAGACTTCTTTGTTATGAAGTTTCCTAATTTCCTCATTTACTGCAGTCTCCTCAGTAGGAAATGCTTTCAGTTTTTTACTTTGATTCCATCAAGAAGGCATTCAGATGTGTCACACATTTGCCATAAATTCAGAATGTTATTACTCTAGTTGTTCATTAGATCACTGTAGTAAAGCTACTGCTCACCAAGGAGTTAACTGGAAGTCTACTGCTGGTATTGAAAGTGATTGTTTCAGTCTGCATGTCAGAATTTTCTAATGAAATAGAAGAGGATTTGAGATCTCACTTAAAACATGCACTAAATTTTCTTTTGCAGCACTAACCATAATTTCTATGGCAAAATGAACCCCCTCATTTTGTTCCTTTTTAAATTAAATGTTTTAAGTGTTACCAGTTTATTCCAATCAAGATGGCTTCAGGTGTGCCATACTTTTGTCATAAGTAAGGCTGTTAGCACTCTAGTTGTTCTTTAGAACACTCTGGGAAGCTGCAGTAGAACACAAAGGCATCAACTGACAGGCTGCTCCTGTTGAAATATAACAGGAAGATATTTGAGATCTCACTTAAAACATGTCCTAATTTTTCTTTCTACAGCACTAACCATAATTTCTATGGCAAAATGAACCCCCTCATTTTGTTCCTTTTTAAATTAAATGTTTTAAGTGTTACCAGTTTATTTCAATCAAGATGGCTTCAGGTGTGCCATACTTTTGTCATAAGTAAGACTGTTAGCGCTCTAGTTGTTCTTTAGAACACTCTGGGAAGCTGCAGTAGAACACAAAGGCATCAACTGACAGGCTGCTCCTGTTGAAATATAACAGGAAGATATTTGAGATCACACTTGAAACATGTCCTAATTTTTCTTTCTGCAGCACTAACCATAATTTCTATGACAAAATGAACCCCATCATTTTGTTCCTTTTTAAATTAAATGTTTTAAGTGTTACCAGTTTATTCCAATCAAGATGGCTTCAGGTGTGCCATACTTTTGTCATAAGTAAGACAGTTAGCGCTCTAGTTGTTCTTTAGAACACTCTGGGAAGCTGCAGTAGAACACAAAGGCATCAACTGACAGGCTGCTCCTGTTGAAATATAACAGGAAGATATTTGAGATCACACTTGAAACATGTCCTAATTTTTCTTTCCAGAGCACTAACCATAATTTCTATGACAAGATGAACCCCATCATTTTGTTCCTTTTTAAATTAAATGTTTTAAGTGTTACCAGTTTATTCCAATCAAGATGGCTTCAGGTGTGCCATACTTTTGTCATAAGTAAGGCTGTTAGCACTCTAGTTGTTCTTTAGAACACTCTGGGAAGCTGCAGTAGAACACAAAGGAATCAACTGACAGTCTCTGCCCTTGTTGGATGTACATGTTTTACTGAGAATGTCAGACTTCATTCTCACATGACTGAGAAAGATAATGTGAATTTACAGAAAATATGCTCTCATTTTAGCTTCTGGGGCACCTTCCAAAACTGTATGGGACAAGCATGTGAAAATAGTTTTCTCTCAAACATGATTCATGATATCCCAGCAGAAGGTTTTTCACAGGGTAAAATCACCTTAGAACACACCACAATTCCTGAAATTAGTATGGTACCATCAACAAATGAATTCTAATGTAACTAAAGTCTGTTATCACCCTTTATAGTTCTCCTTTTGGTAACCCTCAAAATCTTCGATTCACTACAATGCATTTCAATGGGGTACTATCATTTATATTGGTCCCAAGATGGCTGCCAGCAATTCCAGGATGAAGTGCTGACAGCCAATCAGATCTCACGATGACATGTGTGGTTAGGCTCCGCCCAGATATATATGTGTTTTTACTTTTATTTTCTCAGCAACTACTGAACGGATTTACACCATTTAACAAAAAGGGTTCTTTTTGAACCAAGAACTACCTCTTTGCCAAATTTGGTGTAATTCCGTTCAGCAGTTCGGGCTGTAGCCTTGCATAAAGTTTCCTATGGGAAATTGATTTTTTGACTCTTATTTTTTTAATTTCTCCGCAACTACTGAACGGATTTACACCATTTAACAAAAAGGGTTCTTTCTGAACCAAGAACTACCTCTTTGCCAAATTTGGTGTAATTCCGTTCAGCAGTTCGGGCTGTAGCCGTGTCTAAAGTTTCCTATGGGAAAATCAATGGGGAAAACACGTTTTGGGACCCCCTTTTTTCTCGGCCCCCGCTTGACGAATCACCCTGAGACTTTCAGGGTAGGAGCGGACCGGAGCGGGCCATAAAGTTTGAAAATTTTGCGAAGATTCGTCAACCGACGCAAGAGTTATTTCAAATAGAATGTCGCGGATTTCCTATGGAAAATAGGTCCTAACTATAACTATCTACTGGCGACCGCCAGTAGATAATATATATATATATATATATATATATTCACTGAAAGTACCAATGGTTAAAGTAACGTTATAGTTAGGTGTGATAAAAAGATCTGTTTTAAAAAAAAGACTTAGATATTCACTGAAAAGCAAAGGTTAAAGTAACGTTATAGTTAGGTGGATTTGTCAGTTACAACATTGACATTTTGAACTAAAGAAATCACAGACATTCACCAGTTATAGTTATCAGCGCCTACGGCATGCACTGCTTATGACCTCACACATGATATCACTCATGACATGTTCTATGACATCACTGATGACATCTCAGATTACATCATTGATGATATCACTGGTTACATTCCGTGGACCACTTATGGCCCCCCTCCCCAAGCTTAATGAGGCCCTGGAGACTCCATCTCCTGGGACCGGCATGATTATTACGTGGGGGGGAACACAGCCCCGGGAATCCTATCCCCCTGGGTCTATTGTTATGTTTAGGGGGCGGGGAGCATGTGACACCCCCTTCCAGGGCTGATTTTGGCCCTGAGGATCCCAACCATCCTACCTGCTGATAAGGTTTCTACTTGCTTTATAACTGAATATTCTCATTACACTCTTGTGCACAAGCTGACACCTGGGGCTCCACCCAGACCCCTAATAGGCCGTTTTCGCAACTACAGGAATAGAGACTTGGGGCCTTAATTATATATTGGTGGAGAAGGTACTTGTCGCAATGGTGACAGAGTTCCCTCCCCACCAATATAGTGCTCTGCCTGCCAAATCTAATTGGAGGCGGACCTTAAGTTTGGCCACCGCAGATACTACTCTGTCTGCCATTGCCAAACTCTCCAACAGCCCTGGGGAGTAGGGGCCATCAGCGAAAGGGCTACATCTCCACCCGCCCAATTTAGTTGGGCAGACATGTAGTCATTTTTTACTGTTCCTTAATGCCATGTAAAACCTGGCATTAAGGAACAGTAAAATCTTTATGATCCTTCCTCCACCAGTGGAGAAGACTCCCATGGAGAGAGAAGCATTATATTTTCTTTTTTCAAAAAGAAAATTCAATTTTGGGATTTTCTTTTTGAAAAGAAAAACAAATACTGTTTGCTACAGGGCTGCATCCTTCCGACTATGCCCTGTAGCAAAGAGTAAAATGCATTGACAGGAACTGCTATGAAAACGGTTCCTGCAAATGCCTTTAAAAATGACCACCTGCTTGGTGGTCAATTATAAATTTTGCGGGTGGTATGTCAGTTATGGGGTTGGAGTAATTTACTCTGTCCTTATGGCGGAACGGCGGGTCACCCACCGTTATACAAATCAGGCCCATGGTCTTGCGAATAGTGAGAGAAATAAGAGAGGTGAAATACAGCTCCCACACAATAGTGCCATTCCCGGACTATAATAGGCTCATAAAGAATTGTATGAGCTAGTGAAGCAAAAACTCAGTCGGATTGAATTAAAGTACATGTTGCCATTTCCAGCCAAATTAAAAGTTCTCCAAAAAGGCAGGACTCAATTCTTCGAGCTACCAGGCCAGGCATAGGCCAGAATAGAGGAGCATCCTGTGGTGGCTGAAAAGCGGGGACAACGGTACCAGAAATTATTAAGACTAACATTGAAAAAACCAGCAGCAGCACAGACGTAGATGAAGATCCAGGCGCTGTCCTACTGGGGATGTGGCAATACAGATAGCAGAAGAAAGCAAGGAAGAATCCACCACTGAGACATCAGATATGGAAGATTGAACAGATCTGACAAATGATCAACCAACAGACTGAATACCTGAGCCAAAGAACAAGAGTTTATAACACATTTACTGCTAATTGGTGCTATTCTTGCTCACATTTCCTAATAAAGCAAGTACAGTGAGACTGCCTTAAATATGGCTTACTGATACACACTGGAATGCATAGTTCTGTTTTGAGGGCAACAGATGTTTCTAAGTAGGAAGTATGGGGTGGGATTGGTGGGTAGAGATTTAGTTATTCTGCTTATATAGAATGTTTCAGGCAATGGCTTAAAGGTGCAGGATGACACTATATGTACACAAAGTTTATGATGACAGGGGATAACACACAAGAACAATGCCATATTATAACTTGGAATGTAAACAGAGGGGGCATCACGTTAACTCCTGGTTACACAGTATGGTTTTCTGACTTGGCATGGATACAGCAAGGTGTACAATGTTGGGTTTATCAGGGTCTCCGGGGGTGTGGCCATCTTCCTATATAAGACCTTCTTGTTGGTGGTGACTTCGTTCCAAGCAGATGACCTCGGCCTATAAGTGATTACATAATTATTAGGCCTGGGCGGTAAATTCCGTTCCGCTCGCGGAATTTGCGGAATTTGGGTAATTTCGCGTTCCGCGGAGAACGCGGAATTACCAAAAATTCCGCGATCCGCGGCTTCGCGGAATGTTTTGCTTGTTTGCGCTTTCAAAATGCGTGTTCGCGAGATATTTCTCCCCGAGCACGCAAATAGCGTTCGCGAACAGGAAAAAAGCATCGCGAACGGGAGGAACAAGCAATTCCACGTGTTCGCGGAACTTTTGCGTGCTCGCAGAGATTTTTGACTGTTTCGCGGAGCTTTGCGTAGCGCGACTACGCAAATTCCGCCCACCCCTAACATTGGTGGTGTCGACCTGGTCTATCTGCAGTGCTTTTGTTCCTGCAAATGTTACCAATAGTATGCTTGGAGCTGTCTTAGACCTACGGCTGGATGCTCCACTGGGAATTTCAATGCTGCCATGTGTCCATCACTCGATGAGAACAGTCCCTCCTCCATCATTAGTGGAGCAATCCTTTTCAAATAGGTGGCCTCACTGGGAATGGGGGACATCTGGTAAAAGTGACACCCAGGCAAAAGGCAATTTACTAATTATTTGGCACCACATTATTGCTTTTTCACGACAGGACTATTTATTAATTCCAGCTATAGAACTCAATGGTACCACGGGGACGAGGATTTTGCTGAAAGGGGATCTCTTACTATTCTCCTTTGAAACTTCAATTAGCCATGGGTGCATGGAGCTTCAACGCTTGGTGGCTGAGGGATGAAACACTAACTGAGCTTTTTTATGAGGCCATATAAGAAAATTTCAAATTCAATGTAACTCTGATTTCATCTCCAGCCAACTTGTAGGAAGCACCTAAGGAAGTGATTGGGGGCAGGGCTTTCTCCCACATTTGAGGGAAGAAGAAGGACAGAGAGTGAGATAGACAAGCACTTGAAAAGCAGATTACTGAACTGGATCATTAGTTGACAAGTAATTATACGGATATCAGTCTCAGGAAGCTTGAACAGACTTTAGGGCCACAATGGTGGGGACGAAGTCCCAGTATTTGATATATGAGCTGAGAATCAAAGTGCGTAAACTGGGTAAAATGATACTGAATGCTGAATGGAGGGTAGTCACTGTGTCCTTGGCCATTTCAAGATTAATTTGCTGATTACTACAGAACACTCTCTAGGAAACAGAACTCTCTCTCATTGGAAACTCAGAATCTTTTTTCAGTTGACCTTTTTTTATAAGGGCCATATCACCTGCAGAGCTAGAATAACTAGAATTCCAATTACGAGAGATGAAACTCAGCAGGCTATGGTGGAAATGCCCTCAGGAAAAACTCCTGCCCCTAAAAGCTTTTTTGAAGAAATAATACTCTCTTCTGGCACAGCACTTGCTGTCTCTGTTGGAGGAGGCTAAGCAAAGGCTTCCCTTCCACATTACCTACATAGAGAAATTTTAAATACTAATAAACCTGCAAACAAGTGTCCCCTATCTCTTTAATCAGCATGGAATCCCAACCTTTTGCAACAATTCTTGCTAGTAACCTTTTCTGAGTGGCGCACTCACTGGTGCACAGTGATCAAAATGGTTTCATGCCTGGTAGGAGCACAAGGTATTGCTTGAGACACTTGCAGATGGCCCTTACAAGGGCAGCAGAGTTACAGGTTCTTGCCACACTGATCCCAATGGACTTTGAAAAAGCGTTTGATACTGTCCTTTTATGTACTAAATGCTTGTGGAGATTAATTTTGGCTCTCACTGTCTAACATTTATTTCTGCCCAATTCAAAGCACCAAGGGCACAGGTAAGGTCTCTCCCCTCTTCTCTTTACTTTAATTGTGGAGCCCTTGGAGGAGTGGATAAGTAGGGATGCCCAGATTGCAGCATTCCAGTGGCTGTGCAGGCGAGGGTGGAGGAGGGCAATATCTTATTAAACTTTACAAATAATATATATAGCTATATATTAAAGAAAACTGATCACATGAACCGCAAAGATAAATGTTTACTAAAATATACAATAAACATCCCCAATAAAATACACAAAAACAATTTCCTAATTTAACCTACAACCATATTTTCTACATGTGAAACACAGTACTGTATTAATACAAACCATATTACATACCACAATACTTCTGCATACAATATTCTAAAGCCACAATAAAATTGACAAACAGCCCAAAAAATTATAATTGCCTATTTTGTCTCATAATATTTTTACTGTCACATTATTTTGATAACAATATTCGTGTACAACTATATTTAGAACTTGGTATTCAGGTTACATACCACCTGGGTAGCTGCACAGGCACACACTGTATCAATATCTGCCTGAATAGCTCTGCATCCAGTTGACCAATAAAGATCTGCAGCATAAGTATGTTTTAGAACGAGGTGCTGATCATTCCTAGCTCTTTAATGGGACTGAGGTTAGACATAGAGTAGGTTTATTCGCTCACTATATGCACCTTTATTTGTGACCTCAACAAATCCTCATTTGGTAGTTGCTGAATTCCCTAGATCTAGCTCTATGAGGGGAAATGAACAAACCTTAGGCTTAGGCTGGAGAAAAAGCATGGTTCTACAGTGGAAGTAAAGAAAGGTTAGCCTGTATCAAAGAAGAGGTGGATTCCTTTATTTCATCAGTCATTGGCCAATAACCTACTGAAGCATAGCAATGAGCATAACAAAACTATGATGACAAAGATTTTGTTTGAGTATGCCAATTGACATAAGAATTATACCTCTTTAACCAAGAAATTCCAAAAATTAGAGAGTAAATGGTAGAGGCAATAAAGTCAAAGTATAACACTTTATGTGAACCCCAAATGAGACTTGAAATGGAGAAGAGGCCTTTTTTATAAGACCTGAAATTAATGATGATCCATTTTAGTTTTGGTTTTAGTGTTCATACCCGGTGGAAAGTATAATATGCTGTCTTATTATCATGTATTGTTCTCTATCTTCTCCATCCATGTGCTGGGATGGTCGTATGACTTCTTGATGGCTATATTGCTGCACTATATTAATCCAGGGCATTTTAAGTGATCGCAGCTTAAGTCTGTATCTCTGGGATATTAATATATGAGTGCTGTGACTAATCTCTATTACCCTGCTGTTATGGTCATTTGATGGTTGGCTCTGTATAGGTATTGGCACCAGCACACTGCTGGATTTACATTATGCTGCTATATTATCATGCACTGTATTTCTATATTGCACTTTCAGGGAGGATAACCCAAGCTTGCTACTTTGGAGTATTGTATCTGTGATAGCTTTGAGATTTTTCACTGCTATAATATTATGTATTATATTCCACTATTGCACTTTTAGGGAGGATAACCCCAGCTTGCGATTTTTGGTTATTGCACTAGTGATGGCACTGAACATTTACGATTGTATGTCTGCTAAGGAGGTTTTTATGCCATTCTAATTTAATGGATAATTTTTTTCTCCCTCCCCGTTATTTGTTCTTTGTCTTATGCTCTGCACTGTTTATTTTGTTGCTGCCCTCACTGGCTCGATTTGTTCATGTAATGTTTCCCATACCATAAGAAAAATCAATAAATATATAAAAATAAAAATAATATTAAATCAATCAAAAATAATAATAAAATAAAGGGACCTCATTAACCTTTTGTAACAACAAAGTGCAAGGCCTGAACAGCAAACTGCACTTTGAGTGAGTTGTTCATTCATTCACCTTGGTATAACAGTGTTAACAATTTGCGCCATTTATAACTACTTAATATAAAGGCTGCCACACTTATTCTTGATGTACGGCCGAACCATTGATGATGCTGACATATGCACCTCTTCACCCATACTGGCCTATGTAAGCACGGATGGTAGCAGGGAGATTGGTCTGTAACTCGCAAGCATTGAAGGGTCCATCGAGGGTTTCTTTTGCAATGGAAGGACAGTTGCGTGTTTCCAAGCATCTGGAAGGGTTTTGGAAGAGATGGATGTGTTCAAAATGGGTATGATCATGGTGCTGATTGCTGCAGTCCTCTAGAATAGGCATGGTGGGGGCAGGGGTATGATGGGCCCCTGAGTGGATGCATTTCATGGTGGTGGCACATTCTTCTGTGGTATATGATGGGCCACGAGGTTAGCATTGGTTCTTTGGATAAGGTCAATGCCACCTGTAACATGGAACTGGTTTAAATATTTTTGTCAGGGTAGGTTCCAGTCTAGCTCTGCTGCTAAAAGTAAATGTTGTTTTTGCAAATTCTGCATTTTTTTTAAACAAAGCAACAAGCATCAAATTGGCTCTCTGCAATGTCCCTGAATGGATCCACTGTATGACACAATGATGAATCATGGCGGCTTCAAGATGGACACAAACTCAGCTTCATGACTCATATTGCACACAGGAAGAAAGCTGCCACCTGTTTCTGCTCCAAAAATGAAGGTCATTCTTCCAGACTTCAAAACAGCCTTCCCTAAGTTAACCTCACCATCCAAGATGTGCTGCATTGCCTATATTGCCTAGAAAGCAACCAAGCAAAGTTCTTGCAACCCCTGTGCAGCAGTAGCATGGCATTCTTGATAGAAGAAAGTGAAGGAATAAAATAAGCCTTCTTCAGCTCTGCATCCAGGGTATAGAATTCCACCTTGGTGCGGGTCTGACAGGTGACAGCTCATCTCCACTTATGAAAGGATCTGAAGGCCCTTCTCTCAAACAACACATCGCATTTTCACCAACTGGTGACTGAACTTCCTCTGAAGAGGATTTATACATTCACCTTTCCCCAGCCTATGTAGCCAAGCCTCATCCCTCGTAGCCCATGTCGCTATTATACCCTTGTAATAGTTTCCTAAAAGGGATGTCTATTAATGAAAAACATCCATATACAGAGCTGTATCAGTTGCGTGATGACTCCTGGCATGATCTTGTGCCTGACCTTAGGCAGGCAGTGTCAGCCATCTCCTAACAAGAGAACAAATGACTTGTTCCCCCAGGGCATAAGATAAGAATACTCATGTGCCTGAATCACTGGAATTTGCACACTGTTGCTCAGATGAGACCCTGGCGCAATGGGAGGTGCCGAAAAAACATTATGTTAATACATAAGTAGTACACACTAAACACACCAAATTGAATTTAATGCCTTCCTCACTGCCATCAGATAAATTAGTGTTTGGGAAAGTTTGAAAAGCCCAACCATCTTCAGAGTTTCTAACTTTGGGTAACCAAACCACATCACAAACGACCTGCTCTTGCTAAGCCCCAGGGAAACTAACAGTTACTGACCACATAACCCACCATCTATAAAAGTATGGGCCTTTCATTATAGAAAGGGCCAAGGTACATAGCTGTGAAGGGCAGGAGGGTCCCGCCATAGAGAATCATCAAATAGTGTTTATGGGCCCTGACTGGAGACAACTCTGATAGAAGACCGTAAATCCAAACCCTGATGGGTCCCAACAAAGGAAAACCCAGACTTTGTTCAAACCATTTGGCCCACTGTGTGCACACATACACACAGACTCACACGTACAGCTCAGGTATGGTCACAAGACCAAACACTTTTCAACACTACCTCATTGTTTCGAAGGTCAAAAGAGCTCATTAGGGCTTGACAACCATTGTTGAAATATACAATATTGCTTATACAGAAATACCCTGTCATAAGCTCTATGGACACTTCATTGAAACAACTACTATGGCACAGTGACTAACCCTTTTGGTCCTGAAGAATGCCTCTGAACCCCAGTTGGGGGTCACATATAGACAGAAACATGCTGACCTAATTTAGGGGTATATTTGTTGATGACCCCATGTCCTGTATTCTTTTAATCCTGTCCTGCGAGACCGCATATTAAAGACATTGGTCTCCCAGAGGCAGTTTTATTCTAAAAAGATTTCTTTTTGCACTCTGCCCCTCACTCTCCCCATCTACGGTCCCTTCTCCATAGAAAACACCTCAGCTCCTCTTCTAGACTAGAAGAGTTGTAGCCCACACCAGGGACCTTGCGTCATTGGTTTGAGGAGGGAACCCTATGATGAAGCATGTCACCCTTGGGTGAGTGAGCGTTCTCGTCCTAAGAAAAGGTATTCCCCACCTCACCCCACCTTCCCTATGCTCTAGACGCACATATCCTTCCTTGCTCCAATGTGGATAACACCTCACGAGTGGGGACCCTTTTTCTTTTTGCGCCTGTGTTTTGCTTGAGAACGTACTTTTAGTGAGTATACAAATGTTTTAACCTATACTATGCAGTTTGCATGCAGCCCTGTGATGACAGTTCATAGGCCACTGTGCTATATTCGTTTTCTAACTTATAAACTGCAAGTAAAAAAAGGATCTCTGTGACAAAAGCAGTAATTAACTGAGCTATCTAGTTAAAATACGCTTCTGTGATTTGCATGGTACCCGTTCTTTGCAGCAAGTATATTAACCTATTAACTAAACAAGACAACCATCAGCATCAAGAGGCAATATTAACCTGAGATATTCTTAATACATGCTTTGTCATATAGCAACTCTTGGCTGGCTCTCCCTGCATCTCTTCAGTAATTCATCAGTGCAGTCATAAGGACCGTCTCTACTCCCACAGTCACGTGGTAGAACTTTAGACGGAAAGGTCTAACTTTGAAAAGATAATGATCCAGCATGATTTAAAAAAAATCATAATACACAACACATTTGTACACTGAAGACACAAAAGGCTGAAAGAACACATTGCACACAATAGACACAGTGACACATTAGACCGAGACAAGTGTAGTGGGTGACACCATAAAAGCGTGCTTTAAGACGTGAGATGAAGAAAACACATTCATAAGACTATGTAGGTGCAAGAATGTTTAGCAATGAGGTACAGGCTTGAGATTTTGCAAATTGATTCTAGAGACCATGTAGTTTACGAAATATGAGAAACGATTTTAGTAGAATAAAATATTTTAAACGTGCATTTATATGAATATCATACAATTATGTGGCAGTAGGATATTTCCAATGTTAGCCATTTGTATGTAATAATATTTTGTCCGAGTTCTTTATAAATTTATACATTCTTCATTTGAATTTATTTATTTTCATTATGTTTGAAGTAAAGTCAGAGCTCATTTCATTTAAACGTGCAATGCTAACTTAAAGGCTTTCACAAATGTTTTTCTAATGCTGACCTTTCCCCTGATTTAATACAATGGATCGTTCGTTGCAAGTAAAATGTTGCTTTTTTTGTCCTGTGTACTTCTACACACTGACATTCTTGTATGCTTTTAAAATGCTCACAGTGAAATATTCCTGTGGGAATAAAATTTCAGCTATGGCTATAAGTCGCAATTTTGTATATCTTCTCTATCAAAGTTAGGACGGTGAGGACCCACACACTTTCACTTCTCATGACTAGCATGGGAAACCAGCCTGATGTTTCAGTCATCCCAGGTGGCATGATAAGAACTGGGACATTGGCTAGTCTTTCGATGGTGGTGTGATGTTACGCCACTGGATTTTACAAAATACCTTATAAAAGAAGTAACCTCAAAGGAGGGGCAACAACAGTCATTCTGATTTTTCCTACTTGGGATCCGGATGCTATGCTGATTGATCTTTACTTTTGGACTGTTTATCGATGCTACAGTCAGTAGCTGATGGACTGAGACCTTCTTTGCTGAACCATTTTTATTTTTACAAATTCCTATTTTGCCTTTAAGCTTTAAGCTAATGGACTCATCCATAATGGACTTTGAATCTGTGCCTTTCCCTTTGTCTCGTAGAACCTGAGCTGTTAGAAATTTGAACCATCCTTCTGCTTTAGGGAAGTGGGACTTTTTACTCTGAATTTTATAATTGCCCAACAAAAGATTTGCCTAAATGCTTGATGCATTAATGCAAGCTGTGATATTCTTGACTGAAATTCTTAAGAAACTGCTCATTCTGATGATTTTTGATTATTTAATACAATAACCAAAATTAATCTAAATTTGTCTGAGCCTATTATTAAGTCCTGTTGATTCTTCCATTTTGACAGTGACAAATGTTTTAAATGCGTTGTGGGGAGAATCATCGAGCTCTATCAGAACATCAGGTTTTGCTTCTTCTGTGTTGTGTAACAATCACAGAGCTATACGTTTGTATAATCCTCACTCGTCTTAACTTCTTTAGGACATAGGGACTTTCCGTTGCTATTCTTTATTTCTATAGCATGGTCTTGAGAGTGGTATATCTAAATCTGATTTCAAATCTGTATGTTGGCTGTTAATTTATAGTCCTCATTGCACAGCTAGCATGGAGTTTGGTCACCCTAATTTCCACCCCTCCTATCGATGGAGAAAGATTCATCAGAGGATCATTGCCTCTGTGGTAAATGAAAACGCTTTAGACTGTCTATTCATAAATGGCCCAGTACAGTTAGAGGAGTAAGGAGAGTAAGCATAAAATTACATTTTACACACTGCTTCACGCTGCAACACATCTGGTAGCAGAGCTATGCTTCTGCCTAGTGAATTGAGATTTAAGGGTGCTTAAAATAGTCCTTAGCCCAAGTCCAAAGAGTCCATCATTTATGGTTCAGCAAAGAGAAGGTTTGATGCAGTGCTGATGGAGTATCGCTCTGGACAGAGTCAACGTATAGCAGCAGCAAAGGAGTGTGAGTATTATTAGGGATGCACGTTGCTTTGCTTAAGATTGTGGCTTTTGAGATGGTGGTGTGTGGTTGAGCGGAGTGAAATGGTTAAAGTCCATGTATGATTGTGGCACTTTTGTGCAAAGTTGAAGTGGCCTAAGATCTAGAGAGATAGTTGTCTCAGTGTAGAAGACACCTAGTAAGTTGTCTGATGGCTTGTGGAGTTGATCGTGAGGCATCATCATGACAACACCGGTGGACAGTCAAAATATCGATTTTTAAATATCGAAGCACAGTTATATCGAGTTTTAAATATCGTAGGGACAAAATATCGAAGTCAAGAATATCTACAACCAGAATATCGAAGTTAAGGTAAGAAATATCGATTTTGCAAATATCGATGTTAGTAATATCGATAGTTAAATTATCGATATTAATAATATTGATATTTATATGAGTGTTATGTATTTTAGTATGTATTTAATATGTATGTGTTCTATATTTTTGTTAAGTATTGTACTGTTTTTTTAAATATATGTATAAATTTTTTAGAAATTAGTAAAAAAAAATTAAGTAAATTTGGCATTTTAGTACCGTAGCGGGTTGTGGGTTTATAGGGGAATAGGGTGGGAAGTAATTTAATTATAGTACATTAAATAATAATTTTTAGGAATTATTAATTTATTTTAATTGAATTTTGTGTTTTATTTCTGTAGCGGGTTGTGGGTTTATAGGGGAATAGGGTGGGAAGTAATTTAATTTTAATTAAGTAATTATTAATTTTTAATTATTGTTATTAATAATTAATTTATTGTTAATTAATTATTAATTGGTAATTAATTATTATTAATTGATAATTATTGTATTTGTATTAATTTATTATTGGAGTGGGTTGTGTGTTTTTAGGGGAATAGGGTGGTAAGTAAATTATTTGTAATTACGTAATTAAGAAAAATTGAGTATTGATAATTAATGTTTTTGTTAATTAATTATTAGTTGGTTATTAATTTCCATTAAATATTATTTATTGGCATTGATAATTTTTCTGTTAATTAATTATTACTTTTTTATTAATGTTCATTAAATTATTTATTACATATTATTTATTGGTATTGATAATTAATTTTTTTGTTAATTAATTATTAATTGGCTATTAATTTTTATTGCATATTATTTATTATTATTGACATTTTTTGAATTTAATTATTAATTGCAAATTAATTTTTATTAATTGATTAATTGAAATATAATTTAATTGTGTGAAATTTTATGTGGAGTGTGTTGTGTGTTTATTGGGGAATAGGGTGGGTAGTATTTAATATTATTAAAGTAATTATTATTTTTGATATATTTGTAGTTTTTTTTTCTAAATTTATTAATAAATCATTATTTAATTACAATATTTATTTCATTTATAAGTATGTTATTTTTAACATCTACGTTGTCCAACGCTTTCCCTACTGTTCCACTCACTGGAGTGGGAATAGTAATTTTTACCCCTACGCTATCCAGCGCTTTCCCTACTGTTGCACTCTCTGGAGTGGGAATAGTAATTTTACCCCTACGCTATCCAACGCTTTCCCTACTGTTGCACTCACTGGAGTGGGAATAGTAATTTTTACCCCTACGCTATCCAGCGCTTTCCCTACTGTTGCACTCTCTGGAGTGGGAATAGTATTTTTTACCCCTACGCTATCCAGCGCTTTCCCTACTGTTGCACTCTCTGGAGTGGGAATAGTAATTTTTACCCCTAGGCTATCCAGCACTTTCCCTACTGTTGCACTCTCTGGAGTGGGAATAGTAATTTTTACCCCTACGCTATCCAACGCTTTCCCTACTGTTGCACTCTCTGGAGTGGGAATAGTAATTTTTACCCCTACGCTATCCAGCGCTTTCCCTACTGTTGCACTCACTGGAGTGGGAATAGTAATTTTTACCCCTACGCTATCCAGCGCTTTCCCTACTGTTGCACTCTCTGGAGTGGGAATAGTAATTTTCACCCCTTCGCTATCCAGCGCTTTCCCTACTGTTGCACTCTCTGGAGTGGGAATAGTAATTTTACCCCTACGCTATCCAGCGCTTTCCCTACTGCTGCACTCTCTTGAGTGGGAATAGTAATTTTTATCCCTACGCTATCCAGCGCTTTCCCTACTGTTGCACTCACTGGAGTGGGAATAGTAATTTTACCCCTACGCTATCCAGCGCTTTACCTACTGTTACACTCTCTGGAGTGGGAATAGTAATTTTTACCCCTACGCTATCCAACGCTTTCCCTACTGTTGCACTCTCTGGAGTGGGAATAGTAATTTTTACCCCTACGCTATCCAGCGCTTTCCCTACTGTTGCACTCTCTGGAGTGGGAATAGTAATTTTTACCCCTACGCTATCCAACGCTTTCCCTACTGTTGCACTATGTGGAGTAAGTATATATATTAATTTATATGTATATGTTTAATTTATTTTAACATTTAATGTATTAGTTATTATTTTTAAATCTCTTTTAATATTTTTAACTATATTTCTTTTAATTATATGTATTATTTACTTAATTTTACATTATTATTAAAACATTAAAAAAAACGATATTTTTAACTTCGATATTTTTGACAACTATATATTTTTTTCGATATTTTTGTACTTACCTTTATGTAGATTGGACTTCGATATTTTTGACTTCTATATTTCTGTGTCGATATTTTTGCAGGTCGATTTTCTGTCCGTCGATATTCTGTCAGACATTCGACAACACCATGGTAAGGGTTCTCTTCGTGTGTTAGTGGTGGATGATTGGATTGGTTGATCTCAAGTGCACAGGGAGTAACTATATACATTAAGGGTTAAATCACGCTAGTCGAGATTTCATTGCGGTGAATGAGTGTAGAAAGTTTTGTTACCTTGTGAGTACGGATATCCTTTAGTGGAGCAGACAGTTTATTTGTTGCTTGCATTGTATTGTTATATTTTGCTTTGAGAAAACGCGCCAAAAAGAATTGTGAAGTAGGGTGAGCTACTGCGAGGAGTGAGTTTGACATCACAGGTTGCCACGCTGCAATAGGTTGGTTGGTGTAAAGCCATACTGGGATTGGTTGACTACATCATAAGAGCTGCACTGTTATTGGTTGAGATTGCTGAGAAGGTGGATTGTGGGAGAATAACATTTCTTGAATTTACTGAAGTCATTTGTGAATACAGAATTGAGAAAAAATTAAATTTTTCCAGTCATTGCGAAAACTTGTAAAGAAAGATGAGACTGCATTTGCCAAGATGAAGGTAGAGGTACCGCCCGAGGGTACACCAGGAAACATTATTATGACAGACAAAGGATAATATCCATGTTTGTGGCTTGAGATTTGGCATACACTTACTGAAAAGGACGAGGAATTACAGTTCCCTAATTATGGGACATTTAATTTGAGGATTTTAGAAAATTTAAGAAAAAGAATATACAAGATGAAAGAGCCTGTTAGACCAACTGTTCTTGAGGCTTTGAATACCTGGGAACATATTGCTTAACAGAAAGATACAGAGAAATTCCAATGGAAGTATAGGAGAACAATGGATCATTACACAGAAGCTAGATAGGATGCTCAACAGACAATGTGGAGCGCAGATATAATACACGGAACACAAATGTATCCATGTTAGAGGTTGAGGAAGGAGTTGGGGGCAAGAGAAAGAGAAAAAGAAACATTTAGAGACAGAAAAAACCAAAACAGTTAAGAGAGAGAAGAGAGTGACATAGATGATGAACTTTTGAATGAGTTATTACTAAATCGCCCACCACCTTATAATGAGTCACTGAATCTAGACCTGATGCAAATGAGTACGCCAGAGGGACCTAATGCTCCCTTAATGCCTGAAATACCAAAGGAACCAATGCTTATTTCTCCTGTAAGCGGGAGAACAGAAATGTCAGCTCCTATAAATGTGATTGATTCAACTGCAGCCGATGTTTTAACTGTTCCTATTACTATTGGACCTGTTGTGCTCCTTTACAAGTCAGGGCCACAGGTAAGTACAATTCACAATTTGAGTTTGAGTGGAGAGGTGTGGTGCAGCGGCCAGCTGACTTCGGAGCACAGGGTTCACGGTTCGATCCCCGGCTCCGGCGGCACCTCAGCTCAGCACCATGTGACTCTGGGCAATAGCTCACTTAATTTCCACGACGGCCCCCAGCACCTTGAGACCCGTAAGGGTGAGTAGCTGCGCTATATAAAAACGGACTTACTTACTTTTAATTTACTTACAGCATGATGGCCAGTGATTTAAGCACATCTTCCAAACCAACTTCTTCAGGTACAAAACCAAAAAGAGCAAAGAATGACCCGTCATCTCCTATTTTATCTTCCCAGAATCCTGTCTTAGACTCTATCTTGGAAGAGGTACGTGGTCTTCAACCATTTATGTGCGCAACTAATGAGAAACTACAACAAATTGAGGATCGCTGGATTGTTATGGAGGGGAAGATGTCGGAACTAGAACATCGTGTGGGAGATCTTCAAGATATATCTACCAAAATACCTATGTTAGAGAAAGAAATACAAAAACTCAAACTCCACACCGAAGACCTTGAAAATCGAAATCGACGAAATAATCTTCGCCTTTATGGTCTTACGGAGAATATTGAGGGCTCTGATATTCTGTCCTTCTTGAAGAAATTTCTTCCAGATCTCCTATATCTTCAATCTTCGCCTCCTCTTAACATTCAATGTGCACATTGGTTGGGTCGTCTTCAACCTAACTCAACTAAGCCATGTGGTATCATAATGCTCTTTTTGGAATTCACTGATCATATGCATGTCCTGAAGGCTGTCAAAATTAAACGTCGCCTTATTTGATCTGGTCACAATCTTTTTATTTCACAGGATGTCTCTAATGCAACTAATGCCAGTCGAAAAGAATTCTTAGCTCTTCACCCCCAGTTAAGACACTTGAACATTCAATATGGCATTCTTCATCCATGTCTCTGCAAGATCACACATGAAGGAAACTCGCGTTCTTTCGACGATCCGGCTAAGCTGAAACTTTTTCTGCATAGTATTTCATCTCACAACATGGAGACTAATGATTGAGTTCTTTTTCAGTTTGCTGATGTTTCTATTCTAATACATACTTCCTTTTGTTTCTATTAATCTTCTTTCTCTTTTATTCCATTGTACCCTTCTTTCTTTTTCTCTCTGCTGGTAACTAATTGTTTTTAATTTTCAGTAAACTTCGTTTTTCCTTTCTTATCATTCTATATGTCTCCACTCATTAAGAGGCTCTTTGCTGTTTATTTCTTAGTTTCGTTCTTGTCGCCGTCCTTGTTCTCGGTGTTAACATGCTCTTCGTTTACCTGTTAACCGTTTCAATTCAGATCTGGATTTTTTCCCTTGATCTGTCTACCATTTTTCTCCTTATTTCCTCCCCTCTCTCTCCTTCTTTCTTGTATTGGACTTTCTTTTTCTCTACCTTCTTTAACCTTTAATCTTGTTCTCACATGAGTGTTTTCCTAATTCGTTCTTCCAGCCATTTTATCACTTTTGTCTTATATTATGTTGTGGTTGTCGTTAAATGGTGTATTTTTGTCTCTTTTATTGTTCTTACAGCCCATTGTACCTGCTTCCGTATTCCCTTCCTCACCCCGCAACATGTTTAATGTTGTTTCGTGGAATGTCCATGGTCTCGATCACCCTGTAAAGCACCAAAAGGTACAATCTCATTTATCTAAACTTAATTCCCATGTAGCTTTTTTACAAGAAACGCATTATAATTATATTGAATCTCTCAAACTTAAACGTCAATGGGTTAACCAGGTTATTTTTTCTCCTGCTGCTAATTGTAAAAGGTGGTGTTGCCATTTTATTCCACAAATCTCTTAATACTCAAATTTTATCAACTGAATGTGATACGAATGGACGATGGGTTTTGGTTGATGCTATTATATTTCAAAAACAAGTTACTTTTTTCAATATTTATGGCCTAGTTAAATCTGACCCAGAATTTTGGCATAGTATCAAAGTGAAACTTTCTTCTATTCCCAATCCCAACTTCATTGTCGCTGGTGACTTTAATGATTTGTTAGATCCCTTTACTGGTAGAAAATCTAAGTGCAAATTCAAACCTGATAATTCCCATAAAGCTTTTCAATCTGCCATCTCCTCTCGTCCATTCTTTGATGTATGGAAAACTTGTAACCCTGATATATGTGAATTCACATTTTTTTCTAATGTACATCATACTATGTCTCGTATTGACTATGTTTTGGTTTCCAAATCCCTACTTCCCACTATTCAATCATCAGAGATTGGTTCTATTTTTATTTCTGACCATGCTCCTGTTTTATCTTCCTTTGTCCTTCATTACTCCTAAACAGGGCCGGTGGCGCTTTAATAACACTTTATTATCAGACCAAACCTTTATTTCAAAAGCGACCTCGTTTATTAATGAATTTTTTTAAATTAACCACTCTAAAGATACCTCTATCCATAATAGCTGGGATGCTTTTAAAGCTTCCTTCAGGGCCTTTACAATCGCTTCTCTGCCAGGAAGAAAAAAGCATGAAATGCTAACTACCTCTCTACCCTCCAACATATAAAAGCTCTCGAACACGCCTACTTCACCTCCAAATCTTCCTCGAGTTTACAGGATTTGATTAAAGCTAAATCTGCCTTGAACAAAATTGCTACGACTGACGCTTGTAATGTCCTTCTTGAAATTAAGGGGTCGATTCCGATCCCGGTCGGAGGCGCACCTAATACCATTCGGCCGGGAAAAAAAGCCAGGCGAATGCCTGTTTCCCGACCGATTCGCACATACGTCCGAACGAGCAAGTACGATGCGCACAACTGCCCAAATCCCGACCCAGTCGTACTCACCCAACACAGGTCCTGTTCTCCGACCGAGGCGGATCCGGAAACGCAAAATCGAGTCGCACGGAAGCCAAAATGCAGCCCCGTCCGTCCGGACAAGTACGATGCGCTTTCCGTATGCGCCGAACCCGTCGCTACGCACGGCACGTCAAAGCATCCGGGAGAGGCGCACATAAGCTCCGATTCGCGCCACAAGACGAAACACGGCTACGAGACGAACACGCCAGCGACGAGGACGAGGCGAAGCAAAGAGAAAGACGAACGAGACGAACCAACCATGAATCCCATCGTGCCGATCCTACCAATATTCTACATCTATTACCGGAACAGGCACGGACGCGTACGGCGCAGAAGGTAAGTCAGACACCAACAACAAAAACAAACTACACGTACCCGACATATCACACACACACAGAGGGATGCAGAAATTACTTACACCAGCAACAGCAGCACCATAGGGGCAGGATGGCCATCACCAATGCCACATATACACATAGGGGCCTGGATGCCCACCACCACTACCACCCCTACTCAGGGGGCGCCAGATGCCTACCACTACTACCACCTCCACCCATGGGGGGATGGATGCCCACCACCACTACCACCCCTACTCAGGGGGTGCCAGATGCCTACCACTGCTACCACCTCTACCCATGTGGGGTTGGATGCCTACCACCACTACCACCCCTACTCAGGGGGTGCCAGATGCCTACCACTACCACCACCCCTACCCAGGGGGTGCTAGATGCCTGTCACTACTACCACCTCTACCCATGGGGGGCTGGATGCCCACCACCACTACCACCCCTACTCAGGGGGTGCCAGATGCCTACCACTACTACCACCCCTACCCATGGGGTGCCAGATGCCTGTCACTACTACCACCTCTACCCATGGGGGGCTGGATGCCCACCACCACCACCACCCCTACTCATGGGGTGCCAGATGCCTGTCACTACTATCACCTCTACCCATGGGGGGCTGGATGCCCACCACCACTACCACCCCTACTCAGGGGGTGCCAGATGCCTACCACTACTACCACCTCTACCCATGGGGGGCTGGTTGCCTACCACCACTACCACCCCTACTCAGGGGGTGCCAGATGCCTACCACTACCACCACCCCTACCCAGGGGGTGCTAGATGCCTGTCACTACTACCACCTCTACCCTTGGGGGGCTGGATGCCCACCACCACTACCACCCCTACCCATGGGGTGCCAGATGCCTGTCACTACTACCACCTCTACCCATGGGGGGCTGGATGCCCACCACCACCCCTACCCATGGGGTGCCAGATGCCTGTCACTACTACCACCTCTACCCATGGGGGGCTGGATGCCTGTCACTACTACCACCCCTACCCATGGGGTGCCAGATGCCTGTCACTACTATCACCTCTACCCATGGGGGGGCTGGATGCCCACTACCACCCCTACCCATGGGGTGCCAGATGCCTGTCACTACTACCACCTCTACCCATGGGGGGCTGGATGCCCACCACCACCACCACCCCTACCCATGGGGTGCCAGATGCCTGTCACTACTACCACCTCTACCCATGGGGGGCTGGATGCCTACCACCACTACCACCCCTACTCAGTGGGTGCCAGATGCCTACCACTACCACCACCCTTACCCAGGGGGTGCTATATGCCTGTCACTACTACCACCCCTACCCATGGGGGGCTGGATGCCCACCACCACTACCACCCCTACCCATGGGGTGCCAGATGCCTGTCACTACTACCACCTCTACCCATGGGGGGCTGGATGCCTACCACCACTACCACCCCTACTCAGGGGGTGCCAGATGCCTGTCACTACTACCACCTCTACCCATGGGGGGCTGGATGCCTACCACTACTACCACCCCTACCCATGGGGTGCCAGATGCCTGTCACTACTACCACCTCTACCCATGGGGGGCTGGATGCCTACCACTAGTACCACCCCTACCCATGGGGTGCCAGATGCCTGTCACTACTACCACCTCTACCCATGGGGGGCTGGATGCCTGTCACTACTACCACCTCTACCCATGGGGGGCTGGATGCCTGTCACTACTACCACCTCTACCCATGGGGGGCTGGATGCCTATCACCACTACCACCCCTACTCAGGGGGTGCCAGATGCCTGTCACTACTACCACCTCTACCCATGGGGGGCAGGATGCCTACCACCATCAACACCTCCACCCACAGGATGGCAAATGCATGACACAACAAGCACACAGCAACATAAGGAATGCAACAAAAAGACATCCCCCCCAACACCATGACAAGCGTGTGTAGACTGTGTCAAATGCCTACAACACTGAACATGACTTTGAACATACAATGTGACCCCCTATCACATGTGTCACACATAAATGTGTGTGGCCCCCACAATGCAAGCAGACCATGACCACTGTGGCAATGGGGTCTAAGACCCCATCAGCACAGTGACCAAAAGGTAAGTGTGGGGTCCATAGCTGAAGCAAAATTTGCACATTGTGGCAATGGGGTCTAAGCCCCCATCATCACAGTGACCAAAAGGTAAGTGTGGGGTCCATAGCTGAAGCACATTTTGCACATTTTGGCAATGGGGTCTAAGTCCCCATTATCACAGTGACCAAAAGGTAAGTGTGGGGTCCATAGCTGAAGCACCTTTTGAACATTGTGGCAATGGGGTCTAAGCCCCCATCATCACAGTGACCAAAAGATAAGTGTGGGGTCCATAGCTGAAGCACATTTTGCACATTGTGGCAATGGGGTCTAAGCCCCCATTATCACAGTGACCAAAAGGTAAGTGTGGGGTCCATAGCTGAAGCACCTTTTGAACATTGTGGCAATGGGGTCTAAGCCCCCATCATCACAGTGACCAAAAGGTAAGTGTGGGGTCCATAGCTGAAGCACCTTTTTAACATTGTGGCAATGGGGTCTAAGCCCCCATCATCACAGTGACCAAAAGGTAAGTGTTGACATAGAAAAAGCTGCATCTGCCAAACTGCATGGATGATTCCTGGTCACAGAACAACAAACACATCAGTGGCAAAGTAGTGCCTGGGTCCCATAGCAACATAGATTTGGTGAGGCAAACAGTGCAGTGCAAATAAGACATACCTTTGGCCATGTGCAGACAAACATCACCCATGGGGGCTGACACTGTCAACATCCATCAATGACACAATGACAGAAGTGACCATCATAATGCAGACCCACATATTCGCACCAATGGGCACACAAATGTAGATACCCTGTGGAGACTGTAGATGTGAGGTGAACAAATAACATACCATGCAAGCAATGGGACACACAAACAATGATCATTGTGCTGACTGATGACCTAGGAGGCCCAGGGACAGCAGGTCAAACCCACCAAACAACATACAGCCAATAGCACACTAAAGATATGCCAATGCAGTGGTGCACATGCACAAACAGGCAGACCCACACTGCACAACAAACACAACAGGTGAGGGGGGGGTGCCAGTGTCCCCAGGCAACCACATAACACATGATGAGGCCTGAATACCAATTACACAGATGCACATACAGTGCCACACAAAAGTAACTCATGGATCCAAATCCCCTATGTGGGCAATCAGGCATTGTTAGATGAGAGGGAGCACAAATTGCACATGTCACACAAGCATGTAGGAACTGCAACTAACACAGCAAGAGTCAGACCCACCACAGCACTACCCCCAGGGACCCCATATTGTGCTGACACTAGCCTGCATGATAATCCCACTGTGATGACAATGTCAGATGTCGTTCACACTGTGAAACCCAGCCATGTGTCCTGAGCAACTAACTACCATCACACCTACACAAGCTCCAACCAATCAGCATGGCCTGCCAGCCAAGGCCAATATGGAGGTAGGGGTCTGGCCGTGCAACAACTCACTTCTGCACACACTCAACACCACACACCCTGATCTCCACCAATGTGCAGCAGTGAAGCTCACATGGACAGGTGACATTGCACATGCACCCATGACAATACCAGGGGTGGTGGTGGGAACCAAGGTGCAGAAACCCATCACACATGGCCAGTCAACAAGACTTGCCAATGTCTGACACACAGCACAGTATGCTGTACATGGGCATGATGTGAAATCCACCACAATCAATGGGATCCTGGCCATAGTCACACACCAATGAAGAAGCCAAGGTGACACATGAAGAACACACGTACACAACTACCAACATTGCAGCGCTGACCCTGAGGAGTGGCAGCAGTCACACACACATCGTGTCACAATCACTGTAAGCTAACACAAACTGTAAATCACATTACTCGTGTAGACAACAAGTGCCAAGGGGAATCCTGAATGTGTCCCATCTGCGTTTGCCCACATCCCCAGCACTGACAACAAAGACAACCTGGGATGACAACCTCATGAACATTAGTTTGCCATGCACCCACATCACAGAGAAACCAGGTCCAAGATGCTGGATGAACACAGAACAACTCAGCAAGCATCACAAACAGGAACATCCCTAGGGACACAGCCTGTGTAGGAAAAGGGAAGGGAACACGCACAGACATGCCTACACAACACAGGCCCACGCAATGTCACCAGATTACACACTGCCATGAGGGCACAACACTCCTGTGGAAGGTCCGCTGTGCCAAACCTTGTCTGTGCACGACCCAAACATGTCAGCAGAACACTCCGTCAGTGAGTCAACAACCACAACACACAGAAGGCTCTGCACACATCAGCCTGGGTATGGGGGTGTCACGTCAGTCATCTGCACAAACACCAAACACGTGTCAAGCAAGTTGCACTGTATGCACAGATGAGTCCTTCGACATTGATGTGCAAAACTGCATGTCCAGTGGAGCTGGGCACACAGTCAGGGAAATAGGAACATTGAACAGTGCTAAGCCCACCAGATGTGCATCAGAGTAAGACAAAGATATTTATTTACAAATGCAAAAAGGACATCCCTGTGTCAAATGCTGAACATTACACTCTCAGACTGTAGCAAAGGATGCCATAGATCCAGAATACAACAGGACACATGTTCCATGGACCACATGGAGTCCATCACTGCAACACTTCATCGCCCTGATGTGAACACTATTACAACTGCAAATGCAGGATGCTACTCATCCACATCATGCACATCAAAAGAAAACCCAAAAGTAAACAAAAATAGGCTTTATTCAGCAAATGTCAGGGTAAAAACGGAAGTCCAAAAGAAACTAAGGCCAATGGCCAGTCCAAAATAACAGTACCAATGGGGTGAGAAGTGACAACTGGTCACACATTGCTTGCCTGCACTGGTACGGTTGGGGGACATCCCCCTTGGAGGGGCATACAAGGGGCAGGCCAGGCACCGCAGGGACAGGATCAGGGGATGGCAGAGTGAGGCAGTGAAGGGGTGGTGGGTGCAGGAGTGTCACCGGCAACTGCAGTGGAGGTGTCTGACTCAGGGGGGGCCAGCACCACCGTGGTACACAAGTCAGTTGGTGTGGGTGCCACAACCACTGCAGTGGGCTGGACTGATGTAGTGGACTGGGTACCCACTGCAGTGCCCGAGTCAGACGTGGTGGTTGTGGACTCCACTGCAGTGCATGACTCCAAGGAAGTGGAAGGGTGGGCAGATGAGGTGGGCAGGACAGAGGGGGGACCCGGTCACAACAACAGTGCCACTAACAGGCAGAGCGTCTGGGTTGGGGGTGGAAGAGCAAGTGGCAGGGGGAGGGCCTAAGCAGTCTGGGGATGCGGTATCGGTGTGTGGGGGAACCTGGGGCAGGGTGTGGCGGGGGAACCTGTGCAGTGGTGGCCTGGGGGATGGAGGAGAGAGACTGGGCGCTGGAGCTGCGTGGTGGTGGTGGTGGGGTCTTGCTCTTCCTGCTCCGGGGGGACTTCCTAATGGGCTCCTGTGTCTGCCTGCGCCTGGGGGAGGGTGTCCGGGGGCGAGGGGCACTCCTCTCTGTGTGGGTGGACTTCCTCTTCCCCTGGTGTGCTGGGTCAGGAGGAATGGTGGGGAAGAGGCCGAGGTCACACAGGAAGACCTGCTGTGTATGTGTGGTAGCAGGCGAGGCAAGGGAAGGGGTCTTGGAGGGAGAGGATTTGGAGGACTGCGGAGTGAATGTGGATGCCTGTGTGTGTGTGTGTTCCCCATCCCCTGTGTCTGTGGTATCAGTCCCCTGAGGATGCTTGTGTGCACGTCTTGCCTTACTCTTGGGTGTGTCTGTGGTGCTTGTGTCTGTGTGTATGGTTGACTGTGCAGGTGTGCATGTGCTTTGGACAGGTAGGGGGGCAGGAAGTATGGATGGGGCAGAGATGGGAGGGGTGAGGGACTGTTGGAGGAGGGACACTGCTGCCATCAGGGAGGAGTCCATGGACCTATTGCTCCTCTGTAGGGCAGACATACCCGTCGAGATGCCCTCCATGAACGACACCAGCTGTGTCAACAGTAGTGGTGTGTGCATGGAGGACACTCAGCATTGCTGTCTGCCCTACATGGAGCTGCCGAAGGAGGTACACAGACTCCTCACTCAGGGCAGCAGGGGACACAGGGGCAGGGGCTGCGGTGCCTGGCACGAAGGAGACACGCTCCCGAGCACGGGAGCCTCCACGGACCTCAGGAATGGGAGCCGATGGGAGGGCGGTGGTGGTGGTGGTGGTGGTGGCGGGGCCAGACAGACTAGCTGGCCTTTGGTGGCTGCCGAGACCCGCCTCCACAAGGGAGTCATCCTCCGAGCTGCTGTGGTCCCCAGCTGAGGTGGATGGTGCTGAGGACTCCTCGGTGTGGCTCCCCTCGCCCTCCGTGCCACTGGGTCCCTCTGACCACTCGTCCGATGCTGACCCAGTCTGGCTCCGCTGCTCCTCCTGGTCCGTGGAGCTGTCCCCTCCTGTGGCCGTGGATGTATCTTCAAACAATTAGGGAAACAGACAAACATCAGTCACCTGCACTGACCGCACACACCACAGTAAGTACAGCACATTACAGAGCAAGCCCTGGCATCCTTAGTTGAACATTGCCTAAAGTCCTCACACAGATTCGGGAAGCCAATTGTCAGTCTGATGGTCAACCATGGGACTCACACCCCTCCTGCCCTTGCACCCATCTGTCTGGTGCCTGTCTGATGGTAAGACCCCAGTGTGGACACATGCACCACCTACACAGTTGTTGGACATTGCAGGGAACACGGTGAAGCATGTGAACATGCACACATCACATCTCTTGCCACTGAGTCAGTGCAGGTGTCCGGATAAAGGGATGGCCAGATTCTAATTAGAAATGCATGTGATGCATACCAGCACCAGACACCATGATGCACCCATGTCCGGATAGTCAATGCCACAATGGGGTGCATGTTGCACATGTACCTCCCCTGCAGGATCAGTCCCAGGAAGTTGAATGCCATGACACAGGAATGCATGCAAAGTCATACATTACTGTCTCAAGTCACATGGCCATGGCAGCCAGACAACAACAGTCTGCACTGTGTCACAACCCGAGGGCATGGGGAATGCAAGTAATGTGACTGACAAGTGCACATGTCCATCCCCCAGAAACCACATCATCTGTACTACTTTTTGACCACGTCATGCCAACTGGACATATGGGGGACATGAAACACAACTCTCTGAACATGAGCACCTCACAGTGTGCTGTGAATGAAAATACAGCTTCCTGAAAGTCACAGTCGCAAACACCTGTGTGCACAGTCAAGTGATCAGACACCTATGAGTCACAGAAGTATCGTCTATCATGGTCACATCTCAGATGGCATGCTGAGCCCCAAACGATGAACATACCAGTAGTCCTGACAACGAAGACACAGCACAATGACACAGAGGCAGACACCTGAGGGTACATTTCACTGATCACGACATGCCAGATGATACACGGGAGTGGGAGTACAGAGTGTATTGTATGCACTGGAGTAGGCATGACTGTCCAGCTCCACCTGTAAGAGGGATGAGTCCTGGACAGTAGGCAGGTGGCTAAGCATGTGTGACACACTGGATACACATACTCCTGAGGCCCAAATATTGTTCACACCAGCAGCATGGGTGTGTGCCACATTCCCCAGGGACATGTGGTGAGTCAGAGCAGCAAGCGGACCACATATCAAAGTTACACGCAGATCAGATGTCAGAACTTAGGCACTGTGTAGGCAATTGACCCACCCATGAATCGCACAACATAGTCACGGGAACAAATGCTGTCCCCCACCTTGAGCAAAGCAAAATGCAATGACACAGTCCCCAAATGACACAGTTTCCTGACTATAAGGGCCACACATATGCGTATCAGAGGAGAAGTGGGCATGTAACAAATGAGGGACATGGGTCCTGGACCACATGACTGATGTACTGTGGAAGTTTAACCAGGCCAGAGGAGGGCACATGGCATGTCAGACAAAGTGCACAGTGCAGTCATGGACTCACCCCCTCCTTGCTGCTGTCTGTCCCTCAGCTGCCCATCCAGGTCAGGGAAGACCACCGCCAGGATCCGGAGCATGTGGGGGGTCAGGGTCCGGTGTCCGCCCCTCCTGCGAGGAGGCGACAGCTTCAGCTGGACCCTTGCGATCCTCCGGGTCCAGCCACGAAGGTCCTGCCACCTCTTTTGGCAGTTGCGGATCCTGCGCCTGTAGACCCCCACGGATCTTACTTTCCGGGCGATGGTCAGCCAAATTTCCTGCTTCTGGTGGGCATCAACCTGTGAGGATGACAAAGTGAAAAGGCCATTACTACACATGCAACATATCCGTGCATCACACAGTTGGATATACATGTCTCAATTACAGGGGCATATGATGTACACAGGCAGTGCAACAATGGCTATGAACAGTTTGCCAGCAGTCACTACATGGTATCATTGCATGGGAAGTAAACCTAGTTGGAATGCACTGTTACTGCACTGTACCAGTTCAGTGCATGTAACTACACACTTTGGGGTGTGACAACTACTCAGTGGGCATGCTAGCCAGTGGTGTGCACAGTGAAAGTCCTGCTAGTCAGACAACATGCACAATTAGTGATGCAGTGGACAGCACACTCACCTGCTCCCCTGGTTTCCCATACAGCTTGCTGTACTGTGGAAGGAGGCTGTCCAGCAGGGCCTGGTTCTCCTCAAGGCTGAAGGCTGGGGCTCTCTCCACAGTACGTGCCATTGCAGGAGCCAGAGGATGCATAAACAGCAGCAGTGTTGGTGGCAGATGTCGTCCTGGAGCATGTAGTGCAGGCAAGTGAGCTCTCAGGGGAACAGCCAGCATTATATGTGTGCTGCAGAGGCAGATACTGTCCCATGTGTCCAAAGTGATAGGTCCAAGTCGTTTGCATCTTCTAAATCTGACCAATCCATGGTATAGCAGCACTAATACACGCCCACAGCATCCTTCAAATCTTCAACTTCATGACACCCATGATTTTGCAACATTGTTGTGGCTGGCCAACTGAATTCACTGCATCAGACTCGTTGGAGCTTCGAAAACGCGTCCGTTGCCATGCCAGGCCCCAGCCAATGTGTGCGCACCGATCGGTCCATTGCTGTACAACGCGTACCAGGCATACAACGCGTACCCGCTCACATTGAATGCAATGGGCCGGCCGGGCACACCGATCGGTCCATTGCTGTTCAACGCGTACCAGGCATACAACGCGTACCCGCTCACATACGATGCAATGGGCCGGCCGGGCACACCGCCCGGTCCATTGCTGTTCAATGCGTACCAGGCATACAACGCGTACCCGCTCACATTGAATGCAATGGGCCGGCCGGGCACACCGATCGGTCCATTGCTGTTCAACGTGTACCAGGCATACAACGCGTACCCGCTCACATTGAATGCAATGGGCCGGCCAGGCACACCGATTGGTCCATTGCTGTTCAACACGTACCAGGCATACAACGCTTACCCGCTCACATACGATGCAATGGGCCGGCTGGGCACACCACTCGGTCCATCGCTGTTCAACGCGTACCAGGCATACAACGCGTACCCGCTCACATACGATGCAATGGGCCGGCCGGGCACACCGATCGGTCCATTGCTGTACAACGCGTACCAGGCATACAACGCGTACCCGCTCACATACGATGCAATGGGCCGGCCGGGCACACCGATCGGTCCATTGCTGTTCAACGCGTACCAGGCATACAACGCGTACCCGCTCACATACGATGCAATGGGCCGGCCGGGCACACCGATCGGTCCATTGCTGTTCAACGCGTACCAGGCATACAACGCGTACCCGCTCACATACGATGCAATGGGCCGGCCGGGCACACCGATCGGTCCATTGCTGTTCAACGCGTACCAGGCATACAACGCGTACCCGCTCACATTGAATGCAATGGGCCGGCCGGGCACACCGATCGGTCCATTGCTGTTCAACGCGTACCAGGCATACAACGCGTACCCGCTCACATACGATGCAATGGGCCGGCCGGGCACACCGCTCGGTCCATTGCTGTTCAACGCGTACCAGGCATACAACGCGTACCCACTCACATTGAATGCAATGGGCCGTCCGGGCACACCGATCGGTCCATTGCTGTACAACGCGTATTGCGAATACAACGCGTACCCGCTCACATTGTATGCAATGGCCAATGTGTGCGCACCGATCGGTCCATTGCTGTACAACGCGTATTGCGAATACAACGCGTACCCGCTCACATTGTATGCAATGGCCAATGTGTGCGCACCGATCGGTCCATTGCTGTACAACGCGTCCCTGGACAAGTCACTGGCATATGTCACCATGCCTGTCACAGGTGAACATATGCCAGCCACATATACTTCCCAGGGAGTGAGGGGCACACCTACAACACCACAGCCTGTCCACACTGTATCCTAAGGCATGTAAGGCTGCATTACCTATTCCGTGTATGGGGGTGAACATGTTGTTCTGTGGGTGTCACTTCGGGGCAGCCACTCCCAGGCAGTGCACGTGTTCATGGGGACAGGATCCTTGGTGTGTCGTGCACATGACCACTGTGATGTGCAACTGTTCATTCCTGAGCATGTGGCATGGTCACATTTCACGGTGGTGTATGTGTATGTCATGTCACATACCCCCTGAGTCCCATGTGGGACGGTATGTACGTCCCAGGGTGACCCATTGGCACAATAGTGATGGTCCTCCACAGTCTGTGTGCATGTTGTGTTTACAATGTCTCTGATTCCATGTGCACAATGGGAGACAGTCTCCACATCCACGTTGTTTGTGCATGAACTTTGATGTTGTGCGTGTGTGTGTCACAGACGTCCATGTCTGTCCTGACGAGGCAACAGGGACCACTACCTGTGGGGGTCATGGTTATTTTGCTGTGGTGTATTCATGATGCACCATGTCATGCCAGTGTCCATGTGGCAATACAGGGTCCCTGGGAATCTACCTGTCGATGAGCTGTGATGCCTGGGGCACATCTGTCCACACATGTCACTGTGGGGTGTGTTTGGAACGTGGCAGCAGTAGATGGGAACTGTGACACGGCCTCATGATATCCCATGGTACAACATGGGACTTGTTGATGCCACTTGTTGAACTGTGATGTTAGATGTTGGCCATGTAGGTGCCATACATGTCCTTACGGAACTGCACACATCATGTACTTGTGTCTCATAATGATGTATCATGTGATATTGTGTATGGTCAATGCCACATATGTGGGGTGACTGACATTCTTTCTTTCTTCACCTATGCACTGCAGGGCACCAGCTGTCCATAGACCATTCCCTGACCTTGCATCCATGGTGGAACGGGACTGCATCCGACGGTACCGCTTCACCAGGCCGCTGATTGAGGAATTGACGGTGCGCTTGGCCCCACATTTGCAACCTGGCCGGACATACCCCACAGCGCTGACCCCCAAGGTGAAGGTGATGGCAGCCCTACACTTCTTTGCCACCGGTACCTTTCAACACACTGTGGCGTCTGCTGGTGGGATGTCACAGACCATGTTCAGCCGTGTGCTCCGCGATGTTTTGGAGGCTATGTTGAGATACCTGAACCAGTACATCTATTTCCCTAGACCTCATCAACTCACTGACGTGAAGAGTGACTTCTATGCCCTGGGGAGGATGCCGCATGTCATTGGCTCCATTGATGGGACACATGTGGCTTTGATACCACCACAGGCACATGAGCAGGCATACAGGAACCGCAAACATTACCATTCGGTCAATGCACTGGTGGTATGTCTTGCTGATATGAGCATCTCACACGTGTGTGCCCGTTTCCCCGGTTCTGCACACGATGCCTACGTGATGAGGAGTAGTCGCATCCCGAGGATGATGTCACAGATGCGGAACCAGCGTGCCTGGCTTGTCGGTGTGTACTGACTTTGTACCATTGTGTGTGTTCTGCGATGTAGTATTCCACCCTCTTTTCCAAATCAGCTAATGTGCAATTGTCCATATGTAGGTGACTCTGGATACCCCAACATGCCGTGGTTGCTGACGCCCCTCAGGAACCCTGTGACACCAGCCCAGATGCGCTACAATGAGGCACATGGTCGGACCAGGAGAGTCATTGAGCGGACATTTGGTCTCCTGAAGAGCCGCTTCCGCTGCCTGGACAAGACAGGAGGGGCCCTCCCATATGCCCCAGCAAAGGTGTGCAAGATTGTCATCGTCTGCTGCATGCTACACAACCTGGCTGTGCGGAAGGAGTTGCCTCTCATCCTGGATGACGATGATCAACATCCGCCACCTGTGGAGGATCCTGGCCTGGACCACGATGCCAGTGATGATGATGATGATGATGGTGATGTCCGCACACAGCTCATCACCAACTTCTTCAGCTGAATGTGAGTATCCGGAGATGTCATGTCAGTGATGTGAGTATGCATGATATGTGTTGGTGGTGCTCTGGTGCTGTTTGAGTGTGGCCATGTGCTACATGACTGTATGCGTGTAGCGATGTGTCCTTACAGGTAGTCTGTACTCCCCAACAGTGTTGACATGCTAACTTGGTTCTGGGTGGGTATCTTGTGACATGTATTGGGCATGAGTATTGCAGTTCTGTCCTGTTCTTCAGTGCTTTTGACTGTGTGTCATTTCTGTCCTTCACAGGGTACTTTCAGAGTTGTTTGGTCAACTGTGATCCCCCAACACCGTGATTGAACTTCCAGGGTGGTAGCTGTCGTGTCCCTACAGGTGATGTGCGCCACACCCATGGATTTCCTTCCTTCTACACTTGTTGACTGTGTGCCCACTGCCAGGTGGGATTACCTTGCATCTGTAGTGGTTACAACATGTTGCAAATGTGTAATAAACCTGTGCTTCACTTTGTGATGTGCGTTGTCTGTGGTCACAGATCTGACTGACATTTGCTTACTGCACCAGTGGGCTAGTTGACAAAGACTGTGAATAGGTGTTGTGTCTGTGCATTGCACCGTATTTCCTGGCAACATCAGTGTAGGCGATGAGTCAGGTGGCCTTGGTGTGTATATGTTGTGTAGCCCTGGTGGTGTGTCTCCCTCATATGTGTCACGTTGCCATGACTCACATGCCTGTGTTGTACTTGCTGTAGCAGTTAGCATGCACAGTGTAATTTCGCAGGTCATCATCTCCATGACAGAAACCACGTTGGAATCACGACAGAGGCAGGTATGGTGTATTAGTGTGTTTATTGTCATACATGTGTGAGTATAGTGCACAGGATGGTGGGTGCTGTACATTGTGATTGTAATCCAAAGTTCCTAGATGATTTGGAAGTCCTGGTAGCAGAAGACCCCTGAGTAAAGTCCACAGTCATCTGATACATTGGTCCAACTTGTACTCCCTATGTCATGTGGGGGAGTTGTGTTGCATTCCACAGGGTGAACAATTTGCGCACAAAGGTGATTATCCAGAACAGGTTTTGGCTTCCTGGGGGTTGCGCATGGCCATCGGCCTCTCAGTTGCCCTTCCTCGGACGACCCTCAAGTGCAGGCTGCTGCGATGCAGGGGACTCTCCGCCAGAGTCATCCTCCCTCCCTGTGGCAGTTGCAGTTGTTTCAGCACCAGATGTTGTGGGCACACAGGGAGGTGTTGACGTGTTGCTGCTCATCTGGCGGAGGCATTGTAATATGTCCCTATGCACCGCCGTCATCTCTTGCAGTGTGTCCCACTTGGACTCCATGCGGGACATGTGTAAGTCCAAGCGTTCATGATGGGCAGCCTGCTGCTGTCGTATGTCCCTGAGGATCCCCACTACCTGGCTGAACTCTCCGGTGCTGGTCTGGTACGCATCGGCTATGCGTACCAGTTGTGGGTCATCATGCAGTCCAGACCCCTCTGCGAGCAGCGACCTATGTCTACCACCCCTCCCACCACCCCTGGCGACACGTGCAGTACCTGAGGTGGCACGCACAGGTGACCCTGGGCCCCCTTGGGGGTTGTTGGTGGTGTTGGTGTCCATAGCCCCACGTTGGTCCAGGGTCCGTGTGCTGGTGGTGGTGGTGGTCCTTGGTCTGTCCGTGTCGGCATGGGTGGTTTGTGTGTTGTCAGTCGTTGGAGGGGTGGGTGCAGGGGGTGCAGCTGGTGGTCCTGCTGGTGCTGCATGATGACTCGCTCCGGAGGTGCCAGGTAGGTCTTCGTCATCCGAGGAGGGCAGAGGCTGTTCCACACCAGTGAGCTCCATTTCCCCTGGATCCTGGGACAGGGACTCCTCAGCGTCTGCTGCTGTGTCCCCATCATCACCTGTTTTTGGGAGACACACACAATGTATGTTATGTTTCTGCAGGCATCAATGGTTGACACACCTGACAGTTGTGACTGTACCTCTGGATGCGGGCCTGTACATTGCATTGTCCTAAGTTGTCACAGTCAGAGGTTGATATTGGTGTAGCACATTGTCCTGCATACTTTGAGCATTTCAATTTGAATGTTGGGGTGTGTACATGGTCTGCATTGGTTGTATTTGGTTGACATCCGGCCCTCCTTCTCCCCCCAGCCCAGTTATCCCACCATGAAGCATGCCACCCTTGCAGTGCGTTCAGGTTGACTCTCAGGATGTCAGTGAGTGGTGTCCTGCTGTTGGTTGGTGCCCAGTTCCCAGCAGGGCCTTGTGCTCCCCACAGCAGTACCCAGTGTCAGCCATCTTGTCAGTTCTTTGCCACTCCCTGTGATGTGCGCATGGTTCAGGGTGGTGTTGATGGGACAGTTGTGGGGGTGACCAATATCTGTGACTGCCACTCCCATCATGCTATTGCCTCCACCCCCTTCCCAGCATGCCCATGCTTCCTTCCTTTTGACTCTGCTTCCCTGTGGGGTTGTGTGCCTGTGCTGACAAGATGGCTGACAGTGTTATCCTGGGGTTAGTTTTGCTAAAAGTCCCATGTGTGTCCCTGTGCTTCACACAGCATGACCCAGGGTTGTGGTTCTTTGTGGGATATTTGATTAGAGTGTGAGGCAATGCATTCTCCCAGGTGAGTTGTGTGGAGTTTGTGTTAGGGGTGTGTGTGAGTGGAGCTGCTGGTAAATATGGTCAGTGCTGTCAGTCCTCCTTCCCACCCAGCCAGATGTCCCACCATGGAACGTGCTTCCATTGCAGGGAGTGCAAGTTGTCTTTCAGGATGTCAGTCAGTGGTGTCCTGCTGTTGGTTGGTGCCCAGTTCCCAGCAGGGCCTTGTGCTCCCCACAGCAGTACCCAGTGTCAGCCATCTTGTCAGTTCTTTGCCACTCCCTGTGATGTGCGCATGGTTCAGGGTGGTGTTGATGGGACAGTTGTGAGGGTGACCAATATCTGTGACTACCACTCCCATCATGCTATTGCCTCCACCCCCTTCCCAGCATGCCCATACTTCCTTCCTTTTGAGTGTACTTCACTGTGTGTGAGTGTGACAGCAATGGCAAGATGGCTGACAGTGGTGTCCTGCTGTTGGTTGGTGCCCAGTTCCCAGCAGGGCCTTGTGCTCCCCACAACATAGCACCAGTGTCAGACATCTTTGATGTGGCTTTTCACTACCTGGTAGGTGTGCATGCTTTAGTGTGAGCTTGCTGGGCCATGCGGGTGGGGGATGTTGGGCTGTGACTACCACTCCCATCTTGCTATTGCCTACACCCCCCTTCCCAGCATGCCCATACTTCCTTCCTTTTGAGTGTACTTCACTGTGTGTGAGTGTGACAGCAATGGCAAGATGGCTGACAGTGGTGTCCTGTTGTTTTTTGGTGCACAGTTCCCAGCAGGGCCTGGTGCTCCCCACAACAGAGCACCAGTGTCAGACATCTTTGAAGTGGCTTTTCACTCCCTGTGAGGTGTACATGCTTCAGTGTGAGCTTGCTGGGCCATGTGGGTGGGGGATGTTGAGCTATGACTCCCACTCCCATCTTGCTATTGCCTCCACCCCCCTTCCCAGCATGCCCATGCTTCCTTCCTTTTGAGTGTACTTCACTGTGTGTGAGTGTGACAGCAATGGCAAGATGGCTGACAGTGGTGTCCTGTTCTTTGTTGGTGCCCAGTTCCCAGCAGGGCCTTGTGCTCCCCACAACATAGCACCAGTATCCGACATCTTTGATGTGGCTTTTCACTACCTGGTAGGTGTGCATGCTTTAGTGTGAGCTTGCTGGGCCATGTGGGTGGGGGATGTTGGGCTGTGACTACCACTCCCATCATGCTATTGCCTCCACCCCCTTCCCAGCATGCCCATGCTTCCTTCCTTTTGACTCTGCTTCCCTGTGGGGTTGTGTGCCTGTGCTGACAAGATGGCTGACAGTGTTATCCTGGGGTTAGTTTTGCTACAAGTCCCATGTGTGTCCCTGTGCTTCACACAGCATGACCCAGGGTTGTGGTTCTTTGTGGGATATTTGATTAGAGTGTGAGGCAATGCATTCTCCCAGGTGAGTTGTGTGGAGTTTGTGTTAGGGGTGTGTGTGAGTGGAGCTGCTGGTAACTATGGTCAGTGCTGTCAGTCCTCCTTCCCACCCAGCCAGATTTTCCACCATGGAACGTGCTTCCGTTGCAGGGAGTGCAAGTTGTCTTTCAGGATGTCAGTCAGTGGTGTCCTGCTGTTGGTTGGTGCACAGTTGCCAGCAGGACCTTGTGCTCCCCACAGCAGTAGCCAGTGTCAGCCATCTTGTCAGTTGTTTTCCACTCCCTGTGATGTGAGCATGGTTCATGGTGGTGTTGATGTGCGCATTGTGAGGGTGGGCAATATCTGTGACTACGACTCCCATGATGCTATTGGCTACACTGACTTGCCCAGCATACACAGGATTCCTTCCTTTCAGTGGGCTTCACTGTGAGGTGGTGTTGTAGTGGTGGCTACATGTCTGGATGTGTTTATTAGTTATATTTGTGCCACTGCCTAGCTGTAGTTGTAGTTGTGTTTGTACATGTGATGACACAGTTACATATCACTATGAGATGGCATGTGTTGTGTTTATCTGACTGACATACACATTTTGGGATGATTCTGTTCTGGTTGCTGTGTATTTGCTAAGGGTGCATGGTTTGACTCTCCCCTTGACAGTGATGTGTGTGTATTGTCACACAATATTGTGTACATTTGTTGTGTACTCACCAGGCTCTGGGATGTTTTCTAGTCCATATACGCTCACTGGTGGTAGGATGGCCCGCACCTTCTCCTCCCAGGGCCTGAGGTATACTGGTTTGGCAGGAGGGCCACTGCCTGTGTGTTGGCTCAAGAGGTAGTCCTTCTTCAACAGGTCCCTGACCCTCCTGCGCATGTCATACCACCTGTTCTGGATGTCTCCCTTTATGCGCAAACATGGTGATTGTGCGTTCACCCTGTCGACAATCCTCTCCCACATCTTGGATTTCTGCGACATGGGTGTCTGTTGGACCAGTGTACCAAACAGCTGTGGCTCTACCCTGAGGATCTCATCTACCAGGACTTCCAATTCACTATCTAGGAACTTTTGATTCATCTTTGGGGGCATGGTGATGGGTGGTGATGGTGAGTGATGTGTGTGTTGGTGTGCAAGTGAGGGTGTGTGAGTGTGTGTTTTGCTGGGTGTATGTGAGGGTGCTATTTGTTGAGGTGCTGCTGGTGTGTGGCTTGTGTGATGGATGAGCTGTGAGTGTGTGTGTGGTTGCTGTCTGTTGGTGTTGAGTGCTGGCAGGTAATTTGAATTTGCAAAGGATCATGGTAGGGATTTGTGTCCTTTATATGGGTGGAGTTGTGGGTGTGTCTTTGTTCCCTGTTTCCCCCCCCCAGTATTTATTGGCTTTGTAATTGCTTGTTTGGCCTTTTTTTGTGTGTTTTTTCCTTGGTACTTTTTGTGCATGTAGGAGACGTTCTTGTGACCGAGTCGGACCCTGCAGTTGTCTCGTGCGAGCTTCTCCGAGTCGTTCACGCTGTGTTTGTGCTGTTTTCTGTGCTGCGTACGCGTCGGTCGCGGTGTATTGGGTTGCTTTGGCTCGCAGTTTTGTAAGCGTGTCGGTCGTACGGCTTGGGCTCCGTGCGACTCAGTCGTGTTTTCCACGCGTTGCATCGTACTTGGCGGGTAGGAGTTCGCGGGTACGTTTCGTTCGGGATTCTTCATGGTGCGTGTCGGTTGGTTCGATTCGCGTGGTTTTCCGGCCGGATAGCTGTTTTCCGCGCGGCTCGGTCGTTTGGCTTGTGTTCCGTACGAGTCGGTCGGATTTTGCACGCTTCTCATCGTACTTTGCGGGTCGGGCTGCACCGGTACGTGTCGGTCGGAATGAATTCCGGCTCCGAGTCGGTCGGTACGTTTGCCGGCCCAAATCGGAATCGCCCCTAAGTCTAAATATCATGGTGGCCAAAATAAGGCTGGTAAAATGTTAGCCAATTATTTAAAAATTAAATCAGAGAGGAAAACTGTTGGCCCCATTTGATGTGAACATAGTAATGAGATGCTGTCTTCAGATCCTAACGTTACTAATGCCTTCCAGTCTTATTACGAACAATTATATACTGAGGATACTGACCCTTCTGAGGATGATATTGAATCTTTTTTCGGGGACTCCCTAATCCCCCTTCCATTCCTGACATTCTTTCCTCCCTCGAAAAAGATATTTCCCTTCTGGAAATTACCGATGCTCTTAAATCCCTAAAAAAAGCCAAAGGTCCTGGCCCTGACGGCTTCACTGTTGAGTTTCTCTTATTTTTTTCCTCCATTTTTGCTCCCAAATTACTCGAACTCTACACTTCGTTTTTGTCTAACTCTAAGGCCAGTGGTTCTTTTTTAAAAGCCCTTATAATTATTATTCCCAAACCCAATAAAGACCCTACCTTTTGTAAAAATGACCGACCCATTTCGTTAATTAACTATGATTGTATGGTCTTTGAAAATTTTTTAGCATCCCGTTTGAATGACATCATCCCCTTTCTTATTAAACCTGACCAATCAGGTTTTATTAAGGGCAGGCTTGCATCTGACAATTCCAGAATGTTTTCAAATATTCTTGCCCTTGGGAAAAAGTATCCTTCTCCCCTAGCAGCCTTGTCACTTCATGCTGAGAAAGCATTTGATCGTATAAATTGGCAATTTATGTTTTCTACCCTTCGTTGGTTTGGTTTTGGTCACAAATTTATCTCTTTAATCAAACTGTTTTATACTGACCCACGTGCCTGTGTGTTTGTTAATGCCCATTTTCCCCCTTTTTTAAACTCCATAGAGGCACTAGACAAGGCTGCCCTCTATCTCCAATACTTTTTCTCCTATGTCTGGAGCCTTTTCTTGAGCGAATCAGAAGCAACCCTGGTATAAAAGCTAGCTAAATGCCGCGAAATGACAGATACACCTATAAGCCAGACCTTTTGTAACTTCTTAGCCACTTTCTTTCAAGACAAAGTCAGTGCAGTTTATAGTGGCTTTCCCAGTTCTTTCTCTCAAGGGGCGACTCTCTCCCCGGGTACACCAGTCACTCCCAGCGGGACAATGGAAATCTCTTCAACTATCCCAGATATTAGTGACCCCCCCGAATTATCCTTCTTTCCTTCACTGACCTCTGGCCAGGTCATTAATCTTCTTTGTCTACTAAATCTGGTTCCCCATTGGATCCTTGTCCCCCAAAATCTTTCATCTTTTACCAGAATTATTTGCTTCTCATCTGTCTCCCATCTTCAACCAAATGTTCTCCTCAGGCACATTCCCCACCAACTGGAAACTGGCATCTGTTCTTCCTCTCCTAAAAAAAGCAAATCTAGATGGGGCAGATCCCAATAATTATCGCCCAATCTCAAGACTCCCCCTGCCTGCAAAAATGGTAGAAAACCCTGTGAATGTGGTATTATCAGACTATATTGAGAAACATGCCTTTTTGGATGCCACTCAGTCTGGCTTTACAAAGCACCATAGAACTGAACTGGCACTGATTTCAGGGTCCGAACAGATTAGGCAGACAGTCGATGCAGGGGGTAACGCAGCACTTGTGCTGCTAGACCTCTCTGCTGCATTCGACACTGTCAATCATAAAAAAATATTGGAAGTCTTGGAGAAGATAGGCATCAAAGGAAAGGCTCTTGCTTTACTTAGTTCATTCCTGAAGGGCCGTGAACAGTTCGTGGCTCTTTCGGAATTCAAGTCACCTAATTTTACACTGCCATGTGGAGTCCCACAGGGATCATAATTGAGCCCCACCCTCTTTAATATCTACGTTGCTCCTCTGGCAAGGCTAATCAGATCTCTCGGTTTCTCTGTAATTTCCTATGCCGATGATACCCAGATTGTGGTTTCAGGGACAGGATCGCCTTCAGATACAGCAGCACAGTTCTATACCTGCCTCCGCCAGGTTGGGGACTGGATGGCCACTAATTGTTTGAAATTAAATTCGAGTAAAACCGAAGTCCTACTCTTTGGCAGCTACACTAATTTCTGGTCCCCTGCTTTGTGGCCTTCGGAGCTGGGCTCACTACCTACTCCAACAAATAAGGTAAAGAACTTGGGAGTCACTTTTGACTCCATGCTCTCCTTTAAAGGCCACGTAAACCACATTACATCTGTATCTTTCTACACACTAAAATTACTTAGAAAGATCCTTCCATTTATTCCTGTTAATTTACGGAAGTTAGTGGTCTCGGCTCTTGTCCTATCCAGAGCCGACTATTGCAACGGTCTTTTCATCAACCTCCGGACAAAATGTCCAACTAAGTTGCAGATTGTGCAAAATGCTGCAGCGCGCTTTTTGCTGAACATTCCTAAACACAAATCTGCTTCTGCGGCGCTTAAAGAGTTACACTGGTTACCAGTAAAGAGACGGATCGAGTTTAAGGCACTCTGTATAGCATTCAAAGCAACTCATGACATAGGACCTGTCTTTTTTAAACAGAATTTTCAGCTATACACTCCTGCTTGCCATCTACGCTCAGCTCACGCTCACAATCTGGTAATCCCCAGGTTCAGGAAAAGCTCCTGGGGTGGGAGAAGCTTTCTGGTCGGTACGACCAGACTCTGGAACTCACTTCCACAGAAGTTAAAAGATGAAACTCACTTGTAGGCCTTCAGGAAAGGGTTAAAGACGTGGCTCTTCAATCTTTGATTTTGTGTTAAGACCTTTCGGTATTTTTCACCTGATGAGCTAGCGCCTTGACACCTTCGGGTAACTGTATTGCGCTTTATAAATTTCTTTTTCATTTCATTTAAAGTCAATTCTCAAGAAATAAAACTTTCTGCTTATGCAGATGATGTTTTAATTTATATGTCTAATCCCTCTACTTCCCTCGATCCTTTTCTGCAAGAGATTACTCTATTTTCCAAGGTCTCTGGTTACAAATTACATTTTTCTAAAACCGAGATCCTACCACTAAATTCCTCTTGTTATCATTATATGTTTCATAAGTACAATTTCACATGGTGTCCTCAAAAGATTAAATATTTAGGAGTCTGGTTCTCTCCCACCATACCCGATACACTTGTTCATAATTTCACCGTCCTAAAATCTAAACTCCAAAAGTTATTATCTTCCTGGTCTCCCCTATTTTTATCTTGGTGGGGTAGATTAAATACTATCAAAATGATGATTGTCCCTCATGTTCTTTTTTTACTTTCTATGTTACCTTTTAAAATTCCTAATTATTATTTTTCCCAAATAAACTCCATCTGTATTAAGTTCCTTTGGAATAACAAGCGTGTTCGTATTGCCTTATTGAAGTTAATTAGACCAAAAACTGAAGGGGGTGTACGATTTCCTGACTTTAAGTTATATCACACTGCCTTTTTAATCCGTCAATTTTATGCTATATCTAAAGATTACCATGATTCTCCAATACCAAAATGGGTTGTTTTTGAATGTTCTTTATTACATGAATTTTCTTTTCGAAATGTTATTTCTATGTCCAATTGTACATTTATATCTAAAAACCCTATTCTTAAGTACTCCCACTATTTATTAAACACCCTTTTTAACCAAGGATCTGATTCTCGTCAATCCTTCCTTGCATCCTCTATTTGGTACAATACATTTATTAAATTTCGCCACAAATCATTTTACTTCAAACATTGGAAGGAAAAGGATATTTTTTATGTACATCATTTGACTTCCCATAATTCTATTTTATCTTTCCCACAATTGCAGGAGAAGTAAGGCCTTCCTGATTCTTGTCTCCAACAATATAACCTATTAATTCCTGTACTTCATACTTATTTATTAAGCAACAACTTTACACCTGATGTTACACCATTTATTCCTGTGACACCTTTATATGATCTTCCTGTTGACTCCACCCCTAAAGCTTCCTTTATTTATAAATCTCTCTCTTCCCCAGTCACTATGAGAAATAAATCTCCTATTGAACTATTATGGGAGAAAGGTTTATCTCAATCATTATCTATCCAACAATGGGACTTCTTTTGGAGTAAATTATTTAAAACCTCACAAGCTGCCAATATAACACAATCTTTATTTTTTATCTATAATAGAGCTGTAATGACCCCTTTTTTCCTTCATAAAATTGACTCATCTATTTCCACCTCCTGCTGGTCATGTCTTGCCTCTTATGGTACTTTGAGTCACCTTCTTTATTATTGTCCTAAAGTTATTGTATTTTGGAAAACTATTTGGGCAAAATGTTTATTGATTTTCTCATGTAATATTCCACTTTCTTACCAAAATGTTTTTTTCGGTACTTTGTCTGCTGACTTTGATAATTTATCTTCAAAACCTGTTTTACTTGACCTGTTTATTGCTCTTGCTTTGAAAGTTATTTTATCATGTTGGAAAGATAACTCTAAGTTATCTATTATGGCTTGGTGGAACCTTATTTGTGATGAACATAGAATATCAACTGTTTCTTCTTCTTCTTTAGCTCAGAAAGTCAAATCTGACTTACTTTGGCTTCCCTTTACTACCTTCTTATCTTCACACTCATCACCTTCCTAATAACTCTTTTTATCTCTTTTATTTTCTTTCTTTTGTTTTTCTCTTTTTCTTTCTTTTTCCTTTCCTATTCTATTCGCATTTGTAAAAAAATTATAAACTGTATAATTACCCTTTCCTGTTTACTCTGTTTATTACTACACTTATATTTCATATTCCTATGTTGTTAAGGAATTTCTGGTTCAACTGAATCCATTAATGTTATGCGTTGTTAAATAAGGTATATTTTCCTTATTTTTGTAATGATTATAATTTTTTATCTTCAATAAAAAGTACTTAAATAAACAATAAAAAAGGGACTTTACAGGTAAAAATATCGGACTAATCAAAGATGTTGACCAGGTCCGAATTACAATCAAACCGAATGCAGAATTCCCAAGAATCCCACAATACAGTTTGTCACCAGAAACCATTGCCAGAATTATCCTCTGATTGACTCAATGATTGAGCAAGGGATTCTGAAGGAGATAATGGGAAGTCTGTGTAACTCTCCCATTATGGGCTTGCAGAAGCCGAATGGCAGGTATTGCATTATGAAGGATTAACGCAAGGTGAATGACATTGTCGTTCCTTGTTGTCCCGTGATACTGAATCCAGCTGTGATGTTATTTAGGATTCCATGTGAGGTCGCATGGTTTTCAGTCATTGACCTGTGCCAGGCCATTTTCTTGTTCCATTTCATGAAGACAGTCAATTTTTATTCGCTTTCTGTTTCAGCAGTCGTGTTTTGGCATTGTGCCGAGCCCCACCAGGGTATACCAAAAGCCCTTCAATCTTTAATCAGAAACTCAAAAAGAATCTGAATCTTTGAAAATGGCGAATCACTCAGTGTTAGTACAGTACATTGATGACCTACTGGTGGCGTAAACTACGAGAGAGGCTTGCAAGACTGATACTATTACCTTACTGAATCATTTGGCAGAGAATGGACATAACGTTTCCCAAACTAAGATAACATTTTGCAAAAATAAAGTCCTGTACTTAGGGCATCACATTGAACAAGGAGCGAGGAAAGTGTCATAGGAAAGAATCTCAGCAATTTTCAACATGAATCCTCCCATTACCCAAAAGGAAGTCCGCATGTTCTTAGGAATGGTGGGCTATTGCAGACAGTAGATTCAAAATTTCTCTTTGACAGCAAAACCTCTATAGAGGTTGACACACAAAGGTGTGTCAGATCCGGTACCCTGAGATGACAATTGCATGCCTGCCTTCACAGAGCTGTGAGAAAGCCTTTGCAGGGCACCAGCTTTAAGAATGCCTGATTACAATAAATGCTTTTTGTTATTCTGCAGTGAGAGAGAAGGTTGCGCTCTTTCAGTGTTGACACAAATGCATGGAAGCAACCGCAGGCCTATTGCCTACTTTTTAGTGATCGTGTTGCGGCTGCTTTGTCTGAATGTCTGAAAGCAGTTACTTATACGTTTGAGTCTTGAGCAGTGTGAAAGCATTGTCATGGACGCACTTGAATCAAGCAAATTGAATTTAGAGAATTTAAATGCTTTCTTAAATGCTTGTACACGCTAAGGGAACATTTAGCGAGGTATGCTGGTTGTTTTATGCTCATTTTTAACCAGTAATCTTAAACGGGCACTTTTAATTTACCTTCTGTCAGTTGCACTTGTACTTGCTTAGCCTTCCGCCTGTCTCCTCGGTCCACCACAGGTTTTCCCGATTGTGTGGAGGGAGATTGCGAGACGGAGGAAGTAGTGTAGCTGAACTTCCAGGGGAACAGAACGGAGGTCTGCGCTCTAGCAGCTGGCCTCCTATATAATTTGCATGCCAGGCACGACGCGTAGCGGACGCGCTTGAATCAGGCAAATTGAATTGAGAGAATTTAAATGCTTTCTTAAATGCTTGCACACGCTAAGGGAACATTTAGCGAGGTATGCTGGTTGTTTTATGCTCATTTTTAACCAGTAATCTTAAACGGGCACTTTTAATTTACCTTCTGTCAGTTGCACTCGTACTTGCTTACCCTTCCGCCTCTCTCCTCGGTCCACCACGGGTTTTCCCGATTGTGTGGAGGGAGATTGCGAGACGGAGGAAGTAGTGCAGCTGAACTTCCGGGGGAACGGAACGGAGGTCTGTGCTCTAGCAGCTGGCCTCCCTATATAATTCGCATGCCAGGCACGACGCGCAGATGACGCGCTTGAATCAGGCAAATTGAATTGTGAGAATTTAAATGCTTGCACACGCTAAGGGAACATTTAGCGAGGTATGCTGGTTGTTTTATGCTCATTTTTAACCAGTAATCTTAAACGGGCACTTTTAATTTACCTTCTGTCAGTTGCACTCGTACTTGCTTAGCCTTCCGCCTCTCTCCTCGGTCCACCACAGGTTTTCCCGATTGTGTGGAGGGAGATTGCGAGAAGGAGGAAGTAGTGCAGCTGAACTTCCGGGGGAACGGAACGGAGGTCTGCGCTGTAGCAGCTGGCCTCCCTATATAATTTGCATGCCAGGCACGACGCACAGCGGAACGCGCGCAGAGGGTGCGCCGCTGGCGTGCCAAAGGCATGCCTAAGGTAAGCCCGTCTGTGCCCGTCCGTGCCAGGTCGTCACCAGGAGTCAGAACCCATGCATGTTTTACGCCAGAGTCAGGTAACTGCCCAAAGACTATATGCGCCTATACTAGCCAGGAACTTTTTGAGATTAGACAAAGGAGTTTAAACAAATGCCTCCACCTAGCAAAGGCTACTCCTTGCACCCCTGCAACACTGGAGGGGCCCTTTGCATGCAGGTCCTGCAGATTTCAGAGCCACAGCATCCTACCGATGATGGGATACCCGAGAATAACTATAGACAGCACAGTTCCCATGCAATGACAGAACCCTCTCCCCAGAATCATTTGGGAAACCAAGACTGGAATTGCCTTCTTAGCAATGTGAGATCGCTGCCTAAACACGCAGTGGAAATCTGGGACCTCTTGTCTTCTAAACTCCCCGATATTGGTTTCCTAACTGAAACCTGCCTAAAACCCAGCTCCAAACCTGCTATAGCAACGGCACTTCCGGAGGGATATCGCATCCTAAGGCTAGACAGACTGACGAAAGTAGGGGGGGTATAGCTATAATTCATAAAGATTCCACTAAAGTGACAATATTGGAGCAATTAAGTAATGACAGAATTGAAGTACTAGTCTTCAGAATTGACCTGCACCCGCAATACAGCTGGAAAGGTGCACTGGTTTACTGGCCCCCCGGCCCCCTCCGAGACTTCTCACTCCAACTAATGGAATTAATCTCCCCGCATGTCATTTCTACAAAACATTTCGTTCTCCTGGGTGACTTTAACGTTCATAGCGAAGTCACCTTGAATCAGGATGCCTCATCGCTCCTAACAGACCTATTAATGCTAGATTTATATAAGATCAACAATGGCCCCACTCACTCAGCGGGACACACGTTAGACCTCATTCTTACCAACTCTTCTAATTTGCTTTGCGGAGCCGCCTACCCTCTCACATGGACCGACCATTCACTTATAGAGTTCCAAATTAGGGGCCCCAGGATACACTACGCTCCTCCTTTACCTCCTTTGAGCTGGCATAGACAATGGCATAAAATCACTCCTGACCACTTCCAGGATTTAATCCCTATATCTTGGAACCTCGATGCAGAGAATATAGAGGACGGCCTAGTCTGCTATAACTCTACTATAAAAACTGCCATTGATCTCTTGGCCCCTTTAAAGCAATGCACTTACTCAGCCAGGCGTACTCAGACAGCATGGTTTTCTTCCAACCTCATGATGGAAAAGAGTTTTTGCAAAAAACTGGAATGGCGCTGGTGCCTTTCCCATAATGCACTAGATAAAGCAAACTACAAAACAGCTCTGACTAAATATCATAAAAACATAAAAAACACCAGCAAAGCCCATATCGCACTGCAACTAGAACAGGCTGGGAATGCCCCCAAAACCCTCTATCAGATTCTTAAAACTTTCACTCATCCAAAAGCATGCAATAATGAGGAGGCTCCATCTCAAGATTTATGTGACAAAATAGCTACTCACTTCACAAAGAAAATCGACTTAATCTATGAGAAAATCACCTCTGATGGAAGTTTTCAACAGGTTCCCATAGCCGACCACTCCCCCGCCCTGCACAATGTGCAGACGCTAGACACCATCCCCATGCTCACGCCCGGTGAAGTAGAGTCTTTACTCAACACTTTAAAATCAGGCTCCCCTCTTGATATCATCCCGGCCAAGATCACCACACTGCTGTCCAAACAGCTCGCTATTCCTATTTGCTCAATCCTTCATCTCTCGCTGAGTAAAGGTCAACTTCCTACTGAGTGGAAGGTGGCACAAATAATACCCTTACGTAAGAACCTTAAGGCTCCTATGGACGACCTTTCCAACTATTGCCCTATTTCACTGTTACCTCTCCTGAGCAAGATATTAGAAAAACATATCAATAAACATCTGTCTGCCTTTGTCGAAGCCTCCAGCTGTCTTGATCCATCTCAGTCAGGTTTTAGACCCAGCTATAGTACTGAGTCAGCACTGATTGCTGTCACTGATAACATCAGACAGTCCCTGGACAACGGACAAGCAATACTTCTTGTACAGCTTGATCTGTCGGCGGCCTTCGACACTGTCTCACATCAAATTCTGCTCAGGAGACTCAGAGAAATAGGAATCCAAGGGACAACTTTACAATGGTTGTTGAGCTTCCTTTCACATAGAACTCAGACTATTAACCTGGGCCCATTCCGCTCCAAGACTGTGGAACTGACAAAAGGGGTACCCCAGTGTTCTTGTCTAAGGGGCTGATTACGATGGCGGGCGGAAAAGCACCCGGACCGCCATGGTAGCGGGAATCAACCGTCCACATGTACCGCGGGAAAACCGGCGGTCCAATTAGGATCAAATACCAGAAAATTCCGACCGCGGCAGAACGTTGCCAGGAAAGACCGCCGGTAGCGTGCGGAGCAGGTGAAAATCCGTCCGCGGTGGTCGGACTCGCGGCGGAAAAAGCCCAAACCGCCGCACGGCCAGCGGATTGACCGCACGTGGAATTAGGATACCATTGAGGTGACAGCGGAACGATCCGCTGTTTCCGACCGCCGCGATCGCAACCAGTGATGAATGGGAGAGCCAGCGAAAGGACGGTCGTATACCCACCGCTGCGGCCGCTCCAGAAAAATCATAGCGGCCAACCAAAAAAAACACACAACATGCCAAACAAGTGTACCCAGAAACTTGGCTCAGCCCCCAAAAAAACCTAATACACCCCAATGACACATCCCCATGGCAAGTTAAAAAACCACAAATCCCAGGTCAACCCACACAACACACCTGACATCAGTATACCATTTTGACACACCCACATAGCTGAGTATAAAACCAGCCCCTTCCCTGACCACAATCCTTTGCAATACTCCACCACTGAAGGAACCAAGCCTACAGCACAAAGGAGAGGCAAACCACCACACAACTCACCAGCACAACAACACACACCACTTACATCACCACCACCACTCTCACACCTGCACTTTCAACCCCTTTACACACCACACACCATGGCACAGAAGAAAATGCCCAAATTCACTGACAGTGAGTTGTCAGTCATGGTAGATGAGGTAATCAGAGTAGAACCACAATTGTTTGGAAGCATGGTCCAATAGACACCATTAGCCACCAAAACACTAATGTGGGAAAGGATAGTCCGCCAGGTCAATGCAGTAGGGACTGTCCCACGCACCAAGAATGAGATCGTGAAGCGGTGGCATGACCTCAAGAAAAAGGTGAAAGAGAGGAACAACAAGAACCGTGAGCTGGCTCAGAGGACTGGCGGTGGCCCTCCCATTCCACCAAGAACATTCACCGCATGGGAGGAGAAGGTGCTTGCCATACTGCATCCAGCGAGTCTCACAGGAATACCCGGGGGAGTGGAGGATGGTAAGTAACAACAAATGTCCACCATCACACTGCTATGTACTGTCTTGCACAACCACAAAGCTACACCTCCTAGGCCCAAATGCATCCATGTGCACCACACACTCCCCAACACATGTCTCACAGATCTAACATTCACTCCCTCTGAATCACCCCAAAGGTAGCTAGAAACATTCCCAGGGTTGCATGTGTACAGGCAGCCAGCACTACAACTCCCACAAGGCCCCCTTGTCCCACAGCTCAGCAAGATGGAGCACTCCCCCACACCCAGAAGCATGTGGCTGCCATTGCATTGATCACCTCCACCTAACAGGTAGGTAGCCATCTTAACAGGGAGGGGTGTTTGTGGGTGGAAAGCCAGCACTACAACTCCCACCAGGCCCCCTTGTCCCACAGCTCAGCAAGATGGAGCACTCCCCACACCCAAAAGCATGTGGCAGCCATTGCATTGATCACCTCCACCTAATATGTAGGTAGCCATCTTAAGAGGGAGGGGTGTTTGTGGGTGGAAAGCAGGCACTACAACTCCCACCAGGCCCCCTTGTCCCACAGATCAGCAAGATGGAGCACTCCCCCACACCCAGAAACATGTGTCAGCCATTGCATTGATCACCTCCACCTAATATGTAGGTAGCCATCTTAACAGGGAGGGGTGCTTGTGGGTGGAAATCCAGCACTACAACTCCCACCAGGCCCCCTTGTCCCACAGCACAGCAAGATGGAGCACTCCCCCACACCCAGAAGCATGTGGCAGCCATTTCATTGATCACCTCCACCTAACAGGTAGGTTGCCATCTTAACAGGGAGGGGTGTTTGTGGGTAAAACACCAGCACTACAACTCCCACCAGGCCCCCTTGTCCCACAGCTCAGCAAGATGGAGCACTCCGCCACACCCAGAAGCATGTGGCAGCCATTGCATTGATCACCTCCACCTAACAGGTAGGTAGCCATCTTAACAGGGAGGGGTGTTTGTGGGTGGATAGCCAGCACTACAACTCCTACCAGGCTCCCTTGTCCCACAGCTCAGCAAGATGGAGCACTCCCCCACACCCAGAAGCATGTGGCAGCCATTGCATTGATCACCTCCACCTAACAGGTAGGTAGCCATCTTAACAGGGAGGGGTGTTTGTGGGTAAAACGCCAGCACTACAACTCCCACCAGGCCCCCTTGTCCCACAGCTCAGCAAGATGGAGCACTCCCCCACACCCAGAAGCATGTGGCAGCCATTGCATTCATCACCTCCACCTAACAGGTAGGTAGCCATCTTAACAGGGAGGGGTGTTTGTGGGTGGAAAGCCAGCACTACAACTCCCACCAGGCCCCCTTGTCCCACAGCTCAGCAAGATGGAGCACTCCCCACACCCAAAAGCATGTGGCAGCCAGTGCATTGATCACCTCCACCTAATATGTAGGTAGCCATCTTAACAGGGAGGGGTGTTTGTGGGTGGAAAGCCAGCACTACAACTCCCACCAGGCCCCCTTGTCCCACAGATCAGCAAGATGGAGCACTCCCCCACACCCAGAAACATGTGTCAGCCATTGCATTGATCACCTCCACCTAACAGGTAGGTAGCCATCTTAACAGGGAGGGGTGCTTGTGGGTGGAAAGCCAGCACTACAACTCCCACCAGGCCCCCTTGTCCCACAGCACAGCAAGATGGAGCACTCCCCCACACCCAGAAGCATGTGGCAGCCATTTAATTGATCACCTCCACCTAACAGGTAGGTTGCCATCTTAACAGGGAGGGGTGTTTGTGGGTAAAACGCCAGCACTACAACTCCCACCAGGCCCCCTTGTCCCACAGCTCAGCAAGATGGAGCACTCCGCCACACCCAGAAGCATGTGGCAGCCATTGCATTGATCACCTCCACCTAACAGGTAGGTAGCCATCTTAACAGGGAGGGGTGTTTGTGGGTGGAAAGCCAGCACTACAAATCGCACCAGGTCCCCTTGTCCCACAGCTAAGCAAGATGGAGCACTCCCCCACACCCAGAAGCATGTGGCAGCCATTGCATTGATCACTTCCACCTAACAGGTAGGTAGCCATTTTAACAGGGAGGGGTGTTTGTGGGTGGAAAGCCAGCACTAAAACTCCCACCAGGCCCCCTTGTCCCACACCTCAGCAAGATGAAGCACTCCCCCACACCCAGAAGCATGTGGCAGCCATTGCATTGATCACATCCACCTTACAGGTAGGTAGCCATCTTAACAGGGAGGGGTGTTTGTGGGTGGAAAGCCAGCACTACAAATCCCACCAGGCCCCCTTGTCCCACAGCACAGCAAGATCAAGCACTCCCCCACACCCAGAAGCATATGGCAGCCATTGCATTGATCACCTCCACCTAACAGGTAGGTAGTCATCTTAACAGGGAGGGGTGTTTGTGGGTGGAAAGCCAGCACTACAACTCCCACCATGCCCCCTTGTCCCACAGCTCAGCAAGATGGAGCACTCCCCCACACCCAGAAACATGTGTCAGCCATTGCATTGATCACCTCCACCTAACAGGTAGGTAGCCATCTTAACAGGGAGGGGTGTTTGTGGGTGGAAAGCCAGCACTACAACTCCCACCAGGCCCCCTTGTCCCACAGATCAGCAAGATGGAGCACTCCCCCACACCCAGAAACATGTGTCAGCCATTGCATTGATCACCTCCACCTAACAGGTAGGTAGCCATCTTAACAGGGAGGGGTGTTTGTGGGTGGAAAGCTAGCACTACAACTCCCACCAGGCCCCCTTGTCCCACAGCACAGCAAGATGGAGCACTCCCCCACACCCAGAAGCATGTGGCAGCCATTTCATTGATCACCTCCACCTAACAGGTAGGTAGCCATCTTAACAGGGAGGGGTGTTTGTGGGTAAACGCCAGCACTACAACTCCCACCAGGCCCCCTTGTCCCACAGCTCAGCAAGATGGAGCACTCCGCCACACCCAGAAGCATGTGGCAGCCATTGCATTGATCACCTCCACCTAACAGGTAGGTAGCCATCTTAACAGGGAGGGGTGTTTGTGGGTGGAAAGCCAGCACTACAACTCCCACCAGGCCCCCTTGTCCCACAGCTCAGCAAGATGGAGCACTCCCCCACACCCAGAAGCATGTGGCAGCCATTGCATTGATCACTTCCACCTAACAGGTAGGTAGCCATCTTAACAGGGAGGGGTGTTTGTGGGTGGAAAGCCAGCATTAAAACTCCCACCAGGCCCCCTTGTCCCACAGCTCAGCAAGATGGAGCACTCCCACACCCAGAAGCATGTGGCAGCCATTGCATTGATCACCTCCACCTAACAGGTAAGTAGCCATCTTAACAGGGAGGGGTGTTTGTGGGTGGAAAGCCAGCACTAAAAATCCCACCAGGTCCCCTTGTCCCACAGCACAGCAAGATGGAGCACTCTCCCACACCCAGAAGCATGTGGCAGCCATTGCATTGATCACCTCCACCTAACAGGTAGGTAGCCATCTTAACAGGGAGGGGTGTTTGTGGGTGGAAATCCAGCACTACAAATCCCACCAGGCCCCCTTGTCCCACAGCAAGATGGAGCACTCCCCCACACCCAGAAACATGTGTCAGCAATTCCCCTCAACTGTGTCACAGAACAGGTAGGTAGACAGTGCATGCACCCTGCCATTCCTCTCAAAAAGCATGGAGCCATATGACCACACCAGCCCTCACATCCCACCCAACTTGGCATAGATCCAATAGCCACTTCCAGTGTGCAGACAGCTTAGCGTATGTAACTGTCACAGGAATTAAAGTTTAACTCACCAAATCACATGTTGAAGTAATTCAGGGCACAATCATGCACAGCAGTGAATGCTATGTGTAAGTGCCATGGTGGCAGAGCATCAAGGCCCATATGAAAACAAAACAAGCATGCTCATTTTCAAAAATAAAACAAAGAACATGATATGACAGAGGGATGCATGAGACAACAATGGCTAGTACATGCCCAGAATGAAGGTCTTCCATGCAGAGCAAACAACAAAGATGCTTCACAAAAAGGTGTTGTGCTGCTAGTCGTTAGATGACGACATGTCCTTGTAATCACACAATCTGTACGTGGAGCATGGTATCTATTGACATGTCACACCATGGACAAGTAATGTAGGTACCTACACATCATGTCATGATGCTCAGTACCATGCAGCCATACAAAGTGATCTCAATGTAAACTGTGTGGTGTATAACATGTAACATCCAAACATCTAACACCAAGCTTGTGGGGTGCACTTCAATGACCATTTCTTCTCTGTTCTACAGGTGACCAAGAATTGACTGCTGCAGATGACAACACCAACCTGCAGAGCCAGTCTCCCCCCCCCCCGGAACATGGATGCCCAGATGCTGACTCCCTAAATTCCTCGGATGCGGACACAGAAGCTGGCCCATCTGGCCTGCCAGGGTGCAGCAGGTCCCAGGCCCCCACTGTCCTCACCACCACCACCACCACCTCAGCAACAACAACTGCACTGACCACTGCTGTAACGACCTGTGCGGCCTCCACCACCTCCACCACCACCAGTGCTGCCTGCAACACTGTCCCTGCCTCGGGGGATACCCACACCACCCCACAATCTGAGGAGGGCAGGGAGAGTCAGCGGGTGCATCGAGTGGTGATGCCACAGGTCCGGGACAGCAGGGCAGGTGGGAGGGCAACTGGGCGATAAAATCAACAGGACACTGGGACCGAAGCCCTGGCCAACATCGCCAGAGTCCAGGGACACACAGGCCAGGCTCTGGAAGAATCGCGTGAGGTCCGCCTGCTGCTGAGGTCCATAGACACGCGCATGGGTCAAATCGTGGACCTCTTGGGCCAGCTTGTGGGTGTCCTGAGGGACCAGCCTGCGGCCCAAAGGACAGCTCAAACTCCCTCCAGTGGCCCGCAGGATGACAGTCCCACCTCCTCACCTGCGGCCACAGAGACGTGTGAGCTGGAACAGGATGTGTCCTCAGACACCTCTGATCCTGCAGCAGAGGCCCCCCCTGCCAAACGCTCAAGGGGCCGTCCGAGGAAAAACAAGGGAGGATCACGTGGCAAATCACCAGCCAAACGCCTGTCAAAGAGCCAGCCATGATGGCACCTCTCTTCACCTTCCCATTGACTTTGTTGACTATCCTTACCTACACTGCCATGTTGATGGCAGGCGTCTGTTGGACTGTGTCACCACATCAATGTGGTGACTACTCTATTGTCTCGTCTACCATCACTGACAACTCATTGATTCACTTACCACCTATTTGCAAATAATCATTTCCCTGTCACATGTACTTATTGTAAATAAACACTCTTTGCACACCTATGTTTTCGTGTCAGCTCCATGTTTACCACAGGATGTACAATCTTGACTCAGATTACAATGTACCAGGTGCACTGATTGTTGCGAGGCATTGAGAGGCTGAAGGGACCTAGGAAAACACAAGAGAACAACATTCACTTGTCAGTTGATGGCATCACACCCATTACACAACACTTGTCATCAAGGTACTCAAACCTGCACACATTACAATGAGCAACGATATCGACATAGATATCATGTAGCTGTGCATAACTACCCTGTCCAAGAAACATCAGCCGTCAGCACAGAGCCAACAGGCAGCTGTCATATAGCTCCCCTAGGCCTTTCCTACAACTACAAAAACAGCATACAATGGCACCGTTGTACAATGTCACTCACCTTCAAGGGACGTAGCGGTTGATGAGCTGGTGACGCAGGTCGACACCTTCCTCCTCTCCACTATCCTCGTCACTGGACATGTGTGGGTTTGCAGGTGGGGGCATCTGCTGCTCATCATCATCCAGGATCAGGGGGATCTATTTGCGCAGGGCAAGGTTGTGGAGCATGCAGCATGCTACCACGATCTGACACACCTTTTGGGGAGAGTACATCAGTGCACCTCCGGTCTGTCCAGGCACCGAAATCGAGACTTGAGAAGCCCAAAAGTCCGCTCCACCACACGACGTGTCCTCCCATGGGCCTCATTGTAGCGGACTTCACCCGGGGTCCTGGGATTCCGCAGTGGGCTCAGCAACCAGAGCCGGTTGGGATATGCAGAGTCACCTAGGTGCCAGATACACAGAACAATTTAGTAAAATGACTGTAGCTGCGGACAGCATGTCACACATACAGCACAATACTTGACTCAGCTAACTCACCTGCAAGCCACGCACAGTCAGGATGCAGATTTGCCATCATCTGTGGTACAATGCTGTTATGCAGGATGTAGGAGTCATGGGCTGAGCCAGGGAATCTGGCACAGACATGTGAGATGATCATATCTGCCTGGCATACAACCTGCACATTAATGGAATGGGAATGCTTCCTATTCCTGTAGATGTGCTCCCGTGCCTGTGGCGGAACCAGTCCAACATCGGTGCAGTCAATGGCACCAACTACATTAGTGATGTGGGCAACGTCATAGAAATCAGCCTTCACAGCTGGAAATTCCTGTCTCCGTGGAAAATGGATGTAAGTGTCCTTGTATACCATCATAGTGGACAGGACATCCCGTAGCACCATGCTGAACATTGCCTGCAACATCCCACCTGCGCTGGCCACCGTCTACTGGAACGAACCAGTTGCGAAGAAATGCAGGGCCGCCATCACCTTACATGTTGGTGACACAGCAGTTGGATATGTCCTGCGAGGCCTCAGATGCGGTTCCAACTGAGCACATAGGTCTTGGAGGTTTTGCCGATCCAACCGGAACTTACGGATGATGTCCACATCCTCCATGTCCGCCAGCAAGGTGAATGGCCGGTGCACATTTGGTCGCCTCCTACATGAGATAAAAGGGGACACTTGTCAATTCAATTCACCCATGAGATGTGTCCAACATCTGACATTTTGACTGACACGGCGCCAACGATGACTGGCCTGACACACCAGCTTACAGCACAAGTCACATGCAGAGACAACTTGACCCCAAGTAGTTGTACACGTGATCAGTATGTACGAACTGAGTGCACCCGAGACAGATTCAGACTATGTGAATGTGAAATGGGACATTCCGACATCTTGTGTCACCAGCCCTGAGAGTACTTGACACAGCAAATGTCTGAAACACCAACACCGCTGTCTCCTACGTAGCTGCTGTACCTGCCACACCTTCTGTCGTGAGTCGGACAGGGCACACATGAACGACACAATGAGTACAGTGTGTGCATGAAGATCAAGTATCAACATGAGTTCAGCAATCTACACAGTGAAGTAGGCACATTGAGTAGTCAGTCCATCATCACTGTGTGTTGCTTAGCCATCTCACACATTGACATGTCTCCATATTTGAGAGTCCATCACACAACAGATTTGTGTACATGCACAACAACATCATCAGTGACATGTGAGGGACTACATGCCAATGCATGTACTCCAGTGCACTGACATGGCATGTGTAGACATCAGTGAGTAGAATGTCACACTAGCATTCAATTTAACAATCTGGTGGCATGACTCATTGTAAGTGTGGAGTGTTCAATAATGAGAACTGCCCATTGCCATTGCTACAGCATGATGTGTCCATAGGTGCCCTAAGCGTGCACCGCCACCACAATCACGGTCATTGGCACCAATGTAAAGATGCCAAATCACGGTAGCGACCGCCTGGGCCCCGCGGTGTGACACCGCCATTGCCCATGCCCATTCAGTCAATGGGAACCGCAATCGCGCTAGTGGAATGCACTTTTGAAAATCGCGGTAGGTGTGCTCCGCTACCGCGGGGCCGGTCATTGGATACAATTGTAAGATGCACGATTGCGGTAGCGACCGCCTGGGCCCCGCGGTGTGACACCGCCATTGCCCATGCCTATTCAGTCAATGGGAACCGCAATCGCGCTAGTGGAATGCACTTTTGAAAATCGCGGTAGGTGTGCTCTGCTATCGCGGGGCCGGTCATTGGATACAATTGTAAGATGCACGATTGCGGTAGCAACCGCCTGGGCCCCGCGGTGTGACACCGCCATTGCGCATGCCCATTCAGCCAATGAGAACCGCAATCGCGCTAGTGGAATGCACTTTTGAAAATCGCGGTAGGCGTGCTCCGCTACCACGGGGCCGGTCATTGGATACAATTGTAAGATGCACGATTGCGGTAGCGACCGCCTGGGCCCGGCTGTGTGACACCGCCATTGCGCATGCCCATTCAGCCAATGAGAACCGCAATCGCGCTAGTGGAATGCACTTTTGAAAATCGCGGTAGGCGTGCTCCGCTACCGCGGGGCCGATTATTGGTTGCATTTGAAAAATAGCTGACCTGGAACACCAATTGCAGCAGCTGAGTACCATTGAAACAACCCCAGGGGGATATATATGTCTGTGAGAGAGCCACACATTTCCACTGCATCCAGACACTGCTGCCTGCCATTCTTCATCCCCAACTGCTGCTGTTCCTGTCTCCTGGACCCAGTGATGGCGAGAACTGAGAACATCAGGGCCCGTCCCTTCACCACAGAGGAGCTGGAGGTCCTGGTGGACGAAGTGCTTACACACTACGGGAGGCTATATGGTGCTCCTGATGTAATGGTAAGTGTCTCAGAGTGACATTTGGAGAGTGCAAAGAGTGCTCACATGATGTTGCTCTGCAGTAGTATGTGCCTGTGAGTGCAAGTTTGTGTGATACACTGCCTGGCATGCTGACTTCATGGCAATGGGGTGTGTAGCCTTATTACCACAGATTCATGGCTGCATTGAAGGATGGGAGGGACATGCAGTGTCTTTGCAGCCATACAGTGACACTGCTGGTTTGGAAAGTGGAAGTCCATTCGCTCTTCACATGCTCATCTGGGACATCACAAATGTGTTTCGTCCAGAGGGTACAGAAGGATGTGTGTACACTTTTCATATCGTCACCATGGATATGTGAGCATTATGCACAAGATTGAAATGCCTGAGGGTGACACTCTTGGTGGAAAATCACATATGACACATCAGAGTGATGTACTTCTGAAACATCCTCCTTCCATTGATTTAATAATGTGTACTGACTTGCATGTGTAGGCACTGTTTGACCTCTCATATTGTACATGCATGTGATTGTTCAGATGGGCCAGGTTTAACCTCAGTGTGAGTCCCCCTGGCCTGCACAGATACTGCCCAATTTGACACGGACCCATCAGTAAATGGACAGAGTGAGATATATGTGTGGTCTGCCACCCTGTTTCTCAATGAGCTATCTTAGGCCTGATGATTGCACAAGACAGAGCTTGTGAGAAGGGTGTGAGAATGTAAGATCATGTCCCTAGATGTGACATCCACGACACAGTGAGCCACTCACAGGCCAAGGACATTGAGGGGTGTGTAGTGTTGGACACAGTGAGTCTTCCCCAAAACATCATTTGCAACATGATGTATGTCTTGCTCCCTCACATGCTGCATCATAGATGAGGGCCTTCTTCACATTGCTTTGTGTGCTGCCAGTCTGCATGTGTGTGAGGTGGCCAGGTCCTGTGTCCACCCTCATACCTAAATGCATTTCAATCCGATTATCTGATGCAAATGTACTACGTGTCATGTTGTATGGCCTCTGATCAAGCTTTCTGTACAGCTATGCTAAGTGTTTGCATGCACCTGTCCTGAGACACAGTGGAACATGGCCCAGTGTCCCTGAAACTGCCTCTTCTTGTCTCCCATGCCTGCAGCTCAAAGTCCGCCAGCGTAAGGCCTTATGGAGGGCCATTGCACGCAAGGTGCGGGCTCTGGGTGTCTGCAACCGACGGCACACACACTGTCACAAGAGGTGGGATGACATCTGCCGGATGAGCAAAAACGTGGCAGAGATGACGCTGGGGCTACTCCCACGGACTGGAAGGTTGTCGCGCAGGAGCATGACACCACTAATGGCCCGCATCTTGGCTGTGACACAGCCAGAGCTGGATGGACGTTTGAGGGCCCATCAGCAGCAAGTTGGGGGTGAGTATTCTGCGAAGGGTGACTTTGGGTGTGAGTGACTGCATGTATCCCAACCCTGCGCCAGTGTTGAGCTCTGTGATGTTTCCAGAGTGATGCAATGGCTTGTAAGTGGCCTCTGTGTTGAGTGCAGCTGACATGCATTTTTGCTACATGTACTTTCTCATGTGTTCAAAATAATGGCCCATGACATTGCAAGATAAGATGTGGCCTCATGCCATCTGCTGCATTATGGGTGTCATAGACATCACTGGGGAGTGAACAGCTGTGTTCCTCATCTGAGTGTGCTTACGTCGATGTGTGCAGTGTCTGACTTTGGAATTGTGAGAACTACACATCTGCCGACAGCAAGGGTCGTTGCGCATCAAAGCACAACATGGTGGACATCAGTAGCCCATGGCCATGGTATGAGGACATCCTGGAGTCAGTATCTGTGTTGTCCCCTTAAAGTGACTCCATATGTGACTGTGACAACATGTTGAGATGTACATCTATCTCACCTACAGGCACGTAGGTATGCTTACAGGAATCAGGATGTCAGGTAACTGGGAGGCACGGGCCAGCTATTTGGCAGTGTGAACGTCACATGGGTCATTGATGCCAACTATGCATGTTTCCATGCATCTTCTGACTTTTGCATGAGGCTTGCACATGCAGACCGCACAGGGTGGTGTGCTACATGGGGGTATCATGTTCGAGTTGTTTGCTTTGGTTGTATATGAGGTTTGTGAGTATGGCACAAAACTGAACCTACATCTCTGTCTCTTGCAGCATCTACAGAGGGCACAGAAGGACAGGGTACGGACACCGGGGATGAGGCATCTTGCTCGACGGCAACACATGAGCTCACTGCCACTGATGTGACCAGCGCCTCTGAGGGGGACCGGAGTGCCCTTGAAGAATCACGCCCGGAAACACCAACCTCAACGTCATCTGATGCCAGCGGTGACTCCTCGATGTTGGTGGACACAGGGAGTGGGAAATCTGCCTCTTCTTCCACCACACATCGTCCAGTGCCCACCCTCCCGGCTAGTTCCACTAGTGCTGCCCGTGCCCGCAGCAGTCAGAAGGGTAGAGTGTCCTTCCCGCCAGGCACCACTGCCCCTGCCCCTGTGTCCCCTGCTGCCCTCAGTGTTGGGGCGGTGGAGCTTTTGCGCCAGCTGTGTATGGGTCAGACTACTTTACTGAATGCCTACCTTGATCATGACAAGAAGTTGGCACAGGTAGTTGCCTTCATGGAGGGCATTCATTCTGACGTGGGTGGGCTACACAGGACTGTCCAGTCTTTGTCCTCCACAGTGACGGCAGCCATTCAGCTGGCACAGGCTCAGGGTCCAGCTCCTGTCCCTTCGGCAACCACCCTGCCAGTGGCCACATCTGACGAGAGTGACCACACACCACAGCCCTCAGGCTCAAAGTACTCCACACGAAGCACAACACAGCAGCACTCCAAGCGGGCCAGGGCGCAGACACCATCCCCCCCCCAAAAAAAGAAGTCACACAGGAACGCAAAGCCAGAAGCCCTTCGGGTGACACTCAGGGGCATCAAGCCAAGAAGCAGGCCTCAGGCTCACATGCATCCAAATTAGTCCAATCCAAGGACACTTCCGTCCCAAAACCTGCTCCCACAGACAGGCAAAAAGTTGCCGTGCCTGCTGTGAAGCTGGTGCCTGCAAAGAGTCCGCAGAAACGGATCTCTGAGGCAGGTTCACCCACAACCTCAACTCCCACCCACACCCCTGTGAAGCTGGGACAGGAGGGCACTGTGGGGGGTTCACCTGGTCAACAGGGGATGGAGAAGAAAAGGCAAGGCCAGGCCAAGCATACCACCAGACCCAGCAGTTCACCAGAGGGAGGGCCAACACCTGCACCTGAAGCACCTTTGGTGGGGAGTGAGGCTGTTGTGCCCGCCCCACTTCACACTCCTACCAAGACAATATTTCAGTATCGAATCCCCAAGAAGTGGAAATGCAGCCCTCCACATTCTCCCTCACACACTGTGTCTCACAGCAGCATTTCTCTGCCTCCCCGTGTCACCATGCCACCCGGTCCAAGCAGCCCTCCGGCTCACAAAGCCACTGATGCCTCTACCTCAGCTGCTCCTCCCTCTCCCAGGTCTGGTCCGCCAACGGTCCCCGACAATCAGCCACCTCCCAGTTCTACTGACAGCCAAGTCTGAGGCAAAGTCCCCCTCCCAAAGCCGTCTCTCCCACAGCGGTGCCTGGACTGGCCATCTGTATCCTCAGAGCTGTGGTGATTCCCATGCCAGTGTACGGTGTCACACATTCCCTGTGCAGGTTCTCAAGCACACATGTACCTACTATGGACTGGCCACTGGCCTTGCTGTTTGTAACTTTGGATGCCCATTCCCTGTGCAGGTTCTCATGTTCACATGTCCCTCCTTTGAACTATGGACTGGCCACTGGCCTTGCTGTTTGTAACTTTGGATGCCCATTCCCTGGGCAGGTTCTCATGTTCACATGTCCCTCCTTTGAACTATGGACTGGCCACTGGCCTTGCTGTTTGTAACTTTGGATGCCCATTCCCTGTGCAGGTTCTCATGCACACATGTCCCTCCTTTGAACTATGGACTGGCCACTGGCCTTGCTGTTTGTAACTTTGGATGCCCATTTCCTGTGCAGGTTCTCATGCTCACATGTCCCTACTTTGAACTATGGACTGGCCACTGGCCTTGCTGTTTGTAACGTTGGATGCCCATTCCCTGTGCAGGTTCTCATGCACACATCTACCTACTTTGAACTATGGACTGGCCACTGGCCTTGCTGTTTGTAACTTTGGATGCCCATTCCCTGTGCAGGTTCTCATGCTCACATGTCCCTCCTTTGAACTATGGACTGGCCACTGGCCTTGCTGTTTGTAACTTTGGATGCCCATTCCCTGTGCAGGTTCTCATGCACACATGTCCCTCCTTTGAACTATGGACTGGCCACTGGCCTTGCTGTTTCTTAACTTTGGATGCCCATTCCCTGTGCAGGTTCTCATGCACACATGTACCTACTTTGAACTATGGACTGGCCACTGGCCTTGCTGTTGTCTACTTTTGATGCTTATCTTGGTGATATGTAATAAAGACAGTTACTCCTGTTGTCTGCTTTGTCAGTGTCCTTGCTAAATGTAAGTGTTTTCGATATGTGTATGGTTGCATGTGACAAATGCTCTGTATGCCACCTTCACATTGCCAATTGCTTCTTTTACTTTTTCTGGGTTTGGCAATGGTGAGGGGCACTTTAGTTCTTATTTCTTCTGAGGTTTGAGGGTGCAATGATGGGTGTTTGTGATCATCTACGATTATTATACTCATCATATGGTCAGGTTTGCTAAATTGTCCACATGTCATGTTATGATGCAATTCCAGAACAGAGGTGTATTCTATCCACAGGATTACTTGCGGGCTGGCCAGGGTCCTTCATATCTGTGTGATCTTTCTTGATGTGTGAGCAGCAGTGTTGATGTATGGTCATCTTGTGATGGCCTGTCTTCCTAGTCACATGGGTACATTTGGATGTGTGCACTTGTGAGGTCATGAAGTGTGTAGGGGTGGTTTGGTTGTCAGTGTTGATGTGTGTGTGCCCCTGCAATGCCAACTGCACACATGTATGACACAGAAGCTGAGTGCCTGTTTGTTTCAATACTCTGCCATATGTTTCAGATTGTGGGCACATGTGGGAGTTGTAGGGTGGGCAGTGTGCAGTGTGTTGTTGTGTCCTTGCACTCCTGGGGGACACCTGCTTGTTGTTGCTGCCAGTTGTGAGTATGCAGAGTGTGTGACAGGCAAGTCTGTGTTGTGTTTTGTTGATCAGCCATGTGTCTTGTTACTGTTTGTGCACACTGTACAGAACTGCTCAGCCACACTGACAATATTTGTGAGTTTTCTCATGCATTGCTGTCACTTGACCCCTTTTTTGCTCCAGTATGGTATGTGGTATGTGGAGTCATGCCATCCCCCATATGTGCTTCTGATGCCTACACATTGTGAGTGACTCCTCTATGTCTTTGTATACTGTACACTGCTCACCTGTCCACTATTGCAGTACACACCACTTCAGTCTCATGTCTTCCACCCCATGGCTTGCCAGTGTGTGAGCCTCTCCACCACTTCATAGTGTGACACTATGCTGTGTGAGGCTGATCTGTGTCCAGGACCAATGTGCTACTCAGGACAGTTTGCAAATTAGTTATGTGTTATTTCCTTGTACTTGTTTGCTGTCATGGTTGCTCATGTGCAGTGCAGATGTTTGGACAGCACAGTCCTCTGGTCATGTTGTTTGCACCTGGATGTCCCTGAGTTGTGCATCTGTGGGTGATGGCTAAGCTGTATGTGTGTTTGCTGAGGTAGTGCTACACTTCCTGAGTGTGATGTTATGTTTGTGCTGTGGGAGTTCATGGTGTGGCACTCAGATGTGTGTGCTACTGTTTTGGTTGTTGTGCACACACTGCTTGGTGTGCATGCAGTGTTGTCAGTGTATGTTGCCTTGTACTTGCTTGTTGTGCATCCCCCTGATGTGCAGCTGAGTTTGCATTGTGATGGATTGGTCTGTGCATCTGTTGTGTTTTTGTTGCGGATGTATGCAGTGTTTGGCCTGTGTTGGCTCTTTGTACTGACTGATGCTATGTTTGTGTGATGTTCTATTTGCATGACGTTGTGTGAGAGTGGTTGTTTTAGCTGTGTGATACATTCAGATGTGTGTTGCAGGTGTGGTGTGCATTCCTTGTGTGTCTGTCACATGCAGCAAGGGGATTGTTGTTGCTGGGCTTGTTTTCAGTGCACATTGGTGGTTAGTCCTCCTATTTTTGACCTGTCACTTTTCAGGGTTGTGCATGTGCATGCTTCTGGTACAATATGGCACCTTGTCCACTTCATGGGTGGTGAGGTGTCTGTGTCTGTGTTAGCTGATTGTCCCATTGATCCCAGTTGGTGTTCATGGTAGATTTTTGATGATACACCTCTTGTTTGTGTTGAGGTATGGTGTCTGTGCATTGGTCCTGAGTGACAATGTTGTGTATTCCTGTTCTGTCTAGGGTCACATTGCCTTTCCACTGTTTTCCTGCACATGTGTGGGCTTGTTGTACCTCTGTGTATGTTGTTTGTGAGCTTTGTGTTTGGCTATTGTTTTGGTGTCTGCATTGGTTCAGGCATCCCTGTGTGTTAGTGTGATGTTTGTGGGTGCACCACAGGGAGTGTGATTGGTTGTCATTGAACTCACAGGACACCATTTTGGCCTTTATGTGTGCTTCTCACAGGTGTTGAGTGCTGCAGGTATGAGGTGGGTAGAGAATGGGTATGTGTGAAGGTCCTAGTTGTGTTTGACAGTCAAGGAGTGTGACAATGGGCCATGTGTGTTGTACTGATGATGTGCACATGTCAAGTCAGTTGAGACAGATGTGTGGCTGCTCACTGTATGACTTCAGAGACTTCCTATCATTCCTGTGACTATGCATGGCTTGCCTTGATGTGTCCCTGAGTTGCTGCACAGAGGTCAGTTTGGTTTAACTTCACTCACTGTGCCACCCATGTCTGATTTGAGGACCTAAGGGTGTTGTGATATGTTCCTTCTCTTGCATGTGATGTACAGATGCTATGTGTCTTGCTCCATGGTTTTCCAACACTGTCCACTTCACTTTTGGCTGGCCCATTGATTGTCCTACATTGCTGCTGGCCTATGGTGTGTGTATGTGGCTGTGTGTCAGTGTGGGGTGTTTGTGAGTGACTTGACAGGCAGTGTGGACAGTTCAGTGGATGTTCTTATGCAGTGTGAGTCTTCATTTTATAGTTAGACTCAGTTTGCTTCACATGAGTGGGAGATAGGTCCTCACACCTATCTCCCACTCATGTGAAGCAAACTGAGTCTAACTATAAAATGAAGTCTCACACTGCATAAGAACATCCACTGAACTGTCCACCATAACACAGCATGTGCCCCAAATGGGTGTGGGAAGCGTAGTGTGGGAAGGGTGGAGGTTGAGCCCTGTGAATCTTTGTGGACTGGCCATGCCTGGCGCCGGCCCTTCCTACTACATTTTGCGCATGTTTTCCCGCGTCTTCACCGCTGCGGTGACGTGACCGGGACATTGCAGTGATTTCGCGGTTGATTGGTGACCCGGATGCGATGGGGTGATTTCCTGACAGGTGGGACATGTGTGGGTACACTTGGGGAGGTGTTCCTGTCCCCACCAGAGTGTCTGATGTGGACAGGAACCGTATATCAGCACAGGAGTTGTGTGTTGTGGTTGTGTGCGGAGTTGTGTCATTGCGTACCTGCCGCGTTGTCCGCGACGGTCCATTATTTGCTGGTAGTGGAGGAGGTACAGCACCGGAATGGCTTGAAGGGCTGGATCCATTGCGGTCTGGACCGGGTAGAGGGGACCGTGAGTCTGGTTTCGCACTCTGTTGTAGTGTTTCCGCCGTCTCTGGGTTGGTGGATTCTCCGCTGCGGTGTGATGGGCTGTTTGCGGCATTGTGATTTGTACGGCGGACCGAACGTCATTCCGCACGGCAGTGAGTCCCTATTGGCTCACTCCGCTGCGGTGGCAGGTGCAAAAATCTGGCAGTTCTCCTGGCTACACAGCGGACGGGAAATGGGCTATGTTTGCCCATTGTAATATGGCGGGCGGGAGGAAGGCTGCTGGAGTGCGGAAAAGGGCATTTTCCGCCCCCGCCAGCACTGCGGATGTGCTTCCGCCCGCCATCCTAATGACCCCCATAGTCCCACTTTATTCAACATCTATGTTGCTCCCTTGGCAGGATTACTTAGGAACTTAGGTTTTGTGCCTATTTCTTATGCTGATAATACTCAGCTCCTACTCTCCTTCGATAAAAATAATCTCAATGCTCAGTCCACCTTCTTAGAAGGCATGAAGATCATTGTTAGCTGGACGAGGCATAATTTCCTCCAGCTCAATGCGGGAAAAACTAAAATTATGTTGTTTGGTGATGCATCCATGAGATGGTCCCCGAGCTGGTTGCCTGCGGAGCTGGGTTCTGCACCAGTCCCCAAGACTGTGGTCAAAAACCTAGGCATCCGCCTGGACCAGAGGCTAACTCTGAAGGAACATGCTTCAACCACCGTCGGCGCTTGCTTCCATGTGCTAAGCCTCCTCCGAAGGGTATCTCCCTTCCTTCCTCTGACCACTCGGAAAACCTTTATCCAGGCACTGGTGCTAAGTCGCCTGGATTACTGCAATGCCCTTCTGATCTCAGCTAACGAAGCGTCACTGAACAGATTGCAAGTGGTCCAAGATACCGCAGCTCGATGGGTCTCCAATGCTCCCCCTTACCTCCTCCCTCCCCCTCTTGCAGCGATTGCATTGGCTTCCAGTACGGAAATGGATCATATTCAAGATCTGTTGCATTGTGCACAAATCTTTGAACGGTAAAGGTCCCAGTTATCTGGCAGAAAAATTCACTAAATATCTGCCGCTCAGGGACCAAATCCTTACTTGTGGTTCCACGCTGTAAAAAAGCTCGGCTGGGTGGTAAAGCCTTCTTCCACTTAGCCCCTATCTATTGGAACCAATTACCCATCCATCTGCCGGAGTGCTCTGGTGACCTGCAGTTCTGTAAGTACCTTAAGACTGCATTGTTCTGATCTGCTCCTCTTCTTTGCCAACGAAAGCAGTTCATTAGCGTGGAGATACCCCTTGGGGGGGGTGATCAGGCGCTTTATAAATCGATAAATATCGAATAAATATCAAATATGGGTCATCCACTGACAATATTTGTGCCCCTTTTAGTGGAAGTACTGTTGACTCGTACGTGAGCACAGTATCTGACCAATAGTTGTCTGACAAAGTATGAGCAAGTTTTGTTGGGTGCAGAGAATGTGACACAAGAGATGCGTGGTGTTGAATCCAGCTACACTGATGCCCTTGCCTGGAAATGAGAGCGTAGTGGATGAAGCTGAACATGATTGTTTGGATGTGACTGAATTGTATACTAAACCCCTTCTGGATATTTCTGATGAGCCACTGCTTGAATCTGACAGTTTGTTGTTTGTTGATGGTTCCTGTTTGAGAGACAATGAAGGAAATATGAAAGCTGCATATGTTGTGTGCACTGTTGGAGGTGTTGTGGAAGAATCCTGGTTGCAAGGAGTGTTTTCTGTGCAAGTTGCAGAGCTTATAGCTCTGACAAAGCATGTACCATTTCAGAACAGCTCTGAGTTACAATTTACACTGATAGTCAGCATGGCTTTGGAGTCGTACATGACTTTGGGCAATTGTGGTCAAAGTGTGGGTTCATGACATCTTCTGGTTCGCCCGTTAGAAATGGGGGATGCGTGAGGAACCTTTTGTAGTCCCTACAATTGTCTGCCCAAATTGCTATTGTGAAACATGTTGCTCACTGACAAGGTACCGACTTTGTCACAGTTGGTAACCAGTATGCAGATGAGATGGCTAGATATTGTGCCCTGAATGCACATACATTTAATGAAGAGATCTTGACAAACACATCCAGTGTCACAGATTGTACTTTGATGTTGTCAGCTTTAGTCATGTCAGGGAGGTTAGGAAGCTACAGGATAAGGTGACAGAAGCAGAACGACACAGTTGGGTGTGAACATGCTGTACACAGCCGCGGCCCATGCAGGTAAGAGCGGTGGGGCCGGGTTGGGGGGGGGATTCGACAGATGACCCCAAGGGAAAATTAAATAAATAATTAATTTTCCCTTGTCGTCTGTCAAAATCCCCCCCACCCGGCCCCACCGCTCCTACCTGCACGGAGCTGCGGCTGGCTGTACAAAGAGAGAGGATGATGTCTGGATTTATGTTGATGGCTGTTGAAAATGGCCCTTTTGCAGGGTTATCCCCAAAATGTTTGCTTCTTCCTCCTATTTTTCCCTGACCCGTGTTTGTTGGCTATAGGACTCTGGGCACTTTACCACTGCTGATCAGTGCTAAAGTGCATATGCTCTCTGTGTAAATTGTTATTGTGATTGGTTATCCATGATTGGCATATTTGTTTTACCAGTAGGTCCCTAGTTAAGTGCACTGAGTGTGCCAGGGCTGGTAAATCAAATGCTACTAGTGGGTCTGCAGCACTGATTGTGCCACCCACATGAGTAGCCCTGAAAAGATGTCCAAGGCCTGCCACCGCGGTGCCTGTGCGCAGTGTGTTAACTGCCATGTCGACTTGGCAAGTGCACCCACTTGCCAGGCCCTAACCTTCCCTTTTCTTACATATAGGGCACCCCTATGGTAGGTCCAAGGTACCCCCCTGGGCAGGGTGCAGTGTATGTGAAAGGTAGGACACGTACTGGAGTGTGTAACATGTCCTGATAGTGAAATACTTCCAATTTTGTTTTTCACTATTGAAAGGCTATCTTGCCCCAAAGGACAGAATGGGGAATGCTTTGGAACATTTTTTGAAGCATATCTTCCCAAAGGGATAAGATATAAAAATGGAGTTTGGTATCCCTGAACTCAGGATTTAATAACACATCTTTTAGTAAAGATGGTTTTTAAATTGTGTGTTTGAAAATACCACTTTTAGAAAGTGGCTATTTTCATGTTCATCCATCCTGTGTGCCTCTGCCTGTTTGTGGATTGGCTGTCTGGCTTTGGAGTGACAGGGGCTGGGGAGGTGCAGTGGCTCCAGGAGTCTGGATGAGTCAGCACTAGGCTGAATAGGCCTGATCTGCATTTGGAGTGGTGGGAGGAGTAGCACCTGTACCTGAATAGGGCTGTGCCTGCCTTCCACAATGCTGGCTCTGCCCCCCTGTGATGTGTCTGGAGCCAAGGCTCACCCTGACAATGGATGATGTTGTGCACTTGCAGAGTGCCACTCAGAACTGGTTTGAACTGGGCTCAGAGCCCCTTGCACAAAGAGAACAAATACATTTTGGCGTATAAGTATCAGACCCAAAACCTCAGACTTTAGATCATTCCTGGAATTCAAGAGGAACCTTTGCCAAGGAGAAGAGCTGGAGAGACTGAGAAGTACTGCCCTTGCTGTGTGTCTGGGGTTGGCCTACGGTTGCTGTTTCAGCCAAGGAAAGGAGAAGGACTTTGCTGTGTGCTGTATCCCCTGCTTGAAGGAGATCTCCAAGGGCCTGAAGTGAGCTGGTCTCCTAATCAGAAGTCTCAGGGACACAAAGACTTCACCCCCAGCTCCCCTGAACTCTGCTTCTGTGAGTTCTGACCTGCCTTGAGGTGCCTGTGCCAGTTTTGGGCCTCTGGAGGTTGTTGCTGCTGTTTGGGAGCTGGAAGAGAGAAGAAACTCAAAGAACTACAGAAATCGACGCATCGCTCTTCTTGCGGCTGTTTTTCCGACGCATCTTCACTGCGCGAGAAGAATTTCCACGCACCGCTGGGCTGCTGCGAAAACCGTCGCAGCGCCTGTCATCACAGCAAGAATCGATGCATCGAGGGATCGTGGCTGAAGAGGACCGACGCAGCGCCGTGCAACGCCGCCGCATCGATCACCGACGCATCCCGGATTTCCACGCATCGTACCTGTGCGGCAAGTTCTTCCGGCGCATCACCTGCAGGCCGGAACCGGCACGAAGAATCAACGCATCACTCCCCATACAGACTGGAATCGATGCAACCCTTCCTCTGCGTGCAGCGGGACTGTCGCATCGCCTCCTCAGGGTCTCAGGAGTGTCACATCTCTTTGTTTTCCGACGCTGCTGCTGTTTGGCTTGGTGAACTTTGACGCAACTACAGGTACTTTGGTGAAAAGTCACGCATCCATAGTTTTCTATGGTACAAGTTCTTGAAACATTTTGAAAGTCATATTTTTATCTGTGTATGTTGGATTTTTGTTGTTTTGGTCTTGTTTAGTTTAGATAAAGATATTTTATTTTTCTAAACTGGTGTGGTGTCCTTTTGTGGTGTTTTCACTGTGTTACTGTGAGTGTTGGTACAAATACTTTACACATTGCCTTTGGGATAAGCCTGTCTGCTGGTGCCAAGCTACCAAGGGGGTGAGCAGGGGTTATCTAAAGTGTGTATCCCCCTTACCCTGACTAGAAGTGTTAAAGATTGCGGGAATCGCTGTTAGCATGAGCTGAAAGCCATTTTGTACTTGGCAGCCATTTTAGTTAGCCATGTGCTCGCCATGTGCTTTCTCCCTCTTCCAGAGTCTTGCACATGCTCAGAGAGGCCTAGCTGGTAGAATGCACCTGCTCCTAGTATAGAACTGTCAAGCTATTCTTACTCATGTAAGCAGTTTAGTCTCCCTCCCACTTTGTGGAGCAAGCAAATTTTGTATACCCATATTAGTCAATAAGCATGCTTGTATGTGCTAGGACCTCCCTTGATTTTATGCTGACTATGTAACAAATACATATATAAGGACCCTGTTCTCTGCACTCATTAGAATGCCTCCTACAGTGGCCTGCGGGTACCGTAAGATGCAATCTCCCTCATCTGAGGTTAATAAAACATGTTTTTTGATATTACAGCTTCTGTGCCAATCTCTTCTTTGTTGGTTTTAAGGACCAGATGTATCAGTGAACCCCTAAGAAGGTTTTTATTTCTACAAATGGCGCCCGAAAGTGGGACTCATCGGTGCAGCGGCTATCCAAGGGAGTGGTCTTGAAGGGAGACAGGAATCTACTGAGGAGTACAGGACAGGAATCTACTGAGGAGGTACCCTGCGCACGGAGATTGTTTTGTCTTCCAGCCCAGTATATTTCTGGTCTTCCTGATCTGATCCTCCAAGTGTTTGCCGCTCCCGACTGAGAACTTCTTTGGCGTGAGTATTTTAAAACGACCGTTAGGTCACTCAGAACTTGGCAGTTGGAACCTGGACACCATTTGATTGGTAAGAGCCGTTTTGCGGCACTTGCTGTTGGTTTGATGCCTTTGATTGGTAAGGTAGTTTTAGTAACACTTACTGTGGCTTTGTTTGTATGATTGGCCAATTTTGGAATTTGTTTTGTAATTATATATGCATTGCAATTCATATAGGCAGGTAATGAGGAGATTTTTTTCTAACTTTGAAAATTTGAACGACACAGATTGTGTTAAGTGTCACTTGGAGTATAATATTATATATGCTATAATATTTTTGGCATGCCTGTTACCAGCACACTTTGTTGAAAGTGTTGCTGTCTTGGAGGTACCGATATGGATTTAGGAAGTACTCAGTTGACTCCCTCAGAGGGGATACCTAAATAGGTTCACGTATAGTAAAAAGATATTTCTTCCTTGGTGACTAAGTACCCCATGGAACTAAATATGTACATAAACGGATCCGGATCTGCGCACTTAGTAACATTCATAAGTGGTGATATGCAGAGCGCTTTTTGAGTGTTCTACCAGCCAAAACTGGCGAATTTGGTGTATTTCAGCTTTTGACCATGGAACAGTTTTTTTGGGCTACTTTTGAGAGCTCTTCTTGTAAATATGACTTACAATTAGTATTTACAAATAGGTTGGTCTTGCGTACACTTTGTAAGCTGTCCTAAGTATTGATTTGTGGGTTAAATGTGTGTTTAAATGTCTATGTGGGGTTTTTGGTTTGACATTGGTAATACTTGTGTGAGTACTCTGTGTACGAATGGCTGGCTTTAAGCGCGCTGTGTTGTGTCCTTCTGTAACTGTCTGAATGAGCTCAATGAGTTTGTTTATGTTTTTTTTGCTGTCATTATTCTGTTATGCAAAATGTCATTTAGTTACTTACATATTAAATAAAAATCCAGAAATAAATTATGTAACATATGCTAAACAGCTGCATGTTACTATTAAATTGACAGAGTAAGACACTATACATGTGTGCAAATTGCCACAATGCTAAACATAAAATTAGAATTCGTATTCAATAGGATTAAAATAGGCCTCATACTGAGAGGTAGAAAAACGACTAAAATACATGTTATAGCCTTTTCCTTAAATACATTGTATTAGACATTAAAAGGCATGCACATCATTTGAATGAATTTGGTCGTTGCTGAACTAAATACACATTATAGAAAGATAGATTTGACTGCATTGAAATGCCTCAGTTTTTAAATAGACTGTGACATGCTTTTCTCTCAGCACCCGAGAAAAAGCTTTCCGACAGCTGTGTTTAAACTGACTAACTGAAAAGAAACCGTTTGACACAGCAAATGGGGATTTAACTCTGTCAGGGTATTTCAAATAATAAAGGGTTTTTTCCTGAGAAAGGCGTGAAAATTCGACGCCTGCTGACAAACAACAGCTGCATAAATAGCATATGGCTATTCCTGCTCACGGCCACAGACAGGAATGCTGCGTCAGCGATATTTTAAGTCAGTGTAAAACTGGTATAAGGGCCTGCCCTATTTTAAAAGTTTCAAAAAACCAGTTTCATTATTTTGGATAACAGAGAACAAAATTGAAAGTAGGGATTTCCTTTCTTCATGCCTTTTTTATAAGTACATCTATGGTTCTGATATTAAATGATAACTGTCCATTAAAAGTGGCGCAGACTTTTCCTGTTTCAAGTAAGGCTTCTGTGCTTAGGGTTATGAATGAATGCGTTTAAATATGATAGGCTACGAATGAAGCTTGCTTTTCCAATGTGGAATCATCAAAATGGTTGGTTTTATTGATAAAAATAATAAATATTATATGGGGAAAAAATATATTGTTAAAAACAAATGCTTTAAATTCGTTTTTTCATCTTTATAAAGCCTAATCATCATACTGTGAATTCCTAGCATCAAAGTTGAATTTAAGCAGTGCTGTACCGAAAAAAGGGAACTTAAATGTGAAATGTCACTTTACCCAGCCGTACAAAACTCATTTTTATAAGGGTATATCTTATACATTTCTGGTTTCCCATTCCTGGGCTATCTAGAGAACACTCTGGGGGTTCCTATTATGCAAAAATATTGTAGGATATTCATTTTTAAGTGCCCCTACCACCAAAGTCGAAATTGAGCTAAATTCACAATTTTACAAGCAGTTCTACCACTCAAGGCAGTTTTAACGTGCTCTCAGGCTTCCATAAAGTATATGCAAGTATAAAATAAACAGCTGCCTCTGCATTACTAGATTGCACACCACTGTACATAAATGAAAATAAGTATAGGACTGCTTTTCGCTGTGATTCTCCAGAGTTGCTTTGCATTACAAAACCGCATGGCAAGCCTTGCACGCAAAAACGAGCAGCTGCTGAACGGGTCAAAGGTCGGAGTTCTGTATTTAGCAACTTAGCAGAGTGAAGGGTAATGTTTGCTGGGACACTTCGACCTTCGAAAGATTTTTTGAAAGACGAGATGATAGCGCAAAGAGAGAAAGAGAAGCTTTGCTTCCTATTTTTGGCAAACACACGTTTTGCGCAGTCCTATGCCACGAAGGAAAACAACCCTCAGTTGAACATTGATCTGCCAGGTATATAAAATAATGGTTTTAGTTTAAAGAATACTGTGTAGGGGCTACGATAAGGAGGAAATGGATTTTAGTTTGCATTCATGCGCCCTCATGTTAATCTAGTACAATTGCTGTAGAAATTGGTTTAAAGTTAACTCAATTTGCATTGTGTTAGACTGAATCAGAGAATAGCCACTTTCTAAGATATCTCCTACAAGTTTGTTTGTGCCCAGTTGCTATAAATAGGGGTTGAAAGTGTTGACAGAAGTAAAACCTGTTTCAGGTTTTCCTACTGTCAAAATGGGGGAAGGAGGCTAGCTCCTCTACAAATTAAGGGTAGGCAAAATTATGTTTTCTCTCTTCTTTTTCTCACTTTTTTTGAGTCTGTCTAAAGCTGTCTAGGAAATGGCCATATGACAGTTAAGGCACTTTGCATTGTTCATAAGGCGGCACACAAAATGGGGCCTAAACCATTACAGAGAATGTTTACTTGGTACTCCCCAGCTAGAAGTCTTCGTTCCTTGGCAGCCCACCTAGTATGTACCCCACGAGTCAAGAAAACCCGACTAGGAGGTAGATCATTTGGCTATGCAGCCGCAAGGCTATGGAATGAACTACCAAGTGAACTCAGACAGACTGATGACTTACTGCAGTTTAGAAAAAGCTAAAAACCAGGCTCTTTCCAAAAGAATAGCCTTGAGAGATTGGCGCATGATGATTCATAGTTTTATAGCTGCACAGTGATTTAGGTAATCCCAGCGCCAGGATGCCCGTTGGGTGACAGCTGCGCTATATAAATGCTACTTACAATTACAATTACAATTGGCTATTCTGTAATACTGTTTTAAAATTGTTAGAATTAATAAAAAGATGAAACACATAAGCTATGTTACTGCCCATCCTGTATGAAAGAATGAGTAGAACAGATTGATGTTCCCTTATTTGATCTTTAAGGAAAATTGTATAGTGGGGGTTTCTGTTCAAAAATCTCAGGTGGCAACACTATTATTGTTTATGTTATTCTCATGTTCTATACAGTTTTGCAAGGGCATTGCTAGTCTTTTATTAGCTAGTCTCTGTAAATAAGCTGACAGCCCTTATTAGAGCTGGAGATAGGGTTTTTTTCCTTTTGAAAATGATGTTGCACAGTCCAGATCGTGAAAAGTACAATGCAGGAAAGACGCTCATGTGATCCTTAGCAAACATTTTGAAGGAAAATATTGTTTTATAGGAGTTTGTTTGTCATAACATGTTCTGCTGGAGAAAAAGTACCCACTATGTTGAAGTTTAGTTCTTTTTGCAATAAGAATCCCTGTTAAATTAGCAGTCTTAGATTTTCCTGCTGCACCTATAACATGAGAGCATGGTCCTAAGCATAACATGTAAGAGAAATTATTTTACAAGTGTCTGCAGTCCTGTACAAGTAATGTAAAATCTATGAGTAAAAGTGTAGAACATTTCCTTTTTCTGGAGGGTTCTTCAGATTGGTAATATAGGAATACACCAATGTAAGTATTTGGAGTATGTCTGTATTGTTTTTCTTTTTTCCTCAGAATTTAGTAAATGAACACAGATTTCCTTGGCTGTTTGGGATTGGGTGATGTATTACTCTTGTCAGTTCACCAAAACGTTCCTTTTATACTCTGCCAATAGGTCCAGGGTTTTCTACTCTCAGATAGATGAAGTGGCTCTTGGGTGCCTTGCTAATGTATGGGGCGCCCCAAGACTAAGGAAGTATTCTGAGACTATCCTCTCTGTTGTTAGATTATTTCTGTGCCTTGTCTAAAGACCTCTTGTTCTGTCCACCAATAGATATTTGCTGCCTTACAACCATTGCCAGAGGGGCCCGGACATCAGATCCAGCCTGGGAGTCAGCGCCACTGCAGCTTGAAGCCAAAGTGAAAGGAACCAGCATAGGCGTTGCTGGCAACTAGGACCTCAGTGAAGGCGGAAGCACTGGGACGTGAAGTGTGTACCCTGCCACTGTCTTGGGCGAAAGACGGGGTTACAAATCAGGATGGAGAAATCTTTGTGTGGATCCAGTTTTTGATGCCCAGCTGAGAGAGTCACAGAACGACAAGGACGGCAAGGAGGCTTTTGCTTGAGGTGACCCCATTTGAAACAAGGGTTGCTTCAGAGATCCTAGCATCAGGCCTCTTAGTCCTGGTCCAAAGTGAATGCAAGTCTACGCCTTTGTTGTTGATCAAGAGATGCCCGAGTACACTGGGTACAATTTGTGGCCCCAACAAAAGAGCAGTGCGCCAGAGGTGCAAATACAGGAGTTAGGGAAGGACTTGAGTTTAGGGTACAGGTGCTATGCCCTTGGTGCCTGTTAGATTAAAGTGAAGAAAACTGGTGCACTGCCTGAGACACTGGACAGGACTTTTTCTTCTCCGTGATTCTTGAGTTGCGAGTTGTGCAGCTCCACCGTGGGAACAACAAGAGCCTGCCTGTGAGGCTCAAACGGACACAGGGAGAAGACTCCCCTCTGGCTGGTTGGTTTTAGAACTTTCCCAAGGACTCTTTTTTGTTAGTAATGTACCCCTTTGGTCGTCCCATTTTTGAGGAGGAGCAGCCCTTTGCGGCTCCTTGTCCTAATTCCTATGGTCTTGTGTGGTCCTCCTGGTCCCCCGGAGCCAGGATTGTTTTTGTAATAATCTATTTTGACTTCCCTGACATTTGCATTACTTATCATTGGAAAATATTGAGATTTCTGTTTGAGATAATAGTCATTATTCTCTCTTGCTACCTGTATGACCCAATGCTCTGTTCACTTTGTACTCCTGCTTATACCTTGTATATACCTGCTTAATGAAATGTTTAGAATGTAAATGCCCACCTAGCATAGGAAGTTGATGAATTTATGAGAAGAAAATGTGCAAAATATTTTCTATGTCTCTACTAGATCATGGCAATGTCTTTAGCTCATGCTAAAAGGATCGTCTGTTAAAGATTGCGGGAATCGCTGTTAGCATGAGCTGAAAGCCATTTTGTACTTGGCAGCCATTTTAGTTAGCCATGTGCTCGCCATGTGCTTTCTCCCTCTTCCAGAGTCTTGCACATGCTCAGAGAGGCCTAGCTGGTAGAATGCACCTGCTCCTAGTATAGAACTGTCAAGCTATTCTTACTCATGTAAGCAGTTTAGTCTCCCTCCCACTTTGTGGAGCAAGCAAATTTTGTATACCCATATTAGTCAATAAGCATGCTTGTATGTGCTAGGACCTCCCTTGATTTTATGCTGACTATGTAACAAATACATATATAAGGACCCTGTTCTCTGCACTCATTAGAATGCCTCCTACAGTGGCCTGCGGGTACCGTAAGATGCAATCTCCCTCATCTGAGGTTAATAAAACATGTTTTTTGATATTACAGCTTCTGTGCCAATCTCTTCTTTGTTGGTTTTAAGGACCAGATGTATCAGTGAACCCCTAAGAAGGTTTTTATTTCTACAGAAGCAAGGGTCCCTATTTGGACAAAGGTACCTACCTCTGCCAACTAGAGACCCCCATTTCTAACAATGGCACACCGGTATTGCCTGATAGCTTATTTTCACCATTGGCAAGGCACTACCATGGTCCTGCACATGTTGGGAGAGATGCAATGATGTGCCTTTTCCAATAGGTGTGGTACAATCCCAGATTTAGAGCAACTGCGGAGACGCTATCCCATCGCTGCATAATATGTCAACAACAGAACCCAGGAAGAAGAACACAGGTTGTCATGAGTCACATTGGTAAATTTTCAGGTCCTTTCAGCTGGATGCAAATGAACTTCATAAAAATGTCCCTTTGCAATGGATTGAGATGTGTTTTGGTCATTATGTGCATTTTCTCAAAATGGGTTGAAACTTATCCTACTCCTAGAAATAATAGTCTCACGGTGGCAAAACTGTTGTTAAGGGAGCTTGGATTTCTGGCTTCTCTGGAGTCAGACCTTGGAACTCATTTTAACAATGAGGTCCTAAAAATGTTATGTGCAGCACTACATGTTGAGCAGAAGCTTCATTGCAGTTACCGACTGGAGGCTTCCAGGTTGGTTGAACAAGTTAACGGCATATTTAAATCTAGAGTGGCGAAAGTGTGTACTACTACGTCTCTAAAATGGCCAGATGCATTGCTTCTTGTGTTGATGAGTTTGATAAGTACTCCAGATAGGAGGACATGATTGTTACCTTACGAACTGATCATGGGATGTGTGATGAGGCTGCCATCTGTTCCCGCTAATGCATTAGCCAATATCACAGATGACCTTATATTGGACTATTGCAAGGGCCCCGCTGATGTGGCACGTTCTGTCACTCACTAGGTTGGAGAAGTGCCCTTGCGGTCCAACAGGAGCAGTGCTATGACCCCAGTCCAGGGGACTAGGTAATGGTGAAGAAGCACGAGCGAAGAACATGCTTGGAACCTCGCTTGAAGGGGCCTTTCCAAGTCATCCTGGTCACCAACAATGCTGTTAAGTGTGGGGGTTTCCCAAACTGGATGCACGAAGTGCATACTCGCAGAGTCCCAAGTCCCCTGAATGATACAACAGCGCCTGTACCTAATGTGCCGGTGGTTTCAGTGAGACAGAGGAATCAGGTCAGCCAAGCTGTTGGGGACCAGCAAGCTACTAGAACAGCACTCTTTCAGCCTGGGGCTGGTTTGAGAGAGTCAACTGCAGGTACTGAAGGGTCACAATCAGAAGTGTTGACAACGAGTAGTACAGACCCCAAAGAAAGGCATAGTGCAGTGAGAAAGTGAGTAGTGCCCGGAGACCTTTGCCCCTAAAGAGGTGCTATTCAGAGAAGCTGCCTGACCTCAGGAAGAGTACCACCAACGATTCATGAAAGCTCTGAGCCCTCAGATCAAAGTGACACAGATGATGATCAAACAGTCGTGAGGGGATCAAAAAGAGCAAAGGTACAAAGTCGAAGGTACGCATCTCCTGAATGGACTTATTTGGTTGCTAATGAGTGGGAGCGTGAGTTCTATGACTTTTGTTTTACCAATACATATCCACCTTACACAGATAAATGTAACAATGTAAGGAGGAACCAATGATAATGATGCTATGTACAAAAGGAAATAAAATATGCTTAAAAAAAAAAAACAATACATGTCCACCTGAACCTTCCTGAAGCACACTGTGTTATTGATTTGAATTTTAATCTGGATGTACGCACAAGTGGACTGGCACAGTCTCTCTTAAACTTACTCATCAATGAAGCTGATTTGAGAGTTTCTCCTTACATGAGAAGATTTGTACCTTTGCCATAAGTTCTTTTTCCTGTGCCAAGACTTTGCAAAATTGCTCAAGCCACTGCTGCTATTTTTGAATGACCATGCAGTCTGATTCTGGAATCACCTCCAAATGCAAATGTGTATATGATGTGATTCTTTCTATTATTGTTTTGATATTGATTGCAATGCTTATTGTTTTAAATGTGTCACATTAAGTTTCTATGAAAGACTCAAAGTTGATTATTTCTTCCGGAGCTACCAAAAGTAATGCTTCTGTTTCTGTTGATATGAAAGACAATTCTTTACACAATGCTACTTTGAAAATAGATTTTATCTTAAATGTTTATGCTGTTTTACTCAAAGAGTACGTGGATACTATGGATGTTGGTGTTTGCTATGTTTGTATGCAAATATCTTCATATGTTTGCTGAGGGTGTGACGTACCATAACTTACCACTGACTTATAGAATTTCTTGCATTGTTCTAACTAGTTTGTTCTACTGTACAGATCAATTGTTATACTATTACTCAAATCAAGATCAGATATTTTATTACATTTCTGTGCTTATATATTAAAATCCGCATCCTGAAGTTTAGACAATTAAAACCATGGGTTACATATTCAGACCAACTCAATCTTTGGATATAGTTTATGCACTTAGAAATAACTTGACATGTAAACTAGTGAGAACTGAAAATAATTTTATAGGTTTAGTGGAAAGTAGACGGAATCATGAAATGAATAAAATTAGTACATTGCCCAACTTTACTCCTTGGAGTTTACCACAAGAAGAAAACAAAATCTTAGAGAGAATGGTTTCATTAGCTTTAGATTGGCAACACAAAGGCAAAGTCTGTATATCGAAAGAAATCAAATATTAATCCTGTTCTTGAAGGATTTAGTGAATGTGAACATACATTTGAATTGTATGAGAATTGGGGAAGATATTTGGAAGGAGTAGATCCTATCTTCCCTGGGATACATTATATCTGTGGAAAGAGTGCCTACCATAAGTTGCCGAAAAGGTGGTATGGAAGGTGTATTATGGGAATCATTTTTTCAAAAATGTATCATATGAAAAGGATAAAAGAAGAGTTAATGGAAACAAATGAAAGAACAAAGAGAAGTGCAAGTGTGAGTGAAATGGTAGTTGATATATTTGGAGTTTTTATTCCTTCAGTGGGGGTAGCATTAAACTCTCAGAAAATTAGAAAGTTGTCTACTATTGTTGATAAACTTGCCACCAGTACAACTGGGGGTTTTCCTGTTGTGACGAGATGATATTGATAAGATCAATGGTGATTCAAAATTGACTTGCCCTTGATATCCTTCTTGCAAAAGAGGGCGGAGTCTGCCGATTATTGAAAGTCCAACACTGTTGTGTATTCATACCGGACAGAAGTAAAGACCTGCAAAGTTACATTAAAAACATTTCTGATTTGAACAAAGAGCTGAAAGATTTAATAGCAGATGGTGCCTGGGAAACCATAGGTAAGGAATTATTGAGTGTTACCAGCTGGTTGGAAAATTTAGGAAATGGATTAGTGATTTCCATCTTGAAACCTGTAGCAGTGATCTCTTTGTGCATAATGCAGCTGATATTGTCAATCAAATTTTGAAGATACCAAAAAAGTAACATTCGTGGGGTGAAAAGAACGGAGCTGATCTTGAAATGGAAGATGCAGAATGCAAATTTTATGATAAATTGAAAGTAAAATAAAGAGGTTAAAGACAACACACCCATAATCTGTGACGAGATCTGATGTGGTAGATCAGGTAATGGCTTGATTCGCCATCAGAGGGGGGCTTGACTCAGCAGGATTTTTTAAAATCATAATGCACAACGCATTTCTACACTGAAAACATGAAAGGATCAAAGTACATGTTGCGCATGGTAGAGACAGTGACCTATGAGACAGAGACATGTGTAGGGTAGGCACTGTAAAATTATGCTCTAAAACATGAGATGAAGAAAACACATTCATAAGTTAACATAGATACATATAAATGAGTTGAGATAATGAAATTCTAATGCATATGTTGTTTATAGACTCATATTGATGAGAAATTTGATGCTATGTGAAGTGGCCTAGTGATTTTTATGCTTTTTGCTGAGAATGCACCGATAAGGCTGGTCGGAGGGTAACATGGCGGCTGCCAGCTAACGGCCGCAAGCTCCCGGGCGGAGAGCGTATTCTAGGAGTGGGTGGCTGCTACCATCCAGGTCGGGTCAGCGGCAGAGACAGCACAAGTCGAAAGGGAGCTCAGGAGGGCATTCCACAGGAGGCACAGGATGCAGACACGTTCGAGAACCCACAAGGTTTTTGTCAGTATCCACAGATTCTGTTGAAATGTATTTTGGGAGCAGAAGTAGAGGCTTGCTGTGCCCGATACTTTTTGTTTATGGAGAGAAGTGGATTATCCTCAGAGAAACCATCAAAAGTGTGCGGTAAGGTCTTGAGGTACACTCTACGTACCAGAGCTGCAACAACTGCGATTAGGGTAAGTCCTGGTTTCTCGACCTGGAGATACAACGTGTGCATAGAGATCCTTTTAAAAGGAATCCCCAGAGGCAGAAGCAGAGGACAATTTTAGTGAACTTCCTCTCATACTCAGTGAAAGAGGGAATACTGAGTACATCCTTAAGGAATGGCCCCTTTACGTCCAGCTCCTACTCCTTTGTGATTAGATCGGATGTCTGTCGGGCAACAGACCAGAAGCAATGGGAGCTGGGAAAAAGGATTTAGGAATTTCATAAACTGGGGGCAAAAGCCCAGCTGAAATTCCCGGCAATGCTCCAGGTCATGTGGAACAATCAAATGCACAATTTCAGATCCGTGGAAAATGCAGAGGCCTTAATCGATCTCATTAAAAAGAGGGCGGGTCCCTGAGCTCCTACTAAGGTTAAGATAGGTGTGCTGGGGAGCAGTAGGGGATCCCACCCAAGTTGAGTTTAATCGAGTCTCTTTAATCCTCCGCAGAGAAGCTCATCGGGCATCTATGCCTGCTAGCAGTGGGAGGGTTCCCCAGGGTGGGCAGGATGGGTGGGTGGTGTTGGGTCACGGGGTCAGGGTAGGGCACATGGTGGGGAGCAGTGGGAGAAAAAACAAAAATAAGTCCTCAATGCCACCTTTTTACATCAGGTATTATACCCGCCTAATGGTAGCCCATTTAAACATTAAACATAGGCTCCAGTCCCCTGGAAAGCATGGGTGCTAGCAGGGAAATATCATTTATATCATGGGACGTAAAAGGCCTCAGAATTAAAAACCATCAGAAGTTGATAATGAGATATTTAGAGGATAGCCTGGCCCACATAATTATACTGCAAGAGACCCATTTAATGCCCAGTGAGAGTAGAGCCTTCTTCTCAAAATTTGGTTGGATAGATAGATATGTTGCTTCAGAACAGACCGGGCATAATAAAGGAGTGGCTATTTTAATAAGGAGAAGAGTTGGAGTGGAGGTAATATCCTCGAAAACCGATGAGTCTGAAAGGTGGGTATGGCAGTCCTGAGATGTGGAGATTCAGAGTTTGTGTGTGTTCGTTTTTATGGGCCGAACCTCGATGACCCCCAGTATATAACAAATCTGGAGTGGAAGTTAGTGGAAGTGGCAACCCTGATAATCATTGGGGGGGATTTCAATAATTTATTGAACCCCCTCCTAGATAGGTCTACTAGGAAAGCTCATGCCCAAACCCCTAGGGCAAGGCAAGCCCTCAAGAACATGCTCCATAATATTGGCCTAGTGGATGCTTTGAGGCATTTAATGGGTTTAAGAAGAGGATACACCTTTCATAGCAAGAAGTATGGCCACTTTTCTAGACTAGATTACCTCTTGGTTGATAAAGCCTAGGGGCGAAATAAAAAGTGTTAACCTCCTGCCTGGACATATACCAGACCACGCTGCAGTTAGCATGGTGCTTAAGGGCCTTAGAGGACATAGTAGTGCATGGTAGACATTAAATAGGGCGATCCTCCTGGATCCAGAGGTAGTCGTTGCCTTGAAAAAGGCTACCACTGAGTTCTTCCTAAAAAATGCAGGTTCTGCCTCATTGGATATAATATGGGAGACTTTTAAAGCTTACATCAGAGGGGTGTGGAAAAGTTTGATATATGGTAAGAATCGAACTCAAAGGGCAGAGCTTAATAGTCTGGAGGAAAGAGTGGGGGCTCTGGAAGCCAAAATGCAACATCAAAACGCATGCACTAATACTAACAGGGAGGGGCTAGCAAGCAAATTGGGGGAGGCCAGACTAAATTACAGGGCCAAACTGGAAGCAAAGTGTAGAGAGAGATGGCTAGCCGGGTGCACGAGGCAATTTGAGTGGGGGAGAAAGCGGGGACATTGTTGGCTTGGAAAGCAATGGCAGAGAGGTCTAGGAATGACATTAGGGAGCTAGTTATTAACGTACAGGGGGACGTTACGAACAAGGTAGAGGATATGCAGGCTCTTTTGGTATCCCTGTTCCATGAGTTGTATACGGAAGTAGTCCTTCTGGATCTTTAGACTCTTAGAGCCTGGTTGGGCTCCAGAGGCTCACAAGAGAAGGTAGAGAACTAAGAGGGATGCCCGATAACCGAGGAGGAAATTAGGTCCCACCTCCGTTGAGTAAAGAGAGGGAAGGCGGCAGGTACAGATGCAATACCTTCAGAACTCTATAAGATCTTAATGGATGAAATAGTCCCAGAATGGGAGGCTTTATTCAATTCAATTTATTTACGGCGGACGGATTCCAAATTCATGGAAGGAGGCTACAATTGTCCTGGTTTTTAAACCAGCTAAGGACCCTCGAAAGGCAGATTGCTATTGCCCAATCTCCCTCCTAAATACAGAATATAAAATCTTTACGAGCATTTTGGCAGGGAGATTGGCTAAGGTAGCCCCCCTATTGCTGCACCCGGATCAGAAAGGGTTTGTGCCAGGGAGGCAAATTCAAGAACTTACACAGCAATTTATAGGAACTATTGACCTGGCTACTGCCCGCTCGATTCCCTTGGCTGTGGCTACAATTGATGCAGCCAATGTTTTCGATCGAGTCTGCGGAGCCTATCTATGAACAGTATTGGAGGGTATGGGCTTTAGCCAGGGATTTATCACTATACTACGAGCAGCGTATGAACATTCATCTGCTAGGATCCTCCTTAATGGATCACTGACCAGGAGCTTTAGTATTCAAAGGGGCACAAGGCAGGGTTGTCCCTTGTTACCCCTTTTGTTCGATATTTATATAGAGCGTTAGCACAATTGCTAAGGGACGACAAGCTTGTTATTCCTTTTAATTCTCCCCCTTTTAGTAATTAGATCGCGTTGTATGCGAATGACCTGTTAATCTATAATCTGACCCTTCCCAAAGCCTTCCTAGGGTGGAGAGGCTGGTTGCCGAGCTAGGTGCCCTTTCAGGGTATGCAGTGAATAATTACAAAATAGAAATGATGTGCTGGAATATAGATGGATGGAGGGGGAAAGCATCAGCAGAGTTAAAATATATTGGGATATCCATTGTTGACTCTGTAGAGGAAATTCCAGCCCATAATTTGAGGAAAGTGGCTAAGGAGGTGGACACTATGTTGTCGAGATGGAAGAACTTGCCATTGACAATTTATGGACAGGTGAACCTTATTAAGATGTCGATTTTACCCAAACTCACGTATCTATTTAATTGCATTCCTCTCACTTTTCCAAAACCTGCTATCAATAAGATTCAAGAGAAAATTTCTAATTTTATATGGGCCTCATGCAGGGCAAGGATGGCTTGGAAGAAGTTGAGGCGAAGGCTTGTGAATGGGGGCCTGGTGCTACCAGATTTGCATCTTTATTGTATAGCATTCCAGATTAAAAACATCCGGATGCTATTTGGAAAACAAGATAGCTCTACATGGGGAAGCTTCTGCGGGAAATGGTAAGGGAGTTTGGTGAGGGAGGTTTTCTGTATAAGTTTGGAGCCCCAAATTTTTTTAAGAAGGTCCGGTTAAAGGTATTAAAGTCGGCATTAAACCTCTGGTCTAAGGTGAGGAAGATACTAAAAATAGGGCATAATTCTAAGTTTGCCCCTTTTTGGGATTCTCCTGGTACCACATAATTTATGAAGGACGCATTGAGTCTTCCATTAAGGTGGGAAGGGGTAGAATCTTAGGGGGACCTGATAAAAGAGGAGGGGATACTACCATGGTAAGCCTTGGAAGCATTAACTCGAGGCACCCTTTCCAGGTTTAAATAAGTGCAGCTAACCTCCTGGTTTGTGACTTCGATCCCAGAGGCAAGAGGGCACTGGGAATTTGAGTCATCTCTTCAGGACGTCAGACCGAAAAGGAAGGAAGTTGCCCTCTGGTATTGGTAGATTCTGGACGCTGAGGATGAAGATCTGGCATCACCGCATGCGATCTGGGGGGATACTTTTATGAGGGTGGACATACAACCGATTTGGAATCATTCTCTGAAATAGCTTTACTTGATCGTCAAGCCTGCAAACTTAAAACGTAATCACTTTTTCTCCATTAATGGGCTCTATTGGACTCCTCAAAAAATTGCAAAGTTTATAACTCAACCATGCCCAGGGTGTAGAAGATGCGGCCACATGAAAGCGGATGAGGAACATGTCTTTTTCACTTGTCCTGGAATAAAGTCTTTTTGGGCAAATATCGAGATTATTTTAAAAGACATCCTGGGTGTCGGCATCGCACTGAACCCTATGTTTGTTCTATTGGGCATGGATAATGTAGTATCTAGTACACTAAGTAGAGATCAAATTGGCCTTGTTGTCTTTTTGATATTACTTGCAAGGTGGGAGATCTGCAAACACTGGATTGAACCTGTACCCCCGAGTGTACTAGATTGGATCATGGCAGCCAAATGTACTTGTCGTATGGACACGGTAGGCTTTTCGGGAAGGAAGTCAACAGTGTGGACTGACTTCATTAGATGGGCTGGATTAGAACGAACTACTGCTGCATCAATATAAGATCCAACGATTACACCATGGTATCGCTCAGGATGCCAGCCTAGTTGGCTCGCCTAAGGAACAAAGTGTATGCAATAGACCAAGGGACGGTTAGAATAGAGATTGGCGGTCTAAGTATTGCAGACTCAATGGTGATATGAGGATTAAAATAAGAAATTAAAAAAAGAGAGAATGCACCACTTAGAATGGTCAGTGCAAAAATGTGTAGCAATGACGTACAGGCTTGAGATTTTGCAAATTGATACCAGAGACTATGTAGTCTATGAAATATGAGAAACGATTTTAGTAGAATAAAAATTCAAAACGTGCATTTATATGACTATCGTAAGATTTTGTGGCAGTAGGGTATTACTAACGTTAGCCACTTACATGTAATAATATTTTGTTAGAGTTCTTTATAAATGTATACATTCTTCATTTGAATTTATTTAATTTCATTATGTTTGAAGTAAAGTCAGAGCTCATTTCATTTAAACGTGCAATGCTAACTTAAAGGCTTTCACAAAATGTTTTTTTAATGCTGACCTTTCCCCTGATTTATCACAATAGATCGTTCTTTGCAAGTAAAATGTTGCTTGTTTTGTCCTGTAAACTTCTACATCCTGACATTCTTGTATGCCTTTCCAACGCTCACAGTGAAATATTGTTATGGGAAAAAAATGTCAGCTATGGCTATAAGTTGCAACTTTCAATTTCATCTCTACCAATGTAAGGCCTGTGAGGACCCGCAAACGTTCGCTTCTCATGACTAGTATGGGAAACCAGCCTGATGTTTCATTCATCCCGGGTGACATGATGAGACCTATCACATGTGATAGTCTTACGATGGTGGTGTGATTCTACATCACTGGATTTTACTAAAGAACTTATAAAAGAAGAAATCCCCCAAAGGAGGGGCAATGACCGTTATTCTGATTTTTCCTACTTGGGATCCGGATGCTATGCTGATCGGTCTTTACTTTTGGACTGTGTGTCAATGCTACAATCAGTAGCTGATGGACTGAGACATTCTTTGCCAAACAATTTTTTTTTTTATAAATTCCTTTTTTGCCTTTAAGCTAATGGACTCACTCTAAATGGACTTTAAATCTTTACATTTCTCTTTGCCTCGTAGGACCTGAGCTGTTAGAAATTCGAACCATCCTTCTGCTTTAGGGTAGTGGGACTTTGTACTCTGAATTTCATAATTAACTGACAAAAGATTTGCCTAAATGCTTGGTGCTTTAATGCAAGCTGGGATATTCTTGACTGAAATCCTTAGGAAACTGTTCATTTCAAATTTGATTATTTAATACAATAACCAAAATTATTTTAAATTTGTTTGAGTCTATTATTGTGTCCTGTTAATTCTTCCATTTTGACTGCGACAAAAGTTTTAACTGCATTGTGAGGATAATCATCAAGCTCTATCAAAACATCAGGTTTTGCTTCTTCTGTTAAGAGTTGCAATCGCAGAGCTATTGGTTTGTATAATCCTTACTCGCCTTAACTTCTTTCGGAGGTTGGGACTTCCCATTAATATTCTTTATTTCTACAGCATGGTCTTGAGAGTGGTCTATCTAAATCTGATTTCAAATCTGTAAGTTGGCTGTCAATCAATGGCCCTCATTACACATCTAACATGGAGTTTAGTCACTCTAATATCCACCCCTCCTATCAGAGGAGAAAGATTCATCAGAGGATCATTGTCTCTGTGGTAAATGGAAACGCTTTAGACTGTCTAATTGTAAAGGGCCCAGTATGGTTAGAGGAGTAAGAAGAGTAAGCTTACAATTTAATTTTACACACTGCTCCACACTGCAACAATAGCAAGGTACTGTCTCTGAAAGCACTTACATAGAAAGAGGTGTTTCCGTTCCTAAACCAGTGTTGTTGCCAGGAATAAGCACTGTTTAGCCATTCACGGAGAACTAGAATACTTACTTGCAAAATTTGTGGTGACTAGTCTCACCTTCCTCCTGTAGAGCTTTAAACCAATACTTCATACACCATTTTTGGATAAAGACAGTGGTAGCTGTATTAAGCAATGCTGAAAATGTTCTAGTTTCAGAAGCTGGTCTTCTACAGGAGAGCAGTATAAGAGATGTCCTGGAACCCGGGTCCACAGTTCTTCTACCGCCGTTCAGTTCCATGTACACAGGTTCCAAGACACTTAGGGGCAGATTTACAAAAATTGCGTCACGTAAAAAAACCCTTGCGCCACCATGGATGCGTCGCATTTACAATGCGGCGCACCGTGGTGCAAGGATTGACAGATGCGTGACGCATCTGTCGGCGTAAAGGTAATGCAGTGCTGGAGTCGTGTCGCAAGCGCGACGCAACTCCAGCACTGCTCAGGGGCAGCCTATACTTGCTGTGCTGCGTCACTCCTTACGCCTGCTTCAAGCAGGCGTAAGGTTTTGACGCAGCGGCGTCGTAAAAGTGACTCCGTGAAATCTTGTAGATTTCACTGCGTCACTTTTACGAGGCTTTCCTGCGTGGGAACGCCCACCCTGCATACATTATACCTGACGCAGGTATAATGTGATGCAGGGCTTTACAACGTGACGCATCTCCCTAGATGCGTCACGTTGTAATTATGTCACAATGTGGCACATTGTTTACGACGCTGCTGCGTCACAGAAGTGACGCAACAGCAGCGTAAATGTGTCGCAAGGGGCTTGTAAATCTGCCCCTGTGTGTAGCGCTGGCCAGGGTCGAACTGGCCTATACGGCAATCAAGCAGTGTCCGAAGGACTGATCTGACAGGCCAGCGTGTGGGTCTTTTTTCTGGCTGTTCACTTGAAATTACCACAAACATTCCCTGAAACAAGCTCAAATCCGTGCAGTCTTTCATACCTTGCAAAACTACCCCAATTTACAAACATGGGTCACTTTCTTAGCTATCTAATTCACTTATGGGGGCCTGTTTTGTTGCCCGGGTCTGGTTTCGGTCCCAGCCCAACCCTGGTGCTGGTATCTTGGAGCAGGAACGCAGAGCTGTCCAGGGCTGCAGGTCCAGGGACTGCTCTCCTGGAGCTCTTGCTGTTAGCAGCATGCACTTGGTCAGTGTATGCATTATTTAGTAATCAAGTTGAAAATGAAGAGCCGAATTCGTAGAGAGTTAATGCTCTCAGTGGTACATGTGACGTCAAAGAAATTACTGAACAAAAGCCCGAAAATGGATTGCGTGCTGAAAATAGTTCCACCCTTCCTGTACAAACTAAAATCCACGAACAATAGGAAAACTGTCCAGAAATAAGGGTCGAATAGTGTATGGACTTTCAGCAACATTACTTATACATTTTCGGATTCGCCTTTTAGTCTCATACATAGGGGAAAATGAAGGACGTCTATCTAGTTCAGCCTTGTTTATGGCACACATTCACTGCAGCGTTTTGTAGCTCTAATGAGGACAACGAGCTGCTCAACAAGCCGCTAACCCATGCTTCACTATACATCTTCTACCAGGGTCACAAAATCATCAAATCGAAGGTAATGAATATCCAATGGGAGAGGATCAGGACCAGATGATTTATTAAGTGCCATTTCATTAATAGCATATTTTATCTTGCCTCAAGTAAATTCTGTTTCAAGGTTGCTCCTTGTTTCACCAAATATAATTGATGCACTGTCAAGGAAATCACAATGTGTGTTTTTTAGGTAATGACTGTCCTACTGTGCTTTGTATTTACACCCATGTTATCTACCAATGTACCAGCCCTTATATGATTGCAGATGCATTCCCTGCTATTGTTATTTTATTTCTGGTCATGTTCGATTTCATATTTCATTTCCCTTGCAGCAACATTACTTCTTCATAATACTCAACAAAATAAATGAACCTCTATAATGGAGGTTCAAGTACTTTAGGTGCTGCATGAATTAATGCTTTCTGATTTAATATATAGCTTAAAGTTTATTGTAATGTTAAAAAGCCAACACAAAACCCTGATTACATTCCATAAAATTGTAGTTTCTAATTTAAAAAGACATTAGTACAATAAAAGCAAGCCCACAGCTACAATACGTTTTGTAAGTTAAAAGGGTTCTTCTTTCTCAGTGCTAGCTTCTCCTCTGCATGTTTGTCAAATATTTATAGAATCTTAAGGCACACCTAAATGCAGATTTTCGCCCACCCCATGTGAGCATTTTCAATTTTGGAGTTTGACACCCCAGTGCTAGCTCTAGGGAGTAACAGGGTGCTTTACAGAGAACTCTTTTATTGCTGCACGAACATGTCGACCAGGAGTGCTGTATACTGAACATTATGAAATACAGGGTCCAGTTGAAAACAGATTCTAGAACACATGATGTGCCAAAGAGAGGCTTGGAACATATGATTGTGACACTGCGTTTTTATTGCATAGGCACAGGTAAATAAAAGGATCTGACCAGCATCAAACGATCTTCGGATTTAAAATTGTAGAGCCGGATTCGCAAAGCCATTTTCAACTGTTAACATTTGTTTTCAGAAGAAAATACCGCCATTTGAGGTCCACCACAAGCAATAAAGTCCCTATACAGTTAGGTCCAGTTAAAGGTTTCGGTAATTTAGAGCATAGCTCAAACCCTGGTAACTTTTGCACAGAGCAGACAGACTTAAAATATGTAAAGCATTTAGAAGTACCAAAACAGTTTAAAATTCATACAACATGAACAATAAAAATCCCACTCCAATTGATAAAAATAGAGTAAAACTTAATAAACAAAATGATATGAAAATGACAAAAATCCAATAAGTTGGCCCAGAGATATGAATTTTATATAATTTTTAAGTAAAAAGTAAAGTAAAAATAACACCAAAAAGCAATAAGCAACAACGGTAATCAATGGTCACAGTAGACTGGGACCTAGATACATTTTGAATCTGACCGTGGTGGAGTCCAGGTCAGATAAACCAACCCAGTTTGGCCCGGTCGGACGATTTAACATGGGACTAAGGGCCCGATTTAGAATTTGGCAGAGAGTAGCATCACCACCAAACCGAAGGCCCGTCCGCTTCATTTATAGTCAGGCGAACCTTCAGTATGTCATCGACGGAGACTGCTCCGTCACTGACATACCCCTCTGACGGCCCGACAGATTAAGGGCGGTTGGAGATTTTGTCATCCGTCCACCCGCCCTATTTAGAGTGGGTGAATAAATGGCAATTTTTTTCTGTCCATTCCTTAAAGTAAAACCTGGAGGTAATGGGCAGAGAAAATGCAAAATGACCCCCATGCCTTGGGTGAAACTCCCATTGTGAGGAGGCCATTGCATTTTTAGTTTTTAAAAACAGCATCCCACTTTGGGATTTTGTTTTTGAAAATAAAAAAAAAACATTGAAAGTTTGCCAGATGGCCCCGTCTGCCAAACTTTTAATATATTGACAGAAAACGTCATTGCCGCGGTTCCTGCCAATCCAAGAGATGTCCACTGGACCAGTGGACATCTCTAAATTCGGCAGGCTGAATACCCAAGGCAGTAGTAAAGCAGTCTGCCATGCCGACAGTGCATACTCCGTCCACTGAACTATAAATGAGGCATTACGGTTTTTTCTGGAAGTCAAAACCCTTCAGCACTCCTTACAAAGTTGGATAAGCACTGGGCCAGGTACCACTGAACCATTGGTCGTGGAGGAAAAAGCTCAGAGCAAGAGAAATGCAAATTTCACGCCTATGTAAGTCCTCTTACTAATTGGACACCTTTGGTGCCTTCGCCCTGTCAGGGTTAATCTCTTGTTTGGAGCTCAGAATCCTTCAGCAGGGCAAAGCTGCAACTGTATCTGACATTAGGCTTCACAAGGCTAGTTACCTTCTCACTGAGGGTCTGCTGAATCAGCATTTTGTGACTTTGGAGGCCTGTAGCCAGACAGTCCACTTCTTTGTCTTGAGTATAAGGGGGAGCTGGTCCAGTCCTTCAGAGCTCCCCTCAGGTCACAGCCAGCGGGTCCAGTCCTCTTCTGTTCTTCCACAAATTGAGAAAGTGTTCAGAAGAGGGCACCTGTGGATGCCACATTTATGCTTTGCACTAGCTAGTGGATGGAAGTAACCTGTTGCCACTCCCTAACCAATGGGGCAAAAGTTCACAGGCATAAATATACCCACTTTTGCAGCAGCGTCTGTTTTTTTTACTACAAACAATCCCACCATACCCCTCACTATTAAAATCTATGATGGGGAAACCCTTATCCCCTTGTGCAGAGCCTGTGTGCCCACCCAAAGGTTTAGCCCGGGTAATGAGCAGTGACATTCTCTTTGGTCATTTCAAACCAGTTCTGGTGGCAGTTGCCACCCCCCCCAACTGGTTTTGGTGCCTGCCTGACTGGGTGGACAAATGCTGCGGCCCTTCGAAGTGTTACCTAACATTTGCTTGTGACCGAGAAGGCCCCTTTGAAGTAAATTAATTTCCTGGGTACACCCCAAATAGTCTTACTGTCAGGGAAAGAGAAACCGCCTCCCCACACCCAAGCCATTGTCTCTGCTCTCTGAGCAGTTTTTGCACCTCAGCAGGGCTGAGCACTCACTGGGCCACTGCTAGAGAGCTTATGCAAATTAGCCTCCATGAGTTTCAGGTAGGGAAAATATAAAAATCTAACTTCCCAAAAGTGACTTTTCCTTACTATTTATTACAAATCCAAATTCATCATTGAGTTAGGATTGTAATAAATATTTTTTAAAAGTGGAGTAGTCATCTTTTTAGTTGGTCCTAATCCAGAGCCTGCAGAATTAATATCTAATATTGCTTCTCAGCTTTTGCCTATGGGCCAGCCAATCATGCTACATTGAAAATAGCTTTTAGAGTCTACTCACTGCAAGGGCATGTTAATTTTAAATGTTTGCATGTCCTGCTTTTAAATACCATGCACCCTACCTTTTGGTCTGTTAGGCATTCATAGACATATGTATATTTAAAAGAAAGGCTTCCTCCTGTCAAAAGGATCAGCTGCAAGTTTTAAAATTCAGCAGCCAGGCTATTGTGGTTGGCCTTGAGTCATGTTTACCTGGTTACACTAGTAGATGGCACAGTAGTGTTGAATTCCATAGGTGGTACACTTGTATTCCATTGGTGACATTTAACTTTCCATGTCATGCATTTATTTTGGGCACCACATACTATGACTTTATAGGAAAGTTAAAAATGCCAATTTCGACATGTTTTAAGGGTCAGAACACATGTACTGGGGGCTGGTAAGCAATGTTCCAAGGCACAGAGTAAAAAAACACAGCAGCATCATTCCACCAAAAGTCTAAGGGAACATAGCGGTGGATCTGACTATACTGGAACCTCTCACAGTGGTAGATTTGAAAGCCATATGCAGAGACAAGCTGCTGGAATTGGGCCTGAATTTCAGGAGAAAGCACTATGCGAAGGCCTTCAGGGCCTGGCATGAAGTATAACAGCTACAGATCACCTCAGAGGAGAATGCTGATGAGGTTGATGAAACCCCAGAAGGGGTAGAGGCTCAAAGAATCTTCTCATGTGCATTTTCCAGGACAGGAAGTGAAAGCGCCCACAGACTGAGCCACTCACAACTGGCAGCTAGCAAGGTGGTGTTTCAGGACAAGTAGTCGGAGAGTGACCTTCAAGCCAAGGTGGCTGCTCTAGCCCTGGAGGAAAAGCAGATGTGAGATTTAAAGAAGATTAGACAAATAGTCATGTGTTAAAGGTTAAAATAGACAATACGGAATATGCAATACCAACAGAAAACCAGCCTCTTTGTATAAAAAGGGAGATTTAGTTAGGTTGAATTTTTCGACATTTGACTCTGCCCAATATCCAGTTTGCTCCCAAGTTTTTGGGACCCTTTGTAATCACTAGTATTATAGGACCTGCAGCAGTTAAGTTAAACTTCCCTGACTCCTGGCAATTGTAATTGCATTTACATAACACTTACTACCCCTGATGAGGCGTTGAAGCGCTTTACAGTGAGTGCAATGCTACTCCGGGACCCAAGGTTAGTGGTTAATCCAGTGGTTAAATGTTGGCTATTGCGATCACGTGCTCTCAAGAAAAAATATTGCATCCATTTACTCCAGTCACTATACAATAGATTATATTAATACCAGTTAGGTGTGATCATTAATGGGGGCAATGTGGTTTCAGGTGAATTGTTGGCGAGATAGACTGGGGGAGATTAGGTAATTTTAGGTGGCAGGGATGGGGTTATAAAGCAGGAGAGTTTGGAATCTATGAAATGAGGTGTCAGCTTTTTGTAGAATTACAAAACAAGAGAATAAGGCAGACAGGCATGAGACTGAGAGGAGGCTACACTCAGAAATAGAAAGCATGCAGAGGGTGGAAGGTAAGCAGAGAGTAACGAAGAAAGAAAGAGAGAATTCAAGCCTAAGGGAATCAAGTGGAATTAAGTCAAGTTTTAGGCGTATTGTGGAAGGCGGCTTTCTGAGATAGCAGGCAATCTATGCATGGAAGCTGCAGCAATCAATCTGAAAATGTAAGCTGTAAAAATAAAGCATTATACATAGTGCTCCATATCTGGGTAGACAGCTTAAAACTTGAAAGTTCGAATGAACACATCAGTTGAACAGTAAGAGTCTAGCCTGCTGTGTGCCATTAGGACAGCTCTTTTAAATGTAGTCTGGAGTATGCCAACCTTGGTACAGGATCTGTACTCTGCACAATGCCAAAGTATAGTTTTTAAACCTTCAATGAAATGGGGACATATCTTCACAATCATCACTTCCTGGATATAAGGCCCTACTCCGGATATTCAATAATCAAAGGCTTATCTCCTTCCTTGCATTTTTTGTCTTCCATGAACTGTTCATCCTTATCTTGCACTTTCTCTCTTTTAGTACATTGAGCTCCCTCCTTTCTTCGGTGGGCTTGGGCTGGCTCATCCCTAGTACAGTGTGACAGCTGATCGATTGATGCGGATCATTCATCCCCATCCCTTTCCCCCTCAGGAGCTGAGTGAAGCACTGTCAATTGCTGCCTTTAGACGGGGAGGCCATTGTTCCTGCTACAGGAGAGAAATGTAAGTAACTTGGCAGAGCAGGGTGACAAAATGCCTGGGCTCGATTCTTAGCAGAGCCAGAGAAATATTACAATCCTGAATGAGCCATAAGTTGTACAGATATTGTCTTGAAATGTGCAGATTCGGGATTAGCATATAGGTTTCACCCCATTTTGATAAGTCACTGGTCTCTGTAGGCCAAAGGGAAGCAAAACTATACTCTAAGGCCGACTTTCCCACCGGTGTATAATTGGGAAACTCTGAACTGTTAGAGTCGCAGGGCAAAGGAGATCTATGTTTGGACATTTCTTTGGCCTTAGTTGACCTACCTGAGCTTCATGACTTCGATGACGAAAGGTCAGCCTCGGGAGTAAGAACGCACACGAGCCCTCAAACAGGTCTTTGACTTCCACAATAGCAAGTTTAGCTTTGAAACTGTGTATGTTTTTTTGGTTCATCTTCCACAGCAGCACCATAGTGCAAGGGTGCCTGTGTTGGCTTAAGGCAATCAGTTGAGTGCCAGCGCAGGGAAAGAGGACAGGAAAGCGCCATATCTGATTGATATGGTACATTCCTGCCCTTTTCCTTTGCCGTAGGGCAGCGCAGCAGGAAGGCCTGCGGAGCTGCTCTACGGCAAAATATTGTAAATGAGGCCCAAAATTATTTCAGGTCATTACATTGCACCTTGCAAAATCTGGGGCAAGCAAAGGAGCAAATCATCCCATAGATGTCACAGTGCTGATGCCGTGAAGTCAAGAACTAGGAGGAAAAAACTCTTACATTGTCTGGGTGCAAGTACTATCACCCTGACCCTCCATGCTTAATGAATCAAAAATCGATCTCAAGTAGCCTTTACATTAGCAAACTATTCCAGGATATCAGAGCAATCTCTCTACACCCTTGCCCTCTTTAATTTCTTACCAGATAAGTTCAAGGAAATGAATTTAATGACAGGTAAACAAAATCCCAAAGAAACATTTCTGTGATAATGACACCACAGTTACACACTCTTCTGAAAAAATGTATACACTATTAAATGTTTACCTGACTTGTCAAACACAATCCACTTTGAACCCCATAAAGGATTAGGCCTGACCCAGATGACATTAAAACCACTGGTGAAAACCAACACTGCACTGATCTCAAGACCACTAGCTCCCAGTGGACTTCAAAAAAAGTGAAACTACTACATCCTTCTTACCAGAGTGAACTAATTCATTAAACAGGGCTCTCCAGTCAACTGACTTTTTTTTTATTTTGAATAAAGCAAACTGCATACATCTGCCACACAGAAGCAGTTTAGTCGTCCTGCGGGCGCCTGGGCACAATCTTGTCTCTCCCTTCCCTATTCAATGTCTATATTATACACACAATCCTCCCAATCCACCTCATCAGCATGAGCGGTTTCAATCATACTGCTCATATGCAGATCAGAGTAGCCAACCCACCACACTCTGATAGCTACTTACTACTAAAGTGCCATCATGAAGTCAATATTTAGACAACCTGAAACCACCTATGTCTCTGTGCATGAGGTAGTGCAGTTCTCATGTTTCAATCTAGAACACTCAGTTGATCCTTGTTCACCTCCTGCAGTGGTTGTTGAGGGTGCACCAGAATATATGGTAAAGGCTATATTAGACTATCTGGTCTCAAGGAGTTAGTTACAATTTCTTATTACTTGAAAGAGATATTAAGTGACAGAAGGATCATGCGAACCCACTGTATTTGTCCATGCTCCCAGATTAGTGTTAGCTTTCCATCATTGATTTCCAGACAAGCTTTCACCCATTTCTTTTCCAGCCCGTGTGTCAAAACTTTGCCCACAGAAATCTTAATTTCCTTTGACTCATCATGTGGGGTGGCTGTAGTATTCAGTCTGATGGTAAGCCGGCTCCAAGGAAATCCGACCAACTCTGGGCTTTTCCTGACAGCCAGGGAAAACCAGGTTGGTGTATCTTTCATAGATCTCAGAATACTTTCTTACCCAAAAAATTGTGCAAATATCAAAACTATGTAAAAAAAAAACTATTATCTCTCTTTTTCGATGGGGGATGGTGACAATGTTTGAATCCTGAGTTAGCCCACATGAAGGGAACCATATCAACCATGGGTTTTTCTGAAAACTAGAGACACACAGAAGTGCAAGGTGGTGCGGCTTCCTTGAATACAAGCACATTTTCACAAATGCACTACAGATATTAAAGTATGGGTCACAAAATACAAATTTCCCCATATTTATTTGACAGAAATCTTGGGCACTTCTAGCCCATGGTGAAAATCTTACCATCCTATGTTCCCACACCTCTTACAACAACAGTAGCCCACATGTGTGGGTGGGCCTAATGCATATGATAAGAATGGACCAGAACTGTAACAGTGTGTTGACCACATTGACACAGCATTGACTTTAAATGGTCCACGTGTTAACTGGTTCGTTGCCTGTACAAAATGCCCACCCACAAAAGTGGGTGTCTGTTTTTTATCAGGAAAGGTGTGGGAATAACTCTGGATGGTAGGAACTGGTAGATCATTGCAGATTCCAGAACCTTCCCTCTCAGTAATGTGAGGAAATGTGTTTTTTAAGCAAAGTTTGATGTTCGCAGGGCAATCTGGGTATGAAAAATGTGTGCGGTCACATAAGTCACACCACACTGAACTCCATTGTGTGTCTAGTGTTAAGAAATGTCTGTGATTGGTAGGTTTCCTGGGGACCGGCGAACCGTGTACCCAAATACTGCATCTTCCCACATACCCAGAAAGATTGAAATTTCAAAGGGAAATCTTGATGTCTCCATGTTGCATATGTTTTTACCGGTGACAGTCCCAGACACATATGTGAAGTGCTATTTTTATCAGAAGTGTAAGAAGGCAGGGTGCTGGCACTTTGGCCAATCACTGCTGATGCTGGAACATTGTCTCTCAAAAATGTGAAGAAATTGTGTTATTTTAGCTAATGTTTGATGCTTACAGGGTGTTCTATGTAAGAAAAAGTGGTGGGATCCATGTAAGTCATACCCCAATGGGCTCCTACAAGTGTCTAGTTTTAAGAACCCTGGGTGGCGCCACACCTGGGGCCCAAATACCAGCGCTACCACATCCCCAGAAAGAATAAAATAACAAGGAAATATCTTGATCTCTCCATGATGCATTTTGCGGCCTTTTCTGTCAAGTTCGATAGGCCCACCCACACAATTGGGGAACTGTTTGTATTAGCAGAAGTGTGGAAATGCTGTATTGTAGAAGTTTTGACAATCCGCTGAGATTCTGGATCTTTGCCTCTAAGGAATGTGAGGGAGATATGTTACTTTAGCAAAAGCGTGTTGTTTGCAGGGCATTTGAGCGAGAAAAAGTAGTCTGATCCATGTAAGCTGCACCACCCTGGATTTCCAAGGGTGCCTAGTTTTCAGACATGTCTGGGGATGGGAAGTTTTCTGGGTGTGGCCAAATACCACAGCTACCCACATCCCCAGAAAGACTGAAATTCCCCAAAAAATCTTGATGTCTCCAGATTGCATTTTCAGGCCTTTCATATTGCGGGTGAGTGGCACAGTCACACAATCTGAGTACCATTTTTATCAGGATAAGCATGGAAATAGGGAACAGTGGAGCATTTGTTATTATCTATTGAATTTCTCTCAAATTGCAAATGTTCTCCAAATGATATGACAGTATGGGTAACCTCAAAATATCCCTGTGACCACAGGAGTCGGACAGCCATAACAGTATTTTACTTTTGAAGATCGGGGCAAACAATTACAAATAATCCCTTCTCACTTATTTTTATTTTTCTTATTTACTTTAATCTGATTTTGGTTTCTCAAAGCAGTCTACACAAACTCTTCCCTGTTGAATTCAGAATTTTGTCTATTTTTCAGAAAATATAGATTCTTGGATAACCCATCGGTTTTACACCTCTTTCCCACACAAACGGGAAATATTAACTGCCAAACCTTTGGTGAAATAGTATTTTTTACAATTCTGGTAATCCCCAAAAGTTGGCAAGAGAGTGATCTAAACACCACAAAACTTTTGTTGATTCCAGTTTTAGAAACAAAACACACATTTTGTTTCACAACACTTTTCCATTTAAAAAAATAATTTCTACATTTAAGGCTAAGGGGCCAATCACCATGGCGGGTGGATCGCCCCCGCTGGGCCGGCGGTAGTCACTGCCGGCCCGGCGTGGGCGATCCGCCCGCCATCCACCTGAATATTCCCACCGCCAAATCAGGATGGCGTGGGAATGGGAATGGTACCGCGGCGGACGGAGATACCGTCCGCCGTGGTCCCGCAAGGCGGTCCTTTTCCTCCCGCCTTGCAGGACACGGTACAATGGGCCAATGGCCGCAGTGCCGTGCAGGCACCGCCGTGAGCATCACGATGCCTGTCTTCTGCGGCGAAGATCCCGCCGCAAGAAGACAGGCGGAGAATGCCTTCGGGGGCCTGTTGCGGGCCCCCAGAGTGTTGGGGGTGTTGGGGGTGCACATGGGGGGTACCTATGGTATCCCCCTGCATCTGCATGTACAAGGAGGCAGGCACCGCACGGTGCCTGCCACGTTGTACATGCAGATGCACAACATATATTTTTACATTGCGGCGGGTGCTGCTTGCAGCACCGCCCGCCGCAATGTGGAAATACGGGATGCACCCACCAGTGTGGCGGGCGCATCCTAATTCGCATAGTGGGACTGCCGCACCTATGGCGGGCGGTCCCTTTTGCCACTGCGATGGCGGGCGGACTTTGTCCGCCCGCCATCGTAATCGACCCCTTTGTTCCTGTTTCCCACGAGGGCAAATAACAAACCCTAGCTGCCTTAAGAATACCCAACGTGTGAAAAAGGCACAAATTTGGCCTGGATATCTTTTGTGGAAAAAGTTATGAAGGCTTAAGGCATGAAACTCCAAATATCAAAAAGAAGGCTCAGAACTTTGGGGGTGGGGGAACCTCAGGGCTTAAGGCATTAAACTTAGACTGTGAGGCATCCTTTAAAACTACTGGAGGTGATTTCTTGTGTATATGTATAGTTATGATCTTGTTGTTTCTTCAAAGGCCATTTCATCCAGCAATCTATGGATACTATGGAATCATGTGTGGATCCAGTGAACCTTCATCAGACATTGCAGAGGTACAGAAGTGAAGCACTAGGTGCATACACATAAAAAATGCGAGTGCTTACAGATGTGGTATTCCAACACTTGGTCATACTGCGATGTCAATTTTACAAGGTTTTTGTAATTTATACCTAACAAATGTGGAGTACGTCTTTAAACATTGAACTTTGCCTTTTTGCCAAGAAACATTCCAAAATACACAGGGAGTTAGAGGATTTACTGCATATGTGCAAGGCACAACTTTTCAGAAATAAGCATTGACAGTACAAAATGATGTGTGTAACATTCTATACATCTATTCAGAAATATAACATTTAAGCATTTTTAATCATATTAAATATGGTAAGTAACATAATATTGAGTTTTAAATATCGTTATGCAATAATTTTGAGTTTAAAATTTTGAAACTAAAAAATATCGTTGTATGTTATTGATGTCAAGAATATCGATTTGTTGTGTTGTATAAAATATCGTTGTTAAAAATATCGATTTTAAAAATATCGTTATTACAAAAAATCGATTTTTTAAATGTGAATTTTTTAATATAGTATATATTTTTAAATATATTAATAATTTTTAATTAATTGTACATGTTTTATATAAAAGTTTTAGGAGCGGGATGTTGGGTTTATAGGGGATAAGGGTGGGTAGTGTTTTAAAAATATTTTTTTAGTTTTTTAAAATTTCATAAAAATATATTTTAAAATATAATTTGTTTTTAGAAGTGTGATGTGGTTATAGGGGGTAAGGGTGGGGAGTGTTTTAATATAAAAAAAATTGAAATTTAAAAAACAAAAATTTTTGAATAAAAAATATACATTTTGGATTTTAGGAGTGTGATGTTGGGGTTATAGGTGATGATGGGGGTATTTTTTAAATAATTTTAACGTTTTAAAATTAAGGTGTCCATTACGATACCGGGCGGTAAAAAATCCGCCATCTACCATAGCGGCAGAAATCCGCCCGCCCACACCGTCTGAATACCGACCGAGCAATTACGATGGCGCGAGCCGCAAACCGCCGGCGCCGGAAAATACACAAAAAATACCGCCCGCCCATGTCCGAATCCAAGTCCATCTGCCCGCCACGGACGGAAATACGCACGACAACCCAAAACCGCCCGCCCTGACGACCGAGATACCGGCCGTGAAATTAGGATCGCACCGACATGAGCGCGGTAAATCCACAAATACACCGCCCGCCAGCGTAAACAACAGTGACGGAAATGGACACGGCGGAAGCTCAGGCGGCCACGTCCCTGCACAGAAATCACCCGCGGACAAAAACAAACACACACAACATGGCCAACAAGTCCACACAGCAACCCACGCACAAATACCCAAACACAGTACACATCCCGAAAACACATCCCCCCTGGACAAACAAATAAACTACAAATCCCAGAACACCAGCCACAACACACCTGAAAATAACAGACCATCATGACACACCCACATAGGTAAGTACAAAAGCAGCTCCTTCACAGACCACAATCCCTTGCAACACTACAAACTGAGGACGAAAGCACAGAACACAGCGAGACAGAAAGGACAGCAGCACACCACAGACACGCACCCATCACACCCATCACCACCACCACCAAACACCTGACCCACAAACCCCTGCACATCACACACCACACACCGCACCAGCACCACAAACACCAAAACACACACCATGGCATCACACAGAATTCCCAAGTTCACTTCCACTGAGCTGACGGTCATGGTCGACGAGATCGTCAAGGTGCACCCACAAATCTATGGCAACCAGGTCCAACAGACACCACTACCCACCAGAAACCGGTTGTGGAGCAGGATCGTAGACCAGGTCAATGCAGTCGGGAACGTGCCACGCAACAGAGGCGAAATCAACAAAAGGTGGAACGACCTGAAAAGCGTAGTCAAGAAGAAGGAGGCCAAAAATCAGCAGCTGGCTGCCAGGACTGGCGGAGGTAATCCCGCGCTATTCAAGACCTTCAAGGCATGGGAGGAGAAGGTGCGGTCATCATACATCCGGAGATCCTCACCGGATTACCAGGGGGAGTCGAGGCTGGTAAGTACAAACAAACGTATACCAGCACACCGCTATGTACTCACATGCACTACCATGTCCAGTACACAATACACAAGTGTTAGAACTGGGGGTCTCTAGTTGGCAATGGTTTGCACCTTTGTCCAAATAGGGACCCTTGCTTCTAGTCAGGATAAGGGGGAAACACTCCTAAAATAACCCCTGCTCACCCCTGGTAGCTTGGCACGAGCAGACAGGCTTATCTCAGAGGCAGTGTGTAAAGCATTTGTGACCACATACAGTAATACAGTGAAAACACTACAGATGGACACCACACAGGTTGTTTATGTAAAAATAAGTAATCTTTATATAGACTTATCACAAGACCCAATAGCAAAAATCCACAATACTGTAATCAAAAATAGACTTAAAATGATAGAGACAGTTCACGTTATCTTCAAAAATAGGATAGTCAATCAAAAATAAAGCTTGTAGCAACAAATAACTCCACTTGGAGTTATCACGACGTCGTGACCGGTGGAAATCCCAAAGTACGGCGCCGACCGCGAGGTGCGCGGCGTCGGGCCCGGAGTCGAGCAGACCCACAAAGAACAGTACCTGGAATTCGATGGAAACAAAGACGGTGCACGGCGTCGGGGAGGTGATGCTTCGTTGGCGCCGGCGGCGCCGGTTCCTTACGACCCCAGGGGAGGTGATGTCTCGGTTCCTTACTGCAGCGCAGGGAGGTGAGGCGTCGGTTCCTTACTGTGTCGGGGAGGTGACGTCACGGATGGCGGCGAGGCGTCGGTTCCTTACGATGGTGCGGCGTCGATGGATTCGGGGTCACCCACGTCGAGGATCGGCTCCGCGATGATGAAGCCCTGGCGTCGGTGAAGTCGGGGCTGCGGTGCGAGTCGGGACGGTGCGTCGTGGAACGTCCACGAGCGGTGTCCTCGGCTCCGGTGCAGGCAGCGGCCTCGATGACGGCTTCGGAGTCGATGTCGCACGGCGTCGGCAGGCGTCGGGCCTCACGGTGCAAGTCGGGCGGTGCGTCGTGCTCTTCACGAGCGGTGCCCACGGCTTCGGTGCAGGTTACGGCGTCGCTCGCCGGCGTCGGTGTTGCAATTTCCCTCTGTTAGCAGCTAAAACAGCAGTTCCAGATGCAGGCAAACAGAAGGGGTGAAGTCTTTGTGTCCCTGTGACTTCAGGCAGGAGGCAAGCTCAGTTCAAGCCCTTGGAGATTCCCTTCTTCAAGATGACAAAGCACAGCAAAGTCTTTTCTCCTGTCCTTGGCAGAAAGCAACCACTGCAGGCCAACCCCAATCAGCAAAACAGCACAGGGGCAGTACTCCTCCTTCAGCTTCTCCGGTTCTTCTCCTTGGCAACAGGTTTCTTGATTTCCCAGAAGTGATCTAATTTCCTAGGGGTCTGGGTCCCCTTTTATACACCTTTTCCCTTTGTTCTCTGAAGGCAGAGAGGCCTCTGCCTAGTCCAAAACCAGTTCTGGTCAGTCCTGGAGCACTTTGTTTTTCTGACTCCTTCTTTCCTTTGTGAGTGAGGGGCAGAGCCATCAGACGCCCGGCAGGAGGTGGAGCCAGCATTGTGGAAGGCAGGCACAGCCCTATTCAGACCCAGGTGCAACTCCTCCCTCCACTCTGGATGCAGACCTTCCTATTCAGCCCTGTGCTGACTCACCCTGCCTCCTGGAATCCCCCAGCCCCTGTCACTCACAAATCCAGACACACAATACACAACCTGAGCAGAGGCAGCTGGATGGTTTAGGCAAGAAAATACCTACTTTCTAAAAGTGGTATTTTCAAACAAAGAATGTTAAAACCAACTTCACTAAAAGATGTATTTTATCATTCTGAGTTCAGGCATACTAAATTCGTTTTTCTACCATGTTCTCTGGGTCAGTTAGGATTATAAGGTGTAATAATCAAAACTGCCCATTCTGGCCTATGGAGAACAGGTAGCCTTGCAATAGTGAAAAACGAAAATGGCTGTAATTCACTATTAGGACATGCCACACACACCAGGGCATGTCCTACCTTATACTTACAATGCACCCTGCCCTTGGGCCTACCTTAGGGGTGTCTGATATGAAGATAAGGGAAGGTTTAGGGACTGGCAAGTGGGTGCACTTGCCAAGTCGACATGGCAGTCACAGACTGCACACAGGCTCTGCAATGGCAGGCCTGAGACACATTTACAAGCTGCTTCTGTGGGTGGCACAACCAGTGCTGCAAGCCCACCAGCAGCATTGGATTTACAAGCCCTGGGCACACGCAGTGCACTGTACTAGGGACTGACAAGTAAACCAATCATCCAATCATGGAGTCACTAATCCATAACACAATTTATCATGGGAGAGCATATGCACTTTAGCACTGATCAGCAGTGGTAAAGTGCCCAGAGTCATAAAACCAACAAAAACAGGTCAGAGAAAATATAGGAGGAAGGCAAAAAGTTCAGGGATGACCCTGCAAAAGGGCCAAGTCCAACACAACCCCCTTCCAGCCAAAACGCAGGGAGACCAATCACTACCCTGATGGGCTTCTCTGCTTTGGGCGATAGAACCTGGACCCTGGCCCACAACAGCAGGGGCATACTCCAGTTCTACGCCAATCTGAACCTATTTGGATCCCTCTGTCCATACTCTCAGGGCCCACCAAGCTAATCCATGGGGAACCCTTCTCCTCACCTGTGGACCCCACCTGTGCAGCACCTAACCTTAGCTTGCTCACAGGTGTGTCCCAACCGACAGACAGTACCCACATGGCCAACACAGATGTGTGGCCTAGTCCACCCCAGGGTGTGACTTCTGTCCCCCTCCCAGGGGCAACTCTGTCCACCAGGACAGCAAGCCACAGTGGCCACTGACAGCCGTCAGTGATGAGAGCCAGGCCCCAGGCCTTTCATGGCTCTCCAACCTCTGTGGTGTCAGAGAGCGGGGGCAGTAGCCCCAGGTGCCTGGCACCCTTTGTCCACTCTCCCAACCGTCAGGTCAGGTATGACATCCTGACACTGACCCACCAGCCCCGGGCCTGTAACCGGCGGCTGGACAGGAGACTGGGGTGGGCTCTCCCACACCTGGTCCTCCTCCTTGGGGCTCTGCACCCTCCCACCTGGAGCTGTACCCCCTTCCAGAATTGTCAGGGCACCTGTGGCAGGGGTCCTGCACAATTCGCCCACCAGTTCAGGGGTTCTATCCTGCAACTGGGATCCCAGCATAGGGTCTGTACCCTTAGACTGGGCAGAGGCCAGGGGTGAGGCTGTCCTCTCCCCGCCCCCTTACTGGGGTCCTGCACCCTCCCACCTGGAGCGGTGCCCCAGAAGACAAACTGGTAGGGGCACTGTTAGCAGCTGCCCCTTCCTCCAGGTCAGGGGGACACCCTGAACCTGGTCCTCCAACCCAGGGTCTGTACCCTTAGGCTGGACCTGTGCCTGGCAACCCAGGACTTCCGGGAGGGTACACCAACCCCCAAGGGAAACACACTCCTCTAGAGTTGTGTAATAATCTGCCTGGCGCACCAGGACTTCCTGGGGAGCACGCATGCCCCCAGAGGGTAACACAGCTCTCATGTGTTGTGTGACAGTCCGCCTGGCGCAGATCTCCCGACCCCTGTCCATCTGACAGCGCGAAGATCCCCCAGGACAGAAGTGGTGTCACCATGGTCATTCACTGGTGACTCAGCCCTTCTGGCTGGTCCCTGACCCACTGGTTCTTCCACTGGGGACTCTCTCCCCTCTCACCCCTCACTCTGGGCTTCTGCACCCTCCCAAGTGGAGCGGCACTGCCAGATACCAGAAACACTGGAGCTCCATTTACAGACGCTCCAGGTTCTCTAGACACTAGGAGATCCTCCTCAAGAGGCGGCCCATCAGGACAGCCTAGGCTCCCTACCTGGTGTTCCCTTAAAGAACCATCCAGGCTCTGAGACTGGGTTTCGGGCACCTTGGGACACGCAGCCCCACACTCACTCCTTCTCCACTGAGACAGGACGTGAGCCCCTACACCCCTCCCACTACACCGGGACCTAGCTGGGCTACTTCTGAACCACTTCCACCACTCTGGGCTGGAAGATACCTGAGCCACTCCTCTTAGGGTCACTCCCCAATGCCTTTTCAGACCCTCTGGAAACCACCAAAGGTCTTCCTCCCTCGTGAGCTCCCTGGGGTCAGAGAACTCACTCTCCAACAGGTGTTGGCATAGCTCTGGAAAACAGGGACTTACAATATGCTCTCCCACAATTGGATCACACAACCCCTCACAGGTGTTAACCAAGTTATCCTTCACCTCACCATCCAGTGCCTCACACATGTACCCCACACCACTCTGCTGAGATTGGCAAGACAGTATCTGACTGTCTCTGTCACTCAACCCACACTCTTCTGGGCGGTCTTCACACTCACACCCCAGGAATTCAAACATGGGGGAACCCCTTTCCTGCACCTCTCATCTAGAGTCAGTAGAGTGTCCCTCCCACCACTAGGACTATGAACCCCTGTGCCAGTTCCCCAATCCACCTCAGGGACGCTGCGCACCACTGGAGCTACCTCATACCCTTGAACCTCCTGGTGTATATTAACCCCCTCCAAGTCAGGCACCACATCTCTGGGTGTGTGTACTACTCCCTCAGCACTAGGTAATACAATTTTGCTGCCACCAGAGGGAGGAATCCCTAAGCCCCTGGCTTTGAACTCCAACACCCTCATCATTCTCTCATGCTCTAAAAGCATCTTCTTTTCTTCCATGGCCAACCTCTTACTTTCCAACTCCAATTTCTTATGCTCAAGGCTATCATGGCTTCCCTGTTTTAGTTTGGCCATTTCCATTTCATGCATCCTGCTTTTGTCCCTGTCCTCCAGCTCCTCTGGAGACAGGCCCTTTTGAGAAACACTGCTGCCCTCCCTGGAAGGCACTCCCCTCCCAGGTAAGCCCAATGGCCCCTCAAGCTGCCCATCTAAATTCTCTGCCTCCTCCACAGGCTCCTCGGACTGCCCACTGGCATTCCGTGCTTCCAACCAGGCCCTTAGCGCCTTGTGAAACTCCTCCTTCCTGGTGAGGCCTCTCATAGAGATTTTAAACTTTTTGCAAACAGCTTTGAGTTCTGGCACAGTGTAGGTATCAACCCTATCTTCTTCAAATTCAATATCTGCAGGTGCAATGGATCCTTTTTGCTCATGGTGAAAATTGGCAGTTCTCAACAAAAATAAAGGTTCTAAGGAAAAAAGTCCTATCAAAAGGTATGTGGTCGCGTATTGGTCTGCACTCACTAGTAGTGTACACCAATCACTGTATATGAATCACAAATGCAAGTCCAAATCCTCACCGCTGACCACCAATGTTAGAACTGGGGGTCTCTAGTTGGCAATGGTTTGCACCTTTGTCCAAATAGGGACCCTTGCTTCTAGTCAGGATAAGGGGGAAACACTCCTAAAATAACCCCTGCTCACCCCCTGGTAGCTTGGCACGAGCAGACAGGCTTATCTCAGAGGCAGTGTGTAAAGCATTTGTGACCACATACAGTAATACAGTGAAAACACTACAGATGGACACCACACAGGTTGTTTATGTAAAAATAAGTAATCTTTATATAGACTTATCACAAGACCCAATAGCAAAAATCCACAATACTGTAATCAAAAATAGACTTAAAATGATAGAGACAGTTCACGTTATCTTCAAAAATAGGATAGTCAATCAAAAATAAAGCTTGTAGCAACAAATAACTCCACTTGGAGTTATCACGACGTCGTGACCGGTGGAAATCCCAAAGTACGGCGCCGACCGCGAGGTGCGCGGCGTCGGGCCCGGAGTCGAGCAGACCCACAAAGAACAGTACCTGGAATTCGATGGAAACAAAGACGGTGCACGGCGTCGGGGAGGTGATGCTTCGTTGGCGCCGGCGGCGTCGGTTCCTTACGACCCCAGGGGAGGTGATGTCTCGGTTCCTTACTGCAGCGCAGGGGAGGTGAGGCGTCGGTTCCTTACTGTGTCGGGGAGGTGACGTCACGGATGGCGGCGAGGCGTCGGTTCCTTACGATGGTGCGGCGTCGATGGATTCGGGGTCACCCACGTCGAGGATCGGCTCCGCGATGATGAAGCCCTGGCGTCGGTGAAGTCGGGGCTGCGGTGCGAGTCGGGACGGTGCGTCGTGAACGTCCACGAGCGGTGTCCTCGGCTCCGGTGCAGGCAGCGGCCTCGATGACGGCTTCGGAGTCGATGTCGCACGGCGTCGGCAGGCGTCGGGCCTACGGTGCAAGTCGGGGCGGTGCGTCGTGCTCTTCACGAGCGGTGCCCACGGCTTCGGTGCAGGTTACGGCGTCGCTCGCCGGCGTCGGTGTTGCAATTTCCCTCTGTTAGCAGCTAAAACAGCAGTTCCAGATGCAGGCAAACAGAAGGGGTGAAGTCTTTGTGTCCCTGTGACTTCAGGCAGGAGGCAAGCTCAGTTCAAGCCCTTGGAGATTCCCTTCTTCAAGATGACAAAGCACAGCAAAGTCTTTTCTCCTGTCCTTGGCAGAAAGCAACCACTGCAGGCCAACCCCAATCAGCAAAACAGCACAGGGGCAGTACTCCTCCTTCAGCTTCTCCGGTTCTTCTCCTTGGCAACAGGTTTCTTGATTTCCCAGAAGTGATCTAATTTCCTAGGGGTCTGGGTCCCCTTTTTATACACCTTTTCCCTTTGTTCTCTGAAGGCAGAGAGGCCTCTGCCTAGTCCAAAACCAGTTCTGGTCAGTCCTGGAGCACTTTGTTTTTCTGACTCCTTCTTTCCTTTGTGAGTGAGGGGCAGAGCCATCAGACGCCCGGCAGGAGGTGGAGCCAGCATTGTGGAAGGCAGGCACAGCCCTATTCAGACCCAGGTGCAACTCCTCCCTCCACTCTGGATGCAGACCTTCCTATTCAGCCCTGTGCTGACTCACCCTGCCTCCTGGAATCCCCCAGCCCCTGTCACTCACAAATCCAGACACACAATACACAACCTGAGCAGAGGCAGCTGGATGGTTTAGGCAAGAAAATACCTACTTTCTAAAAGTGGTATTTTCAAACAAAGAATGTTAAAACCAACTTCACTAAAAGATGTATTTTATCATTCTGAGTTCAGGCATACTAAATTCGTTTTTCTACCATGTTCTCTGGGTCAGTTAGGATTATAAGGTGTAATAATCAAAACTGCCCATTCTGGCCTATGGAGAACAGGTAGCCTTGCAATAGTGAAAAACGAAAATGGCTGTAATTCACTATTAGGACATGCCACACACACCAGGGCATGTCCTACCTTATACTTACAATGCACCCTGCCCTTGGGCCTACCTTAGGGGTGTCTGATATGAAGATAAGGGAAGGTTTAGGGACTGGCAAGTGGGTGCACTTGCCAAGTCGACATGGCAGTCACAGACTGCACACAGGCTCTGCAATGGCAGGCCTGAGACACATTTTACAAGCTGCTTCTGTGGGTGGCACAACCAGTGCTGCAAGCCCACCAGCAGCATTGGATTTACAAGCCCTGGGCACACGCAGTGCACTGTACTAGGGACTGACAAGTAAACCAATCATCCAATCATGGAGTCACTAATCCATAACACAATTTATCATGGGGAGAGCATATGCACTTTAGCACTGATCAGCAGTGGTAAAGTGCCCAGAGTCATAAAACCAACAAAAACAGGTCAGAGAAAATATAGGAGGAAGGCAAAAAGTTCAGGGATGACCCTGCAAAAAGGGCCAAGTCCAACAACAAGACATCACTCACTCATGCAACAGACACTCACACACACAGCCCAAACCTACCAACTGACATAACCATGGGGGCATGTGTACAGTCAGCCAGCACCGCAACTCCCACCAGGTCCCCTCGTACTCCAGAAGCACCAGAAGGAGCACTCCCCACACCCATGTGTCAGCCATAGCTGCACTAACCGACAAGTAACAGGTAAGGAGCCGCAACACAAAGGCAGTGGGTCGGAGGGGGGACAGCTGAAGTACAACAGCCACCAGGCCCCCAGTCCCACAGCGCAGCAAGGTGGAGCACCCCCACACCCATGCGTCAGCCACTGCAGTGCACACCTGCATCTGACAGGTAGACATCTCACCTCACATGCAGGGGTTCCTGTGGGTGTCAGGTCATCACCACAACTCACAACACCGCCCCCACTCCCACAGACCAGCAACATGGAGCACCCCTCCCGCCCATAACCATCTGGCATCCATTGCATTGCGCACTCAAAAACAACCTGTAGGTGGGAGACAGTACAGGGCGGGGTGTCTGTAGGCATGAGGACAGTATTACGACTGACACATGTGACATGTCACGTAGCAGAGGAACACGCAGCACTGCTCCCTGTCACAATCATGTGACCAATGTGCACACGGACATGTATCACAGAGTCATACCCCACATGACCCATCACAGATACAGCAACACCTAAGGAGCCACGTCTGCATGCACAAGTCCCACTGGAGTACAGACCCACACGGCAGGCACTGTGCCACCCATCACACACATCAGCAACACCATCGAGTCTTGTCCATGTAGTCCTCACTGCCTGTCACCCACACATCGTACAACAACGCCCATGTAAGACAAACCTTACTAGAAGTAACAGCGTGGAACCACAATATTGCACACAAACACCACTGGACCCATGAAACACACAGGCACACAATGCACATTCAACATATCATCCATCTCATCTGTCAGCCCCAGTGTCATGGAAGGTATGTCATCCGAACAGCTGGCCCTCATACAGCAGTCATGCAGAGATACCTGCCCATGTCAAATCATGTGCCTGCAGTGACTGAAGCGCACGTCACACTGTGAGTAACAACACACATAATATAGTCAACACCCCAAGAGCACTGCATTGATGCACATGTTCAAGGGCAGCACGCACACCAAGGATTTTGACCATCTGCAATAGGTCGTGTGGCACACAACAAGCACGAACTCACAACAATGCCACCAATGTAATGTCCACAGATGATGACAGTCAGCAGATATGCCGGGTATGTTAGACAGACACACACCTTTGTCTATGCACTGTCATGTTGCCAGAACACATGTCACGTACTGCACCCATGACTCACAATATGTACCCCAAAACCATATTTCAACCCAAAAGCGTTGAGGGGGCTGTACCCCCTTTAGACATCTGCGTTTCTAAGCGTTCCATTTGAACCCCAAAACCATAGTTCAACCCAAAAGCGTTGAGGGGGCTGTACCCCTTTTGCCATCTGCGTTTCTAAGCGTTCCATTTGAACCCCAAAACCATAGTTCAACCCAAAAGCGTTGAGGGGCTGTACCCCCTTTTGCCATCTGCGTTTCTAAGCGTTCCATTTGAACCCCAAAACCATAGTTCAACCCACCATCGTCGATGGGTCTGGAGCCCGCATACACCCGAGCCACAAAATGTAGGAGCATAGCAACACACACCCATCGGCATTGCTAATCCGTCCCATGCAACATGTCCACATCACACAGTACCATTGCCTAGCCCACGCATACACACATCGTACATCCACACACACGCCCCTGGGAAACCTGTGCACGACAGTGCACGAACTGTGAATGTCAGACAACCAATACATACTTTGCTAGGTGCAACACAATGACCTATCACATTCTCCCCACAGGTGCCGAACAGCTGAATGCTGGAGAGGGAGACAGCAGCCAGCACAGCCAGCCCGCAAGCCCCCGACCCGGACTCACGGATGTAGAAGACCTGGACACCTCTTCGGACGAGGACCACCCACCAGGCCCGTCTGGAGTGGCAGGGCCCAACCGCTCCCCAGGGCCCCTCCTACCCACCAATACATCACCCAGGGCTCCTGACCAGTCACAGACCCCTGCTGCCACGGTCGTTGCGGCCACCACCACCGCCGCAACAACCACCACCACCACCACCACGCCATCCCTGGCCACAGCACCTGCGCAAGGGGTGGCACGCCCGTCGTGCTCGACCCTGGGAGCCAGACAGAGGACCGTGGTGACCAATGTGGCGAGTGGGCCGGTCGGTGGCAGCAGTACCGGTGGGAGGAGCAGGGTCAGGCCAACGCCATCTGAGCCTGGGAGCCAAGCCCTGCCGCAAATCTCAAGAGTCCTTGGGGCCTATGAAGAGGCCCAAGGTCAATGGGCCAGGTCGGCTGCCGACACGCGGGAGGTCTTTGGGGTGTTGAGGTCCATGGACGCCCATATGGGCCAATTCGTGACCCGTATGGACTGACTTGTGGACCTCATGGGCCAGCTGGTGGTGGGGGGGAGGGCCCAAGCAAGGCCAGCCACACCACCGCCGCCACCACGTGCTGTGGCACAGGCTCGTGCAACATCTAGTTCCCCTGCGTCCACAGCGAGTGAGCAGTCCTCAGCCACCACCAGCAGCCCACCAACACAACCCCCCCTACCAAACGTGGAAGGGGCCGTCCGAAGAGGAAACAGGTGTCCAGAGAGGACTTCGCACGCACCAAACGCCAGTGAGTCAGCCAGCCACCCTGACCACCTACTGCACTGACTTGGACTACGATCCTACCCCACACTGCCATGTGAATGGCATGTGTCTGTTGGACTGTGGACATAGAACTTCATGGGTACACCTTGACCATCACGCAGCCATGGCCGTCAATTCATTGTCACAGCATGCACAACTTTTGTCATCACCTTGCACACAATCACATGTCACCACTGTAAATAAATACACCTTGATCACAATCTGCATTATGTGTCCTGGGTTTATTCAACGATGTGCAATCGCCACCATGAGCAGAAATGCATCTGCTGTGTGGTATGTCGATGGGACAGGAGAGGCTGTAGGGACCTAGTGGTGAAAAACAGAACAAGAGTACAGTCAATGAGTGTGTCACACACTCATCACACAGTACTTGTCACAAACTACAAGCAATGTACACACATCTCACACAGCAACAGGGCACAATGCAACAGCCACTGTCAGTGGCATACTAACCTGGACATGGACCATTGACACACAGCACTCAGTGAACAAAAGGCCTCCGTGACAGAGCACACATACACCTGCACAACTACAGCTACATCAGCCGTCGTACATGGACACTCACCGTCAAGTGAAGTAGCAGGCGATGAGCTGCTGACGCACATTCACAGCTCCCTCCTCCCCACTGTCCTCTTCACTCGACCCGTCCTGGTCTGCAGGCTGGGGCCCTGGTTGATCTCCGTCATCCACAATTAGGGGGATCTGCTTGCGAATAGCCAGATTGTGCAGCATGCAGCAAGCCACTACTATCTGGCACACCTTCTGTGGGGAGTAGGCCAGTGCGCCCCCAGTGCGGTCCAGGCATCTGAACCTGGACTTGAGGAGGCCAAAGGTCCGCTCAACCACACGTCTGGTCCTCCCATGTGCCTCATTGTAGCGGACATCAGCTGGGGTACGAGGATGTCGTAATGGGCTGAGCAGCCAGGGCCCATTCGGGTAAGCAGAGTCACCTGGGTGTGAGGGACACAGAGAATCATTGCATTTCCAACTGGACACAATACAGCATCGCACAGCCAGCACGCTACACTACTCCACATACTCACCAACAATCCAAGCACGGTCCCGTTGCAGATTGGTCATCAGACGTGGTAGGATGCTGTTGCGCATGATGTGCGCGTCATGTGCCGATCCTGGAAACTTCGCACACACGTGTGAAATGACCATGTCCGCAAGGCACACCACTTGCACATTAAGGGAGTGGGTGTGCTTCCTATTGCGGTAGAGGTGCTCAGTGGCCTGTGGTGCAACAAGGCCAACATGGGTGCAATCTATTGCACCAACAACGTGGGGGATCCGTCCAAGGGCATAGAAATCACCCTTCACTGCCGCCAATTCACGAGCCCTGGGGAATCGTATGTACCTGTTCCTGTACAGCATCATAGCTGACAGTACATCCCTCAGCACCATGCTGAACATGGGCTGGGACACCCCACCTCCACTGCCCACTGTGTGTTGGAATGACCCACTGGCGAAGAAATGCAGTGCAGCCATCACCTTAGCTGTGGGGGTAAATGCAGTAGGATACACCCTGCGAGGACGGAGGTGGGGTTCCAACAAGGCACATAGGCGATGCAGGGTGGGTCGGTCCAGACGGAACTTCCGGATCACCTCCACATCCTCCATGTTTGACAGCAATTGGTAGGGGTGATGTATGTTTGGCCTCCTCCTAGGAAAGATGGAAGTGGACACATGTCAAAGCAACACGCCACAGGGCATTTACACATACACAAATCAGAACTGACTGACCAAGCAATTGAATCACAGAACAGCTGACAAGTAGGGACAGCACAGCCACAATACACATACACAGGTCCCCTACCAATAGCAATGGGCAGTGACACATACCATTGCTATGGACATGCACATGGGGAGTTAGGCCTTAACAACTTGTAAGGCATGCTGATGGAAACAGACTGCATATTCGGAAAGCTGCAACACCACGGCAACATGACTAGCTGCTGTGCATCACACTGCTTCCGAGGCTGGGTGTGTAGGGCACACACCAACAACGCTATGGACACAGGCTGCGTGGCCAAAACAAGTGGGACCTGTGGCACGAGGGGATATGAGACAGTCATTGATGTCCCTACTGCACCCTATGTACAGCACTGTACGGATCACACCTCCAGAAACATTGACAGGTGTACACATTGACAGCTCCATGCCAACACGGCTGTGTGATTGCAAATACACATCACAAGTGACACGTAACGTCGCACGTGCCAAGTGGCAGATGTACATAGTGAAAGATGGCATGTGTGTGCATATGCATATCCCATGCTCCCATGCCAATGTGTACATGATGATATGCCAACAGACATGTGGAGGCTGGCCACTGGCCGTCCCTGCCTATGCACACAGCATGTTGTGGCCCCGTCCATTGTGGACCTGCACCCACACACAAATCATGGCCACACCTGCAGATGCATTGCGCACATTAAACTGTGTGGTGCACATGGCATCAGCGGACTGTACCCGCCATGGGCCAGGCCCTTACGGCCAACTCCAATAACCCTCGCGGTTGCACCCTGCGTGTTCCACCATGGAGGTAGGCGTCCCGGGCCAGCTGGGAGCAGGCCATCGTCTGCAATTGAAGCTGGCAGACATGGTACACAAATTGCAGCAGCTTGGACCCACTGAAACTGCCCCAGGGGGCTATGTGAGTGTGTGAGTGAGACCGGCATTACCACAGCTACCTGGGACTGCAGCCTGGCACCCCTCAACAACACCTGCTGCTGCCACCTCTCCACCTACACATGGATGACGCTGAGGATATGTCCAGGTCCACTCACCAGCGAGGAGCTGGAGATCCTGGATTCCGAGCTCCACGCACACTGCACATGGCTATTCCTTGCGAAAGTTGTGTGTGAGAGACAACTGCAGTGTGTGTGGGAGTGCATGTGGGGGTCACACATGTCGTTGATCCGCAGCACTATGAGTCAGAGCCTGTGGTGTTCAAACATGCACTGCTCACCATGCTGACTGCAGGTGGCAGTGGTATGTGAGCTCTCGGGCGCTTTGACATGTCTGTCCCTCCCGAGTGGTGGTACATGGCAACTTCATGTCAGACATCCAGTGACACAGACAATTGGCAATGCAGGTCTCAGTGCACTTGTTGCTCGTGTGCATGTCAGGCTGGGGCCATGCTGCCCTTCTCAGTCCCAGCAGGCCTGGCCTGCACATTGACTGCACAATGCCAGTAGGTGACAACACAGAATGACTAGTGGGTTACATGTGTCACCTGTTCAGCACTCTCCGGATGAGCGCAAACTCAGCCCTGTACATTGGTCACACCATGCCTCGTGAAAGGGATGTGTGTGTGAGGTAGTGCCACTGAATGTGACCACCGTTGCGGGGTGGTCCATGCGCAGGGCGAGTACGTTGGTTGTTGCGCAGTGTTGGTCACAGTGGGTACACCAACACAGATGTGTTGCCTTGTGAACTTTTGCTAGGTCCGCCTGACAATGGACAGTAGATGTGGGCAGACTACACATTGGTTGATGTGCTGTCTATATGCATGTGCCTTCACACCAGGCACAGCTGCCCCTGCACATGTGACCCCTGCTGCCCTCAGTGCTGGGTCTGTTGAGCTGATGCGCCATATGTGCGTGGGGCAGACAACTCTCCTCACTTCCGTCATTGCCCATGACATCACTTTGCCGCAGGTGACATGGATCATGGAGGGCCCACATGTACGCGTGGGTGGACTACACAAGACTGTCCAATGGTTATCACCCCCAGTCAGTGCTTCGAATGGGAAGGATGTGGTGCTGGTACTCATTTTAATGTGTAGAGTGGGCGGGGCTAGGTGCGGGGCTACATGCAAGACATGGGAAGTTCATCGGCTTATCTACTAGTTGCAATACACACGAGACACGTCTTTTCATGACCACATCAGGGTCATTCCTTGAACTGACTGGAAGTCAAACAGTCATATTTTACCCTGTCCTCATGGCCTCCCCTCGCTCACCAATATAGCACCTGGGAAGCCAGCGCATGCACAAGCAGCTCCAAGCTCGCCCCAGAGAGGCCAAGCAGTGTATGTGTGGGTCCAGTTGAACAAGTGGTCTGTCTCGCGGCATAATAAGTGGCGGGACGCCGTCCACCTGCGTGGTGCCCCGACTCGACACCCGGGCAACATTGACAATGCATGACAGGCTCCGCAGTCCGGATACACCACCTGCAACACACAGAGGCTGTAGCTGCCCTAGCGGCCCAGGCCGCGTCCAACTGGAGCTCATGGACCCACACATTCACTCTTTGGCCTCTCTGGGGCGAGCTTGGTGCTGCTTGTGCACGCGCTGGCTTCTCTGTTGCAATGGCATGTAACGTGTCTGGGAAAATAGGCAATGAGTGAGATGGTGCGAGCCACCTTCCGTGACGTCACTCCTGCTCGTGATGTGTGCGTCCCCCCACTACTTCCATTAGACTTGTGCCATACTACTAATTGAGGATGTGTTGCCTGCGTGATGTGTCCAGGAGGAGCGCGCCATGACATCTCACCCACCATGCTCCACTGCCATCCCGTGCCCTGGATTGCCTGTGCAGGTGGACAATGTTGGGGATACACCTGGTCGACAGGGGATGTGAGTGCCTTGGCAAGGGCCTGGCGGACGCACAACAGTATCCAGCATGTCCACGGAGGGTGGGCTGACGTCTACACCTGATGCAGCATTGATCGTGTGCCCACCTGTTGTGCACACACGAGTTCACATTCATCCCCAGACAGGTGGTCTTTACATATTCCCAGGAGAGCAGCAATGTACTGTTCCGGAATCCTCCCAACACAGCGTGTTTCAACATTGCATGTGCGCACCTACCCGTCACACCCACCCACCTGAGCCAAGCGTAACTCCCGCTTCACATGACACATGTGTGTCATCCACAGTTGTGCTACTCTCTCAGGGCTGGACCTGCAACTGTCCCGTAGCACACACACAGCACCGATTCGTACTGGCATCCTGTTAGATTAGTAGGCACACTAACCCATCTCCTTCTGAGACAGTGGTGGCTGTGATGGATATTGTGACTGGGCACATGGCTTACTTTCAATGTGTGCATTTGGGAGGTGGTGGTGTGTGGTGTGTGATTGGGGTAGCGTTGGTGTGTATGTGTGTGTTGTGTCCATGTCGACTGCACACATATGTCACCCCGGGACATGGTGGATGTTTGTTACCGTGCTGAGGTCTTTGTATATGATGTGATGGGTGTGTTGTATGTTGCACAGTATGCGGTGTGTGGGTGTGTCCTTGCAGTTCAGGCTGACTCCTACTTGTTATGGTTCAGACGTTGTGTGTGTGCAGGGTGTGTGACTGTCAAGATTGTGTCTAGTCCAATTGTGCATGTCAGCATTTCAGCAGTTCTTGCTCACTGTGCAGTGCTGCCCACCCACTCTGATGTCGTGTGTGTGTTTTGTCAGGCATTGCTGTGGCATGCTTTAGCGTGGCTCCCACTTTTTGTTGCTGAGTGTGTGGTCAGACTGTGTGGGTCATTGTAAACATGTGTATGACTGTGCTTTGTAGTGAGCAGGCCGTCAGTGTTGATGTGATGATCTTTCGGGCGACTTCAGAGTGTGACAAGTCCTCCTCCACGAGCTGTGGTATTTCCCTGTGGCCACTGTTGCGGCTACTCATTTGCGTTGACATCCAATGACAGTGGACTACATGGTCATCTCACGACTGCCGTGTACTTCACACACTCTCATCCTCTCTCATTCGTACTTGTGAAATGAATCAGCAGAGACACATTTTTGCTTCAAGCCATGTATTGGGACTTATGTCCTCTGTGATGCAGTATAGTGGACACTACTGGCAGCGAAATGCATGTGGAGGATATACTCAGCATGATTACACATAGCATAGGGTGTAGGGGTACATGTCATTAGTTGTTGACTGTGGGAGGTGTGCTTCAGAGTTACAACTGCTTATCCGTTGCTGTGCTAATGTACATTTGCTAATTACTGTGGAGCTGCTAACTTTGACACAGACAGTATACATTTCGCCTACCAGACCGCTTGACATCATGGGCACAGTACATCTCAGTTCCATGTTACAGGTTTGCTGCTATGGTTACTCATACACACGTGCGTGGAGGTGACATCAGGGCATGGGCTTACGTGCATGCAACGGCGTCCCACTTGTTGTTGCAATGTGGTGGCTACTGGACATGACACAGTCACTGGGGTCATGTTGTTGGGGGATGCACTTGTTGTCCATGCAAAAGTCCTGGCACGGAAGTTCAGAGGGAGGTGAGGTGACAGCTCTCACATACTACAGCCGAACGATTACTGTCCACTGACCGGTGCATATGTTGATGGGCGCAGGATACATATTATGGCATAGTTGTACGTGCAGTTATGTCCATGTGGTTGCCATACACAAATCCCATGCCTCTGCCTCCCCCTGTTCATGCAGAGTTACTGGATGTGATGAGGTACAGAGTGCATGTCCCGAAAATATCCGATGTCATGGCAGTGTAGTTGATGGTGTGGTGTTAGTTGCAGGTTGTGTGGTATAGTTGTTGTACTGGTAACTGCTCAGTCCGTGCGGATGCCAGGCATGGGTATGGTGTGGGACATCATTGTTCAATTGGGGGTGTTTCGTCGGGGCCCGACGAATTGACAGGTTGTCAGGAATGCAATACCTTCCAGCAGGGCTTCCATGGCATTGGTGGTAAGCATGGATGCCATCCAATGTAGCGGATGGTGGCTGTCAAGGTGTTGGTCGTAAGTTGTCCCTTGTAGGAGCATGATGGGACATGTTGGATGACATTCAATGAAACTGTGATCCAGAATCCGTCGTGTGGAGGCACAGTGGTCCCATTGCAGTGTGGGTCCGATTGCAGCCACATACGCCATGCCCCCATAGGCTGAACAGACCCTGTCGTGGACGTCCAGGGGGTTGAACAGTTGTACCAGGTCCGCCATTGGACATGCAGGGTTGGAGAGACATAAATCCACAGGATAGAGGAAAGGACACCTCCGACAGTAGAAGACGGGGATGACGCAGCTGAACAATGCGATGCGGTAAGTTAGTCGGTAACTTACGTTCAGCAAGGCCAGATTTTCACATCCCAATATCTGTATCAGGTAATGTTTGTACAGCTTCATCTGTCCGGCGTAGTTGGGTAGGTGTGGTGCAAGTGCCATTTTGCTGAAGGGCGATGTGATGGCGTGCTCCGGCTGTCTGTGCAGTCTGCACAGTGCAACCTCCGGCGTTGCTGGGAATTCTGTTATGGTCGTAGGGTGGCAGGGCTTGGGTTATAGTAGCTTGTGCGAAGGACACGGGCCCTCATCCCACATGCTTCTATGAATGGTCAAGGTCAGTGGTGTCTGACTCCTTCCCGATAACTTGCATGTGAACCACATGGGGAGTGGTATCATTTTTTTTCCCTTCGGAATGTTCTTTCGTGTTATGTGGTATCTGCCCAGTGGACGGTTCCCTCTGCATGCCTGTGTTGGGCTTTTTTGGAATAATGACTGTGTTGTCCTGCTTGAATAGTTGAGCTGTGGTTTCGGTGTGGGTATGGAAGGCCATTCAGTGCTATCTCCTCTCCCGTGTGTGGGCGGCACGCTGCGTTTCCGCTATACGTTGGGCCTTGTGTGTGGGTGTTGTAATTGGAGCCACCTGTTGTCGGTCCCCGGGATCTTTGATGTTACGTATTGCATGTCTTGGTACTGGGTGCAGGGTGGTATCGGTGTTTCTGTGTGGTACTGGCGTACCTTTTTCCGACGGGGTCCATATTCTGCTGGGTGATGTTGCCGCCGCTGTGTGCTTCGCCATGTTTTGCACACAGGGGTGTGTCCTAACTTGGTGTGACATCACTGACATGTTCGGGTCAGTTGTGTGACGTCAGGTTGGCAACAGTGAATTGCCGGTTGGCGACATGACTGTGGCAGGACTGTCACGTGACATGTGCGTTCTGGGTGGGGCTGGTGTGTGTGGTGTTTGGTTGTGACCCTGTGTTGTTTGTGTGCGGCGCATACATGGCACTGCCGTTGGCCTATGCGTTGTGCGCATGTGTGGCTGCGTCGTCGCCGCTGCGCTGCGGGGCCGTGACGGGGACGTTAGTTCCTGGTCCCAGGTGGTGTGTCCCTGGTTGTTGCGAGTTGTTACAATTTGCCTGATGTGACATTTGTGGGTGCAGTGGTGGATGTGTCGCGTCCACGCAGGGGTGTCGGGGGGCCATGTACAGTTTTACCACACTTGCACTGTGTGAGGTGTTTGCGTGCCCTTGTTGTGTGTCTGCCTACCTGCGTCTCCGCGGTGCGTTGACTCCTAGGTTCTGCATCAGGTAGAGCATGGGGAGGGCCTGCAGTGCTGGATTCATGCTCGGGGGTCCGCCTCTTTGGTATCCGTACTGTGCGGTCGGGTTTCCGCCTTGCTTTCACGTGCGGTGTCTCTTAGCCGGGGGAGCTGTTTGGTTGTGGCATCGTAATTTGTACGCCGGGCGGTACGTGATTCCGTCGGGCGGTGTGTCTCCATTGTGCCGCGCCGCTACGTGAATGGGCGCACTTTGATGGCGGGCGGCGTCGCTGGCTTACGGGCGGTGTTTGGCTGACTTTTCACATCCTAATTGGGCGGGCGTGTGGGCTGCGGCGGGCGGACGGTAACTGGTGGTTTTTCCATCCGCCAGCACGGCGGTGGTGCTTCCGCCCGCCATCCTAATGGGCCCCTAAGTTTTTTAATATATTTGAAAACAAATTAACATTTTGAAATTTTTGGGAAAATTGTTGTGATATTTTGTGAAATTTGTAAATAATTTTATTGAGTTATGTTTAAATTTTAAAAAAAGAAAATTTGAAATTTTGAAAATAAATTTACAAAACATAAAATAATAATATTTTTGATTATGATATAAAATTAATTACAAAAATCACATATTTTCGGATAAGTTTTTATAAGTGGGAATATATAAATATATGTATAATATGTATTATTTTATATGTTTTTATATAATTTCTTTGGCAATATTACATTTAAAAATTATATTTTTGTATACTTTTCTTGAGTTAATATACTTTGGGGTGGGAATAGAAAATTCAATATGTTTAGTGTCCAGCACCTTCTCTGAGTGAATGTAGTTTAGAGTGGGAATAGCAAATTAGATATCTTCATTGTCGTGCACCTTCCCTGAGATAATGTAGTTTGGAGTGGGAATAGTAAATTATATATGTTTAGTGTCCAGCACCTTCCCAGAGTTAATACAGTCTGGAGTGGGAATGGTAAATTATATATGTTTATTGTCCAGCACCTTCCCTGACTTTTTCTAGTTTGGAGTGGGAATAGTAAATTAAATAAGTTTAGTATCCAGCACCTTCCCTGAGTTAATATAGTTTGGGGTGGGAATAGTAAATTATATATGTTTAGTGTCCAGCACCTTCCCTGACTTTTTCAAGTTTGGAGTGGGAAAAGTACATTATATATGTTTAGTGTCCAGCACCTTCCCTGAGTAAATGTAGTTCGGAGTGGGAATAGTAAATTACATATGTTTAGTGTTCAGTTCCTTCCCTGAGTTAATGTAGTTTGGAGTGGAAATAGTAAATTATTTATGTTTAGTGTCCAGCACCTTGCCTGAATTATTGTAGTTTGGAGTGGGGATAGTAAATTATATATGTTTAGTGTCCAGCACCTTCCCTGAGTCAATACAGTGTGGAGTGGGAATAGTAAATTATATATGTTTAGTGTTCAGCACCTTCCCTGACTTTTTCTAGTTTGGAGTGGGAATAATAAATTATATATGTTTACTATCCAACGCCTTCCCTGACTTTTTCAAATTTGGAGTGGGCATAGTAAATTATATATGTTTAGTGTCCAGCGCCTTCCGTGAGTTAATACAGTTTGGAGTGTGAATCGTACATTATATATGTTTAGTGTCCAGCACCTTACCTGAGTTAATACAGTTTGGAGTGGGAATAGTAAATTATATATGTTTAGTGTCCAGCACCTTCCCTGAGTTAATGTAGTTTGGAGTGGGAATAGTAAATTATATATGTTTAGTGTCCAGCACCTTCCCTGAGTTAATGTAGTTTGGAGTGGGAATAGTACATTATATATGTTTAGTGTCCAGCACCTTCCCTGAGTTAATGTAGTTTGGAGTGGGAATAGTACATTATATATGTTTAGTGTCCAGCAACTTCCCTGATTTAATGTAGTTTAGAGTGGGAATAGTACATTATATATGTTTAGTGTCCAGCACCCACCCTGACTTTTTCTAGTTTGGAGTGGGAATAGTAAATTATATATGTTTACTATCCAACGCCTTCCCTGACATTTTCAAGTTTGGAGTGGGAATAGTAAAACATATATGTCTAGTGTCCAGTGCCTTCCCTGAGTTAATACAGTTTGGAGTGGGAATAGTACATTATATATGTTTAGTGTCCAGCACCCACCCTGACTTTTTCTAGTTTGGAGTGGGAATAGTAAATGATATGTTTACTATCCAACGCCTTCCCTGACTTTTTCAAGTTTGGAGTGGGAATAGTAAATTATATATGTTTAGTGTCCAGCGCCTTCCCTGAGTTAATACAGTTTGGAGTGGGAATAGTAAATCCTATGGGGCTTATTTACCAACCCCTTGCGCCACTTTTGCGTCATTTTTAACATGGGAAAAGTGACGTACGGGTGGCGCAAGGGGCTTGTAAATATGCCCCTATATGTTTAGTGTCCAGCACCTTCCCCGAGTTAATACAGTTTGGATTGGGAATAGTAAGTTATATATGTTTAGTGTCCAGCACCTTCCCTGACTTTTTCTAGTTTGGAGTGGGAATATTACATTATCTATGTTTAGTGTCCAGCGCCTTCTCTGAGTTAATACAGTTTGGAGTGGGAACAGTAAATGATATATGTTTAGTGTCCTGCAGTTTCCCTGAGTTGATATAGTGTAGAGTGGGAATAGTAAAATATTAGTTGTCTATTTTGTAGTAAGGTTAATGATACAAATCTATGTTTAAGTGGTAATAGTATGTTATGTATGTGTATTTAAAAAATATATGTGTGATACATAATTTAAGATAATTATTTTATTGTAAATACAGAAAACAACAGTTAATATAGGAATTAAATACAACACAATATTTATATTTTATTAACGTTTTTATTTTCATCCAAAGGGTCAAGCAAATTAATATGTATTTTGTTTTATTAAACATGTTTTAATATATATTGTCATATAGAGAAATAATAATACATTTTTTTTACTACATTGCATATTTAGTACATATTTAAACAAACATATAACTTTTAAGTATAGTCATCATGAAACAATTTTAATTTTTTATAATGTAGAACTTGGCAAATATGTACATTTTTTACAAATAAAAGATGTAGTTGTCCACTGGTTTTTATACATTTTTTTATAACATATTTTTCTGGTAACAGTTATAGAATATTTATTTACATTGTAAATATGCATTACATAATTACATACAGTGTACATTTTTAATAACATAATTTATTTTACAATTTTCTCATAGTATAACTTTTTTATTTTTGCATGTTTTAAAGAAATAATATTATATTTTGAATCATATTATTTAAGTTGTAAATACAAATAAAATTATTAAGGTAAGAAAACATTTTGAAAAAGAAAAATATTTTTTAACATGTACACCTTTTGTCACATTTTTAGCAAGCATTAACATTTTTTGAAATCACATTGGTAAGTTAACATATTTTATTTTATTTTTATGTATAATAATAAATATTATTTATTTTATAATATTTAGTATTATAATTTAACATTTTTAAACAGTAAAGAAAAAACATTTAGTACATTAGTAATATTAACTATTATTTTTTTTTTTAAATTTGTATTGCATTTTTGATGTACATTGACTTTAATGAAAAAAAATATTTTTATTATTTCATTTAGGTAGACATTTTCTAAACTCAGGGGCCGATTCCGATTCCGGCCGTAAAACGTACCGACCGACACGGACCTGGGACGGGGACCGGCGCCGTACGACCCGTGCAGTACGATGCAACGCGTGTGAATTACAACCCACTCGCACGGAACACGAGCCGAATGACCGACCCGTACGAAAATCAGTGAGTCGCCCGTAAAATGTCCGGGAATCCAACCGACCGACACGCACCACGAATAGACGCGACCGAAACGTACCCGCGATCCACGAGCCGCGCAGTACGATGCCAAACGTGTGAATTGAGACCGACTCGCACGGAGCACGAATATGAAAACCGAGACGCACAGCAAATAGTGACTAGCAAATAACAGACCCCTCTGCGTCCGACGCGTACGACAACGTCGAAAACAGCAGAATGTCAGTGTGACAGACTCGTGTTAGCCCGCGCGAGCCACATCCAGCGTCCGACACGGTCAAACAAACGTCTCCATCATGCACAACAAAAGCAAAGGAAAAGTCACAAAAAAAGCCCAAAAAACACATGACAAAGCCAATAAATAAAAAATAAAAAAATGGAAGAACAAAGACACACCCAGAACTCCACCTATATAATGGCATGAAAGCCCTACCATGATCCTTTGCAAACTACAGGCATAGGACAGCAGACACCACCACCACATTGCAGAGACACACCACAACTCACAACAACTACACCATTTGCACCACTTAAAAACTAAATCACATATTCACTGACAAACTCACACCCACCACACACACATACACCCCTCTCATCAATCCCCACAATCACCTAGCACCATGCCCCCCAAGAAGAACCCAAAGTTCACAGATAGTGAGTTGGAAGTCATGATTGATGAAATACTCAGGGTAGAGCCACAGTTGTTTGGCACATTGGTCCAACAGACCCCCATGTCACAGAAAACCAAGATGTGGGAGAGGATTGTCGACAAGGTCAACGCACAAGCTCCTTGTCGGCGCACAAAGGACGACATACAGAGCAGGTACTATGATGTGCGCAGGAGGGTCAAGAAGCTCATCAACAGGGACCACGCCTTGAGCACAGACACTGGCGGTGGCCCTCCTGCCAGACCAATGCACTTCAGGACCTGGGAGGAGAAGGTGCGGCCATCCTACCACCGGAGAGCATCCATGGATTAACAGGAATACCAGAGCCTGGTGAGTACACAAACAATATACTCAATTTTGTGCAGCAATACACATATATCACTCTCAAGGGGACTGTTAAACCAATTCCTGCCAGCAAAGCCATAGCAACATAAAGGCAAGTCTCCTGTGATGTGCATGCCAGTTACCCAAACACAATACCTGCCATCCCACAGTAAAATGGAACTACGACATGACATGTACAAACCTAACGACAAATACTGCAAGGCATTAGCATAAATCCACAACAAACACAGTCATCCATTTCGCCAACAACGTCACACCACCTCACAGGAAAGCTCAGTCAAAATGAAGGAAGGTTGGGCTGATGGGAATGTGCATGTAGCAGAAAGCATGATGGGAGTTGCAGTCACAGCCACCAGTCCCCCACCCACATGTCCCTGCAAGCTCACAATGAACCATGCTCACCTCACAGGGAGTGCAAAAGTACTGCCAAGATGGCTGACACTAGGCCCTGCTGTGTGGAGCACAAGGCCCTGCTGGGACTTGGGCCCAAACAAACAACAGGACACCAATGCCAGACAGCCTGAAAGGTAACTTCCACACCCTGCAATGGAAGCATGCAACATGGTGGGATGTCTGGACTGGGGGAGGAGGACTGCCAGCTCTGACTACATCTACCAGCAGCCACTGTCACACACACCCCTCCCACCTACACCAAAATACACACCTGGGACCATGCTTCACAAGAGAGTCAGTGAAAAGTCTCTACCAAGAACCCTGACAATGTTCTCCGCTGTGGGGAGCACAAGGCCCTGCCTTGAAATTGTGCACAAACAACTGGATACCACTGTCAGTCATCTTGCCATTGCTGTCTCAATCGCTCACATGGTAGCAGAGTCACAGGAAGGAAGCTCAGGTATTGTGGGAAGGTGGGTGGAGCCCAAAGCATGATGGGAGTTGCAGTCACAGCCACCAGTCCCCCACCCACATGTCCCTGCAAGCTCACAATGAACCATGCTCACCTCACAGGGAGTGCAAAAGTACTGCCAAGATGGCTGACACTAGGCCCTGCTGTGGGGAGCACAAGGCCCTGCTGGGACTTGGGCCCAAACAAACAACAGGACACCAATGCCAGACATCCTGAAAGGTAACTTCCACACCCTGCAATGGAAGCATGCAGCATGGTGGGATATCTGGACTGGGGAGGAGGACTGCCAGCTCTGACTACATCTACCATCAGGAACTTGCACCCCCCCTTAACACAAACTCTACACAACCCACCTGGTATAATGCATTCAATAAGAATCCATTTAAATATCCCACAAAGATTTACCACACTGGGTTCTGCTGTATGAAGGACATGGGATTGTTGGGACTTGTGTGCAAACAAACACCAGGACACCACTGCCTGCCAACTTGTCAGCACAGGCACACCACCACATAGGGAAAAAGAATCACAGGAAGGAAGCTCAGGTATTGTGGGAAGGTGGGTGGAGCCCAAAGCATGATGGGAGTTGCAGTCACAGCCACCAGTCCCCCACCCACATGTCCCTGCAAGCTCACAATGAACCATGCTCACCTCACAGGGTGTGCAAAAGTACTGCCAAGATGGCTGACACTAGGCCCTGCTGTGGGGAGCACAAGGCCCTGCTGGGACTTGGGCCCAAACAAACAACAGGACACCAATACCAGACAGCCTGAACGTAAATTGTGACTCCCTGCAATGGAAGCATGCCACATGGGGGATTACCTGGCCTCTGTGGGTGAAGGAGGTCCTGCAATGACTCAAAATGCCATCAAGGCCGCCTCAAAACACACCTTCTCAGCCAGAACAAAGTGCACCCTTGGGACCAGTCACTCCTAAAGTAAATGCCTTGGTAAGATGGCTGACACATGGTCATGATGTATGAATTGCCTGCAAGTCACACCTACACACTGGCCAACTCAAACACATTTACACTCACAGCCATTGGAACTGTAGGTATCCTCCCACCCTCTGGAGATGCAGTGTCCCTGGGGTGTCCCCTGACCTGGCTGTGAAGGTGTGTCTTGTAGATGACAATTGGGGAGATGTAGACTTAGCACATAGCAACAAGCCGACACAATGTCACCCATACATCATTGACAGTGGACACCTGACAGTAACTAGAATGGACACACACATAGCTGGCACTGTAGCATAGTTTCATCGAAAAAATGTGCAGTTGTGAGATGCAGTTCAATCCCATATCGGCCTTCGTTGTACGCATCATTCATACAGCACATCATTCACTGTCATGGAGAGCCCAAACACAATGACTAACCTGGACTGCATCTGAGGAGGCAATCAACTCACATCAGCTGAACTGTAACACACACACCTCTGCCCATCACTGTAATGAGCATTGAAAAGCAAGAGAGCACCTGTGCCCAATCCCTCTCACTGTTGATGAATTTGACAAGATAGAAGGTGTTAGCACATACAAAGCTCAGCACCAACTTCATTAGCTATGCTAACCCCATGACTTGTAAGATAAGAGATGTGAACTAGGAACACAGACAACTAATTAGTATCTCAGAATGGATCGCAGGCATACCGTACTGCAACCATGTTGCACAGACACACAAATGTGACGCACAGAGGAAATAAAAGAATCACACAACACATGCTCCAACCTTGTCACATACCCCAAGTGTAATAGGACGTATGTCATTGTTAAAGCACAAATGTGGACAGGGATAATACAGCAGTGTCAGGCATGTGATGGGACCTGAGTGGCAATGGGCATCTACAGACAATTGATCAATACATGAGCTGGTCATGCACACAGCTTGACGTGCACATCGAAAGGCTCCAGGTTGCCATTACAAAGTGCTCCAACAATATCAACCTCTGTCTGTCACAACTTATGACAATGCAATGTACAGACCCTCATAATGATGTTCAGTGTCAAATGTCATGTGTGTGAAACATTGAGGTCTGTAGAAACATAACATACATTGTGTGTCTCCTCCAAACACAGGTGATGCTGGGGACACAGCAGGTCCTGAGGAACAGTCCCAGTCCCAGACTCTGGCGGACCCTGAGCTCCCCGGTGTGGATCACTCTACGTCCTCTTCGGACGACGACCTTGACCGACCTGGCCCCTCCGGCATGAGCCATGATGCAGCCCCAGCAGCAGTAACATCAGCACCCCCCTCAACCACTCCTGCCACATCGGACACCAGACAGAGTCCCCATGCCGACACGGATAGGCCCAGGCCCCAGAACAACAACGGACCAGGTACACAGGGCACCCCGGAAGCAAGGGACAACACCACCGGCGCTAACAATCAAGGGAGCCCAGGGTTGGCTGGGCCGGCCACGGCAGGGCCTGCCCATGTGGGTCGGGCCGGTGGGAGGGTGGGCAGGCAGAGGACACGGCCTGCACAGGGGGATGGACTGCATGATGAGCCATACCTGGAACGCATCATAGATGCGTACCAGGAAAGCACCGGAGGGTTTGGACAGGTCGTGGGGATCCTCAAGGAACTCAAAGAACAGCAGGCTGCCCATCATGCCCGCTTGGACTCCCACATGGCCCGGGTGGAGTCCAAGTGGGACAAATTGGATGAACAAACAGCGGTGCATAGGGACATACTGACATGCCTCCGCCAGATCAGCACCAACCTGACCACGCCTCCCTGTGCGCCCACAACATCTGTAGCCACAACATCCGCAACAGCCACAGGGAGGGAGGAGGACTCTGGCGGAGTGTCCTCTGCACCGCAGCACCCTGCACATGAGGGTCCCCCGAGAAAGAAGAGGGGTCGCCCGAAGAAGGGCAATTGAGATGCTGATGGCCATGCATATCCCCCAGGCACCCAACACCTGCTCCTGTTAACGTCCTTTGTGTGCAAACCAGTTGACCGTGTCGACCTACATCCAATTCACCCACTTGACATGGAGGGTCAAAGTTGTGACAATGCACCAAATGACTGTGGATTCTACCCTGGATATTTCAATTACCAAGACTACCAACTCACCTGTGAACTGTGGATTACCATCACATTGTACAGCACTGCAAAATCCGTTCACCATATTTACACATGTTTGTAAATAAATTCACAATCACACAATACTTGCCTCTGTCGTGATTCCTACTTGCTTTGTGCCATGGCGATGATGAGCTGCTAAGGAACACTGTGCATGCAAACTATTACAGCAATGCGAACAACGTAATGTGAGTCATGTGAATGTGACACATATGAGGGAGACACACCACTAGGACAACACAACACATACTCACCATGGCCCCTAACTCATCGTCAACACTGATGTCAACAGGAGATACAGTGGAAAGCACACACAACACCAATCCTGGGTCATTGGCAAGCAGCACACAGGTACAGGATGCGAATTACTGTTGGATGTGTGGACACACGGAGCACATCTCAAAGTGAAGGGCTGTATTATTAAATATTCACATTGTGAGAATACTACAACTGATGCACGTTAACCTCACGTGACAGTTATCCGAAAAATAAACATGTGGTGAACGATGAAAGTCCAGGGCTGTGTGGCACATCATTGTTTGGGACAACGATTACTTGCACTCTGGAACAAGGATCTGTGTCTTGGGGTTCAAACCGCACCACACAGCATCCAAAGTACCCTGTGAAGGACAGACAGAAAACACAGATTCACAGCAAACAACAACAATATACATGCCCAAAACAAAACACTAACTACCCAGACACAACCTAACAATCAGGTAAACACTGGGAGAACAGACTACCAGAAAGGACACATCACAGCAAGCATACTGACAAGTAGCATACTGCCACACTCAATCAGCACCAGTGCACCACCAACATAGGTCATGCCGACACAATACTTGGACAACACATACCTGTATACTGACATTCATGAGAATAAGTTCTGGATCAGCTGCCTCCGAACATCACCATCACCCTCATCATCATTGGCATCATGCCCAAGACCAGGATCCTCCACGGCTGGCGGAGGTTGGTCATCGTCATCCAGGATGAGAGGCAACCGCTTCCGCAGTGCCAGGTTGTGTAGCATGCAGCACATAATGATGATCCTGCACACCTTCGCAGGTGCATATGGGAGGGCCCCTCCTGTCTTGTCCAGGCAGCGGAATCTGCTTTTCAGGAGGCCAAATGTCCGCTCAATCACTCTCCTGGTACGACCATGTGCCTCATTGTAGCGCATCTCCGCTGGTGTCACAGGGTTCCTGAGGGGTGTCAGCAACCACGGCATGTTGGGGTATCCGGAGTCACCTACAGGGAGACAATTGCACATTAGTTGAGCGTGAAAATAGGGTGCAAATCAACTTTAGCAAATACACACAATGCTAAGCAGTCAGTACACACCGACAAGCCAGGAATGCTGGTACTGCATCTGTGCCATCATCGTTGGGATGCGACTACTCCTCATTATGTAGGCATCATGCGCTGAGCCCGGGAACCTTGCACACACATGGGAAATGGTCATGTCGGCAAAACAAACCACAAGAGCATTTATAGAGTGGAAATGCTTCCTGTTCCGGTACGTCTGCTCATGTGCTTGCGGTGGTACCAAAGCCACATGTGTCCCATCGATGGAGCCAATGACACGTGGCATCCTGCCCAGGGCATAGAAGTCCCCCTTGATGTCAGCTAGTTGTTGTGCTTTTGGGAAATGGATGTACTGGTCCAGGAAAAGCAACATTGCCTCCAACACATCCCGCACACAGCTGAACATAGTCTGTGACATCCCACCAGCAGTAGCAACAGTGTGCTGGAAAGTACCGGTGGCAAAAGAGTGTAGGGCTGCCATCACCTTCACCTTGGGGGTCAGCGCTGTAGGGTATGTCCGGCCAGGTTGCAGATGTGGAGCCAACTGCTCCGCCAATTCTTCGATCAGTGGCCTGGTGAAGCGGTACCGTCGCATGCAGTCACGTTCAACCATGGTCTCCAGGTCTGGGAACGGTCTGTGGACATTTGGTCTCCTGCAGTACATAGGAGAGCAAAGACAGTTTGTCATTCACCCTATCTATGTGCCAGTGTACATGACAAATAGCACATGATACCACATTACAGGACACAAGAACATGATGTGTGTGCTGTTGGGTATGGACACCCATATCAGATACATGCCCATCATCTGACATCTCAGCTCTACTGGGCCACACAACAAGGTCCCTGTCACAGTACATCAGTACGAGTGTCACATACCAGGCACACACCACAGTGACTAGTGAGGACAGATGTCTACCCCACAGCACATGTTCCTGACAGACACACACAGGGACCTTGTGTCGCAACATGGACACCATCATGATGTGGCGTACCATGTGCACAGCACAATGCACACATGACACACACATGAAGTGCCCCCTGATTTCATGCCAGCTCACACATGGATGTCTGTGATACACAGATGCAACATCCACTCACATTGACAATAGACTGGGATGTTGTGAACATTTGACAATGTGCACATGAAATCTGAGTCATCTCTGCATGGCAATGCACACATACTGTGGAGGAACATCACATATGTGGCACTGTGACACCCTGTGAGGCACCTACCATTCCACTGATGAGTCAGGGTGTATGTCACATTAAATACACAATGTACACCGGGAACTGTGTACATGCCTCATGCACTGAAATGTACTGTCGTCAAACACAGTGGTTATGTGTCCAACCAACAATTGGATCTGTCCCCATGGCAACCTGCCCTGCCTGGGAGTGGGTGCCACTAAGTGAAACATACAAATTCACATGTCTGCCCACATACACACACAGGTAATGCATCCTGACATGCACTTTGAGTGACTGTGTCACAGAGTGTACTGTTGTTGTGCCCATTGGTCAATGGCAAGCAATGGTGTGTTGCACGCCTTAAACAGTTACTTATATGGTGACTGACGCAGGTGACCAATGCAAAAGATGCGTTGAACACCTAGGGAAGGAGCCGCACTCACGCCTTGCACAATGTCACCAATGTGGACTGACGCGGGTGGTCCAATCCGCATGCACGCCTTGCACAATGTCACCAATGTGGACTGACGCGGGTGGACCGATCCGCACGCACGCCTTGCACAATGTCACCAATGTGGACTGACGCGGGTGGACCGATCCGCATGCACGCCTTGCACAATGTCACCAATGTGGACTGACGCGGGTGGACCGATCCGCACGCACGCCTTGCACAATGTCACCAATGTGGACTGACGCGGGTGGACCGATCCGCACGCACGCTTTGCTCGCACGCCTTGCACAATTTCTTCAATGGGAACAGACGCGGATTTGAGCCTGGTACGATTCGATTCCTTGAAAATCCGTTGGCTGCCTGCAACAATGTTTCAGACTCGTCACTGCAATGCTTTTGAATATTTCAAACGATGCGGAAGGCGTGTACGAGAAGTGCAATGCGATGGATTGGCCAGATTCATAGGATGCAAACGTGTCGGACCTATCGCTTTTGACACATGGGTCTGAATCTGCCTCTGCAGCACAGATATAAGTCTGTCTGTTCACCTGTGAGCTCACTTGCCTGCACTACATGCTCCAGATCGACATCTCTGCCAACACTGCTGCTGTCTCTGCATCCTCTGGCTCCAAGAATGGCATGTACTGTGGAGAGGGCCCCAGCCTTCACAGAGGAGGAGAACAAGGCCCTGCTGGACAGCCTCCTTCCACAGTACAGCAAGCTGTATGGGACACCAGGGGAGCAGGTGAGTGTGCACTCCACATCCCTTATTCATTGTGTATGTTGTCTGACTGGCACCACTGAAATTGTGTGCAACAGTGTCTAGCATGCTCACTGAGTAGTTCATACCCCCATGGTGTGTAGGTCCCTGTAGTGGACAGGTACTGTGCATTGAAAGTGCATTTTCACACGGTTGTAATACTCAGTTAATGTTTCCCTGTTGAAAACGTAGGACAACTGTCAATCACCATATCTGCACTACCTGTGTCCATCATATTCCCTTGCGAGAAAGACATGTATATCCAAATGTGTGATGCACAAACATGTGGCTTGTGTGGTAAAGGACTTTTTCTACCCTTGTCATCCTCACAGGTTGATGCCCACCAGAAGCAGGAGATCTGGCTGACCATTGCCCGGGCTGTTCGTGCTGTGGGGGTCCACAGACGCCGCATCCGCATCTGCCAGAAGAGGTGGCAGGACCTTCGTGGCTGGACCCGGAGGATTGCCAGAGTCCAGCTGAAGCTGTCGCCTCCTCGCAGAAGGGGCGGACAACAGACACTGACCCCCCACATGCTCAGGATTATGGCGGTGGTCTTCCTGGACCTGGATGGGCAGTTAAAGGCCAGACAGCAGCAAGGAGGGGGTAAGTGCATGCATTCTCTGTGTCCAATGTATCACATGCTCTTTGCACGCCCACATCCTGTCAGTCTGTGGTTACACTTCCACAGATCTCCTGTCTGCTTGTACAGGAGTCATGTGGCAAAACTACGTCATGTCCCATCCTCATCTGATACACAGGTGTGCCCCTTTCAGGCTGTGACTTGTGTAACTTGGGTTGTGTGTCCCTGCTGTTGTACAAACTTAACGTTGTGAACAGCATCTGCGACCGGTGCATTGTTTTGTCTTCATGACTGAGGCACATGATTTCCATGTGTCTGCACATTGCCTGGAAAAAAGACATGTACTCTGTGTGGGCAATTGTTATGTGTTCCAATTGATGTTTTGGCACACCATATATGCCAGGGGTATTTGACACACAGCAATGTAGCAGCAACGAAAATTTATGGGCCTCAGAAAAATGTACATCATGTGTTTCACACATGCATGGACACATGCCTGGTGTCCAGGGTAATCCTATGTTGCACATGTTCCTGGACAGGTATCCCTACTCCGGACATGAAGTACACTCTGTTCTTCTACTCCTGTGTGTCAGCCTAACATTAGTGCATTGTGAAGTGTGCTATATGGTGTCTGCATCTGTGTCATTGTGAGGTGGCCTAGCCTCTTAGACTCCTGTGGTGTTGGTCATTTAGGTTTGTGTAGCTAGCTGGGGTGTGGGAAATGGATCATCAGAATGGGTTCATGCATAGGTGTCGAATCACTTGACGGTGCATTATGTTGTATAGTACATCACAGTGCAGGCAGTCTCAATTCATTGCCATCATGCTGTGATGTCATCATGCTTACAGATTGGTGCTTGCAGTCAGTCATCTGTTGCATTTTTATTACGTGTGATCATCAGATGCCTGAAGATGTGGTTAGCATTGGGTGTCCCTGTGCACTTGACATCTGCAGGGCTTAAATTCTCATACATGTTAATGGTTGTGACACAGTGCAGAGTGTATAATTTTGGATGCACTACCCCTGAGACTGAAGCCAGTGCTGGCTGCTCAGCCATACTGGGCCGTAGCATGGTATCCCACTTGCTGATGTGTATCCCGCAGTGATGTCAGTTGTACAGCATGCACTCTATTGTGGCATTGACCATCAAGACATGTGCACATCATGGTGTCTTGTGAGTGAAGCCTATCCATTTTACTGACATTGATTTTAGCCATCCCTTCTCATGACACATGTACTGAGTCAGTGGCAGGAGATGGCATGTGTTAGTCCAGGCAGATTTAAATCACGAGTCCTGCAGTTCAGAGATATGTCTATGTGGTGCTTGTGCACACATATGAGAAGAGGCAGACAACATGTCCCAGGCAGATGGGTCCATGGAGGGGCAGGATCTGAGGGGCATGGTTGACTTGCAGACTGACATGTGTCATTTCCAAATGATGTCTCCACTGTTCGCAACATCTGGCACTTGAGGCAAAGCCGTACTCTGTGATGTGCTGTACTGACTATGATGTGTCAGGTGAAACTGGTGACTGATGTGGATCTGTTTATCCCGATTGATTGCAGATACATCGACAGCTACTGGAGGAGACAGCTCCACGGACCAAGAGGATCCGCAGAGCCAGACTGGGTCAGCTTCAGAGGAGTTGGAGGGACCCAGTGGCACAGAGGGTGAGGGGAGCCACACAGAGGAGACCTCAGCTACAAACACCTCTGCTGAGGAACACAGCATCTCCAGTGAGGACTCCCTTGTGGAGGCGGGTGTCAGCAGACCCCAGACAACACCTAGCGAGTCTGTCCCCACCACCACCACCATCTCCACCCTCCCATCTGCTGCCATCCCAGATGTCCGTGGAGGCCCCCGTGTGAGGGAACATGTCTCCTTTGGTCCAGGCACCGCACCCCCTGCCCCTGTCTCCCCTGCTGCCCTCAGTGTGGAGTCTGTGGACTTACTGAAGCAGCTCCATGTAGGGCAGACAGCGATGCTGAGTGTCCTCCATTCCCACACCCCTCTGTTGACTCAACTGGTGTCCTTCATGGAGGGCATCTCATCCAACCTGTCTGCCCTACATCGGACCATTCAGTCCATGGCCTCCACACAGACGGCATCAGTGTCCCTCCTCCAACAGTCCCTCACCCCTCCTACCTCTGCACCACCCACAGTCCCCACTACCCTACCTGACCAACGCACACACACACCGGCACCGGCACGCACCACAACAGACCCAGGCAGCACACAATCACGCAAGTCCAAAACAAAATCCACAGGCACGCACACTCCAGGGACTGATGGCACACACACACAGGGGATGGGTCACAGACGCACAAACAGGCATCCACGAGCACTCCGCAGACCTCAGATGCCTCTCCCTCCAAAAGCACTTCCCCTGCCTCACCTGCAACCCCCCCTTCCAAGCAGCTCTTCCTCTGTGATCTTGGCCTCTTCCCCACCGATCCATCTGCTCAGACGCACAAGGGGAAGAGGAAATCGCCACGCACAGGGGGGAGTTCCCCTGCCACACAGACACCCTCCCCCAAGCGCCCGGACACTGAGCCCCCCAGCCGCAAGTCCCCCGGAGCAGGAAGAGCAAGACCCCCAATCCTGCAGGTCAAAGTCACATTCTCCTTCATGCAGCCCCCAGGCCACCACTCCACAGGTCCCCCGCCACACCCTGCCCCTGGTTCCCCCACACACCAATACCGCATCCCCAAAATGATTAGGCCATCCCCTCCTACCACATGCACTTCCACCCCCACCTCACATGCTCAGCCTGTTCCTGCCACTGATGTGGGGACTGTGTCCCCCCCCTCTGTCCTGCCAACCTCACCTGGGCCCCATGACACTCCCTTGGAGTTTTGCACTGCAGTGGAGGCCCCGTCCCAACCATCTCACCTGCCCGCTGCAGTGTTGCCGGTAACAACCCCGTCTGACTTGGGCCCTGCATTGATGTCTGCACACACTCCATTGGACCTGGGCCCTGCCATGGTGACGGCGCACACAGTGTCAGACGCCTCTGCTGCAGTTGCCAGTGACACTCCTGCACCCACCAGCCCTCCCCTGCCCCATTCTGCTGTTCCCTGATCCTGTCCCTGCGGTGCCTGGCCTGCCCCTGTGTATGCCCCTCCAAGGAGAGATGTCCCCTGCCCGTAGCAGTGCAGGCAAGCAATGGGTGACAACTTGTCACATTTCACCCTGGGAGGACTCCTGACATGGACTGGCCATTGGCCTTTTGACATTGTGGACTTAACAGTTTCAATGAGTTATGTGCTTAATAAAGCCAATTTGTGTTATCCAGTGGTGTTGCTTCAAATGTACATGATGTTGATGATGGGTGTCATGGACTTGCTGTTGTACAGGTATTTTAAAGGTATAACAGAATGAGTTGTTGATGTGATGTACTCCATGTGGTCTATGGGGTATGTGTACTTTTCTGCTATGTATCCATGACATCCTTAGCTGCAATTTCAGGGTATAATGATGGCAAAATGTTGTGACCAGGGTTTTATCTTTGGGTTTGCTACTTGACATCTTTGCCAGACACTGTTGCACATAGGTTGTGCTTACATTCGGGCACATGGAAAGATTCCCTGACTTGGACAATCTCCACTGGACAGGCATGTCTGTGCATCCATGTTACACAAGTCATCTGTGTCATCTGTCCAACTTGGTCTACATGTGTATTGCATATGTGCAGATGACTGAGGGAGGACTCCCGTACACAAGCTTCTGTGGCCATTGCTTTTCTTGAGTTGTAATTGTTGTATCACTGGGCAAGTCTTGTGCTGGCATGACAGGATCCTGCACAGACAACATGTGGCACAGCTGACCTTCCCCAGGAGTGCAGTCCCATCATGGCATTGTGTCCTTCCATGACATTGCCTGGGCACATGGTGTGTGTTGTGTGAGCATGTCTGTGTGTGTTCACTTCCCTTTTCTGGACGCAGCCTATGTTCCAGACAGATGTACCTGTTTTGTGGACTGGCTGACTTGGCCTGTGTTCATGTAACTTCTTTGCCCTGCCTTTTCTGGGCATGACACACTACTGGTAATTAGGCTGCCATTCCAGGGTTGTTATCCAACGCACGTGGGACACATTCTGGATTACCATTGGCACTTATGTTTTAGCAACATCATGTGTTTTTCCCTATGTGGTATCTGTCAATGACAAGCTCACTTGTGTGTGTGTGTGTGTGACGACTCCCTATCATCAGGGTCATTGCTGCTATGTTGGAAGGTGTCGACATTTGTGCGTTGTGGCTCTCCTGTGGTTCAACATTGGTGTAGGTGTCTGGCAGGGTTCCGAATGACTTGTGCAGTTTTCACGTAATGTCGATGTGCCGCATGCTGTGCAGTGTGGCAGACCTTCACAGGTGTTGTTGTCAGCCCATGTGTGGGGATTTGTGTGTAGCTTTGATCCCCCCACCACCCCTGGGATTGTCATGTGTGCATGAGCAATATCACCGGTCCCTGTGTGCCTAGCTGATGCACATTCTTGCAGATCAAGGTGTGTGCTGTTGATGTTGGCTAAATGTGAGTTGTTTAATGTCTAGGCCCATAACTACTTTTGGCCCATTATTTGCAAGCCATGGCCAGTGATTTGTGTTTATGGAGGTGTGATGTGAGTTTGTGGGCCCGGACACATGACCCAGGACACACATCTGACTGTGCTACGCAGTTGGGGAAAAACTAGCTTTATCATCACAGTGGGATTGGCGTACAGGCTAATGTTACCACAAAGATAGGGGACTAGAGGGTAGTGCTGTGTTGGGTCTGTCTCTTGCTGTGTTGGTAGCTGTGCCACCCACCTTGTGTCACATGAATCCTTGTGATCCCGCTTACCTGACAATGCCTGCTTGTCCCCCCAGGTGTGCCCAGTCAAAGACTTACTTTTGTATGGCACAGTGCACACATGTGTGTCATTGTAGTTCAGCCCACCGTCATGCGTTGTGCAGTAGCCTGGGGACACTGTGACACACACACATGTTGGGTATGATATGCAGTGTGTGGCAGCCTGTCTGTGTTTGTGCATCTGTGCCTCTGCATTGGTGTGGCTTCAGCGTTCCATTGGGGGGGATGTTGTTTGTGTGATTGTCCCTATTGTCCAAGCGTCATGTAGGTCATGTAGGTCATCATCCTGCACATTGATCATGTTTGGTTTGTCCCATTGCTGCCATGGTATGTGACTTTGTCACCTAACATCAACAGTCTCCACAGGATTCCGCAGTTTGTGTGTCTGTTTGTGGAGATATGTGTATGCATCTTGATGCTCCCTTCTCACACAGTGTAATTGTACGCTGTTGGCATTGTCAGGGGTCATGGCCAATGCTTGTCTGCACATGGCAGAGGGAGTTCTTGTGATACACAGCATTCTTTGCCTCTAATGTCTATGTTTGTTAGTGGCACAACCACCACATTGCCAAGACATTGGTTGTGGTGTTGGGTGCAGTAGTCACAAATGCTGGTCTGGTGATACAGCCCCCTATGAGTAGTGGGTAGTGGTGCAGGGCATACATCCCCCTATGAGTGGGGAGGGTAGTGGTGCAGGGCAGCACTGTATGAGTTGTGGGTAGTGGTGCAGGGCATACAGCACTGTATGAGTGGGGAGGGTAGTGGTGCAGGGCATACATCCCCCTATGACTGGGGAGGGTAGTGGTGCAGGGCATACATCCTCCTATGAGTGGGGAGGGTAGTGGTGCAGGGCATACAGCACTGTATGAGTTGTGGGTAGTGGTGCAGGGCATACATCCCCCTATGACTGGGGAGGGTAGTGGTGCAGGGCATACAGCACTGTATGAGTTGTGGGTAGTGGTGCAGGGCATATATCCCCCTATGACTGGGGAGGGTAGTGGTGCAGGGCATACAGCACTGTATGAGTTGTGGGTAGTGTTGCAGGGCATACATCCCCCTATGACTGGGGAGGGTAGTGGTGCAGGGCATACATCCCCCTATGACTGGGGAGGGTAGTGGTGCAGGGCATACATCCCCCTATGACTGGGGAGGGTAGTGGTGCAGGGCATACAGCACTGTATGAGTGGGGAGGGTAGTGATGCAGGGCATACATCCCCCTATGAGTGGGGAGGGTAGTTGTGCAGGGCATACATCCCCTATGACTGGGGAGGGTAGTGGTGCAGGGCATACATCCCCCTATTACTGGGGAGGGTAGTGGTGCAGGGCATACATCCCCCTATGAGTGGGGAGGGTAGTTGTGCAGGGCATACAGCACTGTATGAGTGGGGAGGGTAGTGGTGCAGGGCATACATCCCCCTATGAGTGGGGAGGGTAGTGGTGCAGGGCATACATCCCCCTATGACTGGGGAGGGTAGTGGTGCAGGGCATACAGCACTGTATGAGTGGGGAGGGTAGTGGTGCAGGGCATACATCCCCCTATGAGTGGGGAGGGTAGTGGTGCAGGGCATACATCCCCCTATGACTGGGGAGGGTAGTGGTGCAGGGCATACATCCCCCTATGACTGGGGAGGGTAGTGGTGCAGGGCATACATCTCCCTATGACTGGGGAGGGTAGTGGTGCAGGGCATACATCACTGTATGAGTGGGGAGGGTAGTGGTGCAGGGCATACATCCCCCTATGAGTGGGGAGGGTAGTGGTGCAGGGCATACATCCCCCTATGACTGGGGAGGGTAGTGGTGCAGGGCATACATCCCCCTATGACTGGGGAGGGTAGTGGTGCAGGGCATACAGCACTGTATGAGTTGTGGGTAGTGGTGCAGGGCATACATCCCCCTATGACTGGGGAGGGTAGTGGTGCAGGGCATACATCCCCCAATGAGTGGGGAGGGTAGTGGTGCAGGGCATACAGCACTGTATGAGGGGGAGGGTAGTGGTGCAGGGCATACATCCCCCTATGAGTGGGGAGGGTAGTGGTGCAGGGCATTCAGCACTGTATGAGTTGTGGGTAGTGGTGCAGGGCATACATCCCCCTATGAGTGGGAGGGTAGTGGTGCAGGGCATACAGCACTGTATGAGTTGTGGGTAGTGGTGCAGGGCATACATCCCCCTATGAGTGGGGAGGGTAGTGGTGCAGGGCATACAGCCCCCTATGAGTGGGGAGGGTAGTGGTGATGGGCACCCCCCCTAGGTGTGGTGACTGCTGGTAGTGGGGACCATGCTACCCTTGTGGTTTTGCTGTTGCTGGTGTAAGGGATTTGACCCCCCCTATGTGTGTGTAGCATTTTGCGTGTTCGTGACGTTGATTTGTGGGGGTGTCTGACTGACCGTCTGCGTTGTGCGCGTCTGTTCCTGATCCGGTCATAAATGTACAGTACTGGGATGACCTGCGCGATGGGATTCATCGTTGGTTCGTCTCGTACTTGCTGCTCGTTGCTCCGTCTCGTACACGTTGTGAATTGGTCCGTCTCGTAGCCGTGGATCGTGTTGTGGCGCGAATCGGACCTGATATGCAGCTCTCCCGGATGCTGTGATGTGCTGCTAGTGGCGGCGCGTATGATTTACGCATCGTACTTGTCCGGCCGGAAACTGCTGTGGGAACTGCTTCCGGGCGACTCGAATCGGCGATCGGAGGTACGGCTCGTGCGGAAAATGCTGCTGGAATCGCAGCCTACGTGTCGGACGGAATTGTGTCAGTTATGCGCATCGTACTTCATTGCCCGGACGGACCGGCTCCCGGGACGTGTCGGTCGCAAGGTAAGGCTACGAACAGCTCTCGGAGGGCTGTCCGACCCGGATCGGAATCGACCCCCAAGTTGTATTTTGTAGGCTATCTGTGTTGTTTTAGGTAATTTCTAAGGGGAGAAGCTCGCGTTTGGAAGCTGCGTCGCATCGGTTAAGGTAAGTTTAATTTAATTACTTTTATGCTTAATTTAGGTGTAGGGTGAAGGTAGTTAGGTAGTGTATAGTGTATGTATAGTTTGTATTTAGTGTTTTTGGTGCGGTTTAGTTAGTAGTTTTGCGTTTGCAAAATACGGTTAGTTCGTTGATTGGTAGGTGTTAGGGTATGTATTATATGTATAAATATGTTTAGAGTATGGTGTTATAAGTGTGTTTATGTGTGTTTTTTAATGATTTTATTGTGCGGGAGGGATTGTGTTGTTTTTTTACAGGTTTTTGTCATTTGGAAGTTGCCGTTGGGAGAAGCATGCTTTTGTTTTTTAAAGGAACTGTGTATTAGTTTCTAGTAAACTAATAATTATTTTACAGTTCCTTTATTTTTCGGGTTTTCCTGGAGCGTTTCTATTTTTAATTACATTTTTCGGGATTTTAATGGATTGGAGTCTACTGATATGTTGTCGCTGGATTATATTTTTCACAGATGTATTTTCTATTTTTTGGGGACTTTTAAGTAAGTTTTGGGATTTTTACACGTTTGGATTTATTTATGGCAGTTTGGAATCAATTCTTCAGCAACAAAAAAGTAAGTCATTTTAAATTATTTACAATGGGAGGGTAATGTAATTTTTGTCATTTTTATTGACGTTATTAAATATATAAAATATATTTATTATGTCAAATAATTTTTAAGAATAAGTTAAAATTAATTGACATAATATTTATATTTTACATGTTTGCAAAGAAATATTTATTTAAGAATTTAGTGCACAGTTACGATTTTCCTATGTTTTTGTAGTACTGTTCTAAAGTAGGGATTTAGCTATTGTTTCTAGATATTCTAGCCCTTTAGTGTTTGGGTAGAGTCTTAGGGGGTCATTAGGATGGCGGACAGACTGGAGTCCGTCCGCCATCCTGGTGTAAACCGGGACCGTCCGCCATGCATGCGGCGGTCCCGCACACCCGATCAGGATGCGACTGCCACCATGGCGGTCGGATCGCGATTTTTAACATTGCGGCGGGTGCTGCTGACAGCAGCACCTGCCGCAATGCTAAAACAGCATGTGGTGCATTTCACAGCACTACATGGCAGGCACCATGCGGTGCCTGCCATGTAGTGCTGAGAAATGTAGGGGGTACCATGGGTACCCCCCAAGTGCACCTTCACCCCAACACAAGGGGGGCCCGCAACAGGCCCCTGTCACCAATCCCCACCAGCCTTTCCATGGCAGCATCGCCGCCATGGAAATGCTGTCTGCAGCCAGCATCCTAATTTGGTGGACAGTGCCTGCTAGGCACCGCCACCATTTAGGACTCATTGGGCCGTCCGCCGGGCAATCGTACCGATTGCCTGTGGCGGTTCAGTGGCGGACGGTCTTTGCGTCCGCCACTGTCCGTGTCTGGATTCCCCTGCCATCGTAATGTGGCGGGGGCAAAATCCACTTTGGATGACGGACGGATCGCCACCGCACGTCTGGCAGTGGCGGTCCTTCCGCCATCCTAATAACCCCCTTACTTTGTATTGTAGGTGCTCGAACATTGTTTTAGTCTGTTTAGATAGTTTTGGACCTAGCTGTGTTACAGACTGTTCAAGTATTAGGGGCACATTACGATTTGTCCGCCCGCAACCGCAACGGAATGCGGGACCGTCCGCAAGGGGTGCGTCGGTCTCACCATGGGTATTAGGATGCCACCGCCACGGTGGCGGTGGCATCCCGTATTGTTCGCATTGCGGCGGGCGGTGCTGTCAGCAGCACCCGCCGCAATGCGAAAAACGCATGTTGTGCATTTGAATGCACAATGTGACAGGCACCGCGCGGTGCCTGCCACCTTGTGCATTCAAATGTAGGGGGTACCATAGGTACCCCCTGTGTGCACCCCCCACCCCCCCCAAATCCTGGGTGCCCGCAACGGGCCCCCAGAAGCAAAGACCACATGCCTTTCCATGGCTGCAACACCGCCATGGAAAGGCTGCTTACCACCAACATCCTAATATGGATGGCGGTGTCTTGCAGACACGCCACCATATTAGGGTCCTTTACCACCCGGTCCCCTGTGGGACCGGCGGAAAACCGGCGGACGGTCTTTCCGTCCGCCGGGCTTCTCCCGCCATCGTAATATGGCGGGGGGAAATGGCATGCGGGTGGTGGGAAATGGAAGGCGGATCGCCACCGCCATACGGGCGGTGGCGATCCGCCCGTCATTGTAATAACCCCCTTAGTTGTTGGTAGCTTTGTTCTTTTTGGAATGATTGTAGTAATTTATGTAGGGTTTGGTGGGGTTCTGCCTGTTGTGGCTTGGAAAGCCTTATGCCATCCTTCCACAGCGTTATTAGTTTTTGCTTCTTTGTTTAGGGTACTGTTATATACATTCCACCATGGAATGTGGTATTTGGGCTGTCTCCTGTGTCCAGATCTGTGTAGCCTTCCCACCCAGGTGTCCTCGAAATAGTCGAGTAGGGGACTTAGTTTATGTTCATTTGTTTGATAGTAGGGGCTTTCTATTAAGATTTTGTAGTGTTCTGCTACATCAGTTATTGGGACGTATGCTAGTGCAATTAGTTTTTTAATTTCATATGCAAAATTGCTATTACTGAGCATAGATTTTTGAAGGTGTCTCCAAATGCATTGATTAAAGTGGTAATAGCAACCTTGTATTGCTGTGTGAGGGTAGTTTTTCAGGATGGCTTGTATCATTGACTGTTCAAAGTCTATGATAATTTTTTGAGGATAGTAATTATTAGTTTCTTGCTTTACTTTTGTTAAGAGTTCTACGTAGGTAGTGATTTGTTTATTTGGTAACAGGGCATATATAAAGGGGATGTTGGTATTGTGATACAGTCTATGGATTGTATATAATTGGTAAAATGGTTTGGGACATGTTCCGTCCATCATCCATGTCTCACAATTCTGAAGTTTAAGTAAGTTTGTGGGAGTTGCATATATAATAATTTTTTTGTCGTTAGATTTATTGTCATAAAGTAGAAATTGCTCTTCATAATGACTTACAGTGAGTTCAGGTGGTATTTGTATTTCACTGAAAGTTTTGTGGGTAGGTGGGGTGGTAGCAGTTGCTTTTTTTGTTCTAGCTATTAGCCTTTTCAACGTTGAGACAGAGGGTAATTGGTCAGTTACATGTTCTGGAACTCTGGGGAGTACATCTTTTAATAATTCAGTAGTAGGTTTTTGAGAGCTAGTGCTAGCTTCTTTCAGAGTGTCTAAAGCGTCTCTCACTTCTATTTCAGCTATGTTAGGGGGTGGTTATGTTCCTTAACATGTAATACAGTAGTTTATTTTGTTGTAGCCCTCCCATAACATGCATTTGAATAAAATTTGCTGCATTTCCAATTAATTTTGTCTCCTGTCTGTTTCTCCTGGGTGTAGACATGTCCCATATAACATAATAAAAATTTCCTTTCTGGAAAGTTATGAATTTGGCACCTTCAGTCATTCTGATGTTTCAAATGCTATGAGAAATGTATATAAAAAAATATTAAATGTATTGTAATTGTTTTAATTTTAATACAGGTTTTTATATACAACATTATACTTACATGTTTGAATATTTTGAACTTTTTTTGACGCTGAGGTGTTTCTGTTGGTGATTGCCTTTAGTGTTTCTTTTGATTTCCTGCAGAAGAAAAATGTAAATTTTAATAAATGTGTTTAACAGCATTTATTTCATTTTGGGTTTGTGTGGTTAGTGGGCGATTTGGGTTGGGAATTTTACTTGTTTTAATAGTTTAATTGAGATTTATACTTACTTTTTTGGCAAGGTGGTTTTTGGATGATGTTTGAAGGTAGTTGAGTATGTGTTGAAGTGTCTGTAGAGGAGATATAATTAAAAATAAATATACATTAATTATTTAGTTGTTATAAAAAGTGCTTTACAATTATTTTATGCGGTTGTAACATTAAATAGATATTTTACTTACTTTTTTAAGTTGTATTCAGAGCTTTCAATGATGAAGTCCAGTGCTGCAGAAGCAATTCGGCAGAGATTCCCCTTATTCTTGGTTTTGTTGTTGGAGCATAAAATAATGTTACATTTTCTTTCGTTAATATAGTGTTTGTTTAATTGTGCTTTTAATCTTATTGGGTTATTTTAGTTGTAGGTATTTTTCATTGGTTGTTACTAATGTTTTCAATTAATTTGGCAGATTTTCCTTATATGGGAAATGCTAATTAATGTTCAGTTGAACTTTTTTTTATTCTTACTTTATTTAAAAGTGTAATAGTATATTATTTGCATTTTATTTTGCATTGCATGTTTATTAAAAAATATTTATTTTATATATAGTGTTTGTAGGTATAATAAATTTGGTGAGTTTAAATATGTTAAATATATTTTATTGAATTATAATGTATTTAATGTTAAATTTATTTATTTAATATGTTGTGTGTGTTTATGATATTGTTTTTATTTTTTATGTGATATATTGTGTTATTAAAAATATTTTTAAGCTGTCAATATTTTTTGGGGACGATAATAGTGTGATCTATATTTTTGTTATCGATATTTGTGTCATTTTGTATGTTTATTTAATGTTTTCGATATTAGTTATGACGATATTTTTTGATCGATATTAGTGATATCGATGTTAATGTTTGTCGATAATTTTCTGTCGATATTTGTTATTTTTTTAAATAAGTATAGAGTATCGATATTATGTTATCGATATTTGTGTGTTGATAATTTTGTAGGCCGATATTTTGAGTGTCGATGTTATGTCAGTGATCCATTAAATATTTTTACAATGTAATACAATATAGCATTTATGATGAACAAATTATTGAATGTCATGTTAAAAAAATCAAGAGAAACAAACAGTCAGGTGATGAAGAACATTTTACGTCAAGGTAAGTATAAAGATTTTCGTTCAGGTCATTTGAAACCATAGAAAAAATAAACACTTTCTTTTTGCTAACTAGTTTAAATTTATAAATTTTCTGAGAGTGAGTTAATGTTAATGGTGGGTGCACATGAAAATAGTCAATTGTTTCCTAGAGGAAAGGTGCAGAAAATAAAGACAAGAGAAGCAAGAAACATGTTAACCCATCACAAGGATAGAGCCACTTGACATTATTTTAAGTAGGGCAGCAGATCACTTGGTCCACCAAATTAAAGCATGTTTTTGCTCAACTATTCAACACCTTTGTAGAAAACAAAGATCCATAATTAAATATCTACCCCTGCGTGTCATGGGATCTCTGTGGTTTAAGATGAGGCACTGCCACAGTAGAACTTCAGAAGGTAATGCTGCTTTCATAAACCATGTTCAATGTGGCCACTAATGACCTTTTTCATTAACAAAAACAAAAAAAACATTTTTTTTAAAACAGAATAAATACAATTCAAAATCCCAACATGTATGGGTCACCTTTAAACATTCATGTTTGGGTCCAGCAGACTTTACCCACCAGTTACAAACATGTCAAAAATGTATATGAAATATAGGCATTCAATATGTATTACTGTGTGATGTCCTTTGACCAAAGGGACAAGTTGCAACAAAACATTGGTCTACGGTTTGCACCGGCAGAGCCCGAGGAGACCACCAGCAGAAACATGAGTTTGTCAGATTGTTAATTGTACAGGTGCTTCAATATTTTTGGACAGAGTAGTAGGCCATGCTTGAGGTATAGGCCCATGTGTGCTAACGTTTAAAGAAAGACCTCTGTCCATGATTACCTGGAGTTATTTGGTCACTCTAGTGTCATATATTTGTAGATTGTAGGGTAGGTGGAAGTGGGGACTGAGAGTGAACTCTTGCTGTTCAAAATATTTTATTGAATTTTATGATAGGACAATAGACCATACAAAAAAGAGCACCGGTTGGGATTTGTGGTGGGCTGGGTTAGAATGTGTGAGGCTAACGTGTCTGAGGTTATGTTTGTTGACAGCTCTATGGTTGAATCTAGGAGCTCTGAGAGGATTTGTCGTGATGGCCTGGATAGTTTCCTGACTATCCATGTTCTGAGGGTGAGAGGAGTTACATGATAGAAGTAGGGTTTGGAGATCTTTGTCGGATAGGGGAGCTTTACATCTAGTTGGTCGTGAGGGTGCGTTGGGGTAGGGTCTAGCTTTCCTAATCCAATGTGAGGGCAGAGTGGAGGGAGAGGTCCGGTTGGCAGGGAGGCGAGTTCGAGTTATGGTGGGGTGGCTGGTGGGTTGGTGACATGTAGGTGTATGCGTCATGTGGTTCTTATTAGGCCCCAGATAGTTGGTCGTCATTGTTGTGATGTGAATGAGTCTGTGTAGGTCCACTTTGAGATCTTTGAGGTCTTTGAGATCTGGCAAGCTTTTTGTAATCTCATCCAGTTTGGAGTCTAGTGAGGTATGGGGCGAGTTGACCGGTCTTGAGGCATTGGACATGGAGACATAAGTGTGAAGGTAGGGCTGAGGTGCAGATATATTGGGGGAGAAGGCATGAGAAAGGGTGAATTGTGGGTAGAAGTAAAGTCTGAATTAGCATGGGGAGAGCTCGAGAGATGGGTGCTGGGGCATGCTAATGGAGTGTCATTGGGTGTTATAGGAGGAGCAGCATTCGGGGAGACTGAAGTTGAAGGGGAGGTAGAGAGGTAGAGATGGAGAGGGTTGTTTGATTATGTAAATCCGGAGTGGCTACTCTCGGTGTGAGAAGAGCCGGTGATCTAGTGTGGTGGGCAGTGGTTACTGAATCCATGGTACATGGGGGTGAGTTGGAGATGTCTAATATGGTAGGAAGAAATGGAGCAGTGGAGGAGTCTGAGTTCGACACCGATTTCTTAATGAGTGGAAAGAATTCTTCAAATAATTTAAGGTGGCCATCTGATGCCTGGATGAGGATAATGCCATTGTTGTAGATGGTGATGGTGACAGCTGCTTTGCATGTCGAAGAAAGAGCTACCGATAGTTTGAGACCATGTGGAGTTTTCCTGGTTGTAGAAATCAAGAGCATTGAGAGCAGGGCTTGTCTCCATTGTGCGTGCCTATTTGTATAGAAAATGAGGTCACTTATTCAAGCTCTTTTGTTGACGCAAAAGCAGGGGTCGTAAACCAGTGTTTCTGGATGAGAATTGAGGAATCGATGTTTTAGGGTCTTAAAAACTTTTTTTGATAAATTCCAGGGGTAAATGATTTTATGAGCAAACCGGCCCAATAGTTCTAAGGTGATTTGGGTAGCACTTTGTGGATCCAGGTTGGAGAAAAGGAAGTAAGCAAACACAAGGAGATGATGGACGGAGTGCCGAAACTTTTCAGACACTCACCCCCAGTCACAGATCTGGGTTGAATCCATCAACGTTCTTTAGCCCACTTTGCCACCCCAGTTCAGACACAGCTATATGCAAATCAGTCTTGACCCTGTGCCTCATGGGAACAGTCAAAACCGAACTGCCAAGCCATGTCTTCCCTGGACCGGAAACAAGCATCCTGGGACCGGTTTCGGTTTAACAGCCCTCATCAGCCAGGCTAGCTTGAATCCAGTGGCAAAGTGAGCAAGGGAATCACGTCTGGGCATACCCTGCCAACTTAGGGCGAACAAAGCAAACACAAGGAGATGATGGACAGAGTGCCGAAACTTTTCAGACACTCACCCCCAGTCACAGATCTGGGTTGAATCCATCATCGTTCTTTAGCTCACTTTGCCACCCCAGTTCAGACACAGCTATATGCAAATCAGTCTTGACCCTGTGTCTAATGGGAACAGTCAAGACCAAACTGCCAAGCCATGTCTTCCCTGGACCGGAAACAAGAATCCTGGGACCGGTTTCGGGCTAACAGCCCTCATCAGCCAGGCTAGCTTGAATCCAGTGGCAAAGTGAGCAAGGGACCCACGTCTGGGCATACCCACCCAACTTAGGGCGAACAAAGCAAACACAAGGAGATGATGGACGGAGTGCCAAAACTTTTCAGACACTCACCCCCAGTCACAGATTTGGGTTGAATCCATCATCGTTCTTTAGCTCACTTTGCCACCCCAGTTCAGACACAGCTATATGCAAATCAGTCTTGACCCTGTGCCTCATGGGAACAGTCAAGACCGAACTGCCAAGCCATGTCTTCCCTGGACCGGAAACAAGCATCCTGGGACCGGTTTCGGGCTAACAGCCCTCATCAGCCAGGCTAGCTTGAATCCAGTGGCAAAGTGAGCAAGGGACCCACGTCTGGGCATACCCTGCCAACTGAGGGCGAACAAAGCAAACACAAGGAGATGATGGACGGAGTGCCGAAACTTTTCAGACACTCACCCCCAGTCACAGATCTGGGTTGAATCCATCATCGTTCTTTAGCTCACTTTGCCACCCCAGTTCAGACACAGCTATATGCAAATCAGTCTTGACCCTGTGCCTCATGGGAACAGTAAAGACCAAACTGCCAAGCCATGTCTTCCCTGGACCGGAAACAAGCATCCTGGGACCGGTTTCGGGCTAACAGCCCTCATCAGCCAGGCTAGCTTGAATCCAGTGGCAAAGTCAGCAAGGGACCCACGTCTGGGCATACCCTGCCAACTTAGGGCGAACAAAGCAAACATAAGGAGATGATGGATGGAGTGCCGAAACTTTTCAGACACTCACCCCCAGTCACAGATCTGGGTTGAATCCATCATCGTTCTTTAGCTCACTTTGCCACCTCAGTTCAGACACAGCTATATGCAAATCAGTCTTGACCCTGTGCCTCATGGGAACAGTCAAGACCATACTGCCAAACCATGTCTTCCCTGGACCGGAAACAAGCATCCTGGGACCGGTTTCGGGCTAACAGCCCTCATCAGCCAGGCTAGCTTGAATCCAGTGGCAAAGTGAGCAAGGGACCCACGTCTGGGCATACCCTGCCAACTTAGGGCGAACAAAGCAAACACAAAGAGATGATGGACGGAGTGCCGAAACTTTTCAGACACTCACCCCCAGTCACAGATCTGGGTTGAATCCATCATCGTTCTTTAGCTCACTTTGCCACCCCAGTTCAGACACAGCTATATGCAAATCAGTCTTGACCCTGTGCCTCATGGGAACAGTCAAGACCGAACTGCCAAGCCATGTCTTCCCTGGACCGGAAACAAGCATCCTGGGACCGGTTTCGGGCTAACAGCCCTCATCAGCCAGGCTAGCTTGAATCCAAGAAAAGGAAGTAACTGGAGGGTCCTATGTAGGGGGATGATATGAAATGGTATGGTGTTCGCAGGCTGGGCTTCTTTCTTGGGAGATGGAGCAAGTTTGAGATCTCTTACTTAACAAGTTGGTAGTGAGGAGCGATTCTTCACTCACCAGTTATGATCACACTATTCAAATCTTTGCGTCCAGGGCAGTGCTTTGGGCCTCGCAGAGGGTAGGAAAAGGCAATGCATATACCAATACACTACAATATAGCATTTGCCTGTGTGCATGTGCAGTGCTATGAGGAAATATCTGTAGTCAAGTGTGCTGTGGAAGAAGCAGTGTTTAATTATTTTACTATTTGTGCTAATTTTTGTTACTGTTATAATTGTATAATTATTTTGGTAGTAGTCTGTTGCTTTTATTATTTTTATTATATCATTATTATTAGTAGAAGTAGTAGTAGTAATAGTAGTATACTATTACTTCTTGATTGATACAGTTTGTATGAAGAAATGTCAAAACTATCATGTTGCAGCTTCCCTGCTACATATGCAGCGGGCATCAGCTTCTAAGCACCAGGATTTATTTTTAAAAAAATTCGTTTCAATGAAATGTCTCTTTGCAAAATTATATTAAGTGCCTATTGGAAATGTTATCGTTTGAAATTGACATTTTCTGGCCAAATATGCTACACAGAACGTAATGACCAAACAAAAATAGCACCTTTACACAAAGTTTTATTTGTGAAGAAATCATAATAACATAATTATAAAGAACCCATCATATTTTTCTGATGGTATCATAAATTATAGAGCTGTTGGACAAATTATTTAAGTTTTAACTAGCTCGTGGCACTAATTCATCATTTGTACCAGCAAGCTTCTTTTATTCGTGCTATAGCAATAACGACTTCTGAATGAAATTGAACGATATCTTTTTAATTGAGTTCTAACATCAAGACTATGCCTTGGTGGCACAAATTACCTCTCATTTTTCAATGCTGCAATTCCTCATATACCACGAACCAAAACTAAATACAATGAAGCAATGGCCCGCTGTCACTGTCTATGTCCGCCCCTACCTTGTTAAATAGCATGCTTAGATCACTATAATAACATGTAAAGCGGATCATTAAAATTGTAAGTGCACGTTATATCTGTAGAGCAATTACTTCCATTTTTTTAACGGCTCGACGAGAGAGGTGGCTTGGAATTGAGCGATCACAGTACGCGTATGTTGCTATATTTTCAAACTTTTTAGACGTTACTCGAGCAGCATCTCGTCTACTTAATTTTCGATCGGGACTTTCATTAAACGGAATAGGGAGCACGCAGACCCGGGTGAAGAAGCATGTGGAAGGCAGCGGTATTCCCAGCTGGGTTGCTTGTCACTCACTTGGCATCTCTCGCGGCGTCTGAGCCAGATGGCGGACGCAGGAGCCCTGCGCAGGATTACATCTCTATTGAGGGGGCGCCGCACTGTACTTGCGGGCCAGACTGTCGGTGAATACAGCTCCGTCACGGTCTTTAAATCACATTAGGCCTTTCTTTTATTCATGTACCCCTAGTGATTTTGTCTGGCGACCTTGCAAGGTTTAACAACGGTGTCGTGATGTGCCACGACACGCATGTCCTATTATTTTAGTAGACACCATTTCCTGCTAAATTTCGTACACATACTGGGGCTCATTTACAAGCCCCTTGCGCCACCCATACGTCACTTTTCCCATGTTAAAAATGACGCAAAAGTGGTGCAAGGCACTTGTAAATAAGCCCCACTATGTAGAATTTTGACGGGAACATGCTACTGAGCTCAATCTGACTTCAGCTTTATGCAACTGTATTTTTTTTAAATTCCTAGTTCACTGCAATATATATAGAGAGAGTATACATATGGTAAACCTGTATTATGGCCAATACTGTTTGAGGAAGTCTCGTGATAAGTGCAAATACCAAATGGTTTGTATGTGTCACTAGAACCCTGAGGTGACAATATAGGACCATATCACACTCTACCCGTTATGAGGTTTTTGTATTACATGTTTAATTTGAGGTCTTTATCTTGGAAAAACAGTTTTTTTTTTAAGGTACAACTAACAATGGGCATGCATTGCAATTAAAATATTTAGGTTTCATGATTAAAATGTTGATAAAACAATGCTCAAGAGTGATGGCTAGAGGCTTTACGTGATTCTGTGGCTGTAGCGTTTACACATAATTATGGAATTACTGTGTTTGCCACATAGTTTGCTGCATAATTTGCAAAGTTTACAGATTTCATAGAAATATAGTTTATAGCTAAAATGAATGGAATTAGGGCCAGGTGTTGCATAATTTGAATATCTGAGCATATAGTTAAGAAAACCTTGCCTCATGATTTGGTACCTTATGCCTCATGATCCTACTAATCCAGACAATGTTAAAGCACTGCAGAGTCGTTTGGGGGCTGCCATTTCATGATGTAATCTGTATTCCGCAGAGAACAGTGATCTTTGTGAAAGATGGATTTTTATACCACTGCATTTTGTACAAGAAAAGCAGCTAAACATATTTCATGTATTTTCTGTACATGTATTTGGTTTAAAAATCTCACTTTGGGTAAAAATATGTGTTAGACTACAAAGATTGATGGCATGGTGCTGCCAGTGAATAATGGTCTGTCTTTCCCAGCTCCTCCCTGGGCCTCACTTCCGCTGTCCTACGTTTTGCTTGAATGCCACAAAGAAAAATAAAACACTGGCCGTGGCAGACATTTCACGAGATGTAATGTGCAGCTTTCTCATGCCCTAAAAATAAAACATCACTTTATAAAATTCATGGAGAATGGTAGAGGGCACGCTTCGTCTGTTGGGAAAAAAATTGATAAAAGCCATAGGCTATTGATGCATTTCATCCCTGATGAACGTTGTTTTCTTCTGCCCTCGATCAATCTTTAACCTCAATTTATGTGTAATGTACTGTATATTATAGGGGACTTTACACTAAAAGATTTCTTCCTACCAAGGGAAAGCCAGACCGCCGTCAGAATTAGCCTAGGGGAATTTTCTTAGTGTAGAGTGTCAGTAGCATGATCCCCAAAATGTTTTTGAAAGGTCTGTATTTAGACTCCTACAGCAGGGAGCCTAAATGCAGACACCGAACTGTGATGATAAAAAACAAAAAGCCAGTAAGCAGAATCTGTAAGACTGGGAAGATTGCTAAGCGCAGAGACAACAGAAAGTTTTCTGGTGGGTATCTGAAGGACAGACATGCCGACCCTTTCTTCAGGTATCCACCCCTATTCATGGAGGATTGACCTTGACTGCTGCTGCTAGAGGCCTGGGGAGCTAGTCCTCCATGGGTAGCTCAAAGAGGCAGAAGATAATTACTACTGGCATTTCTCACACTTCCAGGCAAGTGGAATGTGACTACTATTATATAAAAGACCCCCACCAAAAATTCTACTGATGCAAAGCACAGGCTGGCAGGACCGTCGGAAGGGGCGGGGAGAGGCGGAGTGGTCCTCATTCTCCAGGATTGCTAGATTGTAAAGCAAGCCTGCTCTAATTTTTAAAGATGAGGCTGCTAACATGGAGAATACCAATAGATGGTTCCAAATGCTGTCGCTGTTATATTATGTGTATTTGTGAAGTGCACCCTTGATGAGATCTTTGCGCTTCACAGGTGTGTGTGCTTAGCCCTGCCTATGGTAGTTTGGTTCATTGAAAAGCCAGGTATTACCTCTTTTGCTGCAGGACATACTGTGTTTTTTAAATCTATGATACAGGTCCTCGTCCGACGGCAGCCTACATGAGTTTGTTGATCAGGGCCCAGCAAAAACATCTGACATGCTTGATGGCTGGACAGGATCTGGACAAGTCAGGCAAATAGCTAGCCAAGACAGTGGTCACGACTATAGTTTCTGAATCAGGCTTCAGATTTTCTTCAATAAAGATTAATTTGCCCCTCAAAGAATAAGGTTCCTCAAGGAAATGTAAGGCAATGATGCCCATTCTCCATCAAAGTACTCAAGAGCATACAATGAACATAGCCAATAGACACCTAGGGGCCGATTCCGATCTCGGCCGGTAGGGCTCCGAATCGGATTTGGCTTAACCGGATCCGATTCGGAGCCCTATTTCCCGACCGTTTCGTACGCGCGTCCGGGAGAGCGAGTACGATGCGAAATCGCCGACCGACTCGTCCGGGCGTCCCGACCGCTCCGACCGGCTCGTTCCCGGCTCGAACCGCACCGACCGACTCGCTCGGACTCGACTCGCACCGCGCAATGGAGACGTTCCCCGGCCGGGTAAGTACGATGCCCGCCGCGAGCAGTCCGACCGAGCCGCGCACTCCGGCTCCAAAGAGCAGTCGGAGCCGTACTTTGGGGGTCCGTGTTGGACCCCCCTGTACGCGTAGCCGCGCGAGTCGCACACAGGGGGGACCCATGGGTCCCCCCTACATGTGCATGTATGGCGTGACCCGCATCGACGGCGTACTCGCTGTAGGGGGCGCCCTTGTTCGCGTCGTGCCCATTGAGTCAATGTGAGCCCGTGTACGCGTCGTACGACTGGCTCCCATTGACTTCAATGGGAGTCCGACCGAATCGAGTCCGATGGCATACGTGCGCATCGTACTCGTTCGGTCGGGCTGCTAGGGTCCGATTCGGTCGGAAATCTCTCCGAGTCCAGCTCGGCCGGAGAGATTTCCGGCCCGAATCGGAATCGGCCCCCTAATCTTTTCTTTATTGTCATGTTCATGAATATAAAAGCTGCACTACACATTAAATATATTGTGTTTCTGCAGGGGCAGCTCTCAGAGCAAAAACAAATTGATGTCAGAATATTCAAAACATCCCAGTAGACCTGGAGATTCACAAAGAAACTCATTGGTTAGCGGACCAATGACATGAAGTAATAAAGGTGGTTTACAGGTACTTGAAATTATGTAATGAACATCCAGTGCCTTATGGAGCTTTCTAGACAATCTGACTTCTACATTTTATGTTATACTATCAGTGTATGTATAGTAAATGTCTCTCTGCAGTATGGAGGGACATTTTGCATGGCTCTGAGGTTTCTAATTGACCTCAGTCACATTGGCAAGGTAACATCATGCCTGGTCTTTCTGATGATGGATTTGTTCAGTGCAATCTATATATCTATGGTATCGATTGATTTAATTTGAAAAACAGTGTGTGGTCCTAACTGTTTTGCGTTGGAAGTTTAAGGGTTGAGTTTGTTTCTGGAAGAGTAAGACTAATAACTTTGTTGTTGACCTTGTACAGTGAGAAAGAATAGTTGTTAATTGTTGAGTTAGTATAGTAGGACTGTGTTGTTAGGCAGTATCCCATTGCCTGCTGTAAAACTATAGTGCTGTGTTGAGAAAAAGGCGCAAAGTGGTCAACATGTTATGTTGGCTCTGTGAGGAATAGTTATAAAATAAGTGATAAATGCTGTTGAGGCAGCATCACTTTTCCAGATGTTTGGTTGTGATGTCTTGTTGGGCACGTGCGAGGGTGCTTGTATAATGTGGGCTAATGTCATTGCCATTATGGGTGTTTGCATGTGCTTGGGGTGTGTTGTATTATTGGAGAGGATTGCTTTGTTAGTTATATGGATTTTCTGCTGTCTTGTGTTTATTAGGGTGTGGGATGGTCCGACAAATATGTTTTTGGCTATCTAAGATGTTATGTAATTCCTGGGATGTGCAGTTAGGAGACACTACTCAGCCACATATACAGCGTTGGTGCAATGTTGTGTGCATTGGGGTGCTGTTGAGTTTTCTAGAGAATTCTTTTGTTGTGCGTATAGGTATGTGCAAACAGTGTGTTGTGCTGTTGGGGAGAATCATGTTGTGCATTAATCTGTGCCACCTATATCACTTTGTTTTGCGTCCAAGAGTGTGTGGGAACTTCTCTCTCAAATATTACCTTTAGGTTGTGAATGTAATAAATGTGTTGAGACTTCTGTAGCATGTGTGGTGTTTCAGGTTGAGTCATTACATTTATAAGGTTTGTGAAGAATGGGGTGTGCTATTGGGGTAACTTCACATAGCCTAATAAATATTTGTGTTGCTGAAATGAATGAGAAGGCGTAGGTAGGCTAGCTTGAGTTTCTTGCTGATTCGTGGGTGTTGGTTTGTGAGCATGTGCTTTACTGTTGTTGCTCTACTAACTATATGCCATTTGCTGTTGTGTTGAGTAGGGAAAGATGTGGAAATGTCATTCTAGAACCTATTTAAGGCTGCAAACCTAATTTATGCATTTTAGCTGGATCAGCAAAAAATCTTGGTGTCATCATTGATGATTTGTTGAGTTTTAACACACAGGTCACTCGCCCCACCAGCACTTGCTTTTACATCATAAGGATTTTGAAAAAGATCTTTCCTTGTATGCTATCAGAACTGCACCAATCAGTCATCATTGCCCTAGTCACCTCATGGCTGGATTACTGTAACACACTGTACCTTAACATTAACAGTTCTTCCCTGAATAAACCTCAGGTTGTACAGAATGCGGCTGCCCGACTTATTTTAAATATCCCCAAGCGGCTTTCAGTCAGAGACGGGATCCGCTCCCTTTACTGGCTTCCAGTTAGGAAGCAAATCTCTTTCAAAGCTCTGTGTACAGTCTTTTTGGCTTTGCACAAGAAGGGCCCTAGCCAATGGAATGCACTATTTCACTGGGTACACACCTAATAAGGCTCTCAGATCCTCTTGTTATGAGCCCCAATGTACCCCAATATAGGCCTAGGTAGCTGCACGATCTTTTACCTACATTTGTCCTACCTTACTCTACATAACAGTTCTGGCGCTGACCTTTTACCTAGTTAAGTGCCGAATAAATGTTGTGTGGTTTTCTCCGAAAGACGACCCTAATTTATTATGCATGAGGATTCTTAGTATCACAGCAGGATTACCATCTTCTGCATAATAACTCTGTATAAGGGTCATCACTATCGTCATCCTTGGTCGACATGCCCACAGTACAATGACACATCCATGGAAATCCCCCGAGGGTACCTTTCGGCTATATAAACATCACCTCATCACTGGGCAAACCGGAGAAGAATCTTCCCTGCTGACACGCTGACACAAGACACTGAGGTCCCTGCACGCATACACTCCAACACGCAGTGGTCTGACATCCTTCACGGGGTGTCCAACTCAAGACCAACACGGGGTCCTTCGTTCTCTCATCTCAGGTAATGGGGTTGACTCTTTCCTAGGGGGATTCTTGGCTACACACCTACATACATGCTAGGTACACTCAGGTACATCTAGTTGAGGTTGCATCGTAGGAGTACGCATTATTACTGTCATGCATCTATTTGCCTGCATATATTCATTGTTTTAGCACTATGGTAGAATTCTACCTTTTCTTTACTCTATTGGTGCTTATAAACCATATACATCTGTTTTTGTCTAATGGTTGTCGCAGCGCACGTATTTTGTACTAGAATGATGCTGGTTCAATAAATGCTTATTAAAATGTCCCCATCGTTTATTCTGTATATCTCTCTGAGATCAAGTGAGCACGAGTGACTAACCGAAAAGCACTGTACTGTTTCCATGATCCCTCAGGAGGCAGAGTTGTCATGTTCGATAGTTGCCAGAAACTATTCGCTCCTTAGTAAGAGGGGCTCATAGTGGCACTGTGAGCTAGCTGGTCCACAGTCAAACATATCCTTCGGGAGAGTCTGGAATCAGTCTGGACACCAATCCCTTAGTTTATGTTGTCTAAATGCGCAGATCCCATATAGATTTGTAGGAACTACAGGACACTCTTATTGCAAAAAAGTTATGATTCCCAGATTCTGGAAAGATAGATGGGGAGGACGTTCCTTTTCGGTTGCCTGATGCCAAGCTGTGGAATGCCCTACCTACCCATATCTCTAAAGCAGACTCCCTTATGTCTTTTAAAAAAACATCTGAAAACCTGGCTTTTTTCATTATAGATTCCCTGATTTCTTGGTCGTCCTGCTCTGCTGACTAGTTTGTCTTGCTTCAGTGCTTTGGTCCTGCAGGGGTTAGTGCGCTTTATAAATATGTATCATATCATATCATATTATATATTTGTTCCATTTAGTTAATGGTTTATATTTTAAAGCATTATTATACCTTACAATAACTTATGTTATACGAAGACCATTACATTTATTATACTTTGTTTTTCCAATGGTTTATAACTCTTTATATTTAAATAATCCATTACATTGTATGAGGGTGCAGTCGTGCTTTAAAGTCCTATTATTATTAGTATTATTATTATTAAACTAAATTTGTAAGGCGCTCAGCTACCCCAAAAGGTTTCCCGGCGCCAACCGGTAGGAAGAGAGAGCAGAATAGGGAATCAGAGATTAAACAGCCAAGTCTTTAGATTTTTTTCAGAAACTACCATATATGGTTTCCTCACGTAAGGTAAGAGGCATGGAATTCCACAAAGTGGGGCCAAGATACGAAAGGAGCGGCCGCGCATGCGCGACCATTTGAATTTGGGAATGGTAAACCTAGATTGATGGGCTGATCCTAAGAGTCGTGAAGGGAGATACGGTTGTACCAGCAATTGTAGATATGTTGAGGTCACTCCCATTTTGATTTTATGCATATTGCATAATGCTTTGAATCTGATGCGATTCTCCATCTTCAACTAGTGTAAGTCGCGAAGATAGCCAGTAATTGACGCAGTCTTAGGTATATTGCACAGCAGTCTAGCTGCCGCGTTCTGTACTACCTGGAGGCTATGGATGATGGCTTTGTTGGATCCCAAGTAAAGGACATTGCCATAGTCTAGCCTGGACGTGACCAAGGCATGGACCACCGTTTTCTGTACGGCACAAGGTATCATCCATAAGATGTTTCTTAGCCATGTTAGGACGTTGAAGCAAGTAGCAGCTACCTTGGTGACTTGTTGCTTCATTGAAAGTTGGTTGTCAATCATGAAACCCAGATTGCGGACTTGGTGTACTGGCAGTGGCAAAGTGCCTATTTCGGATGGCCAGTGATGTAATCCCCAAAGGTCAATCTTTTTACCTAGGATCATAACCTCCGTCTTATCTCCGTTAAGCTTGAGCATGTTGTCCTGCATCCAAGATGCAATTTTGCTCAAACCCAACTGAAGGGCCGAAGGCTCAGAACCCTTAGATGGAGAGAGGGAGAAAATGATCTGGGTGTCGTCGGCATAGAAAAAAAGGGACAACCCTGCTTCCTCTGCCACATCAGCCTGCGGCCGGACATAAACATTAAACAACAGTGGGCTCAGCACCGAGCACTGAGGTACACCATGAGGTAGGACATATGATTTAGAACTGGCCTCTACAGAAAAGACCTGGAACGTGCGATTGGCCAGAAAAGAACTAAGCCATTGTAGGGCGGAGCCCTCTAGGCCCAGAGACTTCAGAGCTTTCAACAAGGTAGCATGAGACACCGTATCAAACGCGGCGCTAAGGTCCAACAGGACCAGCGCCGCTGTGTCTCCCTCATCCAGCCGGTGCCTCAGCATTTCAGTGACTCCAAGTAACGCTGATTCCGTAGAGAAACCAGCTCTAAATCCCGATTGAGAAGCATGAAGAAATTTCTGGGACTCCACAAAAGAAGTCAGCTGAGTATTAACATGTTTCTCAAGGATTTTAGAGAATGCCGGGAGCAGCGAGATGGGGCGAAAATTAGCTAATTTAGACATGTCGGCATTGGCTTTCTTTAGGAGCCAATAAATATGTTGTTGGCCCCTTGACAAGAGGAAATGGTAGATGCATCAAGTCTTAAGAGAAGCATCTAATCAAGCTTCATGGTTGCAGCTAAAGTAAAATTGTAATTGTGGTTGAATTTAGAGGATGGCAATAGCTGTGGTTCCACCATAAAATGATGAATTCTCCACCTGCTTCTTGGGCAGTATAATCACTCAATTAGGATTAGCTCAAATGGCATTCATGCCAATACCGCTGACTTCTGAAGGGCCAGTGTTAACTCTTCCATAAATAATGCTGTATTAGTCATCCAGTCAAGAATGGCTGAACCACCACCACGTTTGCTTGAGTTCCATGGACAGGGACGTCTTCTTTTGCTAAAATTGCAGTGAAAAAATCCCCAATATAGGAGGGATTCCACATATGCAAGTACTGACAATGTAGGTTTTCTATGGGGAGGACATTTGCAGTTCCCAGATTTTGTTTAAGCAATTCCATCAGTGATTGCATGTACTGGTGGAGTTCCAGTAACACGCTTTCTCACTAAAGTGGCCTCACCCATAGTGGTAGAGGAACTTATCTGGAGACATCTTAGCCTCCCAGGCAGAGTGCTCTAAATATGGCAAACTGCCCAGCACATTCTTGGGGAGTAAACATTCAACCTGATTGGTTGAGTGAAAATCCACCATCCAGAAAATCAGGTCCATTGTTTATAGTTCAGTTTTCATTTGGTGATGAGCACTATGCCACAATTGCTACATTCCAATCCAAATGAATCAGCTTTGTCATCAGTGCTTCACTTTCTGCCTGAAAGCTCTAAAACAGTAGAAGCCCTTCTGCTTTCCCCAGACTCAAAAACTGTTGAACAGTGTTAGACCTGTCAGCCTTAGGGTGGTCGTCCCCCAAACATTTTGCCTTCACCCTATTATGTTGGTGAATTTGTTTTTGCTGGCTTTAGGACTCTGTTCACTTAACAACTGCCAACCTAAAGTGCTAAAGTGCTTGTGCTCTCTCCTATAAACATGATAAAATGTGCTCACACATGATTGGCATATTTAATTTAGTTATACATCCCTAGTAAAGTGGTATACCATATACCCAGGGCCTGTAAATTAAATGCTACTAGTGAGCTTGCAGCACCTATTGTGCCACCCACTTAAGCAGACCCTTAAAACATGTCCAAGGTCTGCCAGTGAAGCCTGAATGCAGTTTTAACCTGTCAATTCGACTAAGAAATCTAATCCAGTTGCCAAGCCTTTAATTCTCCTACTATTGCATATAATTCACTCCTAAGGTAGCTCATAGGGCAGGGTGCATTGTAATAAAAGGTTGGACATGTACTTCTAAGTTTTACATGTCCTTGTAGTGAAAAAATCCTCCATTTGTTTTCACTACTGTGATGCCCACCATTCTGATGCCTTAGTACATGTAATAAGTCCTAACATTTGATTGGGAACAGGTGAGCATTTCATATTTGGTGTCTGAGAAATTGTAATTAAAAGTCTTCTTTAATGGTAAAGTCAGATTTTAAATTACAATTTTGTGCCCCAACCCACTTTTTGTATCCAACTTGCGCTCCATCGTTGTTGGCTATATTTTTTTACTTTGACTCGATTGTCCACGACTAGTTGTCTGCGATTGGTGCGTTGATCTTTTAGATGCTTTTTCACCTTAAACGTAAAAAATCCATAACTCCGGTTCTACTGATTGTATTTTTGCTGTTTTGGTGTCAAATAATTTATAAAAATTTACTCTATTTTACTAAATTAGTGTGGGATTTGTCTTGTGTTGTGAATTCACTTTATTACTGTTTGTGTGCTGCATAATACTTTGCACATTGACTCTAAGTTAAGCCTGACTGCTTTTGTGCCGAGAGATCTCAGGATTAAGCACAGGTTGATTTAGTGACTTGTGTGGTTCACCTGACAGGGATTGTGGCTATTGCTGTTTTCACCCCCATTCAACCAACAGCCCAACCTCTCATATACACACTGCTTGATTTGGGTGATCTCTGTTCCTGAAGCTGGTCCTTAGCACCCCACCTCCCTATCAATTGTAACCCATGTTGGATGTTATTGTAGAAGGGAGTCAAGGTCGGAGTACTAGGTAATGTCTCAGTAGTCATTATCTATCTATCAAGAAGATTATTCACCGACCATCAAGAGAGCAAAATTCTGTTGGAATGTTGGAACACTTGCATTAGCGAACTTCAAATTATACATGCACCAAAATAATGGCACCAACCTGATTCCTAGATCCATAAAGAAATCCACCTGCTGAGGTATTGTGTGGCAAGATTTATTTAAATGTCTTTTTTTTTAAAGAAGCACAGAAACGATAACCAAATGGTATATATTATAATAGCCTTATCTCTACCATTTGATTGCATGGATAGACCTCCACATATCATATTAACATAGCCCAGTTCTTTACATGGAAAGCTAATTTGAAGGCTTACGTTTAAAAAATGCTTCAATTGTGCAGCAATGTAGCAAAACAGCCATTAGTAGAGCTAAGCAATGCATACTATAATGTCCAAAAAGACTATGTAAAAATAAGATTATAAAGTTATGCTTGTTGAAAATCACAAAAAAATGAGGGAAAAGTGTTCACTAAAAGTCGAAAGTGTAAGTAGATTGATCCATAGAGCTTTCAGCACACTATAGTGTTTACACAGGTCAGTGAAGATGAGGTTGGAATATAGTCAATTACCTAGGTGGAAGTATATTGGTGTGGTGATGTTAGTGTTAAGCTCCTGACTAAAAACAGGGGAATTCTAAAGCTTTGCAAAAGAGAGGCCTTCACCCCTGTTTTATTGTTTTTTTGTATCTAGGTGAAGTTGGCTTGGTGGGTAAAGATTGGACTTAGATAGCACAAAAGTGATACATGAAAGCAGTAGCGGCCGGCATGGCTTGTGGGTGGGGGGTGGTTGTGGAGGCAGGTGTGGGGCAGGTGTGGGGGCAGGTGTGGGGTTAGGGAAGGTCACGCGGGGAGGGGGGATCATAATTTAAAAAAACATTAAAAGCCTACCTTTAAGCCAGGTCCCGCTTCTTCACTGCTCCTGCTCTCCTACTTTCCTGCCTCCGACAGGAACAGGAAGCAGGCAGCCAGGCTCCCTCCCCATAGCCAATCACAATGCTGCAAGCAGCGTTGTGATTGGTCAGGACGGCGCCCAGCCAGGGGCTAGTGGGGTGGGCATGTTTTCCATGCAGGCTGCAGCCTGCATGGAGAAGGGCAGAGTGCACATGGCTGGTTTGGGAGGCCCGAGAGGGCCGACCAAACAGTCTTTGCGCACTCAGGAGTGCTGCTAATCACTCCCTTCCTGCCCTGCTCAAAGAGCAGAGCAGCCCCACCCACCCACCCGCCCGCCCACCCACAATGTGCAAAGCAAACATAAAATGGTAATAACTAAAAGTTATTACCATTTTATGGTTTGGCTTGCTCGCACTGCGAGAAAGCACTGGGGCGACGCCCCTTAGTGGAGGAGCCGCCCCTGCATGAAAGTTATTGTAATTAAAATGAACCATTACTCAGGGAACATCTCATTTGTGTATTCATAGTGACTTCGCTTCCTTCATACATAAAGGACACTGATCACTTTCTCAAAAGAATACATGAAACACACTGTAGTGATGTATTATTGTTGACAACAGATCTGAAATCCTTAAATGATTGAATTAGACAGATTAGGCCTATGCACAATGACATTTTGGAGTTTGTAAAATGTACTCTTTGACTTACTCTTATAAACGGTTGTGACTTGGATCCAACATGTCCAACTCTTCATTCGTAAAGTGATTTCTTAGATTGTGAGATATTCATTGCTAAAAGAAGGGTATAGAGCAAATTCTTTTGAAAAGGGTTTGCTGTTAATGGAATAGTAATGCAACTTCAGTCCATCCAAAACATCAAATTATTAACATGCCCTATAGGAAGCTATTACAGGAAAACACCTTTGCAGCTAGGAAACTATCTACTGGAGAGAGGTAGAAACTATTTGAAAAAGCCTCTTTACAAAGAGATTATAATCCAGATATAAGTCAAAGGGCAATCATTAAAACTCGAACAATTACTTGAAACAAACCTTTACCTACAAAACAAGCACTAAAAGGGTCAAAAGTAAATAAATATGACAGAATAAGATTTATAACAAAATATAATTGGGAAAGTACAAAAATATTCAGTTTGCCCTTTAAACATTGGCTTTAGATAACCACATTAGAACACATATGGATAACGTTAAAAAACAAACTATTCACACAAACAATTGCAATAAGACATGCAATCTTGAAAGGATTTTATTAATGCAATATTTATGCTTGCTGCCAAAATACAAACGGTAAACAATGTGAATTTTGGGATGCAAATCTCCAAAATATGAAATTAATTTCTGAAGTGTAATGCTCCTTTTTTATTTAGACGAGAACCAGTATATGTGAAAAAAATATATATATTTATTTATATATATATATATATTCAACTATTAGGCCTGCATAGGAGTGGTAGAAGGAACGTTTAGGAGCAAGCACTGAAGAACTCTGATATCAAATATCCTAAAGTTAAACACTATGATGAAAAACAACAATATTGAGAAAGTTACATTTGTAGACATTTTCAAACTAAAAAGAATCAAATAAATGAAATTCTTGAATTATGATAATGGGGAGATTAGAGCATTTGGATCCACAAGCTAAATTGTGTTGAATTTGGTTTAAAGAAGGATGAGGAGCTAAATATATTTTATAACCGAAGTAAGGACAACATTATTATTTGTGCGTTCACTGCCACTAACAATAAAATATGCTATATTTATAATGCAAACAAATAAAGTGGTGGATGGATGGCTTGAATTAATCTCAGCCACTGCCAATAAAATTCTGCCATGGCTGTTCCCAAGCCCAGATGCAAAAGAAGGAGGGTTATGCAGGGGGCTACCTACCCCACCATGTAAAAAAAATCGAGGTACAGAAATATCAACCATAAGACCAAAAGACATCCCGGCCTTGGGGAGAGAGGAATCTCCTTCTCGGAGAGCTTTTACACCCTCAGGTGAAAACCAGAGAACCCTGGAAGCTACGAAGCTGATCCAGCTGTTTTCAACCAAACCAACACCACGGACATGGAACGTGAGGACCATGTACGACATAGGCAAGACAGCCCAAGTGACAGTGGAGCTGAAAAAATACAACCTTGCCCTGCTTGGCATCAGTAGGCCAGATCAGCGCGACACAGTCTGGACAGAAAATACTGGCTCCAGGAGGAATGCTGTTCTATTCTGGACACGAGGAACAGAATGCCCCGCAAACTCAGGGAGTAGCACTGATGCTAACGCCAGCAGCCAACAGAGCACTAATTGGATGCGAAGCCCATGGTCTCAGAATCATCACAGCGACATTCTGCACAAAGAAAAAGAGGATCAATATGAATGTTACCCAATGCTATGCACCTACAAATAACAGCAAGGAAGAGGAAAGAGCAGTTTTACATCAGACTCCAGCCCATCCTGGAGAAATGCTTTGAGAGAGACATCACCATACAGTTGGGGGACCTCAATGCCAAGACTGGAAGTGACAACACCGGGTACGAAGAAGTCATGGGCAACCATGGCCTTGGCAACATGAACAAGAATGGTGAAAGGCTCGCAGGTCTCTGTGCCCTGACCAGTCTGGTGATAGGTGGTAGTGTATTCCCAAACAAAAGAATACACAAGGCAACGTGGGTGTCACCAGACCATTCAACAGTGAATCAGATAGACCATGTCTGCATTGTCAAGATGTTCCGTAGGTCCCTGCAGGATGTGAGAGTGATGAGAGGAGCGGACGTGGTGTCAGCCCATCACCTTGCAGTGGCCAGGCTAAAGCTGAAGAAAGCATGGATGGAACAAACAAACCAATGCAAGCAATACTACCCTCCTCAAAGATGCACAGTAAAGGAGTGAATACTCAGTCACCCTCAGTAACAAGTTTCTTGTCCTTCAAGAACTAGAGGACAACAGAGACCCAGTAGAAAGTCAGTGGGAGACGCTCAATGAAACAATGACATCAACCTGCCAGGAGGTAGTGGGTCCCTAGAAACACCAGCATATAGAATTGACTCCACCAAGACTCTCCACAAAATCCAAGAGAGAAGGGAAAAGAAAGCTACAGTCAATGCCAGCCGAAATAGAGCAGAAAAAGCAAAAGTTCAAGGCTAGTAGACCAAAACCAAATAAGAAGGAAAGAGAAGCTTAAGAGCAGACAAGCGAAGATTCATCAATGGTCTTTCCACAGAAGTCCAGGAAGCAGCAAGCCATGGAAACTTGAAAGAACTCTACAACATACCAAGGAAACTCTCTGGCAAATACAGCAAGCCAGAAAGAGCTGTTCAAGACAAAGCTGGGAAGACAATCATGGGTAACGAAGGCCAACAATGAAGATGGGTGGAGCACTTTGAAGAACTGTTGAACCAGACCATGCTGCAGTCTGACATGCAGTCAGCTGACAAGGACTTGCCAATTGACTGCAGTAGACCAACCAAGGAAGAAATACGGCAAGCCATCAAACATCTGAGAAATGGGAAGGCAGCAGGGCCTGACAACATTTCTATAGAGGCACTGAAGGCAGACATTGAAACATCAGTAGGCATGCTGTACCCCATATTTGGAAGTATCTGGAAAGAGGAAATGTGCCATCAAACTGGAAGGAGGGATATCTCATCAAGATGCCCAAGTGAGGTGGCCTGAGTAACTACGCAAACTACAGAGGGATAACTCTTATATCAACCTCATGCAAAGTGTTCAACAGAGTCATCCTGAACAGAATGAAGAAATAAGTCTACACTCAGTTACAAAACCAGCAAGCTGGCTTCCACAAAGACAGATCCTGCACAGACCAGATTGCAACACTGCGCATCATCATTGACAGTCAATGGAATGGAACACCCCCCTCTATGTAAACTTCATCGACTATGAGAAGGCATTCAACAGCATGGACAGAAGCACCCTTTGGAAACTTCTCTGCCAGTATGGTGTGCCAGGTAAACTCATTAAAATCATTGAGGACTCTTACGAGGAAATAACATGCAAGATAGTCCATAGAAAACAACTAACGGAAGTCTTCCATTTGAGGACCTGTGTCAGCCAGAGTTGTTTGCTTTCGCCTTTTCTCTTCCTGCTGGCCATAGACTGGATCATGAAGACATCCACAGCAAGGAGAAACATAGGATCCAGTGGACAACTTGGATGCAGCTCAACGACCTGGACTTTGTAGACAACCTGGCCCTACTCTCCCATACCCATCTGCAGATGCAAGAGAAGACCGATAATGTGGCAGCCACATCAGCACAACTTGGCCTTAACATACACAGGGGAAAAACCAAGATCCTGAAGGCTAACATGGCCAGCACAACTGCAGTCACACTTGCAGGCAATGCACTGGAACAGATTGAGGTCTTCACCTACCTGGGCAGTGTCATAGACAAGCAGGGCAGTACACATGCAGAAGTCAAGGAAAGAATTGGCAAAACAAGGGATGCTTTCATTCAGCTAAAGAAGACCTATTGCTTCAAACCAAGATCAGGCTTTTAAACACCAACATAAAATCTGTTCTTCTGTATGTAGCAGAAACCTGGAGGACAACTGTGATCACCACAAACAAAGTCTAGAGCTTCATGAACACCTGTCTGAGGAAAATCCTCCAAATTCTCTGGCCAAACACCACTAGCAGCAACAAACTATAGCGGATGACTTACCAACTCCCTTCTCAAGAAGAAATGATGAAAAGATACTAGGGCTGGATAGGCCACACCCTCCACAAGCCCACATCAAACACCACCAGGCAAGCCCTGACCTAGAACCTTCAAGGGAAAAGAGGAAAGCCAAGAAACACCTGGCATCGAAGCATTGAGCTGACTGCAAGGAAATGAGTTACACCTGGAGTCAGATTAAAAGAAAAGCCCAGGACAGAGATGGCTGGAGAGTGTTGGTTGATGGCGTTGATGGCCAATACCCCAGGAAGGGTAGTAGGCATAAGTAAGAAGTAAGTACTGCCAATACTCTGGACAACAATCCAGTCCATATTTGTTTTCCCACAATGCCATCTCAGAAAGCACAACCAGCCATATACATATCAGTCTAGTCTCTGATCCAATTGGAACAGTCCAGCCCAAACTGCCAGGCCAGGTTTCCTCTGAGTGGGACCACAAGCTACCACAGACCTCTATCAGCCTACTGTGCGTGCAATTCAAGTCCAATGGCACAGTGAGCATACCACCCAGGTATGGGCATATCTGTCACATTTAGGGCCCAAATAGGCCAAAACCTGTCTTTGGTTGCTTGTGTTCCATTTTGAACAGAACCTGGCTTGGCAGTATGGGCTTGGCAGTTCCGAATAAGCAGGGCCACGGCTGATTTGCATATGGCTAGGCTTAATCTGAGGTGGCAAGAAATGATGGACTGAGATGAAGCCAGAGTAATTACCAGTGGCTGAATTTCATCCTAGCATTTCATCACTTTTTTGTATTCTTCAACAGTGTTACAATAGCCTGTACAATAATATGCTAAGATTCTGACATAGCTCTTATCATCTAACATTACTATTTTGGAAAATGTTCTGCAAGAGGAATTAAAATTGCATGTATGGTTGATAGGTCATTATAAAGGTGGTAAAATATTACTTTGAAAGGAGAGAAAGTACACATATAGTAAACTAGAATTTGAAATTATTTCAATTAGCTTAATTACTTTTATATCATGTAGTCTCAGATACATTTCAGGAATAGCTCAAGGCTTTTGAACTAACTGTGTAGTTTGGATAATGAATGCATGCAATAAAACAGTTTGAACAAAAAAGCATGAAGTATACTACTAAATAAAGTCCAATTAAATTGATATCAAGTAAAGTCCAAACATTTTGAGATTATTATGAAAACTTATAATTTTAACTTCGCATAATTTTAATATATTCAACAACTAGAACGTTTAATCTTTAACCTGTAGGAAACTGTAGCAAGCTTGAAAAAATCTTTAAACAGTTAATAGAGATTTGCCATTGGATGTGATAGAATTGAGATCAACTTTAATACACATAGCACCTCTTTAAGATAATTATATGAAAATAATCCTTGATTATGAAAACTAGCATCAACAAAATTCTAAGTCTTACCGATAATCTATTTGATTACACTATCTATTATGCATTAGAGAGGTTAGTGGAATTGTAAATGCCAATGTATTGATCGTCTCAAACTAGAAGAAATGAAGTAAATTTTAATGGAATTTAAATATATTTAAATTGGACATTTAGCTGAGTAATTCCCAAAAGTACATGATCTTGATTACCCTAACATGAACAACTTGTGATGAGAGTAACAGTCTTCAAATTATTAATTTAACTTGATTGCTTCCATTGTTGTAGTCTGTATAATTTCTCGTTGATGTCCATTTAACATTAAATAATATTTTGCATTCATGGATTATGAGTGTATTCCTGAAACACTTATAAACTATGAATGGTCCAGTGTAATAGTGATGTTACCTTGAAGAAACAGCTGCAGAAACATGTGTCTTGCAAAACACATTTTGTCCTTTTCTATTAAGAAAGTTTTGATAATCTACTCAATTACTGAAACTTCTTTTCTAGCCTATTCTCTTTAACATCACAGAGGTGCCTCGAACAGTCATCCTGCATATGGTACATAGTCCAGGTACAGCTCCAATATGGATGGTACAGCCCAAACTGCTACACCAGGTTCCATGTAACAGGGAGCACAAGAAACTCTAAACTGGTTTTAGACTTGTTAGGCCTCATCTGTGAGCTATGGCTTGGTTCCAATGGCACAGGGAGCAAGGAATCCATGTCTGGACCTATCCACACCATTTTGGGCAACTTGTCTAGACAGCAAAAATAATGATGGCTTAAATGCCTGAATTAAACTGCACGCTAGTAACTACTGCCTTTATTCCACAATGTCATCTTAGGCTTGTCTTTCATTGGAGAAAGAGAATGCCCTTATGCAAATAAGGTGTGGTCCTGTTCCAATAGGAACAGCATGGCCCAAACTGGTAGACTTCTTCCCCTCTGAACTGGTATACAAGCAGCTCCAAATTGGTTTAGCCTTGTTGGGCCCCATCAGTTAACTGCAGCATGATTCCTTATGGCACAGCACACATGGGGGCCTTGTGGTCATACCTACCTCACTTAAGGTAACTTAAAGACAGCAAAATACTGATGAGTGGGAATCCTTCAATTAATATGAACTACAAGTAATATTCTGGACACGTTCTGTACCATTGTTCTTTTTAGCCCATCTACACAATCGCAGGAGAGGAAAATCTGTCAATTTTGGATCTACTCCAATAGGAACAGTCCAGCTCAAACATTTAGGTTGTGTCCCCTCTGAACAGGAGCACAAGCAATCGCAGACTGCTTTTTGTCTTGTTGGGCCTCATTAGTGATTTGCAGCTTGATTTCTTATGGCACAACAAGCAAGAAGTCCATGTCTGGGCATACCCATTTAGGGTTACTAATGTAGAGAGCAAAAAAGTGATCAATGGAAATATTTTAATTAATCTCAACTACTGGAAACAATTCTGGTGCATTGCACAGCATTGTTTTTTAGCTAGTCTGTGCCATTACAGAAGGGAATAACAATATGCAAAACAGTCTTGGTCATTCTCCAATAGGAGCAGTCCAGCATGAACCTGTAGGCAATGTCCCGTCACTTAATGTGAGCACAACTAATCCAGACTGATTTCAACCTTGTTGTGCAATACCAGTGAGTTGTGCCTTCAAGAGAACTTTTTATAGCACTGCTTGTCACCCGTGAGGATATCCAGGTGCTTGCTTCCAGGCTCAGTCAAAAAGCCAGGTCTTGAGCCCCTTCCTGAAACCAGTGAGGGAAGGTGCAGTGCAGAGGGGGAGGGTGTTCCAGGCTTTTGCAGTGAGATGGGAGAAGGATCTTCCTCCGGTGCGGCTGCAGCATATGCGAGGTATCTGTGCAAGGGCAAGGTGTGCGGAGCGGAGGTTCCTAGGTGGTCAGTGGAAATGCAGGCAGTGGTTCAGGTAGGTGGGTCCTAGGTCATGGAGGGCTTTGTACGCATGGGTCAGGAGCTTGAAGTGGCATCTCTTCTGAACTGGGAGCCAGTGGCGGTCCTTCAGGTGCTGGGTGATGTGGGTTCTCTTGGGCAGGTTGAAGCTCAGTCTGGCCGCTGTATTCTGAATTGATTGAAGTCTTTGCATGACGTTGGAGGTGGTGCCTACATAGAGTGTGTTGCTGTAGTCTAGTCGGCTGGTGATGAGGGCCTGTGTTACGGTCTTCCTGGTGCTGATGGGTAACCACTTGAAGATTTTGTGGAGCATTCGGAGCGTGAGGAAGCAGGCTGAGGCGCTTTAATTCACTATGGCACAACATGCGCGAGACCCATGTCTGGGCATAACCACTTCACTTAGGGCAAACTACCAAAGGCCCGATTAAGAGTAATGCAGACTTCCATGAGGAATTTCCGGCGGATGGAATTACTAGCACAAGTTTGAATTTTCTCATGCAATTCCTGCAGTTATCAGTTATTCTCCATAAAATTAGAGAATAACTGTGTGGACCCTGATTTACCGGGCTGGTGGTAACCGTGAGCTGCTGGTGTGGGGCGCAAGTTGATGGGAGTGGGTTTACAATGGGGAAGGGAATTAGAGACTATAGCCTGGCCGAAAGGAGCATTACTTACTAACCTGTGCTATTGCTGAGGGCCGCTCAGGGGTTAGAAAATAGATATTGCTGCAATGCAGCACTTTCCAAAAAAGCAAATTTGCCAGTCAAAAATTTCAGCTGCTAAAATTGGGTCCATTCTTTCTGCACCAATAAATCCAGGTCCACTTGTGACCGGGCAGAGTGGAATTCCATAAAGGAATTCCATTCCACCCAACTTGCAATTGCGTCCATAGATGGCAAAAGAATTGGTGGATGGAAATGCATAAATTAAGCAGGACCAGTGGTAATTACTCTGTTGCACCCCAAACCATTGTTTTTTTACCTCGTCTGTGCCATTACAAAATGGAAACAATCACATGAAAATCAATCCAAGTTATGTCCCTTCTTAAAGTGACACTAGCAACCCCAGGCTGGTTTGGCCTTGTTGGGTCTCATCAGTGAAGTTCCATATGACATAGCAAGCAACTAACCCCACGACACCTTGCTGGAGCTACATGCTTTCTTTTGTAGAGGTGACCTAGGCATGCAGTTTGGCCTGGACACATGGGGGCAGAACTACGTCTGACTTGCATGTGGTTCATCTCATTCTGGAATAGCATAGAGAGCAAAAAATTGAGTTATGGAATTACCAGTAGCTGAATTTAATTGTAGCATTCCAGCCATATTTATTTGTTTTTGTAAATAAAGACTAGATTGCATCTGAGCTTCAGACGTTTTGAGGTTGGTCACCAAATCACCAACTGCTTACACACTACACATCCAGCACAAACCACACAACAAGTGTCTCACTCAACGTATCCACAGCCAGTACACAAGTAAAAAGTCATAAGTAGGCGTCCATATGTTCAGAAGTTCCAGGTGAAGTTTCTAGGCACTCTTGGATCATCGGGTCCCCCACAGGAAGCACACAAATTAAACAGATGTCTTGCTAGTCCCAGTACAGGTTAGGCAAATGTCTGATCCAACTCTGGTAAACAGATTAATGCCAGAAGAAACTCTGGTATACATGAGGACAGAATTTGACTTCAGGCATCAGGAAATATCCTGTAGAACTACTGTAAACCATCGTTAACCATAGCAAAGCACTTTGGGGCATATTTACAAGCCCCTACCGCCACGGGAACGTCACTTTTATGACGTTCCTGTGCCGATAGGGGCTTCACCTTATTTACAAGGCAGCGTTAAGCCACTTAACATGGCTTAACGCTGCCTTGTAAATAAGGCCCTCTTTCACGCTATGCTTAGCGTGAAAGGGGAGGGCAATGGGTGTTGCTGTGGGCGTTCTACTGCAACACCCATTGATTCTGATGCTGCCCCCTATTTACAAGGGGGGCGTAAATAGGAGGCAGCGCCAGAATTAAGACCAGGGAAAACTTGGTCTTACCCTGGCGCAGCATTTTTGCTATTTTCATGTGTGCTGTGTAGTACACCTCACATGAAAACAGCAAAATTATGTATAGAAAAGTCTCCCTTCTTGCACATAAAGAATCATTTTTTAAAAATGCCGTTTTGCAACTTCTGTGTGTGCTGCCGTTTTGCAACTTCTATGTGTGCTGCATTAAGCAGCACACATTGAAGTTACAAAACAGCATTTAAAGTTTGTTTATGTGCAGGAAGGTGGACCTTCCTGCACATAAACAATCTTCCCCTGCACGCAGGCACCCTTGCACTATAGTGCAGGGGTGCCTGCGTTGGCGCTAGGCTGCTAAGTGTAGCGCCAGCGCAGGGCTACACCATATTCTTGTAAATATTGTGCAGCCCTGCGTTTCTGAAGTGGCGGAGTGAGGCGTTAAGCCAGGAAGGCTAACGCCTCACTCCTTGTACATACGCCCCTAGGTGTGTGAATATAGATTTTAATTGATGCCCTTTGTAAACTGTAAATTCCTGAATCACAAAATTTTCCTAAACAAATTCAATCTGTTTTGTGGCAAAGTGAACTCAGGAAAGCCTAGTGAAACTGGCCTAGAGATCCTGAAACTTCCAAGTCTAATCTCCTGGAAATCCAGGGGGAAAAGAAGCTTGACTATTTAATAAGAGTACCTTGTAGCTTTGTTTCAGTATGTCTAGGGCATCAAAATAATTTCCTGTTTAAAGGCAAGGCAGAGGGAGTGTTCTACATAGTGAGGTTAGGACTACCAAGCCTGGGTTGCTCCCTGTAAACTCACAAGGTTCTAAACAACTGATTGTGTTTAAATTAGTTCTATCTGGGCCAGATTCATAGGTACGAAGTGCTTTGAGCTTTCACAGAATGTTTCATCAAAATATGCCAAAACCTGTAAAAATGTAATAGATAAATATGATAATGACTATCAAATATACTTTTTGCAAAAAGATGTCAGTTGGAGAGAAGTGCCATTTCCTTCCAGTACACTTTGAAAAGTAGTGCACCACTGTAGGCTGAGAGGCTGGCAGCTCCCAGGTAAGGTTGACACATGCAGTGTGGAGGAACTACTGAACAGTGAAACAAGTGTAAGGATTGTTTTTGAACCTGGAGTCCTTCATTAAAGACAAAGGACTAATATGTAAGTAAGAGGCCCTCCGCCGTAGGATGGGTTGATTGATTTCAATATCATGTACAGAGATCCCTGGTGATTTGTCCTCTTCTAAAAGCAATTACTGTTAAACTGTAGAAGTAATATTTGGGGGCTGAAATCAGTGGTAACTATTTTTGTATTTCCTCTGTATTGTCAGTGGTCTAATTTTCATGGCATGTAAATGAACGGCATCGATCACATGACTGTGGTGTGCTGCAAGGGCACCTACATTTGCATTGGTTAATTGGATTTTAACACACTCAAAATACTTATAATAAATAAATTACGTGGACATGTTGAAAAAAAAACACATGTTCGAGATTTATACTTGGATTGATAACATAATTGTGCAACGAGGAAGCACAGATGTTAGAACAAGTTCCATACACCAGGTACTTCTAAAGCTATTTAGAAGTATACTGTGCATAACATATGCCCTATTAACAACAGGACTTAGTCGTCAAATATCTTGTTAATTTAATTCAGAACCCTACTGTCATGAGTTTTTGCAGGTGTACAGAGATATGAGTGTGTCTCTTTTGTAAATGAGGTAAGATGGTACAGGTCCCACCGGGAACAGCATCCTGCTGCTCAGCCCCACTCATTCCATCTGACCACTCATCCAAACCATGCACTCATGAACATTCTATTACATCACACTCACACAGGCTGAGCAGCAAGGAACTAGAAAATACAGGATATAACATCTCCTTCCTTCAGGAAAACAATAAAAACAACAGGAAGCAAAATGAAAGAAAATACACATTCACACCTGCTGTACACGTAAGCAACCAATCCTAAATCAAGAGGAAAGATCACATTACATTACAAAAATCATTCCATTCCCTAGGTGGTAAAATAAAATCAGGTACATAAGATCACATGCGTGAATCATTGCATTCCTAGAATTAAAAGGAAGATGACATAAAATTACATCACAATGAATAAATCTTTACATACCATGAATTTAAATTAAGATCACATAAGATACAAGAATCATTACCCTCCTGAGAATGTAAAGGAAGATCACACATATAAGGATCACATATATCTTGGGCTCCCCAAAGAGAACACCAGATATATATATCATAGGATACAACTAATTAAATCGCTTAAGCACACTCTGTAGGGCCCACAACTCACACGCTGCAGGACAACTACAGCACCCATCTCGCTGGACAAAGGAACTCAAATGTCCCCACTACAGCACACATCTCGCTGGACAAAGGAACGCAAATGTTCCCACTACAACACCTATCTCGCTGGACAAAGGAAAGCAAATGTCCCAACTACAGCACACATCTCACTGGACAAAGGAACGCAAATGTTCCCACTACAGCATACATCTCACTGGACAAAGGAACGCAAATGTCCCAACTACAGCACACATCTCGCTGGACAAAGGAACGCAAATGTTCCCACTACAGCATACATCTCGCTGGACAAAGGAACGCAAATGTTCCCACTACAGCATACATCTTGCTGGACAAAGGAATGCAAATGTCCCCACTACAGCACACTTCTCAATGGACAAAGGAACGCACATGTTCCCACTACAGTACACATCTCGCTGGACAAAGGAACGCACATGTTCCCACTACAGCATACCACACTTGCAGGACAAAGGAACCCTCATGTTCCTACTACTGCACGCTAAGAGCCACAGACATTCCTAGAAAGAGGAAATCATCGCTCAGGGAACATCCAACCCACACACAAAGAATCATACTCCCACTAACAAGAAAGCATCACTCAGGGTAACATACAACCCAACCCATTCCCACACGCAGGGAATTATGAAGAGTATACAGGGTATTATTCAAAGTATACAGGTTATATTGCAACCCATTAACCATCACGGTCACAAAGTAATACCTAACCCACACACCCCAACATATAAAGAAATTTCACTGTGCACCTCAAAATGTAACACGTACCCATACAGCAAAAAAAAAACTACATGCACACATCCAAAAAGTGCAACACTCGCAACCGCAAACAGCTCATCAACATGGAACACAATGAATACTCCGACATAATGGCAGGCACCCCAGAGTTCTGTAAGAATTTTGAGAATGCATTATTGATGACATATATCTATAAAAAAAACGGTCTTCAATCAGAGTTAACATAGCGGTACCTGTTACACAATTGTATCTTTCCCGTTAGCAACTAATGTGTATCACCCCTGCACATGCCTGTTAACAATAATTATTACAATTGTGAATTAGTGGGTCTGCAACAAAAGAAACTGCCGATTGTGTTTGTATGCAGGCAGTGCCTGTGGAGTTAGAGCAAAAGAACAATAACAAAAAACATAAAGAAAATATCAGTCACCGTGGAATCTCCAGTTAATAGCTCATTCATCCTTGGCTGTGCACCAGAAAGCTAATTCCACTTTTACCACGTTCCTTCAAATCGCGATGTTCTTGTCAGTGACTGAAGCGCTGCTCTCTGGCTACACTGCAATCCTCTGGCTCGCCGTAACATCCTCGTAACGCAGATAATGACTTCCGGGCTCCAGACGTGCCATAGTGTGTCTCATTGCCAAGGCAACGACTTAGAATTCCTGCCATAAGCTCCTGCACATGCGTCAGAATGTACTCCGCTGCTCAAGCCCTCCTGAGCTCGCGGTTTTCAGCTTGAGCTCCGTTGCTCGTGAACTACCTCGCGACTCCACAGGTAAACAGCCACAACAGTTAAAGTTGCCCACGATCATCCATTTGAATTTAAAAAATTCACAACATGGGTTTTCTTTTTTTTCGCTAGCTCACACATCGGCATATATGACTTGATATATGCTCCCGAATGCCTGGTTGAAATGCTTAAAACAGGCAACACGCTGTAGTAAATATATTTCTTGCCAATTACAGATGCCTCACCCGGCTTCGAAAACATACGCTGCAAGTTCGCTGCAAATGCACAATCCAATCCAAATAAACAGTGCGCTGCAAGAGTTGTACACTGCCCATGTTACTGGCTCCCCACCACAGTTAATTTGCTGTATTCATTGCATATTACTCACAGTCTGAACTTGAAACGATGTACCAATTACATGCAGCGCTGCTGGTTATATGAATGTACCGGTTCTTTGAATTATCTGATGACTGCTGGCTTATCTGACTTCCAGCAAGTTAAAAGCTGAAAACTTCCCCATATGATGCTGCTGGTTGGTTTTCATATATTTGAAGACTGCTGGCTTCTCAGACTTTCAGCCACCAAAATTAAACGAACGAAAGTTCAATTCAGCAGACAAATATCTGTAGACCGTTTGTTTTAAAGGTACAAGATCAAACGCCCATAAGCTTAATTCAATTGGCTGTCTGTAGGCTGGCAGGTTACAAGCATCAGGTCACACAAAGTTCAACGCCCTAAAACATCCAATGTGTAGGCTGTCTGTTGTGGAAGACACCGGTGGGGCATCGAGGGCGTTGCTCAGACTTATTTTCAGGCTTCTTTTCAGACTATGGCAATCTTCTTTTTAGTTTCTTGTTAATTTCTTGTCTCTGCACGCATGGTTCTTTTAAAAATCGTCGCCACTTTTGTAAATGAGGTAAGATGGTACAGGTCCCACCGGGAACAGCATCCTACTGCTCAGCCCCACTCATTCCAACTGACCACTCATCCAAAACATGCACTCATGAACATTCTATTACATCACACTCACACAGGCTGAGCAGCAAGGAACTAGAAAATACAGGATATAACAGTCTCTGTGGCCTGTTGTCCCTTTGTTTGGCACACTGTGAGGTATAATATCTATTTGAAGGTTTTAAGCCTAATAAAAATGACTTCGAATAACTAAAACTTCTTTTATCTCAGATTTTTTTACTTCCTGTGTTCTTGCTAGGCCCTTGCAGTCTGGGGCTCTTCCCTATCACTCACTAGAAAGAGCGAATGACTTTCGATGCAAAGAATTTACATTACAGAAAAACTGAATAATTGTTATTTTGCATTTGAGCAATGATTTTCTGCTTGCAATACTGTTTGGTTGAAATGATGAAATTGGCTTCCACTAAGATTTGTAATATATGTATTCCTATGGGAGCTAAAATGGGAAACCATTTTTTTCTTGCCCCATCCCCCCTTAATCTATTTCTCTCAGCACAGATCTTGAGGAACCCTGGCATGAGTCTTAGATGACTGAGTAAGTAGATTACCAAGTTTCTCTCAAATCCATTAACAGGGCTAAACATTATAGGCAAATTGCTCGAAATTGAGTCTCTAGTTGGTAGAGGTTTGCAGCCTCTCCAAGTAGGGACCACCACCCCAGTCAGGGTAAGTCAGATACACACCCTAAATTAACTTGTGCTCACCCTCTGGTAGCTTGGCACAGAGCACCCAGGCTTAAATTTAGAGGCAATGTGTAAAGTGTTTGTGCAACACTTAAGATAAAGTAACTCAATGAAAACACCACAAAAAGACTCCAAACAGGTATAGAAAAATAGAGAATCTTTATCTGAGTAAACCAAACTCATCGCAACAATAATCCAATCAATAGAAGTTGAGATATGAATTTTTAAAGAATAAATGGAAAAACAATGCTTAGAAGTCAATAGCGGTTACTTGAGGTCGCGCTAGACCAGGGTAAATATGGAAAGTCAAGCCGACCACAATGGAGCGCGGGTCAGATGCAGTTCCAAACAGGTCCCATTGAAGGTTTAGCTTCTCAAGTTGAGCCAAGAGTCCCTGGGAGTTCGCAGGGAGTCTGAGGAGGATCGCTGGTGGTGGTCTGTGTGGCGCAGAGGGCCGCCGTGCATCGCGGACAGATGGGCTGGGGTCTCGTGGTCGCAAGCGGCAATGCTGCTGTGCAAAGATACAAACTTGCACCCGCTCACGCTGATCCTTCGAGCCAATGACACGTTTCTGGAGCGAACAGATCCGTTCATGGTCGAGAAGGGCCCAAAAGCTTGCCTTAAAGGGCCCAGGTGATGTAGCTAATGAAAGCAGCTGCAGAACCCAAAAGAGGCCCAAAGCTTGGAGGGGCAATTCAGGCAAGGGTAGGACTCACAGAAGGCAGAGTTCAGCAGCTCCAGCAGAACTGTAGGAAGCCTTTTGTGTCCCTGAGACTTCAGAAAACAGGGCGCAAGCCAGCAAGCCTTCGGAGTCACTCTGGGTTCAGTCCTTGGCCTCAGCAGGGCAGAGATCAGCAGGCAGCAAGGCAGCTCAGCAAAGCAGAGAATCAGTTCCTCAGAACAGTCAGTCACATCAGAGTGGCAATCCTTCAGCACAGTAGCCTTTACTCCAGTAGAGTTCTTCCCAGGTTCAGTAGTGTACTGATTTGATAGGGTCAGAGCCCTGGTACTCATACCCAAAAGTGCCTTTGATGTAGGGGGTGACTTCAAAGGAGTTATCTGAAGTGTACCAGGGTCCCTTTCAACCCAGCCCTGGCTCCAGACTACCAATAGGGGATAAATCAGCCATTTGTGTGAGGGCTTGGACACAACCTATTCAGATGTAAGTGTAAGCCACCTCTCCCCCTTCCTGACCAGGAAGGCTATCAGCATGCAGATGATTGCAGATGAATCCCCTGTCACATCCAGCCCTTCCTGTGTTGTGGCTGTCTAGAGGGAATGCACAAAGTGTAGCTGTCACCCATCCCACAGGTGTATTGGACACAGGCTGGAGGCACACAGAGCAACGTTAAGAGCAGGGGAATGTCCACTTTCTAAAAATTGCATTTCTAAAATGGTAATGTCAAATACAACTTTACCATTAAAGAGGATTTGTCACCACCATTCCAAATATATTAAACATGAAGTAGCTTCTCCTTTCCAATCAGGAATTAAAGCTTAAAAGGTGTATTAAAGAATCTCCAATGCTAGCCTATGGAATGAGTAGGCCTCACAGCAGTACAAAACGAATTTAGCTGTTTGTTACTGTCAGGACATGTAAAACTTAAAAGTATATGTCCTGCCTTTTAGTTATACAGCCCCCTGCCCTTAGGGTCCCTTAGGAACTAACTTAGGGGTGACTGATGTGTAATAAAAGGGGAATTTAAGGCTTGGCAAGTGGTTTTAAATGCCAAGTCGAAATGGCAGTAAACTGCACACACCGTATTGGTAGGCCTGAGACAGGTTTGAAAGGCTACTTGTGTGTGTGGCACAAGCAGTGCTGCAGGCCCACTAGTAGCACTTAATTTGCAGGCCCTAGGTATACCACTTTACAAGGCACTTACAAGTAAATCAAATATGTCAAACAGGTGTAAACCTATTGTCCCATATTTAGAGGAGAGAACACATGCACTTTAGCATTGGTCAGCAGTTATAAAGTGCTCAGAGTTCGAAAGCCAACAAAAATAGGGTCAGAAAAAGAGGAGATGGATGGTAAAAAGTTTGAGGTAACCCTGCAAAAAGGGCCTTTTCCAACACAAATGCAAAAATGTCTTCTTAATGATACCACTGTTTGACCCATAACTACTACCTAACTAACTACCTAACTAACTAACTATATATATATATATATATTCACTGGAAAAAACATAGGTTTCAGGGACGTTATAGTTAGAAATTAGCATTTAAAAAACTGTAGAAATTCACTGAAAAAAACACAGGTTTCAGAGACGTTATAGTTAGAAATTAGCATTTAGAAATTCACTGAAAAAAACACAGGTTTCAGGGACGTTATAATTAGTTGGACATTTCACTCGTACAAAACCAGAGAAATTTGGCCGTTATAGTTAGATGAGCTAACTATAACTCATGCCCCCGCAATGCACTGCTGATGACGTCACATATTGCATCATTCATGACATGGTCACTGACATCACTGATGACATCACTGATGACATCTCAAACAACATCACTGATGACATCATCCAGTGACTATGTGTTTCTGTAAAGTTTAAATATGTTATATATATATATATATATATATATATATATATGCCAAGGTGTATTGAAGAATGAGTGGGTGTATAAGTGTCTGAATGGATGATTTAGTAGGTGCGTGACTGACTGTATAAGTAAGTGATTAAACGTGTCTTACTGAATGCATGGGTTAGTGACTAAACTGTGTGAATGTCTGTATCAGTCTATCAGTTGGTGTGTAAGCGGCTGCATGGGTTGGTGAGTAGCTACATGAGTGTCTATATGGGTTATTGATTGGTTGTCTGAGTATCTGTATGGGTGCTTGAGTGTCTGTGTGGGTGGGTGGGGGGTGTGTGACTCTGTGCATAGATGTGTGAGTGGGTGATTCACTGGGTGTATGGGTTCAAGAGTGCATCTGTGAAGAGCTGTATGGTTGGGTGAGTGTGTGTATGGGTGTGTTGGTGAGTGAATGGATGTCTCAGTGGTACATGTGTGAGTAACTACATATGTGAAAGGCAGTATATGTGTGTGTTGGAGTATATAAATGACTATATGTGAGAGTGAGTGATTGTGAGAGTGGCTGTATGGATGAGTGTGTGCTTGTATAAGTATGTGTTAGTATCTGTATGAATAAGTGAGGTGGTGTGTGTATAACTGTATAGGTGAGTAAATGGGAGTGTGATTGATTCTTTGCATGACTGACTAGGTGTGAGAGTAACTCTATGGATGAGTGTCTGTATAGGTGTATGAGTGCATATGATAGTGCTGTATTGATGAGTGACTGTATGGGTGAATGAGTGGATGTGTGTGTATACCTAGGAATCAGTGAGTGAGTATGTAGTAACTGGTATTGGTGTGTCTTGTTTCGAAAATGGTAGTTTGTATTTTAGAGTGGGTGCATCAAAGGTTATATTAGGGTGTGAGGAGGTGCATCAGATTATCACGTGGATGATGTCATCAGTGATGTCATTTGAGATGTCATCAGTGATGTCATCAGTGATGTCACTGACCATGTCATGAATGATGTAATATGTGACGTCATCAGCAGTGCATTGCGGGGGCGCGAGTTATAGTTAGCTCAACTAACTATAACGTCCCTGAAACCTGTGGTTTTTTCAGTGAATTTCTAAGGTTTTTTAAATGCTAATTTCTAACTATAACGTCCCTGAAACCTATGTTTTTTCAAGTGAATTTCTAAGGTTTTTTAAATGCTAATTTCTAACTATAACGTCCCTGAAACGTGTGATTTTTTCAGTGAATTTCTAAGGTTTTTTAAATGCTAATTTCTAACTATAACATCCCTGAAACCTATGTTTTTTTTCAGTGAATTTCTATAGTTTTTTAAATGCTAATTTCTAACTATAATGTCCAAAAAATGCTTTTTCAAATTTTTTTATTTTTTATAAAAATAATGTGCTGTTTTCTCTTTTCTAAATATGAATTAACATTTTTTTTAAATTGGATTCACGTACCGATCATGTATCAATCTCGATGGGTGCGCAAATCTAATAATTTTGCCACCATATTGGTTAAGTTGTGTACAATGTGCGTATGGTATGCGAAGGGTGCGCGGTTCCCGGCCCTACGTAACGTCGCGTACGTATTTCCGGGGGTCGCGCCGGGTTCGCGAATCCATCGCAAATCTTTAAGTTTTAAAAGTATATGTATATAACTTTTATATGTATATTATACCAAGAGATTATTTAATCTAATTATAAATATCATATATTTGTAATTGTAATAAAGATATATTATTGTTAAATATATTTTCCGGAAATCGCGTCGGGTACGCGCTGGTTGCGCGCTGGGTGCGCGAATCCCATGTGACTTCAAAAGATACAATTTCATTGGTTAAGAACCTTTTCATTCTAGAACTTGAAGGACCCCACCCATTTTTTTCATTCCTTCAAGAGCATCTCAGCAGACACACCTGTTGTCTTCAGCTCCTCTTGTTTGCCTTTTTTTGATGTTTTTTTTTAAGTCATCTAAAAATGGCAGCTAGCAATCAACTTCAGCAAGTTCCACCTGAAGAGGAAGAAGAACTGGAGTAACCCGTGAAGCAAAGATACAAAAGTCTCGTGTAGGCATTTTTCTCCATTCCACCTGGGGAGAAAAATGTGAATGCCCGAAGAGTCACCTGCACTATTTGTGAGAAAGTCCTCTCATGAGGTTCGGAAAAGAAATATTCCTGCGGGACGTCATCGATGTTGAAACATCTTCAGACAATGCATCCTCAACGTCTTGCTAGGGAACAGCTTCAAAGGGAACAAGAAAGGCAGGCAACTGACAACAACGCTGCTGGCCCTAGCACGTCATCTGCTTCAACATCATCTGGCACACCCAACATCATCCCTGACTTAGCTAGAGTGGAGCAGCATTGTGTCAAATGTAAAAAAATTCTTTGTTATGGTGAGCAATCACTGGATGCCATCCTGGTTGCTATTAGGAACCACCAGTGTTAATTTTTTTTTCTATGCAATGAGGTCATAATTGCATAGTTTTTTTAACATGTTCACTGTTGGTTCTGGTTTTTTCGTTTTGTTTTTAAAAAACACCAAAACAATTAAAAAAGAGTTCAAAAAATACAAAAAATATAAAACAATAATAGAAGAAAAAAATGTTTTTTAGAACCGCCTAATTGGTTAAAAATAGATAAACTTGTATGTGTTCTATGAATGACTGCAAGGGTAATGTCTGAGTCATTGTATGAGTGAATAAGTACTGAATGAATGAGTGCAGCAGTATTGCCTGACTTATTGGATGAGTGCATGCATAGTGTTTGAGGGAATGAATGAGTGCAGCAGTAGTCCCTGAGTGATTGAAGGAGTGCATGGGTAATGCCTGGGTGCATGGAAGAATGCATGGGTAGTGCCTGGGTGCATGTAGGACAGCATGGGTAATTCCTGGGTGATTGGAGGAGTGCATGAGTAGTACGTGGGTCATTGCATGAGTGCAGGAGTAGTGCCTGGATCATTGGAAGACTGCATGGGTAGTGCTTGGGTGATTGCATGAGTGCTGCAGAAGTGCCTGAGTGCATGTATGACTGCATGGTTAGTGCCTGAGTGATTGCATGAGTGCATGGGTAGTGCCTGGGTGATTGCATGAATGCAGGGATAATGTCTGGGTGAATAGAGGAGTGCATGGGTAGTGCCTGAGTGATTAGACGAGTGCATAGGTAGTGTGTGGGTGATTTTATAAGTGCATGGGTAGTGGCTGGGTGATTGGAGGAGTGCAAGGGTAGTGCCTGGGTTATTCCATGACTACATAGGTAGTGCCTGGGTGGTTGCATGACTGCAGGGGTAGTGCCTGGGTGATTGCATAAGTGCATAGGTAGTGCCTGGGTGATTTTATAAGTGCATGGGTAGTGGCTGAGTGATTGGAGGAGGGCAAGGGTAGTGCCTGGATGACTGAAGGAGTGCAAGGGTAGTGCTGGGTTATTCCATGTGTGCATAGGTAGTGCCTGGGTGATTGCATGACTGCAGGGGTAGTGCCTGAGTGATTGAAGGAGTGCATGGGTAAAGCCTGTGTGATTGCATGAGTGCTGGGGTAATGTCTAGGTGATTAAAGGAGTGCATGGGTAATGCCTGGGTGCATGCAAGAGTGCATGGGTAGTGCATCGGTGCATGTAGGACTGCATGGGTAGTTCCTGGCTGATCGGAGGAGTGCATGAGTAGTACCTAGGTGATTGCATGAGTGCAGGAGTAATGCCTGGATGATTGGAAGACTGCATGGGTAGTGCTTGGGTGATTGCATGAGTGCTGCAGAAGTGCCTGAGTGCATGTATGACTGCATGGGTAGTGCCTGAGTGATTGCATGAGTGCATGGGTAGTGCCTGGGTGATTGCATGAATGCAGGGATAATGTCTGGGTGAATAGAGGAGTGCATGGGTAGTGCCTGAGTGATTAGACGAGTGCATAGGTAGTGTGTGGGTGATTTTATAAGTGCATGGGTAGTGGCTGGGTAATTGGAAGAGTGCAAAGGTAGTGCCTGGGTTATTCCATAAGTACATAGGTAGTGCTTGGGTGGTTGCATGACTGCATGGGGTAGTGCCTGGGTGATTGCATAAGTGCATAGGTAATGTCTGGGTGATTGCATAAGTGCATAGGTAGTGCCTGGGTGATTGAAGGAGTGCATAGGTACTGCCTGAGTGATTTAAGGAGTGCATGTGTAATGCCTGGGTGATTGCACGAGTGCAGGTGTAATGTCTGGGTGATTGGAGGAGTGCATTGGTACTGCCTGAATGATTGAAGGAGTGGATGGGTAATGCATGGGTGATTGCATGAGTGCATGGGTAGTGCCTGGGTGATTGGAAGAGTGCATGGATACTGCCTGAGTGATTGAAGGAGTGCATGCATAGTGCCTGGGTGATTCCATGAGTGCAGGAGTAATGTCTGGGTGATTGGAGGAGTGCATGGGTACTGCTTGAGTGATTGAAAGCGTGCATAGGTAATGCCTGGGTGATTGCATAAGTGCATCGGTAGTGCCTGGGTGATTGAAGGAGTGCATGGGAACTGCCTGAGTGATTGAAAGAGTGCATGTGTAATGCCTGGGTGGTTGCATGAGTACAGGTGTAATGTCTGGGTGATTGGAGAGGTGCATGGGTACTGCCTGAATGATTGAAGGAGTGGATGGGTAATGCCTGGGTGATTGCCTGGGTGATTGCATGAGTGCATGGGTAGTGCCTGGGTGATTGGAGGAGTGCATGGGTACTGCCTGAGGGATTGAAAAAGTGCATGGGTAATGTCTGGGTAATTGGAGGAGTGCATGGGTACTGCCTGAATGATTGAAGGAGTGCGTGGGTAATGCCTCAGTGATTGAAGGAGTGCGTGGGTAATGCCTGGGTGATTGCAACACTGCATGGGTAGTGCCTAGGTGATTGTAGGAGTGTATGGGTAGTGCCTGAGTGATTGAAGAAGTGCATGGGTAGTGCCTGTGTGATTGCATGAATGCAGGGGTAATGTCTGGGTGATTGGAGGAGTGCATGGGTACTGCCTAAGTGATTGAAGGAGTACATGGGTAATGTCTGGGTGATTCCATAAGTGCATGCGTAGTGCCTGGTAATTGGAATAGTGCATGGGTACTGCCTGGGTGATTGCATGAGTGCATGGGTAGTGCCTGGGTGATTCCATGAGTGCAGGAGTAATGTCTGCGTGATTGGAGGGGTGCATGGGTACTACCTCAGTGATTGAAAGAGTGCAAGTGTAATGTCTGAGGATTAGAGGAATGCATAGGTAATGCCTGGGTAATTGTATGAGTGTAGGGGTAATATGTAGAGGATTGGAGAAGTATATAGGTAATACCTGGGTGATTGGAAGAGTGTATCGGTAATGTCTAGCTGATTGCATGAGTGTACAGATAGTGCCTGGGTGATTGAAAGAGTACATAGGCAGTGTCTGGGTGATTTTATAAGTGTATGGGTACTGGCTACGTGATTGCAGAATTGCATAGATAGTGCATGGGTGATTGGAGGAGTATGGAAACAGTGCCTAACTGTATAGATGACTGCATGGGTAGTGTTTGAAAAAATAGATGAGTGCAGTAAAAGTCACTGTAAATATTAGTTCATATTATCATGCTTATTACATTATTTAATCTTACCTTTTTTATTAAAGAAGATACAAAACTCAGTGGAACTATTTTACAGTAGTTTTGTTCTAAACTGATTTTAAAATCTTTTCAAACTTTAGTATTACCTTCTGTAAAAAAAGAAGAAAAAGTGGTATTGCATATAATATTATAGTTTTAAGAACACAACATAATTTTAGAATTACATAACATATTCAGTTTCCCTTTTTTGCTGTTCTCAGATTCTACTGAATTTCACCATACACAGTGATTTCAATGTAGATCATCATACAACAGCGGGGAAAAAAATTCAATCAATGAGATTGTAAAAAAAAACAAATCTGCGTTGAAAATATTTACAAGTGCAACTATCTGTTTACCTGTCTACAGTTTGTAAATTACATTCTTCAACTACATTAAATCTTTTACTTCTTTCAAGTACATTTTGTAAATTATACACTATCATTTACATTGTGTATAATATAAAGATCAAATATATAAACCACTTCTTTGAAACACAATTTTGCAAATACAATAAGAATTAGTACAAACAATAATCCAAACAGTAATTGTTCACATCTTCCCAATAGGCCGTATAATGTTTCCAAAACCATTTGCATTGAAAATATCCAAAATAAACTCGTTAATTCGTGTTCACATCTTCCTAATAGGCCGAATGATGTTTTCAAAACTTTGGCATCAAAATTATCAGATATGAATTTGGTAATTCGTAAGGCAACCGGCATTTGAATTCCAAATGGGCATCATTACAATGAGTCCATCCTTTATTGCACTTTAAATTCACAGTATAGTGTCCAGATGTTGTAGTAGGTCCATCATAAAAGATAATAGCCACTGCTTTAAAAGTTCTTCCTGAAATTGATACTTGACTTGCCACAAAATTTGTAATTTTGGTTTCCAATTTTCTTCCATCTGCTCTACAACGTTGTAGCATTAAAATGACATATTGTCCAAATCTGTCTATAAATAATGTTGACAACATTTCTGATTTGCAATGAGAACATTTCATATCTTGATTAGCTGTTTTTACTAATTTGTTAAAAGACACTGTTTTGCAATCTGGTATCGTCAAATATATGAATTGTTCAGTGTCTATTTCAGTGGTAGAAGAAAATGAACACTCTTCACATTTATGATCCCATCTGTAACTTAGTCCAAACAAATTTTCAATTTCTATTCCTTCATCTTCCAATACTGCAAGCATAAACATAAGAAATTCTTGTGCATCTTGTTGTACATTAAGTGTAAATTGCAATGAACCAGTACATATATCCAAAGATGCCGTATGCCAGAAGTAGGATGGATTTTATTTCTATCAGTTACCAACTTTTGAAAAATATAATGTAATAAAGAACAGAATCTTTTTTCTCGATTTTCCATAATTTCATGATGAAGATATTCTAGATAAAATACAGTATTCACAATTACATTAGCATAGCAGTTGATACTTGAACTATTTTCTAACTGGTATCCTACAATATCATCAACAGTGTCCATTTTCATTTTCTTTGCAGCTTCATCATTCTCTTGAATTGTTTTCTTTTTTTGAACCTCACTAGAATGTTTGTCATATTTTCATTTTGGACACACTACACGTTTTTGATATTTGGGATATTCACCTAAGTTAGGAGCATACAGTCTTCTTAACCGATTATACTCTCTTACACAATTTGCATCAGCACTAACCTTTTTCTCATCAAAATCAATCAAATACAAACCAGATAATGTTCTTACTCTAGACAATGCAACATATGCCATGCCCTCTTTAAACACTGCACTTCCAATATTTACCAAAGCACTGTCTACACTTAAACCTTGAGATTTATGAATGGTTACAGGGTATGCTAAAGAAAGAGGAAACTGTTTTCTACGAACATACAAGTCTTTCACAAGCAAAAAACGAACAGCACAACGTCCAATCTGTTTTACCTCTTCAATCTGATCAAATTTAATCTTCAAAAATTCAATTCCATCTCTGTTCGGAAAATTTAGAAAACCAACAACTTTTCCCATTGCTCCATTTACTAAACCTTCTTCTACATTCAAATTACGCTGTAAAATTACCCGACAATTTACACATACATATGAAGGGGCCGATTCACTAATCTGAGACAAAATCCTAAACTTACCACTTTTGGTATTCACAGAAGGCATTGAGGGGCCGATTCCGATCTCGGCCGGTAGGGCTCCGAATCGGATTCGGCATAACCGGATCCGATTCGGAGCCCTATTTCCCCGACCGATTCGTACGCGCGTCCGGACGAGCGAGTACGATGCGAAATCGCCGACCGACTCGTTCGGGCGTCCCAACCGCTCCGACCGACTCGTTCCCGGGTCAAACCGCACCGACCGACTCGCTCGGACACGACTCGCACAGCGCAATGGAGACGTTCTCCGGCCGGGTAAGTACGATGCGCGCCGCGAGCAGTCCGACCGACACGCGCCGTTCGGCTCGAAAGAGCAGTCGGAGCCGTACTTCGGGGGTCCGTGTCGGACCCCCCGTACGCGTAGCCGTGCTAGTCGCACACAGGGGGGACCCATGGGTCCCCCCTACCTGTGCGTGTACGGCGCGAGTCGCTTCGCCGCGTACCCGCTGTAGGGGGCGCCCTTGTTCGCCTCGCACCCATTGAGGCAATGGGAGCCCGCGTACGCGTTGTACGACCGGCTCCCATTGACTTCAATGGGAGTCCGACCGACTCGAGTACGATAGCATACGGACGCATCGTACTCGTTCGGTCGGGCTGCATGGGTCCGATTCGGTCGGAAATCTCTCTGGGTCCGGCTCGGTCGGAGAGATTTCCGGCCCGAATCGGAATCGGCCCCTTAGTCGTAGTAAAGTTAGGATTCCTAACTTTACTACTACTAAACTGAGACAAAATCCTAACTTTACGACTTTCGGTATTCACAAAAGGGATTTAGTAGTAGTAAAGTTAGGATTTATAACTTTACTACTACTAAATGCCTTTTGTGAATTCCGAAAGTCATAAAGTTAGTATTTTGTCTCATATTGATGTATTGCTAACATTCTTAAATGATGAAAAGTACTTTGACACACTTTTCTAGAAAGAATGACCCTGCAAGCCAGTATATTTTCTCACTTTACAAGGATCTAGTCCTTGCAATATCTTAATCTTCTGTTTAACACTTTTATTACCATAATCTCGTAAGAAATTTTGTAATATATCAATAGATTCCTGTCATATACCACAAATACTACTACAATCCCACTTATACACTGGAGCTTGTGTACGTCTCCCTTGAACTTCTTCAGCTATTACTTCTTCCACATTTCTAGGAACCATCTTTTCTTTTTCAATTGGACAACCGTTTTTAACCTCATAACAACGACCACTGGTATCAACTGCATGAACTAATGTATTTTGTTGAAAAAAGCTTTCTTCATTAAAAAAAGGTTCAGTACTAGAAGTGTGCTTCCATGCACTCGAATTTTTTTTGCAAAAGTTAGTTCTATTAACCAGCCTTTTCCTTTTCCTTTTCTCCTTCAAAAAGTGCATTGTTTTATTCAATGTTTTCATTATCTTCAATACTAATATAAACAATTTTCTTTTCAATTCAAAAGCCTTTTCGACTACACTTTCAATCTGTTCTTTCTTCTTGTAAAATGCTGATCTTTTATATTTTTTGCAATCTTTCAATAAATTTTGTAGTACTCTACTTTTATAAATTCTCTTCCTAATGTCTTTATAATCTTTCACCCTTTTTTCAACATGGATTGTTTTCCTATAACCTGATTTTGCATTAATTTGTCCTTTTTTCATTTCCTTCTGATTGCTTGTAGTACTTTTCTTTCTCTTTTCCCCATTTTGAAAGTCGATTATATTTTCTAAAAGATTTTTAACAAATTCTTTCGTTCTCTTACCAGAAGACTTTTTCTTCAATGTCACATATTGTACTTTATCTAATTTCTCCTTTTCTCTCTCCTCTAAATAGTTCTGTTTTCTTTGTTGTCTTTTCTTTTCAACTTTTCTAGCCATACTGAATATTTCTTAATAATTATGGCGAATATCTGAAAAAAAAGTAAAGTTTATTATCTTTCTAAAAATGATTTAATATTATTAAAATAATTATATAAATAAAGAAATACATTGAGTAGTGCCTAGGTGAATAGATGAGTGCAACAGTAGGACCTGGGTGATTCTACAACTGCAAGGGTAGTACATAACTAGTGCCTGGGTGATTGCATGACTCAAGGGGTAATATATGGGGGATTACTGGAATACATAGCAAATGAGTGGGTGATTTTATAACTGCATGAGTACTTCTTGGGTGATTGCAGGAGTACTGAGGGAATGCCTGAGTGATTGGAGGAGTGGAAAGCTAGTGCCTGGGTGATTGTATAAGTACATGTGTACTGGCTGAGTGATTACATAAGTACAAGGGTAGTGCGTGTGTGATTGAAAGAGTGCAAGGGTAGTGCCTGAGAGATTATATAAGTTCATGGGTAGTGGCTGGGTGATTGAAAGAGTACATGGGTAATACCTGGGTGATTGCATGAGTGAATAGGTAGTGCCTGGGTGATTTAATGACTGCAGGCCTAATGCCTGGGTGATTGCAGCAGTGCATATCTAGTGCCTGGATCATTGGAAGACTGCATGGTTAGTACTTGGGTGTTTTTATAACTGCATGAGTGTTGGGCCTAGCCAAATATAAAGCAGCAGACTATTACATGACTCAACCATAAGTCTCTCCATATTGTTAAAAGCATGCATACATATGTCTCTACCTTTTCAAATCATCATCATATCTAAAAGAAATATATATACAATATTCCTGGAATATAGTGAAACCTAGAAACTGAGACATGTAATAGATTTGCTTGAGTGATTGCATAACTCCATGCGTAGTGCTTGGGTGATTGTATGACTCCAAAGGTAGTCGCTGGGTAAATGCAGGAGAAGATGGATAGTGACTGGCTAATTCATGAGTGCAATTTTTTTTAAATAATGAGGGGGACCACGTGGCCCCCCTCCTCAGGCCAATAATAGCCCCGGGGACCCCATCCCCCAGGGCATTGCCTCTTTTTTAAAAACATTTTTATTTATTAAATTATACGGAAAGGGGGCCACATGGCCCCCCTTCCCAGGGCCACTATTGGCCCCGGGAACCCCATCCCCGGGGCCTGGCCTCAGCGTTGGGGACCGTTAGGGGAGCCCCAAAGCCCCCATGGTCCCTGCCAGCTCCCCGCCTCCTGCGGGAACCGGCATTGCTTTTGGACAAGGGGAGCTGCTAACATACAGCTCCCCTTGTCCAAAAGCAATTCTGATTTGCTTCTTGGAAGCGAGAGCAGGTTTCCTGCTCTCGCTTCCAAGAAGCAAAGCAGTGTTTGCTATGGCAAGGCGGAGGTGGCGGTCCCCGGGGCTTGGGGGGGCCCGCGAGGCCCCCCACACAAAAATGTAAATGCCCCAAGGAGGTGGCGGTTCCCGGGGCTGTTGGGGGGCCACGTGCCCCCCGCATACCATTATCTATGCCCCGGGGAGGTTGGGGTCCCCGGGGCTGTGGGGGCCCCCATGGGCCCCCGCTAATTAATTGAGCATTGTCCCCGGGACCTAGCCCGCCCTGGGGCTTATAGAAAATGATGCGTAGGAGACCACGCTTCTTTTTTTGTAATTTTCTCTGCGGGATTCGCGCACCCAGAGCGACTTCCGCCGAAAAAAAATGCTTTTTTGGGACCCCCTGACCAGCCCTAGGGGGTGAGGGTGTTTCTACCATGACCCCTTTCCTACATTTACAACCTTTTTCTACCTTTTTGATTTGACTCCGGTCACAAAATGGCTGCCAACACACTCTGGTTTGGAGTGTTGGCAGCCAATAAGAATGAAGTTTGTGCTCGGGAGGATTCGCGGCTCCTCCTCGGTGCTCAGATATCGATATTTTTATTTTTTTAATTTCTCAGCAACAACTGAATGGATTTACACCATTAAAAAAAAAGAGTGCTTTCTGAACCAAGAGCTACCTTTTTGCCAAATTTGGTGTAATTCCGTTCAGCAGTTCGGGCTGTAGCCTGTTCCAAAATTCCTAAGGAAATTAACATGGGGAAAACACGTTTTGGGACCCCTTTTCAGGCCTCTGCTTGACGAATCACCCCCAAACTTTCAAGACAGGAGCTGACCTGAGCTGGTCATTAGTTTTGAAAATTTCACGAAGATTCGTCAAACAACGTTAAAGATATTGGCAAAAGAAAAAACGCTTTTTGAATAGAAACAAGGTCCTAACTAATACTACCTACTGGCGACCGCCAGTAGGTAATATATATATATATATATGAAAATGTCGTCTATAGAGCGTACCCAGAGGACAACAAATTGGTCGTCCTCTGGGTACGTTATATAGATGACATTTTCTATATATGGAAAGGTAATGGAGAAGAAGACAACTAATTCATCAAATTACTGAATGATAATTAATTGAATCTCAGTTTCACCAGTCACATACATCACACCAAAATTGAATTTCTAGATTTACCATTGAAGATATGCAATAATAAACTTGAGAGCAGCCTTTTTTTGCAAAAAACAGCTGGCAACAGCCTGCTTTACACAGGAAGTTGCCATCCTAAGAACTTATTAGGAAGTATACCACACGGTGAACTATTAAGAGCCAAAAGAAACTGTAGCTGGGAAGCGTCTTTCTTTGAAGAGATTAGTACAATGAAGCAGAGATTCAAGGAAAGAGGGTACTCTTTTAAAGTTATTGAGCAGGCATGTACGAAGGTCAAAGAGGTCAAAAGAAGAGAAGGGTTATTGGCCTGTAAAGAGAAAAAAAAATCAGATACTCAACCTATAAGATTCATAACTTCTTTTGATAGTCAGGCATGGGAGGTAAAACATAGTCTGATGAAAATCTGGCACGTACTTAAGACAGATGAGGTTTTGGCTCAACATATTGGAGACAATCCACAGGTGACATCCAGAAGATGTGCATCCTTGAAAGATACTCTATGTAGCAGCTTAGTAAAATCAACAGTCTTAACAACATACAATGTTTTTTCACATGTGGTACTTGCAAAGCCTGTAAATACATTACAAACTGTAAGACAGCACAACTGTCAAAAGACGATCAGCCATTTACTATCACAAAGCATCTTACTTGTAACTCAGACTACTACGTTTATGTAATATGCTGCCCGTGTGAGATGTTTAACATAGGCAGTACGATCCATAAAGTGAAAAAAAGAGTACTGGAGCACATGAGAGCTATCACCAATGAAGAGAAGCAATATCCCATTGCAAGGGATTTTAAACAAAAACATGATAAAAATAATTTTCTTTTAAAATTCTGTGTGCTGGATAGAATCCCTATCCAAGCAAGACGGGGCAGCAGAATACAGGAGTTATGAAGGCTGGAGTCCAAATTGATTATCAGATATAGGACTGTGAACCCTGGAGGACTAAACAGGGATGAAGAACTGGCAGTCCATCTAGGTTTATCTCAAGTAATTGTATATACTGTGTAAATCACCAATCGATGATTTTGTAGCTAAGAAAGGGTATTATGTTTGTTATGAATTTAATGTCGCTCCCTGCCCTTTTCATAACCTTAGGTTACTTAGGTTTGCTAGTTTTTAGAGAAATGGAATACGAGATTTTCACTGAACCTTTGTCCTTTAATTAGGGCTCGCTGCCACAAGAGGTGGGGGATATCAGTGTACTTGTTGCTGGTATATATATATCGGGAATCGGGAGAAGAGGCTCAGACAGTTGGAAACTCAATATATTATTGAACTCGACACAAAAATCTCCCCGAGGTCTGAACATTTGTGAGGATTTGCATTACTATCTGTAGTTACTTAGCTGTATGGCCAACAATTTAGCAGTTTTAACCCTAGCAGTTTGGACTTTGTACTCTATTCTATTCATTTCAATTTTATGATCATCATTTTTATGACTTTCAATCATCATTTTGGGTGTGTTAATATGAATCATTGGGTGGTAAGCAATGATTTAAATAGCAACTTCTACCCTTTGATTTGATGTTCTGACATCATGATATATAACATCATGGGTCTATGCTTCTGGGGGCTCCCCAGAGTGCAGTAGATTCCATAGCGTATACGATTGTTGCAGAATGAAGATATATAAGGATTTTTTGTACATTTAGTATTATATATGCTGTCTTTCTCATTGTATTCTTAAATTTTAAATTTCTAGTATTAACGTCGATTTTTCACCAGAAGTATCTTTGCACTCTTTTTGCACTTTGCACTTTGTTATTATGATTGTCAGCAGTTTACACGTATGTATGGCCATATGTATTATCATTCATGCATTTAGTGGATATGGGAAACTTTGAGTTCCTTTTCTTGTCACTGACTATTAGAAGTTTTTGTACTTGGCATATTTGCACATATTTTTATACGTACCAGGTAGTATTAGAATTTTTATATAGTATTTGTTTTTAGATTCAGTGGCAACATCTTTATATATTTGACTTTTATTTTATTTATTATTGCATTTGTGTATTTAATATTTAAAAAGTCCTAAAGACTGGCTGATTGCAGACTTAATAATCATGACCCCATATTACAGGTCATGATAAATATAGCAGATTCCCTGAACCAATTATGCAATAACAACAACTACATAAATAACTGAAAATAATACTTGAGAACACAATATTTGGATTAATACTTGAAGATACATCTGTTCGTAGTTTACCTGGCTTTTTGGTTGTTCAAGAAATATAATTGTTGGTGCAAATGAATATCAATTTAAACTGCATTTGTTGTTTATGACCATTTATATACAGAGTATTTTTACTATGTTCATAGTGTCAGCTGACAACCCATCACGTGGTACACTGGTATCAAATAAAGTTGTTTCACTCACCCGTCATGCGCTCATGTGATCAAGGTCACTGCGTTGGCCGAAACGCGTAATGACCGCTTTGCACCGTCAAAAACTTTAACAAATAAATACAATATTTTTACAAGCAGAATCAGCCTATTGGAGTGTCCGTTTCTCGTCGTGGTGCCTGCATGCACCTATGAGCGTTTCTTGATATATATATATATATATATATATATATATATATATATATATATCTACTGGCGGTCGCCAGTAGATAGTTATAGTTACAACCTATTATCCATAGGAAATCCGCGACATTCTATTTGAAATAACTCTCTTGCCGGTTGACGTATCTTCGCAAAATTTTCAAACTTTGTGGGGCGCTCCGGTCCGCTCCTACCCTGAAAGTCTCGGGGATTCGTCAAGCGGGGCCGAGAAAAAGGGGGTCCCAAAACGTGTTTTCCCCATGATATTTCCATAGGAAACTTTAGACACGGCTACAGCCCGAACTGCTGAACGGAATTACACCAAATTTGGCAAAGAGGTAGTTCTTGGTTCAGAAAGAACCCTTTTGTTAAATGGTGTAAATCCGTTCAGTAGTTGCTGAGAAAATCAAAAGTAAAAGTACATATATATCTATGGGCACGGAGGATTCGCGCACCCTGAGCGCACTCTGCGCGCACCGTCCCGATCACGAGCTGCATGTTAATTGGCTGTCAGCTGGCTGTCAACATTCCGATTCAGGAAATGTTGGCAGCCATTTTGTCTCTCGGTAGAACCGAGGGACAGAAACAAGTGCGCAAGCGCACAAAGGGGGCAGGGCAGAAACACCCTGACCCCCTAGGTTTGCTCAGGGGTCCCACAAGGACCCCCTGGGCAAAAAAAAAAATGTTTTTTAAAAATCGGCAGGATGCGCTCAGGGTGCGCGAATCCTGCCGAGAAAATCGAGCGCGCTCTCCCGCGCTCGACTGTATTTTGCCCCGGGTGGCCCAAGTCCCGGGGGCATGGTGGGGGTTTAATTTTATGTGTGGGGGCCTCAAAGGGCCTCCCAAGCCCCGGGGACCGCCACCCCCGGGCTTTCTTTTAGAAGTCGGTGCGGGAGGGCTCTGAGCCCTCCCGCAGCCCCGGGACCACCACCTCCCCGGGCTTTTTAAAAAAATTAAACAACCTGTGTGGGGGCTCCAGCCCCCACACGCCCCGGGACCGCCACCTCCCGGGCACTAACAAATTAAAATGGGGGTCCGTTTTGGACCCCGAAGCCCCGGGGACCACCACCTCCCCGGGCTGTGCTGATGTAGGGAGGGGGCCGCGCGGCCCCCTCCTGGAGCCCTTGATGGCCCTGGGGACCACCACCCCCAGGGCCGGCTCCTGCAGTGTCCCGGGTGCCTACCCTCGGGACACTGTAGTTTGCTATGGCAGGACGGGAGCCTCGCGGCCCCGTCCTGCCATAGCAACTGCTTTGGATATTGGAAGAGAGAGCAGGAAACCTGCTCTCTCTTCCAATATCCAAAGCCGATTGCTTTTCCACATGGGGAGCAGCATGTCAGCTGCTCCCCATGTGGAATAGCAATGCCGGCTCCCAAGGGACGTGGGGAGCCGGCGGGACTGTGGGGGATTGGGGACCCCCCACAGTCCCCAACGGAGAGGGCCATCCCCGGGGATGGGGTCCCCGGGCAAGTAGTGGCCCAGGATGGAGCCACGCGGCCCCCTCCCCAAAAAAAAAAAAAAAAAAAATGGAAAGGGCCGGCCCCGGGGATGGGGTCCCCGGGCCTTAATGAGCCTGAGGAGGGGGCCACGCAGCCCCCTCCCAAGAAAATAAAAAAGGCCATGCCCCGGGGATGGGGTCCCCGGGGCCAATACAGGCCCAGGGAAGGGGGCCACGCGGCCCCTTCCCCGTTTTTCTTTATAAAATTAAATTTAAAAAGGGGTAAGGCCCTGGGGGATGGGGTCCCCAGGGACAAAAACAGGAAAAAGGAAGGGGGCTACACAGCTCCCCTTCAGGGGACAAAAAAGAAAAAAAAACGATTGGGCCCGCAGGCCCCGCCCCCTTCCTTCACCACTCTGCAAACGCGCTCCCTGGCGCGTTTGCAGAGGGGGAACGAATTCCCCTTGAATACTGGGGGTCCCTGGGGGCCAACTAGCCCACCAGGAACCTCCAATATGCGCCAGGGGCTGCGTTGCAGAGACGTGTAGAGAGGCCACACCCCTTTTACACCTCTCTGCAACGCAGCTCTGTGGCGCTTTTGGAGGTATATGGTGGGCTAGTTGGACTCCGGGGACCCTCAGGATTCAAGGGGACTTAATCCCCAACTTAAAACGCGCCACGGGGCGCGCTTGCACAGTGGTGAAGGGAGGGGAGGGGCTTCAGGTGACATGTGTGAAACAGGCCCTGTGACGCTTTTAAGATGGGGAATTAAATCCCCTTCATCCTGAGGGTCCCTGGGGGCCAACTGCCCAACAGGTACATCCAGAAAGCGCCACAGAGCTGCGTTGCAGAGAGGTGTAAAAGGGGTGTGGCCTCTCTACACGTCTCTGCAACGCAGCCCCTGGCGCATATTGGAGGTTCCTGGTGGGCTAGTTGGCCCCTAGGGACCCTCAGGATTCAAGGGGACTTAATCCCTCAACTTAAAACGCGCCACGGGGCGCGTTTGCACAGATGTCACCTCAGGCCCCGCCCTTCACCATTGTGCAAATATTCTTCTAAAATCATCCGAAATACGAATTCCGATTTACTCACCTGTTATCAGGAGAGACCTCAGTGCTGCATCTTTCAGCCCAGTACTGATCCTCAAAAGTAATTTTAACCGTACTTACCAGTAACTTGAATTTCCTTCCATAGGATATCATTGCCTGCTTTTTGCGTTGATTTTTGAAACATACAAATATTCCTCTAAAATCAGCCGAAATACGAATTCCGATTTACTCACCTGTTATAAGGAGAGACCTCAGTGCTGTATCTTTCAGCCCAGTACTTGTCCTGAAAAGTAATTTTAACCGTACTTACCAGTAACTTGAATTTCCTTCCATAGGCTAACATTGACTGGTTTCACTTGGAAATTCTTCTAAGTGTGGAGTTTTGGAACTTTAAAATATTCCTCTAAAATCAGCCGAAATACGAATTCCGATTTACTGACCTGTTATCAGGAGAGACCTCAGTGCTGCATCTTTCAGCCCAGTACTAATCCTGAAAAGTAATTTTAACCGTACTTACCAGTAACTTGAATTACCTTCATAGGCTAACATTGACTGGTTTCACTTGGAAATTCTTCTAAGTGTGGAGTTTTGAACTTTATAATATTCCTCTAAAATCAACCAAAGTACGAATACCAATTTACTCACCTGTTATCAGGAGAGAACCCAGTGCTGCATCTTTTAGCCCAGCACTGACCCTGAAAAGTAATTGTAACCGTACTTACCAGTAACTTATATTTTCTTCCATAGGAATCCATTTTCTGGTTTTCAGCAAAAAGTTTCAAAGTGTTGATTTTTACAAACTACAAATATTCCTTAAAAATCACCTGTATGACTTAAACGCATTCTTTCAACTGTTTACAGGAGATGCACCAGTGCTGGATCCAGGATCCAACACTGAGTAAGAAAAAGTAACGATAACAGTTTTTACCTGCTAAGTGAATTTCCTTCCATAGGATAACATTGGTGATTCTATGAGAAAAAGTTTCTGTCAACTTTTAAAATACAATAATATTCCTTAAAATCACGACTGTAACCAAAACGCTTTTACTCAACTGTTTACAGGAGATGTACCAGGACTGAATCTAGGATCCAGTCCTGTGGTTAGAAAAGTAATCCATAAAGTAACTAATTGCATTTAACTAGAAATTCACATTGAGCTGAATGTTGCATTGTGTTTGAAAATGTGTTGCCCATTGCAACAACTGTAACTACTGTACTTAAAAGTCTATTGCCTATGTGCAAAGTATTTAAACTAAAGTAATTCATTCTGAGAAAGTATTTTTGTAATGTAATGTATAATGTAATTACAATGTAATTTAAAAATAAAATATGTAAAAAAAATTGTTTCTAAAAATGTAGTAAATCAGTATGAAAATAATTAATATAACAATTAATACATTTAAAAATTGTCATTTACAAAACCTTTGAAATTCACTGAAAAAACCGTAGGTATCAGGCACGTTATAGTTAGAAATTAGCATTTAAAAACCTTTGAAATTCACTGAAAAAACCATAGGTTTCAGACACGTTATAGTTACAAATTAGCATTTAAAAACCTTTGAAATTCACTGAAAAAACCATAGGTTTTAGACACGTTATAGTTACAAATTAGCATTTAAAACCTTTGAAATTCACTGAAAAAACCATAGGTTTTAGGGACAGTTATAGTTACTTGGACATTGCACTCGTACAAAACCCATGAAATTCCCCGTTATAGTTAGTTCAGCTAACTATAACTCGCGCCCCCGCAATGCACTGCTGATGACGTCACATATTACATCACTCATGACATGGTCAGTGACATCACTGATGACATCACTGATGACATCTCAAATACCGATCATGTGATCAAGGCCCTTTGAGGTCGAAACGCGTAATGCTGAGTGATTTTACTGGAGTGAAATAAATTTTAAATCTGCACTTACTTTGTGGTCCGTGCTCCTGTTCCTGCTCTGTTTGACAGCCTGAGCTAAGGTTGGAGTTCTTTGGATATATATATATATATATATATATATATATATATATATATGTTGCCACTACCTCGAACACCAAGGAATGACGACGCCGTGTACTGGCCAAAATTCATTTATTCAGTCAGCTGATAGGACGCGTTTCGCCTGACCAGCAGGCTTGATCACCAACAATTTTTTCTTTCCATATCAACCATTTTTAAATAGCGTGCTCGTGACAGGTCACATGACATGACTACCAAAAAAGTGCATTAAAAGAAAGACTGGTAGTTTTTGTTCCTTTTCATATCTCATTACAATTTAAATTTCAAAATTATTGACAGTGTACATTTGAATTAACAACGAGGATTGTACAAAAATAATAAATACGTTCTTTCTGAAGGCTGATTCCAAAATAGTCGGAAGACAGACTCCGAACGAAAACCATTCAGTACGCTAATCTCTTCAGGCGTGTTACTACTGAATAGGATGGAATTCAATTCAAAATATAAAATCATCAATATCATATTGTATAAAGGTATCCCATTTAGTCTTAATAACAAATTATTATTTTTCTTTTTTTTTTTTTTACTTTCACTCTGTTATTGAGTTGAAGGAAAAAACACTCAGTTGAATGCTAGGAAACTTTTTTCAGACTACAAAGTACAAATTCTACCCTAGTGGGTCTGTTCACAAATGCACACACCTCAAACATGTAATTGTTCGTGCTATGATAAAAAACTTCTTTGTATATATATATATGATATATAATATAATATAATAATCCCGCCCTAGTGGGCAATACTTATTTTTGCAATGTCTACCTTCTTCCAAATAAACGTGCTAAAAACCCTGTGACAAAGTTAATAATGACAAAAACAGTTAAAAACAGATCCAGAGAGGTTGCATATTATGTTTCCTTAATGAAATCAATGAAACCTGAAGAGAATTTTACAAATGTGTGATCAAATCCTCTTCAATATTTAATCCTGTCGGACTACGAGTATTTAATTCCAAAATATAACATGACTCAAGTTTTCTAAGCTTTTTTCGCGATTTCCACCACGCACATTAGGTGGAATACAGTCAATTACAAAATATGTTAAACCTTGTACATTTTTCTCATGATGAGACTCAAAATGTCGTGCTACTGGATAAGCTCCATCTCCATTGCGTATTGCTCTGAGATGTTGCAATATCCTTTTATGTACCGGATGGATTGTGCTGCCCACGTATCTCATGCCACAAGGGCATTGGAGGACGTAGACTGCATAATCCGTCTTACAGGAAAAATACCCTTTGATCTTTTCTCTCTTTTAGAGAGGCCCAATGTGTATGACACGGTGTTTTTGCCATGGCAACATGCCTTGCATTTGGTACACTTAATAAAACCTTCTTTTCGTTTTAGCCATGTTGAGGGATGGCTCCCTTGCTGTTTCTTGGATATCATGTTGCTGACTAGCATTTGTTTAAAGGAGCGTGCTTTTCTAAACGTTATTGCCGGTTTTTTCTGGACTAGTTTTCCCAATAACGGGTCATTACGAATCAGATGCCAATGCTTAGCTACAATGCTCCTAACCTTCCCATGCTGACGATTGAAGGAGGTGATCATTCTAACTTGATTATCTTGCTTTTTCTCTCGTTTGATTTTATTCTGACTTGTATTGAAGAGAATATCCTCTCTAGATCTCTTTTTGCTTTACAGATGGCAGCATGAACAATGCCCTCTGTATAGCCTCTGGCTCTAAACCGAGTTCTCAGTGAGTTTAATTCACTGTCTAAAATTTCCTTCTCACTACAATTACGAATCGTCCTCAGACATTCTCCATAAGGGATACTTCTTATCAAGTTATAGGGGTGGAAACTAGTTGCATGAAGCAACGTGTTTCCCGCTGTAGGTTTCCTGTAGAGCATAGTATGCAGCTTAGAGTCTTTGGCATAAATGGTTAAATCCAAGAAGTTTACAGAAGTGTCACTAATAGTACTGGTGAATTTTAGATTTAAATCATTCACCTGCAGTTTTTTGATAAAGGTTTTAACTGATTCCTCAGTCCCTTTCCAAACGACGAAAAGATCATCGATGAAACGGCTCCAATGTAGCACATTTTCCTCCCATTCTGTCTGATAGGAGACGCGGACCACCTGCTCCTCCCACCAGCCCATATGCAAATTAGCATAGCTGGGGGCGAAGCAGGTGCCCATCGCTCGTCCCACAGATCTGATGAAACAGCTCATCGTTAAAGAGAAAATAATTACTTTTCAGACACACTGAGACCATAGAAAGCAACATCTGAGTATGTGCCCATAGTTTGATCGGTCGGGTACTCAGGAAATGCTTGATGGCCTTTAGGCCATCTTCATGCCTAATACTAGTGTATAGCGTGGTAACATCAATTGTTACCAACAACAGATCTTCTTCCCAGGGGAGGTCGTAGATCTTCTTTAAGAAATCTCCCGTATCCTGGATGTAGGAGGGGAGCATCTTTACAAAAGGACATAAAAATGAATCTATAAATTTAGAGGTATTTTCGAAAGCTCCACCAATGGCGGAGATAATAGGACGTCCTGGGGGTTTTCAAGGCTCTTGTGGACTTTCGGTATAAGATAGAAAACTGGTACCACAGGATTGTCAACTTTTAAAAATAAGAGTTCCTCGTGTGTAATTAAACATTGATTGTACCATTCCTGTAATTGTCCATTATACAGCCTAAAGCCAGTCTGCATAGTTATTTCAGTGATCTTAGCATAATTACTGCGATTGTTCAATTGCTTGTAGGCTTCATTCAAATAATCAGTCTTATCCCAAAGAACAACATTTCCACCCTTATCGGCATTACGCACAATACAATTACCCTTAGATGTCAGTTTAGTAACCAAAGCAGAATACTCTTTTTCATGCTGTGAGAAAACTTTATGCTTGACACTTGTGCATTTTTCCAAATTTTTTAAATCATTAATTACTAACTCATTGAAAACATCAACTGAGTCTCTGGTAGTCATTGGTATAAATCTGGAAGCTGGTCTAAAATTCGTGGGGCATTGCCACTGATGTCCACTTCTTGTTCTCTGGCAATTTCAAGGGCTTGACTGGTGGAAATTTGAATATCCTCATTCCGGCCAGTTAAAGCCATGTCAGTAGTATTGGCCATGATCAGAGTATGGGGGCTCGTGTCACTTAAATTTTCCATTCGCCTCAAATCTAATAAAAGATCCATATCTGATACTGAAAGATTGTCCAACTGACTGTCAATCGCAGGTACATTTCTTACTTCAGCTGTTCTTCGTTGTTGGTTCAAGGCAAAGTGTTTTTAACTTCAAAGTTCTCACGAATTTAAAAACATCCACTCGTGTTTGCACATAGTCGAATTCTGCTGGAGGGCAATACGAAAGACCAAGTTTAAGGATATTTGTCTCCTTATCCGAAAGTGAAATGGCGGTCAAATTTATTACTGTTGATTCATTATCTGGTGTTATGTCAATATTTATTTGTTCTTTTTCGTACTGGTAGCGTTGGCATTGTTTAAACCCCTTGCGCCTCTGTTGCCTTTGCCTCTTCCTCTTTGTGGTCCTTCGTAACTCACTGGTAGTCTTGGGCAGAGATTGAATCTTCTGTCTTGTTCTAAAAAACCAAACTCCTCAATAACGGAGGGTGCTGCTGGGACACCTTGTCTGTTCTGACCTTCTTCTAAATCGGTATCAACTTCAGAGCTTTGGATGCTGCTTAGTTCAGATTGTGCATCAGATCTCATTTGGCCTTTAGGGTTCATTCTCTGTCTTCTCAGATTTTCGAATTTTTTGGCAAAGGTGTAAATTTGCCCTCGTTCATAGTCATTTTTATCTCTTAAAAACTTTTGTGCCTTTCTTTCCCTGATTGTTGTTTCCAGTTTTTTAAGGCGATCTTTCATTTCTTTCATGAACTTCTCAATAGGTTCTTGATTGGTTTCTTTGTCGAGCATCTCTAAAATTTGGGCAATTTCCTCCAGAATTTTCTGTCGATCGATATCCGCGTATTTTACCAATATTGCAAGCATTCTGCGGGATGACTCCTGATTGTTTTCAGCCCACTCGCAGAGCATATTGGGATTAGGATCTTCGTATGTAGGCGCCACCATGATACGGAGTCCTCGTGGTATTCGTTTCACCTCCAAATATCGCTGGAGGGATTTCGACTCCCACCATTTGGATAACTCACTACGCTTTAGTTTTTCTAGGCGCCTTAATCGCGCTGTGACATCTGAGATTTTATCGTTACTTGCAGCCATTCCTGTTTTCTTCACGAAAACACTGGTGTCATTGAAAATGGAAAGCGCAGCTTCCTCTCTTTCCTTTACTTCAGCAGCTGACATTCTCAAAACAGATTGCGGCTTGTCGCCTCAGCCAGAAACCGCCAGACTCTACTCAGCACACTGCTAGTAGAATTTAATTTTTCCTGACTGGCTTCCCTCTTCCCGCACTTGCGTCCAAGGTGTCTCCTACCTGGCAAACTCTGGCGTGCTCCGTGGGCCCTCCGACTCTCCGGGGTCCGCCGCGGATTACCAAGCGCGTCTCCTTAAATAGAGAGAGTGCAATCCTGCTTCTCCTCAATTCGCACTGCGGGGGGGCGGCGGTCTTTAAACTCTCTCCTCCATACTCAGGTTACAGCCGCCGCTGCTCCATACCAGAGGGTGCGTCGTCGTAAATGGACCACCCAAGCACGGTCCAATAATAGTTGCCACTACCTCGAACACCAAGGAATGACGACGCCGTGTACTGGCCAAAATTCATTTATTCAGTCAGCTGATAGGACGCGTTTCGCCTGACCAGCAGGCTTGATCACCAACAATTTTTTCTTTCCATATCAACCATTTTTAAATAGCGTGCTCGTGACAGGTCACATGACATGACTACCAAAAAAGTGCATTAAAAGAAAGACTGGTAGTTTTTGCTCCTTTTCATATCTCATTACAATTTAAATTTCAAAATTATTGACAGTGTACATTTGAATTAACAACGAGGATTGTACAAAAATAATAAATACGTTCTTTCTGAAGGCTGATTCCAAAATAGTCGGAAGACAGACTCCGAACGAAAACCATTCAGTACGCTAATCTCTTCAGGCGTGTTACTACTGAATAGGATGGAATTCAATTCAAAATATAAAATCATCAATATCATATTGTATAAAGGTATCCCATTTAGTCTTAATAACAATTTTCTTTTTTTTTTTTTTTTTTTACTTTCACTCTGTTATTGAGTTAAAGGAAAAACACTCAGTTGAATGCTAGGAAACTTTTTCAGACTACAAAGTACAAATTCTACCCTAGTGGGTCTGTTCACAAATGCATACACCTCAAACATGTAATTGTTCGTGCTATGATAAAAGGCAAAAAGTTCTTTGTATATATATATATGATATATAATATAATATAATAATCCCGCCCTAGTGGGCAATACTTATTTTTGCAATGTCTACCTTCTTCCAAATAAACGTGCTAAAAACCCTGTGACAAAGTTAATAATGACAAAAACAGTTAAAAACAGATCCAGAGAGGTTGCATATTATGTTTCCTTAATGAAATCAATGAAACCTGAAGAGAATTTTACAAATGTGTGATCAAATCCTCTTCAATATTTAATCCTGTCGGACTACGAGTATTTAATTCCAAAATATAACATGACTCAAGTTTTCTAAGCTTTTTTCGCGATTTCCACCACGCACATTAGGTGGAATACAGTCAATTACAAAATATGTTAAACCTTGTACATTTTTCTCATGATGAGACTCAAAATGTCGTGCTACTGGATAAGCTCCATCTCCATTGCGTATTGCTCTGAGATGTTGCAATATCCTTTTATGTACCGGATGGATTGTGCTGCCCACGTATCTCATGCCACAAGGGCATTGGAGGACGTAGACTGCATAATCCGTCTTACAGGAAAAATACCCTTTGATCTTTTTCTCTCTTTTAGAGAGGCCCAATGTGTATGACACGGTGTTTTTGCCATGGCAACATGCCTTGCATTTGGTACACTTAATAAAACCTTCTTTTCGTTTTAGCCATGTTGAGGGATGGCTCCCTTGCTGTTTCTTGGATATCATGTTGCTGACTAGCATTTGTTTAAAGGAGCGTGCTTTTCTAAACGTTATTGCCGGTTTTTTCTGGACTAGTTTTCCCAATAACGGGTCATTACGAATCAGATGCCAATGCTTAGCTACAATGCTCCTAACCTTCCCATGCTGACGATTGAAGGAGGTGATCATTCTAACTTGATTATCTTGCTTTTTCTCTCGTTTGATTTTATTCTGACTTGTATTGAAGAGAATATCCTCTCTAGATCTCTTTGCTTTACAGATGGCAGCATGAACAATGCCCTCTGTATAGCCTCTGGCTCTAAACCGAGTTCTCAGTGAGTTTAATTCACTGTCTAAAATTTCCTTCTCACTACAATTACGAATCGTCCTCAGACATTCTCCATAAGGGATACTTCTTATCAAGTTATAGGGTGGAAACTAGTTGCATGAAGCAACGTGTTTCCCGCTGTAGGTTTCCTGTAGAGCATAGTATGCAGCTTAGAGTCTTTGGCATAAATGGTTAAATCCAAGAAGTTTACAGAAGTGTCACTAATAGTACTGGTGAATTTTAGATTTAAATCATTCACCTGCAGTTTTTTGATAAAGGTTTTAACTGATTCCTCAGTCCCTTTCCAAACGACGAAAAGATCATCGATGAAACGGCTCCAATGTAGCACATTTTCCTCCCATTCTGTCTGATAGGAGACGCGACCACCTGCTCCTCCCACCAGCCCATATGCAAATTAGCATAGCTGGGGGCGAAGCAGGTGCCCATCGCCGTCCCACAGATCTGATGAAACAGCTCATCGTTAAAGAGAAAATAATTACTTTTCAGACACACTGAGACCATAGAAAGCAACATCTGAGTATGTGCCCATAGTTTGATCGGTCGGGTACTCAGGAAATGCTTGATGGCCTTTAGGCCATCTTCATGCCTAATACTAGTGTATAGCGTGGTAACATCAATTGTTACCAACAACAGATCTTCTTCCCAGGGGAGGTCGTAGATCTTCTTTAAGAAATCTCCCGTATCCTGGATGTAGGAGGGGAGCATCTTTACAAAAGGACATAAAAATGAATCTATAAATTTAGAGGTATTTTCGAAAGCTCCACCAATGGCGGAGATAATAGGACGTCCTGGGGGGTTTTCAAGACTCTTGTGGACTTTCGGTATAAGATAGAAAACTGGTACCACAGGATTGTCAACTTTTAAAAATAAGAGTTCCTCGTGTGTAATTAAACATTGATTGTACCATTCCTGTAATTGTCCATTATACAGCCTAAAGCCAGTCTGCATAGTTATTTCAGTGATCTTAGCATAATTACTGCGATTGTTCAATTGCTTGTAGGCTTCATTCAAATAATCAGTCTTATCCCAAAGAACAACATTTCCACCCTTATCGGCATTACGCACAATACAATTACCCTTAGATGTCAGTTTAGTAACCAAAGCAGAATACTCTTTTTCATGCTGTGAGAAAACTTTATGCTTGACACTTGTGCATTTTTCCAAATTTTTTAAATCATTAATTACTAACTCATTGAAAACATCAACTGAGTCTCTGGTAGTCATTGGTATAAATCTGGAAGCTGGTCTAAAATTCGTGGGGGCATTGCCACTGATGTCCACTTCTTGTTCTCTGGCAATTTCAAGGGCTTGACTGGTGGAAATTTGAATATCCTCATTCCGGCCAGTTAAAGCCATGTCAGTAGTATTGGCCATGATCAGAGTATGGGGGCTCGTGTCACTTAAATTTTCCATTCGCCTCAAATCTAATAAAAGATCCATATCTGATACTGAAAGATTGTCCAACTGACTGTCAATCGCAGGTACATTTCTTACTTCAGCTGTTCTTCGTTGTTGGTTCAAGGCAAAGTGTTTTTTAACTTCAAAGTTCTCACGAATTTAAAAACATCCACTCGTGTTTGCACATAGTCGAATTCTGCTGGAGGGCAATACGAAAGACCAAGTTTAAGGATATTTGTCTCCTTATCCGAAAGTGAAATGGCGGTCAAATTTATTACTGTTGATTCATTATCTGGTGTTATGTCAATATTTATTTGTTCTTTTTCGTACTGGTAGCGTTGGCATTGTTTAAACCCCTTGCGCCTCTGTTGCCTTTGCCTCTTCCTCTTGTGGTCCTTCGTAACTCACTGGTAGTCTTGGGCGGAGATTGAATCTTCTGTCTTGTTCTAAAAACCAAACTCCTCAATAACGGAGGGTGCTGCTGGGACACCTTGTCTGTTCTGACCTTCTTCTAAATCGGTATCAACTTCAGAGCTTTGGATGCTGCTTAGTTCAGATTGTGCATCAGATCTCATTTGGCCTTTAGGGTTCATTCTCTGTCTTCTCAGATTTTCGAATTTTTTGGCAAAGGTGTAAATTTGCCCTCGTTCATAGTCATTTTTATCTCTTGAAAACTTTTGTGCCTTTCTTTCCCTGATTGTTGTTTCCAGTTTTTTAAGGCGATCTTTCATTTCTTTCATGAACTTCTCAATAGGTTCTTGATTGGTTTCTTTGTCGAGCATCTCTATAATTTGGGCAATTTCCTCCAGAATTTTCCCCTGGGAAGAAGATCTGTTGTTGGTAACAATTGATGTTACCACGCTATACACTAGTATTAGGCATGAAGATGGCCTAAAGGCCATCAAGCATTTCCTGAGTACCCGACCGATCAAACTATGGGCACATACTCAGATGTTGCTTTCTATGGTCTCAGTGTGTCTGAAAAGTAATTATTTTCTCTTTAACGATGAGCTGTTTCATCAGATCTGTGGGACGGCGATGGGCACCTGCTTCGCCCCAGCTATGCTAATTTGCATATGGGCTGGTGGGAGGAGCAGGTGGTCCGCGTCTCCTATCAGACAGAATGGGAGGAAAATGTGCTACATTGGAGCCGTTTCATCGATGATCTTTTCGTCGCTTGGAAAGGGACTGAGGAATCAGTTAAAACCTTTATCAAAAAACTGCAGGTGAATGATTTAAATCTAAAATTCACCAGTACTATTAGTGACACTTCTGTAAACTTCTTGGATTTAACCATTTATGCCAAAGACTCTAAGCTGCATACTATGCTCTACAGGAAACCTACAGCGGGAAACACGTTGCTTCATGCAACTAGTTTCCACCCCTATAACTTGATAAGAAGTATCCCTTATGGAGAATGTCTGAGGACGATTCGTAATTGTAGTGAGAAGGAAATTTTAGACAGTGAATTAAACTCACTGAGAACTCGGTTTAGAGCCAGAGGCTATACAGAGGGCATTGTTCATGCTGCCATCTGTAAAGCAAAAAGAGATCTAGAGAGGATATTCTCTTCAATACAAGTCAGAATAAAATCAAACGAGAGAAAAAGCAAGATAATCAAGTTAGAATGATCACCTCCTTCAATCGTCAGCATGGGAAGGTTAGGAGCATTGTAGCTAAGCATTGGCATCTGATTCGTAATGACCCGTTATTGGGAAAACTAGTCCAGAAAACCGGCAATAACGTTTAGAAAAGCACGCTCCTTTAAACAAATGCTAGTCAGCAACATGATATCCAAGAAACAGCAAGGGAGCCATCCCTCAACATGGCTAAAACGAAAAGAAGGTTTTATTAAGTGTACCAAATGCAAGGCATGTTGCCATGGCAAAAACACCGTGTCATACACATTGGGCCTCTCTAAAAGAGAGAAAAAGATCAAAGGGTATTTTTCCTGTAAGACGGATTATGCAGTCTACGTCCTCCAATGCCCTTGTGGCATGAGATACGTGGGCAGCACAATCCATCCGGTACATAAAAGGATATTGCAACATCTCAGAGCAATACGCAATGGAGATGGAGCTTATCCAGTAGCACGACATTTTGAGTCTCATCATGAGAAAAATGTACAAGGTTTAACATATTTTGTAATTGACTGTATTCCACCTAATGTGCGTGGTGGAAATCGCGAAAAAAGCTTAGAAAACTTGAGTCATGTTATATTTTGGAATTAAATACTCGTAGTCCGACAGGATTAAATATTGAAGAGGATTTGATCACACATTTGTAAAATTCTCTTCAGGTTTCATTGATTTCATTAAGGAAACATAATATGCAACCTCTCTGGATCTGTTTTTAACTGTTTTTGTCATTATTAACTTTGTCACAGGGTTTTTAGCACGTTTATTTGGAAGAAGGTAGACATTGCAAAAATAAGTATTGCCCACTAGGGCGGGATTATTATATTATATTATATATCATATATATATATACAAAGAACTTTTTTGCCTTTTATCATAGCACGTAACAATTACATGTTTGAGGTGTATGCATTTGTGAACAGACCCACTAGGGTAGAATTTGTACTTTGTAGTCTGAAAAAGTTTCCTAGCATTCAACTGAGTGTTTTTTCCTTCAACTCAATAACAGAGTGAAAGTAAAAAAAAATAAAAATAAAAAAAAAATTTGTTATTAAGACTAAATGGGATACCTTTATACAATATGATATTGATGATTTTATATTTTGAATTGAATTCCATCCTATTCAGTAGTAACACGCCTGAAGAGATTAGCGTACTGAATGGTTTTCGTTCGGAGTCTGTCTTCCGACTATTTTTGGAATCAGCCTTCAGAAAGAACGTATTTATTATTTTTGTACAATCCTCGTTGTTAATTCAAATGTACACTGTCAATAATTTTGAAATTTAAATTGTAACGAGATATGAAAAGGAGCAAAACTACCAGTCTTTCTTTTAATGCACTTTTTTGGTAGTCATGTCATGTGACCTGTCACGAGCACGCTATTTAAAAATGGTTGATATGGAAAGAAAAAATTGTTGGTGATCAAGCCTGCTGGTCAGGCGAAACGCGTCCTATCAGCTGACTGAATAAATGAATTTTGGCCAGTACACGGCGTCGTCATTCCTTGGTGTTCGAGGTAGTGGCAACTATTATTGGACCGTGCTTGGGTGGTCCATTTACGACGACGCACCCTCTGGTATGGAGCAGCGGCGGCTGTAACCTGAGTATGGAGGAG